>OZ034977.1:26005651-27205651 GCA_964030785.1 Siderastrea siderea | reverse complement strand
GTGTTATCTTTATGCAGGCCATCTTGCCCTGGCCAGGTCTCCGATGTTTACTTGGTAAACCTGAAAGTGAAGTAAAACATGCTTTAGTCTAAAATTAAAACAAAGTCTGGCATTGATCACAGCAGTTATTTAATCAAGGAATATATCAAAGATAATGTATATTGGGCCATTAAAAAACTGTACTATCTCTAGAACAGCGAAGCTGGGAGGGGGGGGGGGGGTGCAGCGTTTGCCCCCCAAGAATTTCAGAAAAAAAAAGGGCTTACTAAGACACAACCTACTATACTTATTATAACCAATCTTTATTGATGTGTATAACTTTCAAACCCAAAAAAACAAGTTTTGAACTCACTCGTTCGTGTGTTGGGTCTGGCTGATCTTCCAACCTCCCAGGGATTACCTCCCTTACAACTCTCTTGAGTGATGGAGGAAAGACGTATGTTGGCTTCCCTCCAGCCACATGAGCCCCAAGGGACTTCTGGCTTCCAAACTACAATGCAAAAATATTAGCCAATGTTAGTGTAATTTCTTTCCCCCCTGTTCTTCTAACTTGCAGCACCAATATTTGAAGATAGAACATAGGCATGAAGTTGACATTTCCAGAGGCCATAAATTTTATTGGATGTACAAATCCAGGGGTTTTTCTAGATTATAAAAGGTTTTAACACGGATCATTGAGAGAACGAGTGTTTAAATTTGGCTTAAGAAACAGTAAAAGATATTTACTACGAGTCTTTTAGCTCGGGAAGTTTAGAGGATTGTGAGAAAAAATGCACGCCTGTCATAATATTATGCACGTGGGTCAAGCTGCATTATGCAAAACTTACTGGTGTTATCGATCATTATCGCTTTCTATCACAAATAGACACATATGAATTACGGTGCAAAGACTATGGAAAGTATAACATGCATAAATTTTGGCAACTTACCCATAAAAGTGCCCACAAACGCCTATACATCCTTGCGCGGCCTTGAAGGGGCGTTTCTTCGCGCTTTAGGGAAAATTTCCGCAGAAGTTTAACGAGTCCCTGAGGTACTTGAAATCTGTATGAGGTAAGTATTTATCAACATCCACACTAGCAAAAGTCAATAACGTGAACATTGCAAACAAAACTTACCCATTTCGTGTGAACTCGGCTTCGAAAGCTACGAAAGCCATCTCCCTCGAAGTATCGGCGGCCGCCATCTTGTTCACGAAAGAGTGGGAAACCGCTGCCCGTAATGTTGCACACTCAATCACTTGCCTGGTAACCGACCCAGTTCCTTCCTCGGCCGAGGGAATCTACTTCCGGTAAAACGCCAAATTTTGCCAGGTTATAAAATTTTCCCAGCACATCAGACTGGGATAAAACTACTTTTTTTGAATATTAGGTGGTATAAGCTGTAAATAGGCTGAAAATGAATTTGTTTTAAAATGCAAAAATTTTGCCTGGGCAGGTACCTTAATTCCATCACTACTTTTGGGAGTTGCCTACTTGTGGATAACAAAACCATACACTGTATTGTCTTACTGAGCTAAGTTTAACCCTAGAAACCCATAAGGCTTTACTTGAATCTTTCCAAGATAATTTTCATCG
The DNA here is from genome assembly GCA_964030785.1 of Siderastrea siderea. Classification (NCBI taxonomy): domain Eukaryota; kingdom Metazoa; phylum Cnidaria; class Anthozoa; order Scleractinia; family Rhizangiidae; genus Siderastrea; species Siderastrea siderea. The sequence continues at coordinate 27,204,074 of OZ034977.1, read as the reverse complement.
GTACCTGCCGTTTTCAGTAGCTGTACACATTTTGACACAAGTTTTGGTGGGAATCGGTTACTATGGTTACGAAATATTTCGTCCTAAGTAGGAGATGGTCAAGCCATTTTTGAGAAACAATGAGTGTTTTTACGGAAAATCTTAGGTGATAAAAGCAAAAAAGGTTGATAATTCAAATTGCTTAATTGTGTCATATTCTACATGTGCAACATGTGATGATTATGATTTTTGGTAAAATCCAAGATGACCGCCAAGATGGCGATCATCTTCGATAATGTCACCAGCCACCAGCAGCGCTGGAATCGATAACATATATATATCTTAAGGGGGTTCCCATCAAGCCCACGTTGTACAACGATGGCGGTGTGACTTTGCTTGTACGTCCGATGATTAATTGCGGGAAAAGTATTAACAGAGCGTAAAGTAGTTATTAGAGATTATCCCGAGTCATCGGTTGTGTGATTTTGGCGAAAGCATTCAAATTTCATCCTATCACATAACTGTTCATCATTAAAATTTGAGCAGATCACATTAGGACAACAAAACAAGGTGAAATATAAATACACAGGAAATCCTCGGACACTCTAACAGTCATTTTTTGGACATCTGAACATTGTCTCAGCCTAAATGGACCTTCAAACCCCTCAACAATGCTCGTTGCTGTGTGTACGGCCAACAACTAAACAGTTACGTCTCGAGTCTCGGCTATATCAAGTCGCACGCTATCTCGCACTAAAATTCTTTGTTCTTATTATTTTTCAGTCATTTACTATTGGCTGTCTCGAGCTTGTATCATTTGTCGCTGGTTATTTAAGGGAAGCGCCTGGAAACTACCACACAGGCATTTACATTTGCATGAGACAATTTTTCCTTCGCCCTTGCAGTTGAACATTCGAATATCTGGGATCAATACTGTATTGCACGTTAGGAGCCTAGTGCTATTTTTATTCTGCAGGGCACGTGAGAAAATGTGTGTCTGTAATAGAAACTTTGTTAACGTAAATATGTGTTTATGTAAATACTTGACTCACAATGTTTTTCTTGGCACTGGCATCTTGGAAGCCCAACAAACAACAGTTTGACGAGGAAATACATACTTCCCTCTGACCAAACTAGGGAAACGCCAGAAGATAACTGAAGGACTAAACACCGTTTGTGTGACTGTAGATAAGTTCATTACGTTCTCTCTTACCTGTCACGGCAACTTTTATCTTCCTGCTAAACGTTTCTACACCAGAACCTGTATCCCTGACAATACACTGATAAGTGCCACTCTCTGAAGAGCCAAGATTACTTCCAGTCAAGGTACCGTTGCTAGTAAGTTTGAATCTACCGAAAGGTCCGTAGGCATTGTCGGGTATCACTGTGTCATTAAGCTTCCAAATCCATTTCAAGTTCTCTCCTACAGCATCACATGGAAGGACCAGGGCGTTATCTGTTCTAAACTTGACCTGCTCAGGATTAATCAAGTCTTTGGATCTAAAATTGGTAATTCGTGGGGGAGGGCGTTGCGGCTTTTGCTGAGCTGAAAAACAAATTTAACAACTTTAAGAGAAAGTACATGTTGTGTTTACAGTTCGCAGGGCGGGTTGTGGTCCCAATGATGACTATCAACTTGTAGCAGATCTATGTGTAGATAAGGATTAGCAGTATGTGTGAAAAGCCAAGGTTACTTCTAGTCAAGGTACCGTTGCCACTAAGTTTGAATATACCGAAAGGTCCGTAGGCACTTTCGGGTATTGTTGTATCATTAAGCTTCCAAATCCATGTCAAGTTTTCTCCTGTAGCACCACATGGAAGGACCAGGGCATTTTCTGTTCTAAACTTGACCTGCCCCGGATTAATCAAGTCTTTTGATATAAAACTGGTAATTCGACGAGGTGGGCGTTTCTGTTGCTAACCTGGAAAACAACAAATGTAAGACGAGACTCCTTTTGTTACCGCGCATACGTTCTGTGCATCTCGGGATATTCGGGTTTCTTAAGGAATTTCCCCCTAATACAACAATATTTTTGCGCGGTTTATGACTATGTGGAAAAAAAAACAGATCGTAGCAAGGGCTTTCAGAATTCAAAAAGAAAATCGGAGGTAACCAATATTTTTCAGAGATAATTGAGCTTAAATTTGGAAAGAAATTGCCATACATTGTTTGTATTTTAACGCTTTTTAGAATTATGGTTGCTTAATTATCTCTGAAAATTCTTGGTTACCCACATTTGGATTCCAGTAACCCTTGCTAACATCTACTTTTTCCCCATAGTCATAACCTTTGCAAAACTACACGTGTACTAAGAGGCACCGTCCTCAATATTTCAGTTAGACAAAACCGCTAACTTTCACGAAATTAAGGGATAAGAGATTAAGAGAAGATGGTAAAAACAGTCACATAAACAACAATTAAAAACGTTAAGTTAAAATGCTAGTGCATGTTGAACTGATCAATAAGGATAAACACTAACAACTTGCACGAAGAAAACCTATCACCTATAAACTGAAAAACGTACAGATGCAGTTGTACATATGTATGCACAAGTATGAAAAACCAGGATAAAGTAAACAGAGGAAGACGCAACGAGGTTTGGGTGTTGCTAGAATACTACAATATAAAAGTAATATTACCGTTAATTAGCTTTAAGAAGCAGAATATCGAAACTAAGAAAAGAATCCTCCACATCATGACGATAATGCCTACAAAGAAACAGAATGCGCAATGAATAATGCGTCTAAACACTCACTACATTTAAGAAAATGGGGTATATTTAGCAATTATCCTACTCTGGCTTGCTGGATATCAAACGATAGATAATTATTAACCAACGAGGCGCGTAGCACCCCCTTATATGTAATCATTTGATATGCAGCAAGCCTGGGTAGAATAATTGTTTTATTAAAAACTCAGTCACTTATTACTATAAAATCAAGAAAGAGGGGAAAAAGGGACAGAGAAAAGAGATAAAAGGGAACAAGAATCGATCACATTACCAAACCTTGCGAAGTGTTACAGCGTTTCTTTGCAAAGCTGAATAAATCAATGAAACCGCTCCGAAGTGAATGTACGAGCACAAGTTTTGGGGAGGAAAATCCTCCAACTTTTGGCTTTGAAAAAATGGTACGGGATTGATTTTTCTGAAAAAATTGTTGTAATTATCGTTCAAAGCGGATTGAAGCTGTACAATCTCAGCTGTACATTTTTAACTCGCTTCAAGGGGATTTTTGTCGTCTATTTTTCTCGCCTGGTTGCTCATGGAGAAAAAACTTTTAACTCACTTCGTTTCTGAAAGATCATTAACCGTACTTGGTCGCAGCGGGTTTATGAGCCGACAACCTATCTCTGTTCAGCCAATCAAAATGCCAGAAGTCAAAAATACCTAGTCCACTTTTTAATAAAGCAGGATACGGCACTGAAAACCACCCGATTACCACAGGAGCGTGAATTAGTAAATTAGCAGAATTTATTACGTGTCTTTTTTTTTTCATTTCAGTAAAACTTAAAATTCCAGTGAGAATTAAATACCAACAATAAATCTAATTTGCAGCAGGAAAAAAACCTGAGGGATGTTGCGGTAAATGGTGCAGTCGTGAAAATGTTCATTTCTCAGAAACATTACGAATCAACCTCGTCCCCAGGGCCTTCTCCTCGTTCAAAATGGCGGTCAGAGAAAACCCTGGCCAAGGCTGCTGAAATACTCCAAGAATCGTGGAGTATTTTGTCCCGTGACACAAGATGAAATGGCTTTTTCGGAGGTCCTTTCCAGCGTCTGGCGACCCTGTTTGTTTTCTTGCAATCTGAAAGGGTTGCTCAAACGAAACGAGGCCATTTCATCGTGTATACTTGACAAACTTCTAAAACTTTGGCAGCCTTGGCCATGGGTTTCTCCGAACGCCATTTTGAACGAGAAGAAGGCTCTGAGACGACGCTGATTACGAATGTAAGGAAATTGGCAGAGTTTTTGGGAGGAGGGTATTCACAACTTGTCGTTAATACCGTTCAAAGAGAACTGAGAATTTCTTTGCTAATTACAGCTATCGAATCATGTTTTACTTTCTCGACCGTTGACTTGCTACATTTAGCGTAAAGTTTTAGACTGCTGCTCCGGATGGTTATTTACATCTCCTATAAGAGGGTCGCTACAGTTAATTCAGGTCTTAATAAAAAGCATCAAATTTCATTGTTATCAACAATTTCCATATTTCAATAGACGGGGGGGGGGTAATGGAACCCCTCCCCTGGTTTTTTGCTGTTTTTCAATATTTCAGAGAGATTTTGCCTTTTATGTGCTCCACAAGATGAGGTATATATTATGGGTTGCGGGGCCTGACGCGTCATACAAGATGGCACTACCCCCAATCCTTCCCATCCTTGCCATTCCTTGCCTCACAATTTTTTTTGTTTTGTTTTGTTTTCTTTTTGTTGCTGTTGTTGCTTTGTTTTTCCAAAGACTCAATATGGGTTTCGTCTAAATGTTCCAGTTCTTACAGATTAACGATTTTTAGCAAAGTCCTAGTGGAATGCTAGGAGCAAAACTTTCATGTGGACTGCTAATTACACTAGAGGAGGCCTCTAGCTATTGATTTGGCAATGAAATCCTAAAAAGTAGCCATTCGTACGTATAAGCTACAGAAATCTTTTACTTAACAGTGGCACTGATTAACATATTGTATAAGATGCTTCAAACTTTCGAATCTTCGGATTAAATCCTAAAAGTGTGGCTACTCAAACGAATTTATAAAGTATTGCAAGCTTGTTCTTTTCTGGGGTGTGTTTATTATACGCCTCGTTCCAGAATGGCGGAAAATACATTGCTCTTTTGTCTCATTGTTAATTGACCCTTCTTGCCTCGACCCCATCTGCCGAATTCAAAGGAATATTTGGCTTAAAACGAGGCAACAATGGCCAATTATGCCAATTATGCCAATGGCCAATTATGCCAATTATGGCCAATGTATGCTGCACATGATTGTAACCTGCTGCACATGATTGTAACCGATTACATGGCAAATTTCAGCCCGGTTAGCCGGGCTGAGATTTCAGCTCGGCTTCCTGAAAACATCTTCTTAAAAAGACGTTTGCGATTACATTTCAGCCCTTGCTGAAAATTCCAGCCCGGTTTGTGAAACCGGGCTGGAAATTTCAGCCCGGTCAAATGGGATAAAAAACCTCATGTAATCGCATTCAAATTTCAACCCAGGCTGAAACATGAACTTAGGTATGCGCACCGCTTGAGTTGTGAATGTAAAACGCTTTCCTAAAAACGTTTCCCGCCCAGTTTTAAGCATTGCACCCGGGCTGAAATTCACCATGCAATCGCAAGAAAATTTCAGCCCAGGCTGAAATTCGCCATGTAATCGGCCCCTTGAAAGTAAAGGAGCTGTGTCAAGAAATTTTGCTATATTCACCCATCAGGGCCTGGCCTCCAAATTGAGTGAAACATAAAAATAACCGCTTAAAACAAAGACGAAAGGTTTACACAACAGAGCAAGTACAAGACAAGAGACGGATGGGTCAAATTGAAGAACATTAACACGCATTGCGATTGAGGTTTTTGAAAACTGTTCAGCCTAACATATTTTTTAAGTTTATCTTTGTTGTTTGTGAATTTAAACAAGACTCTTGGGATACATAATTGTTTGTCACGAAGCTGTGATTTTGATATTTACGTAAGGGTTAGACAATGAACGCGAGTGTTCTGGTGTCCCGAGCAAAGATAGAATGCCACGAGGCCGCAGAAATTCTCTGTAATTTTACCCCGCAATTTCCCTGTGCTTCAAAGCCCCCGCCATTTTACATAATTTAAGACAGTTTATGGAATATCGAGCATCGAAATGCTGGACACTGATTGGCTGAGTGGGTGTGACCATGTTCTAAAAGTAATGTCTTCGCTGGTGTTAAGTTTAATAGCAAGTAAGGGCGAGTAATTGGAAAAACTAAACAAACTGGACTGGACTGCCGTGACGCAGCTCCTATAATTTTCTCATTTGTTGCTTGATTTTCTCACTTGTTTTTCAAAACAGTTCCTGCTTTAAGGGACGTGCCTGTTTGATGTTTGCAAGGAAGTTCAGACTTCCTGTACTGAACCTGTCATCGGAATGGAATGGCCTAGAAGCATATTTTAAAATTATGGTATACAGCGTTCTGTGCTGTTCTTCACGACTGCTTCAAAGTGATGACGTAACGTAATGGCTTCCTCATCACTCAAGCATGATCCTTGTTTATAAGAACAGTGACTGTTCTGATTCATGGCCTCACAAATAATAATAGTTTGCTTAACGTTTATTAGAGCAAGCAATCAAATTCAGAAAAAGAATCGTTCCAGACTGCCTTGAGTGCATGTCATGTCATGGTTTGCAGTTTTTCATGGTTGTTAGTTGATGTGATGTTCCTTTCGCTTTCGGCGAAAGAGACACAGTAGTAATGGTTATTTGAAAGTGTTTAGCAGATCTTTTCTGTGTGTTTTTAGGTGCTTGGTGCTGTTACACAACCTGACAAAAGTTCAATATGAGGTTGACTCAGTTTGCACTACAGCCGACTGAGAGCTCACCCCATACAGTATCCGAGAAGCCAAAATAGGCTGAATTATACAGTGATAGGCACATTTAGGTGCTTTTAGGTTAACAAAAGTGCGTATCCTGGAAAGAAGACCTCATCGCTTACTCACACTACTACGAACTTAATTTATGTGCTTAAGGTCATTCCCCTGTATTGCATTCCGCATCCTTACTGCGCACGATTTGTTGCGTCATTAGCGCGCGCTCACAGCGCGCGCGCCTCCAGGGAGTAATAGGTTTCCTATGAGTCTATTGCTCACCAGAGAAAAGAATAGTTATTTACTCTTAAACAAGCATGGGGACCTATCTTTTTTTTCCAAATATTTTTGGCCTACCATTCATCCTCTTTTTGTTCAAAGAGTTAGAAAGAAAAACGCATGTTCCAAAAAAAATTATTACTAGAAACGCGTGGCTCAAGGAGATGAAATCACGACCTCGAGAACACGCACGTAAGGATGGTTTTAAGTCAATTTTGTCTGATGCTTCGAGCATCTGCTATAAAACATCTAGTAAATTGTTCCTTGTTATCGCTATTTTACATCTAGTAAATTGCTTCAAGATTTGCTTTAATCATGTCCTTTCTCTTCTTACGGAAAGTAGCGTAAACTGATCAAATAAACATGTGTTCGTTAGTCGAAATTGCAAGGAATTATGGGATAACTTGAGACGCTGACATCTCGTAAACGGACATGGGGACCTATCCTTTTTATTTTATATTTCAAAACATTGCACGATAGCACAAAATCGTATCGTATGTTAAATTTTATTTCAGGGGAATTTGATCATCCACGATAACCCCTAACCACTTACGTTTGGATACCTGTTCGATTTTCTTTCCCTACAATTTTATAGCAAAGTCTGAATTGATCTCTAATTTTTGCCCAGTGCCAATGAGTATCGCCTTAGTTTTGCTCTGGTTTATAACAATCCTGTTACTATAGATTAATCAGAAATACCCTATCATGAATTATTTCCTCTTAGAAAAATAGAAGAAAAGTACATCGTGATCTTCACTTTGTACCATTATTCCATCTTCCTGTCTGCTTGTGCCTGCCATATTCTAATAGCTTCTTCCACCACAACTAACTAAAGGCATCACGTTCCACAACATTTAAAGTCAAGTAAAACAACCAAGAAAAATAATTTTTCCTTGACGTTGAACGTAATCGTCAAGCTAAAAACAATAGGCGTTTCGCACGGGTAGTTTTCTGGGGGTTATCGACACGTTTATTTCCAACAGGGTACGCGTTAAGAATGCGAGGAGTATGCGCGTAATCGCGTATGCTGCAAATGAATCCACCCTTAAAATTGCAGTGAATGAAACATCCAAAAAACCCACTGTTGTTATGATGACGAAATAGCAGGTGATATGCTAGTCAGGAAAGACGCTGTAGTTTTGTTATAGAAAACAAAGTTCTACCAAATGCACGGGTTTGCAGCAATATGAAAATTATCTCAGGGATACAATCATCATAACAAATATAGCGACTTCAGTTTCCACTTCCGTCCGCCTGGGCAAGCAGAGTGCACAAAGGTCAAAGATTGACTTAAGTCAAATTTAATCAGCAGCCGGTGAATAACTAAATCAAAAGGTTTTCAATTTTGTAAAATATACGTTGACTCGATTTGTAGAAATCTGGATTGGATCCCCTCGTTAAGAAAATATCTTTATGTGCATCTACAAAACCTTTACTTGAAATTTGTCATTGGTGATATTCGACAAATTTTGTTTTACAATTTCAGACACGGGACGCACATTAATTACAAGCTAAAAAAATTATTTTTATTAACCATTAAAACAGCACTCAAGCAAAAATTACAACGACATTGTTATTATTATATATAATATTATTATCTAAAAGTACCATGCATTACAGTGTTGTTACTATCTAAAAACCTAAAGTTTCCCTAAAACAGAACCTAAACTGGTACCGTTCTTGCGTGATCTGAATAAGGACTTAGGTAAAACACGATGTGTCAAAATATGAAGCGGATCCCGCTAAAACACGCAGAATAAGCAAGGTCAAAACTCACTTCGGCAACCACTAGGCTATACAAATGTTTCAAACAGAAGTCTCATAACTAAAATTGGCGTTTCTATAGCTTTCTTTAAAGTTCAAAGCAATTAGCAAAATCTCTATTTTAATTCGGACAATCAATTGCAGGAGTTATAAATAAGAGACAAATGGCAAAAAAGGTGAAAACAAAGTGTACTCATTAAACTTCCAAAGTAACATAATTGCAAATGTACGGTTTGGCGCCTATTTGTGAAGTGAGTCAACCTTGGCATTGAAGTGTGGCCATTCAAATGAATGTCAGTAGTACTTTCATGTACAGTCGAATCTCTCCTTAAGATAACCCTTGTAAGCGACCAGCACTGTGAAACCCCATTTGTCACTTAGGCCTAGTTCAAACGCCGAACTTTAAATGTAGCAAAAGTAAAAAAAAAAAAATTCGCAAAACAATACCTTTTGCTCATTTGCATTAGTTTCGGTGCATGTAGAGTTCGACATTTAAACCGAGCCTTAAACACTGTAATTAAAAGCTCTCGTAAGCGCCAGCGACCACTTTTCGGAATTGCTTGCTGGTATTTTCCTTTGTTGATAAGTTCTCGAACGCGACCACTCGTTTGATTAAGAGATTCTGAGAAGTTTTCAATCTGTTTGGATGCGTCACCTGTACATTCGCAAACCTCTTTAATTCTGTGAGAGGCATTAACAAACTATTTAATATTATCACCACAATACTATAAGTAACCATTAACAAACCATAAACATATCCCAAGGTTTATGCTAAAAGCTCTGATAAGCGACCATCTTCCATTTCCTCGTCACAAGGTCGCTTACGAGCGCTTATCCTGGTAAACGACCGGCTCCAGTTTCGAATACCTCTCTGAATTCCCGAGGTCGTCGATTATTAGTACTTAAGACGATTTCCGCTCAACGTTCGAGCAGTAAGTGCAAAAATTAAGTTACCAAAAAAATACTTGCAGCACTGTCACATTTTGAGAACAGATAAGAAGAACTTATCGTTACTTTTGCTCCCAAGCTGACCCCGCGGGAGAAAATTGGATTTGAAGTTATCCATATTTCAATTAAAAAGACGCTTCATGTCAGTTCAAAACAAAATGGCGCCCGTTTTTAGCATACTTTAACGAGATTTGAAATTAATTTTCTTGAGAATGCTTGAGAATTTCATCGCGGGGTCACTTGGGCAAGTGAACTAGAGTGAGATGTCTCAAATAGCATTTAAAATGTTACCGTGCTATGAGTAGTTTTTTGGTAAATATTTTTTGCACTTATTGCTCGAACGTTGAGCGGAATCCGTCTTAAATACCTTCTCTACTGTGTTTGCTAGAGACAGATTATCATACGGATAGGCCTTCTATCCAGACGTAAACAACAGGCCTTTTGCAACAAACTGTCACATGACTTTACTGGAGAGCAAAATTGTTCTTTTATGTCAATACGTAGTCAGTGGTATAATACTATGGACTCTACGAACAACCTGCTGGTTGCAAAGTCCAGCTGTGAGTGCAACCTCGTAAAAATTGAATTAGAATGTTTGTTTGCCATCCAGTCAATTCCACTCATGGGAATCGCAGCGTTTACTCATTCGTTCTTGTTGAAACTAACCACTCACGTGACAAATTGTTCCAAAGGGCCTATTTGATTCCAAGATTTTTAAAGTTCAGAGCGTAACAAAATACACCGTTTTTTGCACGACAGGTTCAACGTTTCATCTGACGCTAAAAAAAGAATATACTCTCTGTCTGTTACTCTAGTACTGCTCATTATGAAAATGCTCTACTCTACTCCGTGAGCTTAGGCAAAAACTTCGTCCTCAAAGCATATTTAGTTAAGGGAATAGTTGCAAAACCGTACAAACTTTAAAGCCAACGACATCAATGATATAATTCATTGTGAAGGACCACAACTGTGCCATGCTTTTGTTTTAGTTCACACCTTATGATCAAATAATAACAGGTCTCTATCAATCAGCTTCTCGCAGACAGTTCAAGATACACTAAGGGTTGTGCCATGTCAAAGGCCAGAATACTCACAAAATCACGTAGCAAACAAGTTTGTCAGGTTTCATAACCACACCCTTTTTAACTACTCTCAAACGAACGTAGCCAGATCAGGATGGTCCTTTTCATCAGCGGTTTCCTTCTTTTTGTCCCCATACTCCTCTATGAAGGAGCCATCCTCATTAAACTGATGTCCCTCCCCATAGTCATCCAGGCTGTCACGGTCGCTTTCGTGTCCTCTGTGCAGTGAACCTTCACTTTGGTAGGGTGGGGGATTCTCTGCCCGGCTAAGTGAGCATACAAAAGCAACATTAAGCATAATTAAGGACCTACAAGAAAGTGGCGACTACAGTCAAGGAGTGAACGTCTGTACACGTGAAGGGACCTGGCTCTTGTTTACGTGAGGAGTGAGGTGGGATTACACACGAACCCCACCTTAGCTTCCCTTCCACCTTCCCCCCCCCCCCCCCCCCCAGGTGACGGTAACAAGATTTATTACATACAAAAACTGTAGGTCATTTACTTTTAAGTCCATAGAAAACTCTTCATCTTGGTAAATGTTACAACCTTACCAAAACACACTTTTCTGTAAAAAGAAGCATTTTTGGGCATCTGTTTTGCGCGTCGTCTCTACTTTGTCTTGCAGGATATAAGCTGTTGCTCTTATAGCAGAGATGCAGTCACAGTACGCACTTGCTTCTGTCCAAGGGTTGTCAATGTACATGTAATAATTAGCAATTATTAGAGAGATTAAGCATCGCGTTTAGGGCAAACGGCAAACGTCAACCTGCCGATTGCAGTCTGCCGTTTTAAAATGGGCCATTTCTTCTTAAGCTTCATGTAAACTCATGTAAAAGCTAGGATACACAAAAAAAGCAGCTTTCTAACTTTTAACTTAAATATTAGTTACCGGTGGAATGTCTTTTCCTTGGGATGTTTTGACTAACTGCATAATTTGAGTGCCCTTTTCAGAAAAAACAGTTGATAGCCTTTGCGAAAGTGACAACCAAACATCGGCTCGCTTTCTCGCACTTTTTGTTCCGTTTTGTGTAAACACTGACAGTTAACCGGCCCTTTTGCGTAGAAAAATAAATAAAACATCCCTGGGCTTAAGAACAGGCTGATAATTGCAGCAGAACGAATCAAAAACGTTAAAGAAATACTCGCATTGTTGACTAACGCGAGAATAGGCCTCGTCACGTTGAAAACGACAAACGTGAAAAATGGCGGGAAACTCATGATCACGTGGTGTTTTTGCCGTTCACGTTTGCCGTAAACGTGATGCTTCATCTCTCTATTGTACGAGCACGCGTTGAATACGGAGTGATAACTGACCAACAGGTCACCGAGTTTGTTATCATCACCCAGCATGTAACAAGAGCCAGCGGAATAACTGTTTTAAATTCCTATCTCTGGTAATCGTTAATGAGTTATTGTTTTCTTCTTTTTTTCCTTGGACAAAACTTTGGGGAGCAGGGATGGCGCAGTGGTGAGAGCGCTCGCCTCCCACGAATGTGGCCTGGGGTTTCACTCACGGTCCCGGTGTCATATGTGGGTTTAGCTTGTTGTTGGTTCTTTTCCTTGCTCCGAGAGGTTTTTCTCCGGGTACTCCGATTTTCCCCTCTCCTCAAAGACCAACAATTCCAAATTTCAATGAGATCTGGAGCCCACCAACACATTCAAACGATGTCTTCAGAGCTCCTAAGTGTTTCGTGGGTAAACAAATTACACTTACATTTACATTTTTTACTTTTCCTTCATGGCAAGAAGTTTTAAACGCAGCAACACTTCATATGGCCTTCGATTTCGTATTAAGGCAAATAGCAACCGACAGAAGACTGGAGATTCAATAACCAAACTTGAGAATTTAATAACTGCTTACCCAGCATTGCTGAAGGCACCTTCCTCCTCGTCAAAAACTTCACTCTCAATAAGAGCTGACCTCTTTTTCTCACGTCTTCCAACTACACAGAGACGAAACAACACAAAAATTTTGAAATGTTAGCGCCTTCGATTTAAGGTTTCACAGTTTAAAACAATAAGTAAAGAATGATTAATAGCCAAAGTAGTGTATTCTCGGCAGAGTTAAACCTTGTTACTGTATAAGTAAGTATGCGTAGGAACAGGTGTATAGGTGTAGACGGTAACGTCACAACAAGTATAGGAATATTAATGAGTGCCTGGAGGTGGGACTATCCACTCATGACAATAGAAAAAATAGACAAGCTCAAACATGCCCTCTAAATCAGCGCTAACTGGCTCTCAAGCTTGTCATTATCCTTTCAAAATAAAAGCTGACGTTCCGTTGAAAGCACACGAGCTCCATTATTTCTAACTAACTTTCTACGTTCATCTGTTGACTCCTTTTGACGAAGCACTCTAGGGGGTTTCCAAATTTTCATTGTTTGAACAGCCATAAATCTCTCTCTCTACCAAGCGCCAACTACTTTCGAATTCAGTTCACATCATTGAAAGTAACTGTACCATTCGGTAATTATGTAACCTTCCATTTCTTGCCGTACTCATCGTCCAGTGGAAACAAGAATTGTTCTGAGATAATTGAAAAGCTTTGGGTTCACTTCGTTGAATCTCCGAGCTAAATTGTGCATGATAATAGTGCAAACAAATTTCTTTCGTAAAAACACAGAAATTTAGTGAACGTATTTATTTCAATCCTGCACAACCATCATCACTATCACAATGCTACTGTTCCTTCCACCCCCACTACCAATGCTGCTACCACGAACACCACTACTACCACCAAATCGACCCCTTGTCGAGCTGACATCGGCCCCAAAAGGGACAGACGTCACTAACAATATAGCAAACATTTCTTCACCTGGACTTCATGCTTGATCAATAACAAACGTTACTTACCGAGGTATTTTTCACCTTGGTTCCGCGCGTAGAGTACAAATATCAGCAGTGCAATGAGCACGACAGCAATGAGAACCAACAAGGTAATAAACCAGGCTCTCCGGTATACCGGAGTCGGGTTGGGCCCGCCTGCCTCTGAAAATCAAAACATGAAAAAGACTTAAAGGTGTCCAACAGAAAATCGACGGAACCGAAACATTTCAATGCACTGTCAAAATTAATATGTAAATATATCTGCATACGGGTCGGCAACAACTTTGTTTCTACTTGTTTGATGCAACTAGAAACAATATACCCACTACCCTGGACAGGAAGCTATTGCATTGCATGGTTCGCATTGGCATTTTGCTACAATTTCTTAATGGTTTGCCAGTGCCATTGGGTAAGAACCTGAGAAGAATTAGACAAGGTAAAGTAGACGTTTGTTGTGTAACGAAAACAGAAGGGCAGAGGCCTCGCCCACAATGGAAAAAGCGAATTGTGATTCATCTTGACCAACAACTTCTCATCATAGTAACAGCGAAAACCACGTTTCTTGTGGGTGGTTTTCATGCCGTCCTTCTACATCCATGTTAGTCGGATGCGAAAAGCGAGAAAAATATTCAACACCTAAACGAACGGAGCAAGGCAGGAATAAACCGCATAGGACAATTATCACAATAAGAAGGGTCGGCGAACATGAAGGAAAAACTACTGATGAAAAGTTTCTTTTATTGTTTACAAATGGTGACTGGTTGTAGGGACTTGCTGAAAGATTGTGTCAGGGCAAAAGCCCTTTAAACATACACACGGAAGAAATTGATGTACTGAAAGTCCGTTTTTGATCACAGCGACTTGTGCATTTGATTATATTTATATAGAAAATGCGCTATAAAAGTTCTAAATTATTATTATTATTATTATTATTAGTATTATTATTATTATTATCATTATTATTACTATTATCATTATTATTATTATGTGCACGAAACGTAAACGCAAAGGGACAAGCACAATCTAAAGGGAAAAGTCTCAAGACTGTATGAAGGCCCTTCAACTCAAACCAGTTTGGATTTGGAGGAGGGGCATAGATTTAGTCTCTGCGACTCTTTTTCCGGAAACGGGTATTTAACACGAAGGATCTTGTTCGTGGAACTTGTTGTAGGGAGATGACCCCAGAACTTCTTGTTGATGTTTATACTGTAATAGAACAATGATATTATTAATGAACAGAAAAAAGAACTTACTGATGACTCCCGGGAGTGGTCTGGCCTCAGTTATATCGCTTGCTGGGCTCTCTTCGGGTTTGTCTATACTTGGGTAATCATTTCGAGCAAGAGTCTTGAACTCATACAGATCAGGACTCAGATTTGAAATCTCTGTGCTTTGTGTCTCAAAATGATTCACCCAGCTGGTGTTCTTAAACTCCTCTCCCTCCACTGCAAGGTAAAATAATTCCACTTATAATATGACAGGTGCAGTCCCGTGCGTGCTTTCATCATCTCTAATCCACTGCAATCTTAAGGTTCTGTCACACTGGACAACACTTCGTGCAACAAGTCTTGATCCACAGTTATTGCAACCTCCGCACGGAAAAACTATTTTTATCTTCCTTTCTCGGTTGTTTCACTTCTAAGAAACATTTAATACATTACCAGTGTTTCAGTCAGAAAATTTTTTCTTTTCCCACACACCACAGTTAAAGAGGTCAGATCTTTAAAAAAAGGCAATGATACACAAACGAAGAAACGTGAAAATACAGGGATACCTATATGGGACTCAGAATGCGAGGGTAGTGGCTTCCAATCCCACCGAGGGAAAAACAATCTTCGTAAGTAAGAGAACAGTATCTACAATAAATATTCTTCGAACATCCAAGTCCAGAAGGCATGAACTCCAAGAGGTATCGCATCTTCATCAAGAGCTATATACTTACATTTCTTTCTATACATGACCAAGAACTCGTGAGTGTAACCTCCGCCTAGGCCAAAGTTGTAAGTAACTCTGACTTTATCCACATCTAATCCGTCAACAGTTGGTCTGTTAGGTTTGGCAGGAGCTGTCAAATAAAGAAAAAAAGTTACTCTCAACATTTCACCTCGTAAGATTAAATTTCTTGATTGAATTGAAGCTTTCAACATTTATCTTTAATTTATTTTCTTTGCAAAATTATAGCGGGCGTTGTGCGAGCGTCGTGCTTCGGACCGCTGTGAATAAATATCCCGCCTGCTACCCCTTCTTACTATGACCACGTTTTGTTGGCCCCGAAACAATCTCAGTGCAGACGTTTTCTCACCTAAAACCCTTTTATGGCACCACCCCGTCAATGTGACACACTTCAAGTGCGGTCGTACTGACAGGGTTCCACTGCACTTTTTTTTTTTTTTTGTAATTTGTTTATTTTTTTCAACAACAGGTTACAATACATACAATAACTTACTTACATTACACGTTACAATACATTACTTATACTTACAACTTAACTACATGACTTATTTACAATACACTACTGAAAGTATATAGCTTAGGATAACCTACAGTACACAACTTACGATTATATTACATTACTTCTCACATTACACTACAAATTTACATTTTTCTTAAAATTATAAAACACAAAGACAGCGCAGTGCATACAGACATTATATATGTGTAACAACATACAGTTCAGTAAATTACCTTTAATTGATTAGATAGTTGTTCCAAAAAAGAAACAAGAAGTGCCGTGTGCTTGCCAGCTATTTTAAAAAGAGAGGAGGTAACCTAACAAATCTTTCCATTTGTCATAATGAAGGTTGATCTTGTTATTTTCTTTAGCAATTAAACGTTCAGAATCAAACACTGCTTTCAAAGTTTTTGTGAAACTGATTGCGCTGGGAAGAGAGTTGTTATGTTTACATCTGAAAATATGTTGTTTTCCTAATAGAATTAGATGATTCTTTAGAAATACATTTTCAACTGTGTCGGTGATCCCTAGGATCACTTCTCTTTCAATTTATGATTGCCAAAAGTTTGCTACCAAAGGACAATGGAAAAAGAAGTGGGACATGTTTTCCTCAGAGGATTGGCAGAAAGAACAGAGAGGAGAATTGGACTTGCCAATTTTAAAAAGGAAATCATTTAATGGAAGTATTCTATTTAGTATCTTGTATTGAAATTCACGCGTTTTGGTGTCTATTGCGCATCTAAAAGCATTGCTATAAATTCTTTTCCAGTCAAGGGCTTGCTCTGTAGAAGCATATGAATCTTCGAATTTCTTTTTTGCCGACGGACTAGTCGAAATCTTTGACACCAAAATATTGTAGATTTTTTTAGAGGACAATTCACTTAATAAAAGGGCATCATTGCTTGAGTACAAAAACACATCGTCCCATATATGGTTAATTTTAATGAGCACCGATGGAGGATCGTTGGTCATCACCTTTTTCCATTCAGGTGGAAGGCAATCATAAAGACCATTCAAAAATAAAAAATCCACGGCATTTAGATTTTGCAAGGTGGTATGTGGCTTAATATATATCTCGTTAAAAAGGTCTCCTACTTTATGTAGCCCCAAGGAGAAAAGTTTGCGGTTAAAAACTGATTTCTGTCCAATGCAGATGAATTTGTTGTTCCATAAGATCTGGTTAACGATCTCATCCATTGAAGAGACAGGTGAGGCAGTTAATTTTGTCCAAGTTGCGAGACATTCCCTGTAGTAATCGGGGAGGTCCAATGGGAGCTTTGTGTACTCGAAGTTACAGTGGAAAAGTAAACTGCCCCCGACTTTGTGAAGATAATGGTCGAGAATAATTTTCCAGGAACAGGGTGAATCACCCAAATACTTTTTGATGCATACTATCCTTTGCGTGTCAATGAGAGACTCGATGTGCGGCATATTTAACCCACCGTTCTCGACACTGTTTATCAGAGCGAGCCGTTTAACTTTATCCTTGCCTTTCCACACAAAATTATACAGCACCTGATTGACCTCTTTAACAAAGGTTTTGTTTGTTGAGACAAGGGAGAGGCGATAAAGAATTTTAGGAATGGCGAACGACTTGATTATTTGTATTTTCCCTAGCAAAGTGAGACCTCTCCAGTTCCAGCTGTTAATTGACTTTCTAATCGATTTAATGATAGTATAAAAATTTAACTTATCTGAGAGCGTCTGATCACAAGTGAAATGTATCCCTAGAATTTTGACTACTTTTTTTATTTCATCTATTTTTAGTTCTTCTGCAGAGATTTCAGGGGTTCCAAGCTTCATAACCTCAGTTTTTCCTCTATTAACGTTCAAACCAGAGTATTGACCAAACAACTCTAGCTTGGCCAACAGGCAGTGGAAAGATGCGCTATCCTTTAGAAAAACCGTGAGATCATCAGCGAAGATGATAAGCTTAATTTCGTGGCCATCAACGTTTATTCCCTTAATGCATTCGTCATTTCTAATATGAATCGCGAGTGTTTCTAGGACTAGAATAAACAGATAGGGCGAGAGAGGATCACCCTGACGCACGCCGCGTGAAAGTTTAAAAGGTTGTGTAATAAATCCATTATTCATCACACAGCTGGAAATATTTGAGTAAAATGCTGTAATCCAAGTAATAAAGGATGGACCAAAATTAAACTTCCTCAGGGCGTGTCTAAGAAAATTCCAATTCACTGAATCAAAGGCTTTTTCGAAGTCAATTGCTACCAGTAATGAGCCCATATTATTTGATGATGTTAGCTTGATAATATCGTCGATGGTTCGGACAGCGTTGAAAATAGTTCTTCCCTTAACATATGCGTTTTGACTATGATGTATGATTTCCGGCAGAACTTTTTCTAATCTTTTAGCTATAGCTTTCGTGCCAATTTTTACATCGACATTGATTAAAGAGATTGGTCTCCAGTTCTTTACTTGCCGTCTATCTTTATCTTTCTTCTCAATTAAGACGATAAGCGCTTGCTTTTGGGAGGAAGATAATTCACCGTGTTTGTACGCGCAGTTTAGACAATTAACTAGCAGGCTACCCATGAGCTTCCAGAAACATTTATAGAATTCTACAGTTAGTCCGTCGTTCCCTGGTGTCTTATTGTTTTGAAAACTCGAAAGAGTATTAAAACACTCTGCAATAGTTAGCTCTCCTTCGCATAATTCTCGCATTGCTGGTGAAAGCTTAGGTATGTTCCCAGAATTTAAGAAAGGACAATTTTCATAAGTTAGCTCTTCGGAGTTCTTCTCTTTATAGAGATCTGAATAAAATGAGTGTAATTCGTCCATTATGCATTTCGGGTCAACAGTAATATTACCATTCTTGCGTTCGAGTTTCCTTATAGTGCTTTTTGTCTTCTTATTATTTTGTAGATTAAGGAAATACTTATTATTTTTCTCCCCTTTTTCATACCAAGTTGCCCGTGATCGTATTATTGCTCCTTTCGTGATGTAATCGTATTCTTTTTCGTATGCGCTGTTTAAAGCGTCAAATTCATTTTGTGTATCATCATTTGGAGAGTCAGCTAATTTTTCCTCAGCAATTTTCAGTTGAGTTTCAATGCGTTTTATTTTTTCCCTTCGTTCTTTTGCTTTCACTTTGCTATAAGTAATGGTCTCCTTACGGATATTGTATTTTAGCCAATCCCACTGAACTCGAGCATCATCAGAATAATTAATCTCCTCAATCCAATCAGGAACAAGCTGCTCAATCAATTTAATGTATTGTTCATCATCGAGTAGACTATTATTAAATTTCCAAAAAGATGGACCGTGGTTTAAGTTCTTTACGCTATCAATATTCAAAATAATTGCGGAGTGGTCACTTTTGACGGAAGTTAAAATGTCAACATTTTCTATGTCGTCCTGTAGAGAATTGCTGATTAACCAAAAGTCTAATCGTCTTTGAATTAATGGATTTTTCTGTCTCCAAGTGAAACGCTTTTTGTCTGGGTTGCGCACTCTCCATATATCGACCAGGTCATTTTGTAGCATAATATCATTTAGGTTCTTAATGCAATTCTTTATGGAAGGCCTTCCACCCGAACAGTCAAGATTTGGTTCGAACGTGGCATTAAAATCACCTCCAGTAATAATATAATGTTCAGATTGACATACTTTATCTGCGATGTGAAAAGCAATTTCATCTAAAAACTGACATTGTTCAGAAGCTTTTGTTGGGGCATAGATATTTGCTAGAAGAAACGGTGAATCCTGAATTAAAGTATCTAGAAAAATAAATCTTCCCGAATCATCGGTGTACGTTGATTTGACTTTAAAATCCAAATTTTCCCGCACTAAAACAAGGACGCCTTTACTGCGCGATGTACCGTGAGAGAAAAACAACTCTCCTCTCCATTGTTTCCGCCACTGATTTTCAATCTCTTTTGTACTGTACGTTTCCTGCAGAAAAAAGATGTCTGCATTTTGCTTGAGCAACCAGTTGAAAACACATTCTCTTTTTTCGAAAGAACGTATCCCTCTTACATTTAAAGAAAGCAGTTTAAATTGGAAATTGTTACCCTCCATCAGATAAAAAAGATATTAACGGCCTTTAGCAAGATCACCTCTAAAAATACGCAATATGGCAACTGGTAATGATATAAACTGAATGCAAGGCTTAAACTCAAAACAAAAAGAACTAACAAAACGCTAGATAAATTACACCAAGCTGAAAACAGTGACATAATGCAAAGAATACTACATGCGACAATTAATACTACCATAAGTAAGGAAAAAAAAAACAAAAGCGTAACCAACACACACAAAAAAAAATTCAAAACAAAGAAAAAAAAAACACTTCACACTAAGTAATTATAAAAAGCAACCAGCAAAGCTGTTGATTAGCTCCTAACAACCGAGTCTTGCATTGCAATCTAATTATCAATTTGCATAGCGGTAGCTCCAGAATATTCAAATTTTTCAAAGTTCAAACGAAGGCCTACTGTTTATAACTTTAAACTGAATTACTCTGAAACAGGGATTAAATGTCCATCCACATAAAGTTTGTCCGGCTCTGCTCTACTGAAATAAGCTCTTTTGCCATCTTTTTTAGCCTTTTTCAAGGTTTCGATCTGCTTTTTTCTAATATCTACGACTCCTTTTGGGAGATCGGGAGATATTCCCATACCTATGCCTTTAAGTTGTCTTGCCTGAGAAAAAACTTTCTCCCGGTCCCCATAGCGGAGAAAGCGAGCAATGATCTGGCGTGGGTTGTGCTGTGATGCGTCAAACCTGCCAACTCGATGTACCCGTTGAAATTCGATCTGTGGCGCGTCTTCAAGGTTTAGCTCGTTTATCATAAAATTAACAAGCACCTCTCTGGTGTTTTCCTGCTCATCCAGACGTTCAGGAATCCCATAAAAACGAAGGTTCTCTCTTCTTTGATATGTTTCTAAGTACCATTGCTGCTGGCGCAGAGTAGTTACCTCGTTACTGGTTTTATTGGCCTTTGCTTTCATTTCTTCCACATCGGCATTTAGAGAAGTGATTCCAGCCTCCATCTCATTTACTGTTTTGGCGTTTTCCTTTACTGAGCTTTCGAGTGTTGTCACCTTGTTTTGAAGCTGGAGAACTTTAGCGTCGATACTGCACACATGCTTGTTAATGCTGTCAACTTTTGTCTCCAAACTGGAAAGTTTATCGAGGACAAGCTCAAGTTTCGGTAGGACGCCTTCAGCCATGTCGGACGGCGTGGGCATGTTTTTTGCCTGAAATTCACTGATTTTTGTTCTTTTTTCCTCCGGCGTTGCGCCTTCTGAAGACTCAGAGCTCGTTTTTCTGTCTTTTCGTTTGAAGTATTGAGTAATTTCTTCCATTAACGCCTTCAAAATTTAGATTTAAGACGGAGCTCGATTTAACCCGACTACGCTGAATGCATGCCCCGACCCACCTGGGGCATTGAAGCTTTTCCGATATCGAGCTTCAATGCTTTCAGGAATGTTACAGTTAAGCAACTTACCAGACAACTTGACAGTTGTTGTAGTCTTCTTCGCAATTTCTCCCCATCCTTTACTTGTCGCTGCCTGTATTTCCACAACGTAGTTTTTTTCAGGTTCCTGGTTTTCCAGCAATTTCCTTCTCACACTGTTACCAACTTCCTCCTTGTCCACCACAACATCTTCAGATCCAGTGTTCACTGCGGAGCCCACTCGATATTTGGTAATAATGCCATTAGGTTCAAGTGGCGGTTCCCATGTGACCAGAATATATTTTGCAAAAGCATAAACATTAACTTCTGATGGTTGACCAGGTTCTACAATAAAGACAACAACAGCAAAATTCAATTCAAAATTCAATGAGCTTTAGTTTTAAAATTCTAGGACTATTGGAGGATTTTTATTTGGTTGTGTCCAAACCCACGTTTTTCAAATGCGACTTGCTAGTTATGTTTAGCAGTACCGTAATACTTCAACTGACATTCGAGCCACCAAGAACTAAAGTCTACTAAACGTATTGACACATTTTTCAGAAAAAGCCCTAAGATAGCGTACTGCCAGGGTCCCCCCTATCCAGAAAAGTCGTTATACAGCGAATTAGCAGTTTTGTACGGCAAGGCCCATGAATATTCAACATTCAACGGTGATTAGTTTAGTAAACGTTGATAGTATTTGCTGAGATACACAATAAGGTAAGCACTGCGTTAGCATTAAATTTCTATGTTACATTTCATTGGTCATAAACGTCCGTGAACAGTTGTTTAAAATTAGGTTTATGTACATAAAAGCCGTCGCAAAAGTACTTAAGGTGATTCCATCGAAAAAAAAGTTGTAACGAGAATTTGTTCAAACTTTGCACAGTTACTAATTACACCTAGTACATTAAAAAAATAAAATAAATAGAGGGGGTTACCGTGTCTGATTTCACGCTACGGGGCTGTAGTATATAGGTGCTTTGCTATCTTCAAAAAGCAATATTAAAAAACCTATCCTTGTACTAGAGACACCCATTACTTCAACAAAGTTATTACTAGCAATGAAATATAAGCATTATTCTTATGATAGAAGAACAACGTTACAGTAAAACGTCTTAAAATTGCCATAACAACTAAACTACTTTGAAATAATAGGCAAATCGAGCGTCTGCACGGTTACAGTGAAACGCCTAAAATCTGACTGTAACAGTGAATCAACTGGAATATTTCAAACTTGAATAATGAAAAATTCTTCAAATTTGAATATATCATATAAAGTCGTATTTTCCTTAAATAAATGGCATAAAAAAGTGGGGACACAGAGTTTGTTTGGGAGAAAACGACCATTTATTTCTCTGAACAGCTCAGCTTCCATAGGAAACCTATCAAGTTCCGAACGCGCGCGCGCTCGTGCGCGTGCTAATCACGCAAAAAATGATGCGCAGAAAGGATGCGCAATGCAATTGATTGGAATCACCTCAAGAGATTGCTCTGTATAGGTACAGGTCTTCCCTTTTGGGGGAGCAATTTTTTGCTAACAATATTAATAATGCTCTGTCAATAAAGCTTGTTGTAGTTGTTGATCTGTTTATAGCAAGTTCTCCGGGGGAGGTAGGTGCTAAGGAAGACGAAATTGCTAACCCTTACTCCCGTCCTAGTAGTTAATTTTTGATTCCCATTTCTTTAAATTATAGAAATTCCAGCTGCATGGTCCGTGTAGATAATAAGCACGTTTCTCAGCATACCTGCTTCATCTGTTTCAGCATCGACCTCAATACTCGCCGGCCCCTCTCCACCACTGTTGAACGCCTTGATTGCCAGATTGTAACTTGTGTACGGCGTTAGTTTCTTGACTTCATAACTTTGTGTATTGCCTCCTGGTACATTAACGAAGTCTGCAGATTTTGGAATAGCGCGTCTACGTCTCTTTGCAGTTGCAGCGCGGCTTTGGCCCCAGAAATAAATCTGTAAAGGTGAATGCAAGTGCAGAACAATGAAAAAAATTGACCCACTGGGGTGTACGTGTTTGCAGACAGTTTTATAAGCACAGTTAAACCTCCCAATAACCAGGGTTTTTTTTGTTTTGTTTTGTTTTGTTTTGTTTTTTGTTTTTTTTGTTTTGCTTTTTCTTTTTAGCATAAGCGGCCAATTGCTCGTGATACTAAATGCGACCTGATTTGGGAAAATGTAAATTAACGGATATCCTTTAAGAACGACTTCCCACAAATATCGACCAATATCGACTGCAGGTGTTTCAGACATTCTGCAGCGGCACTTCCGGTGACCGGCTCACAAGACTTTAGGTCACGCAACTCTTATTTATAGTTTCTGCGTTGCCTAGCAAACAAATGATTCAAAACAAACATATTTACTTATGGTAAATTGTATTGATTTCCGAAAGTTCGCTTTTGATTGAGAGAGGCAGGCAGTTCCTTTTTATGACAGGTCAACGACGATCCCGATTATAATTTCAATCTCGCCACCCACCAAACAAACATACAATGTATACTTACAAGTATCGGAAAACTGAGAAGGAGAAGCAAGAGGAAAAAAGCTAAAGGTAAGAAATGCCTCTCTAGCGAAATTCTACCTACAACTTTTTATATTTCTGTCTCTAAACTATTTTTCGTGTGTTCCTTTTGGCTCTCGAAGTCTCAGTGACTAGCGGTGTCACGCCATTGTTTATAATGCGAAAGCCATATTTTCGACGAAATAGGGGTTGAACTTGAGGCCCTGCGGGTCACTTAAAACAATTTGCTCGTTGATTTCTTTTCATATTCTAATAAAGCAGTATATATCCCACAGTCAAAATTTGCCATATTTTAGAGCTATAATTTGGTTACAAAAAACTCTCAATCATAGCGTGTTTTTGTAAATCTGTTTCGGACAAAAAGTAACTTAGATTTTACACATTTCTTTGTTAATCAATGCCGGAAAGAAGACTTAGGAAAACCACACATGTTATTTGAAGTTTCGTATCTAGTTCTTTTTGGATACGTGAACCGATCAAATTTTGGGAAAATTGGGTCTCACCGGAAGTGGATTTTGAGCTCAACTCGGGCAAAACGCTTCTTCTCAAACTTTCACAAAAGGAAGTCGTATTTGAAAAAAATTACCAACAGCCTGTTTAGTTTCTCACTAGGGCCTATCTATGAGCAAAGTATGAGCGAAATTGAGTTTTCCACTTGTGTCACTACTTGGTCGATATTTGTGGAAAGTCGCTCTTAAGCACAATACAAAACGATACAATACAAAATCCTCTATTTAAACACGATAGTAATGCTTGTGGGGTAGTGTACTATCTAAATAAAATGTGTCTTTGTGGTTTTAAATGTGTCAATGAACCTTGTTTAATGTGTTTAAATGGCTAAAACACGTTTTTCATCCGTTCTGCATCTGTTTATTTGTTTGTTTCGATTCATTGATTTAACAAATTGGCAATGGTAAGAGTCTGATAACCCGCAATGAATAACTTTATCTGTTTGAATTGAAAAGTCATAGAACCATCCGTTTAAAAGAAAAAGATACCCTGTTAATCGAAGATCCAGTCCGTTTGATAGATTCACGTGGAACGACTATAAACGTTGGTCAGCTGAATGTTCTCAAGCAATTAATTTCCTCAACGAGCCAAGTATTGACAACAATTTCTGTAACGAGATGAGATTGGGTGACGCTTTATTTGTTTATATAATTTCATCCGTGAAACATGTAATTGTATTTTAATGCCGCCTGGTAAAATGGAAGCTGCTGTAATATTATGGAAAAATCTAAGGGCTACATGTTACTAACTATAGAGTGGTACACATCGAACAAATGCATTCTTATGAACAGCGAACTTAGGGTTGCCTTAGGTGGCTTTTAAAAACGTTTACGTATATTTTTTCGACTCTCGGGTTAAGGTTTTGTTTACAGCAATTTGGTATAGTATTTATTCAAATTGTATGACGTAATTTTGATGGCATTCACTTGTAAAATTTAAGTGAAGAAGTCCTAGCTAGTCGACCGAAATTATGCCGTAGCCAAATTTGTGTTGACCTGTGTTGTGCTCCATGTGCAAATGTCCAAATAGAAAGCGTGATTATTTTACGCGAACCGTTTTACGTCAGAAATTGACGGCACCGTAAAAGTTTGATTTTGGCAATTTGAATTTAGCAAAGTGTCATGCCACAATGTTCCTAGCTGCTTCTGTTTGCGTTGCCGGCCAAAAGAATTGGTTTGGTGTAGAGACAACT
Source organism: Siderastrea siderea (assembly GCA_964030785.1). Classification (NCBI taxonomy): domain Eukaryota; kingdom Metazoa; phylum Cnidaria; class Anthozoa; order Scleractinia; family Rhizangiidae; genus Siderastrea; species Siderastrea siderea. The sequence continues at coordinate 27,178,539 of OZ034977.1, read as the reverse complement.
TAGCCAACTCACCCTGTAGCCATCCACACTTCCTCTATCGACAGTAACAGGCTTCCACGAGAGCTCAACACTGCGCGGTCCCACTGCTCCAACCTTTACATCTTCTGGTCTTCCAGCAGGAGGGTCCTGTCCTGAATATGACCACTCTATGGGACTCTTGGGGCCTGGTGCGTGCTCATTTACAGCTTGGATCTGGAACTCCCAAGGTACATAATAACCAGGTTCTGGTACTGAGAATTTGTCGATGCTGGGGTCAGTGAACTTCTTCTCGGGCAACCAATCTGCACTGCCCCTTTTCCTGTACCACAGTAAGTAGTAAAGATTTGGTGCATTCCAATCTACCATTGGCATGGCCTGAGGAAACAACATGGCAAAGAACAACTTCAGTGAAAGTAGGCTAATAAAATGATAAGATATACAATGCCACGTTTTACCATTTACTAAGAATGGCTCTAGCTTACTTTATTATTTTGACAGAAGAGGAAAAAAAGAACAGGAAAAGAGGACGCAGGAATGCAAGGAAATAAAACTTAAAAGACTGTAATAATAATAACATTCTAGCAGGGTGCCCACTTCACCAATAGATACTCTTACTTTGCTACACATGCATGACATGGGCATAACCTAAACAAAATTTCCTTCTTTTGGTAGCACTATTCAACGTTTCGTTCTACTCTTGGGAATGAGACGATCATCTTTTCGCAACTTCTATCAAAAAAATATACTAATATTAGTGAAGAGAATTTGTATGATGGTGTGGGGGGTTACTCACGGTCCAAGCAATGTCGAGCTGCTCTGCTTTCGTTGCAACTCCTCTCAAGTTGTCAGGATATTTATCTGGAGCTGTCGTCAAAACAATGATTGACAATTAGTCTTAACAACTTAAGAATGTTGTTGTAGCTAGATGTTGATAAAATGGTACTCTTCCGTTCTATTTTAATGAGCATCTCCTTGGAGTGGAAAGACAACACTACTAGGCTTGTACACATCGTTTTTTTTTTTTTTGCTACGCAAATAATCTAGCTCATCGCAAGTCTCCCTGTAGTGCCTTGGTTATATCATTGGTCCGGATTACAGAACAGCCTTGCTTCCACTTCTGCTGGATACTCATTTTTTTTTTCATAAGCCTCGATGTTCTTGATAACGTAGACCCAAACTTTCTATTTGGAAACAGGTACGTCTAAAAATGGGTTGCATGTGAAGTACATATTCCCGTAAGCAACCCACATGGCAGGGTCCTGTAATGTGAAGCAAACAGGAGCACTCCCAGCCACACCCACCCCCCTCCCATCCCATGGCCACTCCTAAGTAAACATACAATCAGAACTGGTGTTTCTTCCCTACTGGGGACAACATGACGCGCGTCAGGGACCTTTCCCATCGAAAATGCAAATGCTACTATGACCTGCTAAAAACTCGACCTCTGCACCTCTGCAATTATGATGACTAAAGCGTAGAATATTGTACATTGATCTTTGACAATCTTAAGAGTGATTTCCACTGGAACTTTGTCCTTTGACTGCGACTGTGGTTAAATCGACGACAACGATGACGACAATGATGATGATGATGATGACGATGACGATGACGATGTTGATGACGATGATGATGACAACAACGTTTAAAAAAAGCAAAAAAGTGGATTAAGATTGAAAAAGCAAACAAATACCTCCGACTTTAGTTTCGCAGAGTTGTGTTGTAGGTAAACTAGCACGGCTGGGCGCAAAGCGGTTCACAGCTCTCATACGGAAATGTAGCTTTGCCCATCCAGTGAGATTTAACAACACTGAGGTTGCGTTAGGATTTGTAACATTTGCGATGACTCTGTATACATCATCTGAATATTCTGACTTCTGCTCAACAAGAAAATGTGTGATTGACGCGTTATTAGATGCACCAGTAGTCCACGTTAGAGTCGTGGTACGATCGTAGCAGTCTGTTATCTGAAGGTTTGTGGGAGGGTTAGGAGCACCTACAAAAAAATAGAAAGCCATCAAGTTAACTCAATCTTGTTCAAGGGTGCAGCAAAGCAAAACTTGCTTATCTGCATTTGAAAAGTGTGATATTAGATTGTGAACTGGCACTTGGGTATTTGTATTTATATAGTTTACAACTGAAGAAGCATTTCATTTGGCCAATCAAAATCCAGATTTTGCAATCGAAAACTCGATATTCTGTGCCAAACCAGTCTTAAATTGCAATCTCTGTGACCATTGCACCGAAGTGAATAGTTTATCTCGGTGGCGAAAACGTATTGTAGTCAAGGTTCTGTGTTCCACTCAGGGCTTAGTTTATGAAGCAAAACATTTTTAATTGCTGTACACATTAATTTACAGTTCCTTGTCGACCAAAACTGAGGGAATACCGGAGTCACAGTGCACAGCTGTGCTCCTCAGGGACCAAGCTTTGCGACCACTGATGCAGGGTGGGTCAGGGACCTCATTTAGGGGTAGCGGTCAACTTAAAATAGCTGTAATGTGAGAAAGGTAAGAAATCGAAAGTCAAACGTGCTGTGAACTGGCACTTTAAGACAATTTGATCACTTGACTCTTTGGACAGAGCTTTATCTAACTAAGCTGATACACCAGACTGGAGGGCTCGATAGCCCAGGGAGTGACGAAGCTGCCCTGGGGTCCTGGGGGATCTGCAGGGGAGGGGTGGGGATAGAGAGTCCCATAGCAAATCATTTACAGTGTTCAACCTCGTCCCCAGGGCCTTCTCCTCGTTCAAAATGGCGGTCGGAGAAACCCCTGGCCAAGGCTGCTGAAATACTCCACGAATCGTGGAGTATTTTGTCACGTGACACATGATGAAATGGCTTTTACGGAGGTTGTTTCCAGCGTCTGGCGGCCCTGTTTGTTTTCTGCAATCGGAAACCGTTATTCAAACAAAACGAAGACATTTCATCGTGTTTGCGTGACGAAATTCTACCGAACTTTCGGAGCCACTTTGGCAGCCTTGGCCAGGGGTTTCTCCGACCGCCATTTTGAACGAGAAGAAGGCCCTGGGGACGAGGTTGTTATAGTGTTCTGTCAGATACGTTGTTTTGAACTCGCGCGGATATACTTTACCTGCTATATCAACCGAAGCAGATGCCTCATCACTAGATTCTTTAGGAGAAGGTGTATACGCCACACAGGTATAAATACCAGCGTCATCAACTGTGATGTCATCTATCGTCAGAACATTTTCTCCTTCTAGCCATTGTATCTTGTTACTGTACTTTATGATTGCATTGTCCATCTTCCACTGGTATTTCAATTCGAGCCTTTTATCAGCGATAGCCTCGCATCGCAAATCTATACGAGAACCTTTATCCACTTTCTTGTCCTTTGGCGGTACTATGATTTCTGTCTTGTCTGAAAAAAACACATATTTTTGTTGAGATAAAGCTCGGATAAATTAAGCTTAAGTACCTGTAGAGGCGCAGTGGTGTAATGGGTAACGAGTTACACTTATAAATATCGGTAGCTCCAGGCTTTCAGGTGGCTTGGCTTGATTTTGTACGACTACACCACCCGACACTTAAACAGCTGATGCTTCACTGTCAGAGTTCGATAGGACTGGCGACTTCACACACTTACTACACACTGAACCAACTTTTAAAAAAGTTGGTTTAATTGTTATCGGCCTCAACAACACGGCGATGAAGTCATACATTTCACATATATCTTCATCTAGACTAAAACGTTTCTTTATGTCCCTTATAGGTCACGTGTATGCCTTCTTGACCGAAATGTTTAAGGAAATTCTTTGAAATTGTTTGCAAAAAAAATTCAGGTTTCATTTTTCTTCAAGATTTTCCTTTTCCGTCTGTTCTTTTGTTAATTCCTCAAGAGCCAGTGTTTTCCAAGCGAATTAAAAGTTTCACTGTATATTGTACCCCCTGGCATTGGTCTACTTTCCAGGAGAAATTCAAGCAATTTCCTTCGTAGGATTTTCTTATTTATGTCCAAATAAGTAATTAATGCTCTGCTGCCTGTCTCGGGTATTTTATAAACGAACAAGGCACTCTGAAATGGAAAAGAAAACTTTCCACGCCTTTTTAGCCATTTTCAACGACGATGAGAAGAGCAGTTTATCTTCAAGAGAACATTTTGGAATAATTTTATGATTCTTCTATTTATACTTGCTGTTTGAGGCTGATAGATCGGATTTCTGTTCCTTCACACTACGTCGAATTTGTAAAACTTTTTATGAAACATTGGTAAAGAAGTAAAGCTTACTTTTTAAGAGAATTGTTCTTCAAGATATTCTCTTCAAATATTCTAAAGATGTATTTTGTACATAAATTAAATCTTTATCTTTTGCACTAGCTCGACTGGAAAATCTCTTTATTACTACGCCTGACTTGTCCATAAAAATCAGCATTCTTGCTTTTACGACATTAAAACTAGAGGGCATAAAAATAAAATCATAGAGTTTTTGTTCTTACCAAACACAGTCGCAGAAGCATATTTAGACGTTGCATTCCCTAAGAAGTTCTTAGCGTAGCATGAATAGCGTCCAGCATCCTGGCGTTCAACCGTGTTGATAACTAAAGTGCCATCTGCTGTCACACTGTAACGCCCAGTTGGTGTGAGTTGTTGACCATTCTTGTACCACTTAAATTCACTCGGTCGTGGCGCAGCTTCTGGATCGCATTTCAACCGTCCTTCTCTTTCATTAAACAAGTAAAATGGACCAAATTCCTTTTTTTCGAAAGATGGCGCGATGGCTGTGAACGTGAAAGGCAAGTTAATCAGCAAGTGGAGAGAAGGACTCGGAATCCTGGCAATTTAAAAAATGGTAGCGCGAAGGGCCTATACTGGTTTTGAAGGTTATTCTTTTTTGTTTGCTTTTTTGTGTTTGCTTTTCTTTCCTTTTTGTTTTTTACTTTTCTTGTTTCTTGTAGGGGGGGAGGGGGGTATGGTTTGGCCTTTTTTCAGTCTTAGTGCACAGCCAAATCAGCAGATAAACAATTGTTTCATTATTGTTTTATCAGCCGACTAGGCCGCTGTTTCTAAGAAATGTATTGAATTGCCAGTAAGCAATTTTAAGGAGAAATTTACCAGCGCAAAGAGTTATATGTCTTGACCCTGATACACCTTGTTACCATGGTTTTGGCTGCCGTTTTGTATTGAGGTTTGACATAATTGCATGGAATTGTGGTCAACTCTGAACTTTGCAAACAATTCTACAACTTCTGGGACATCCAAAGTTATGCAACACACGTTATGGTCTCCTGACATTACTGGTAAAGAATGGTGTGCAACAAGATAATGTCCACAAGCAATGTCAAGTGACGAGAGTAATAAATGCACAAGATTTTTGCAAGTTACAAGTAGCCTGCGTGCAGACGTCTCCTAATAGCAGACGTCTGCACGCAGGCTAGTCATGTTACAAGCAGCACAAGATAGAAAAGGTGCCTGTGACAGTAGCAAGCAAGAGTCGCACAGTCTTCATCGGTCGTTAAAGAGGTTTAAAGCATACCTACGTTTACTTTACTTACTGTCACACCTCAATTCCCTTGCCCAATCTTCACTCTGACGAAGGGCCAACGGTCGAAACATCAGCCAGTATAGAATTTCCCTACAGCGGCCAGTTTACGTTATCAACTCAGTCGATAAATCCTAGTTTTCGATTTTAGAGGGAAACTATCCAGCCAAAATGTTGAAATCACGCCTGCCTAAATTTCATCGTTGTATTTGCCAAATGTCGCCAAATAATGCGCTAAGCACAGTTTAAATTACGCAAAAAATACTCTACAGAGCATAACCGAACAGGTAGATGAAGTTTAAGTGCATGATTAGAAGGATGCGAGTGCATTGCACCTCATTAAATTTGATTTCGTCATAGGCAGCGGAGAACCAAAGTTTCCATTCCCAAGTTTTTTTTTGCCATTGATTTTTTCATGGTTATTCTCAAGAACACACTATATATCAGGCCCGATGGTGCCACTACTAAAAATTTCAAGGGACATCTGGAATCAACAGTAGGCCCTTCAAAACTGAGTACTCACCCAAAACATGTATCCACGTGGAAGACACAATCATGCCATGCTTGTTTTCAGCCACACATTGGTAAACACCAGCATCGTCCAATTCAACATCTTTAAAATTCAACTTCTTTTTGTCTGGGCTTAACCCTACCCGAGCTCTGAATAAGACACCAAAACATGTATTAGCTATGCCAACATTCAATCGAAAACAAATGAGCACTGAATTCATGTGCTGACATTTATTGTTCTGAAATCCTAACGTGGGATCATTCAAGTAAAAGGGCACTCAGTATACTCATGTTCGTTGCATGGCAATACTTACTATGCATGCTGAATCAGTTTGCAAGATATCTGTAATGTAAGCTTTGCAATTTTTCTTCTATTTTGATCCTGACACACTTGATTAATTGATGGGCTTACGTACGTTTTGGCTTGTAAGAGTGGAAAAAAAGTTACGTGACAGAAACATGTGATTTGAAGAATTTTTAAATGGTTATCAGTAAAAAAAAAGGTACAAAAATAATTAAAAGGAGAGAACTCACGATAATGTTACTGGTTTCCCATCTTTGTACCATAAAAATGATGCTGCAGGGACTGCTGTCACATCACATGTCAGGTTTCCATTTCCATATATATCAATTGTCTCCTTATCTTTTGGAGGGCCACCACGCCCCCATTTTGGAGAAACTGAAAAAAAAAATTGTCACATTCGTACTTATAGCATTTTACACTCACGCACTCCCCAATAAACAATTCCAAACTAAAAGGCAGGCTCTGATGATCACGTGATGCAAGTTTATAGTACTAATTTTCAAGATCAATTTCCGGTGATTTTGACCTCCCGAGCCCGAGAATCGCTTTCCTTTTTTTTTTTTCGAAAATGAAGCACTTCTGGCGAAAACGAACCACATCAGATTTCTAGCTTTACCAATACCTTATTAGATGCAAAATAGGAAGGAAATCAATTTTTTAACTTCTGCCGCGAAATTGAGATTTTGCTTGATTTTTACTGAACGTTGCTCTTAAAGGCAAACCAGTTAGGCGAGGGAACCGCATCTAATCAGAACAATAGGGGTTGAAATCCCCCACTAGCACTAGCAATAACGGTGATACAAGCCGTGAATTAAAAACAATAGCCAAGTCTATTTCCTGTTGAAAATCGGCAGTAAGCAGTCAAAAAGAAACACAATTCACATCAAAGTGACGATATTGTGTGACAAATGACTTCAGAAAGCTATCACGATTAACACTAATTGGAATCTATTACTCTGACAAAATGTCTTTTTCAGCATTAGGTACAATCTGTCCCCTAAAAATAGATCACTAGGGCCACTTTGACCCCCAAGCAGAATCACCTGGCGGAAACAGTTTGCATCCGTTTGAAAACTTTAACTCGTTTATTTTAATCATTTTACCTTCAACCTTGAGGTTTATATTGTGCTTTATAGGATTGCCAGTGTTTTCAGAATTCTCAGCTTCACAGGAGTATTGGTCTTCATGTATGTCTTTTCGCACATTGATAATGTTCAGAAGCCTTCCTTGAAACGCACTTAAAATCTCGATAGAATCCTTTCCATGCACCAGCGGCAAATCATTCTTCCTCCAGGTTATCTTTGGGGCAGGTCTGCGAGCAATGAGAGAGAAATGTTTCAGAAAAGAAACAGGTATCTTGTCAGGAAACAGTAAAGATAGAGACCTGGCTGAACAAATTAAATAGTACATACATATTTAAAATGAATTTGCACAGATTTACAGGTTACTCCATTAAATGCTTGTGATCCCCCATTTTCCTTTTCAAAATATATTTTCTTGCGAGTGGTACACAATTAAGAAATCGAATGAAAATTTCAATGTTAGATGTTTCAAATATTTGTCTTTTCAACTAACTTGCGATTGAATATCACCATTCTAGTATCAACTATTCTTCGATGAGTTATTTCTTATAATTGGGGGAGATTTTAATGTTGTCAATGATCCAGATCTGGATTGCTCCGGAGGAGTCCCTAAGGTGAAAGAGTCATCGAAAATTTTGGATGACATCTGCTTAAATTGTGACTCATTGATATATGGAGAATCCGAAACCCGGAAATCAAGCTTTTTACCTGGAGACAAAAGAAGCCCCTCGTCCAGGGGAGATTAGATTTTTGGCTTGTTAGCGATTTTTCTCAAGATGAGGTGGAGGAGACTAGTATTAAAACAGCTATAAGGACTGATCATTCGGCAATAGTTATCTCCTTCAATAGTCTGGACGAACAGATAAGTGGCCCGTCATATTGGAAATTTAACTCCAGTCTAATTGAGGATGAAAACTATGTTTCCGCAATTAATGCAAAAATACCAGAATGGCTAGAGGAATTTAATGAAGTGACTGATTGAATATCGAGTGCGGCAATTTACGATAAAATATAGTAAAGAAAAAGCTCAAAAGAAAAGGCAAGACTTGGTGGAAATCGAGACATCACTAAAGCAAGCTGAGGAAGCACTCTCAATTGACTCATCTACGTAAAACTTTGAGAATTTAGAATGCTTAAAAGTGAAATATGCCAGCATTTTGATTACATTGCCAAAGGAGCAATAATTCGTTCGAGAGCAAATTGGTGTGAACAAGGTGAGAAAAGCAACAAATATTTTTTAGGGCTTGAATCTTACAGGGGGAACAAGAGTTGTATGCGAAAGATGCTTACTAATGACAACAAATCCAAAGAAAATTATGAAGGAAATTGAAAATTTTTACTCGGATTTGTACGCGGCAAACGAAGAGGTGGCCCGTCTTTGATTCCCTGGATACAAACCTTTTTATAAAAACATTCTTAGTACAGTAATGAACAATGGTTTCACAACTGCCCCATTCAAAGTTCTCAAAGGTGTCAGACAAGGTGACCCATTATCTCCATATTTATTCATCATCTGTTTAGAAATCTTAGCTATTAACATTCTTCTTCACAAAGAGATTCAAGGTATACTAGTGGATAACGAGGAGATTAAATTAGAGTTTTTTGCTGATGACTTGACAGTTTTTCTGAGAAATTATACCTCTCTCAATGCCTTGTTAGAAACTGTGGGTAGTTTCACCTTATGCTCTGGGCTAAAAATCAATTACCAAAAAAAAGAGGTAATGTTATTGGGAAACAACAAACAAACGTCGCCGACGCCAACAGTCTCCGCCGACAGAAATATCACTATTAAATGGGCTATCAGGATTTTAGGTGTTCATTTTACGTACGATCAAGCCCTTTGGAAAATGCTGAATTTTGATGAAATTTTGAAATCTATCAGAGTAAAGCTGCAGTTTTAGAATTGGAGAAACCTAACAGTGCTTGGTCGAATACAAATCATAAAAACATTTGTCGTTCCGATCTTCATGTATAGGGCTGGCTTGGTGTACTTACACAAAGACATCATCAAGGAAGCAAACAAAATTTTATTTAATTTTATTTGGAAAGGAAAGGATAAAGTTAAACGCGCAGCCTTGATATGTGATGTGGAAAACGGTGGCTTAAGAGCACCACATTTGGAATCAATCATTAAGACACAGCGAATCATGTGCTGCAAAAAATTTGTTGAGGCGCAGCAAAGTAGCTGGAAATTAATCCTCTCGCATTATTTAAAACAAGTTGGTGGTAAATTAGTCCTAGGTTGTGGATTTGACATTAAGAAACTTCCTATCAAACTGCCTAGCTTTTATGAACAGTGTTTACAAGTCTTTGCTGAACACTCCGCGGTAACAGAAGCAAACATTCAAAACATGACATGGGTACTTCCGCAAGAGCGAGTACAATAATATGGAACAACAAACACATTTTAATTGATGGAAAATCCGTGTTTCATTACGGCTTATTTAAGAAAGGAATAGTCACCCTTTAAGATCTTGTAAATGACGAGAACGAAGTAATTGTCAAGCAGAACCTAAGTGAATCAAATTTCACACCTATGGAAGCGTTTCATTTGATGCAAATTTATGACGCCCTACCGACGCATTGGCGAAATTCTTTGACATTTTGTGGGCCCAAAAGTGAGAAAGCTTTTGTTTTAAATGATCATATCAAACTACGTTTAAAGAACGAGCATGTGCGAATCGATAAAGCTATTTCTAAAAATATTTACAAGGAAATACGATCAAAGTATGAGACCACTCCAACTGCACAAGCGAAGTATAAGGATCAATTCTCAAGTACATGCTTGGAATGGCATGAAATATATGAATTGCCATTTAAGGTTCTTATGGATACAAAATCTCGGGAATCCCAGTATAAAATCTTAAACAGATACTTATCCACGAACTCATTCCTTAACAAAATAGGTTTGACAACTTCACCATTATGCACATTCTGTGAAGAAGAGAGCGAATCCCTTGAAAGTGATAGATATTTCCATGACAACGATAAACAAAAAACCTCGAAAATACTAAAATTGAAATTTTGCGCGATCCAGATTTCACTTTGAAAAGCATGGCACACAAAATATACAAGAACAAAAAAATTCGGAAAAGACGAAAAAAAAACGGAAAAGCTTGCGTTACATATTCACATTTAGCAAATAAATGCTAATATATTCAAAGTAATGCGCAAAGCATTCCTCCGTGATTTTTACTTTCCGTTGTAATCTACAGTGCAACAAAGAACAAAGAAACCAGAGAAAAATCACGAAGCAATGAATTACGCATTACTTTGAATATATTAATTTAGCATTTACTTGCCAACTGTGAATTTGTAACGTAGCCTTTTCTGTCGGTTCATACGTCCTTTTTAGCGTTAAATCTAAAAGTGTTCCAGTGAATCAATGTTAATAAGACTCGATACTAAAATTGGTCACATCGTCAAGCACGCGTGTTTAATGTTTTAAAAAATCCATCGAGACGTTCTTAAGATTTTCGCAAAAGCGCTCAAATTAAAAAATTACCACAAAATTATTACACGAATGATCTTAGAAAAACAATTCGTTCTCGAGATCGCGAACACTAGTTCCAACAAAACTTTCTAGGCGTAAATAGTAAGTAAAAGACACAATTTGAAAGTATTTTCGAGCCATTTCATCAAAGCATTGATTATTTTTCGGTGCATTTACTCTTGCTATGCAAAAACTAAGGTTGGAAATGTTTTTGCGATAGTAAATTGAAGTAGTTTTTGTCCGTTACGTAAAGATCATTTTACACCATTTTTGCCCACTTCAGTCATCTTAAATCCATTGTGGCTGTTTTCAAGAGTCAACCTTTTGCGTGACCACCGTTACAACTTAAAACTTGAAATATCCAAACAGCTTGTCATCTTTGACAGTGTTAGGTTTCAACACATGAACAGAAACCTTAAGGTCTGCCTTGCCTAAGAAACTGACAGAATAGTACTACCTTGTAATTCTTGTAGAATGTCAATTCCTTTTGACAACAATCGATTTTCTTCTTCTCTACCGCACAATACTTTGTTGAACTGGCAATTGCACCTCTTGAATCATTCATTGTTTCATTTTACACCATCGCCTAAGCTTAGTTTCCACTGTTTCCAATATTTTCCCACACGTGACACGTCAACAAGTATTCCATGTCCGTGTGTTTTAAAAATAAATATTTATTTTGATTTACTGGTCGAACAAAATTGCGGAAATCGCAGCAAAAGTAGCCTAAATTGCTTTGCAATGGCTGACAAACATGTTACAACATGGTAGCCTGGATACAACAAATTGAATAACGAGACCGCTGGTTGCAAACTCTGTGAGCTACTCAAAATCGTTCATATACATACGAATAGACCTTATAGAGTTATTAAACAAGTGAACGTAGTGGGAAATGTTAAAACTTACTTACCTCCCAATGGCAAGGCAATATAATGTTTTATTTCTCCCATCCACAGCCACTTCTGTACCACCGGGAATTACTTTCCATTCGGGGGCACTTTTTGTGTCTGGAATTGTCTGCCCTAGGACAAAATTACAGCATTTTGCCAGCTGGGACAAGGAATCCATAAGATTTTAGATCTACACTTTACCTCAAGAGATTTAAAAGTTGACCAGTGTATGACATTACAAACAGCGTAATATCCTATCAGCATAACGAGAGTTATATGATTGTATGGTTCTTACTACCGTGTTCACTTGCACTCACCCCAACGCACTTCACTGCAATTACCTCAAGTTAAGTGACCAAAGAATATCTGTGAAATCTATGTAAAATAGATTTGTGTAGAAACAACTGCATCGCTAATTGTGAAAGAGCGTTGGGTGCTGAGACCAGGTTATCCTGAAGCTTTCACTGGCAGATACGTGCAACAAAACGAACCCCACGCCAAGTGAGCACCCATCACACTGTATGAAATTAAATCAATTGGCCTTGTGACGCATGCGAGTGATTATTGTAAGAAATGAATTACATAAATTTATTGTCAACATGAATGCAGCAACAACTAGTTAAATAAATGTCTATACCCCTTAAGCCATATTGAACATTTGTCTGTGGACATGAACTGCAGGGCACAAGTCTAACGGTAGCCAGCTAGTCACAGACTAGTGAAAATTTTGTTTTGGCTAGTAGGTTTTGCGCTTTTACTAGCTATTTTGGTTAATATACCGCACGGAAACCAAACAGTTCAGACCCCAAAAGCAAATTGAGTGTACAGAAACTGAGACTTACTCTGTAAAAGGACTCTAAAAATTCTACCTGATGGCTTCCTTAAAGTCAAAGCACCAGATTCACAATTTTCCGTTTAGATATTCCGGTTGGGAATTTTAGGCTACCCCTCAACACGTTCTGTTTAAATTTTCGGTGAGGCAAATCAAAATGGCCTTTGCATTGACATGTCCAACTGAAATTTCCGGGTTTTTTTATTTTTATTTTGTTATTTATTTATTAATTTTTTTTCTTGTAAATGGTAAGCACTCAGTAAGTCAATTTGCTTTGGGATCCATATGAGTGAATACTGGAGGGTTGATAGTACAAGAGAGAACAAAAACTTGTGAGTTTAAATGCAGAAATGTATTTTTAGATTTTTTATGTGTTAAAATATCTACCTGCTGGCTTCTTTAAGGTCAAAGCACCAGACTGGAAGAACGTGTTTGCAGCAGACATTGTGCATTTGATTCCTTGTATTCCATTTATCTCGTCAATGTCCTCCTGGGTTACAAACATGATGAACAGGTCACCGTTGTCCGGTGATATTCCTCGCCGTTCATTCCTTTTGAACTGGATCTTGCCTTTTCCTTCCCAAGTAAAACTCACACCGTAGCTGGGCTTGTGAGAGGGGCAAGCAAAGTTGAAAGGCGAGCCAAGCGAAACATCCCTCCCAACAGGAAATTGATTATTAAATTCTCCAACAACTATCAAGATACAAGTGGGGTTGAAAAATTGACATTAACCCTATTCTGCGTGGGGGGCAGGGGGAGGCACATTGTGCCCAAGCTGACTTTAACGAATTATAACTTTTAAACGGCTTGCCGAATAATCACCCAATCTTGTGACTTTTCCTGAAATTTATCAGAGAAAAATTTGTCTATGATGTGATGATTGACGTTTCCATAGAAACCGTCTACTCAGGAGGTGTTTTGACTATTTTCTGCCTTTTTTCAGTCTTTTTTTTTTCAATTTTTTCCCCTTCACTTGTAAGGAAAATATAATCCTTTACTTTTTTGTGCTTGTTTTGATTTAGTATGTTTCTTGGAACAAATTCATATATTTTTCCATCTCGTCATTGTCAACTGTATGACTGCATTCTCGGGATTCAAGATAACGGCTCAAAATTCAAAATGGCTGCTTTGTAACGTCATTGTGACGTCATGACACGTCATAATCGACACGTCATAAACCCAACTTGTTAAATTAATGACGTGCTATAAACGTGCCAAGTTTCATCACAAGAGCGTGAATACTTTTCGAGATCTATAGGGGGGCACTTTGTGCACCCCCCCCCGCCCCCAAGGCTCAGAAACTCAAAAAAAGCCCAGGCGAAATAGGGTTAACGGCAAAAGGTCAACCACAAGTTTATCTTAAGGCTTCCCTGATGCACAGTAACACTACAGGTCTCAGATCCCCAGTTGTACCCAGAAGTACAGTTTACGCAAGTATTATCTGCCATACCATAGTATTCCAAAAGTGTCAATCCGTATTACTGTTTTAATTCCATCAAAATTTTGGATTTAGCAAATGAGTTTATAATGGCAGTTGGCCACCCTGGAGAATATCAACAGCGTCAGCCCTTCGTTTCGAGCGCTACTGCCTTCCCTCTGACGAGGGGCTAAAGCTCCAATTTTTTGTGTCTTACTTCCCCAACGACGTAACACCAATTCTTTTAGAAACTGACCCCTTTATTCATTTTTTTTAATTCCATAGCAACTTTTGAGTTTTGCCACATACCAAAACCATGTATTACAGTTGTATAATGGTTCAATACCCCTCAGCAGGATTTGCAGACAATTAAAAAAAATCATACAGTTGATAATTAAAAAGAAATTATTAGAGACTGGCATGGTTTTGCTACAACTGCCCTTCAATTACACCCAATCGCACACTGTAATTCGTGGCTTCAACTGCCCCTAACTTAGCAATATTGACTTCCGCACTAGCGGCATGCACTTCAAGGACTAAACAAACTGTTTGTGGGACTGTAGAGACATTCAGCACATTTTTTCTTACCTGTAACCGCAACTTTTATCTTTCTGCTGAACGTTTCTACAGTACTAACTGTATCCCTGACAATGCACTGATAAGTGCCACTCTCTGAAGAGCCAAGATTACTTCCAGTCAAGGTACCGATGCTACTGAGTTGGAATTTACTGAAAGGTCCGTAGGCATTGTCGGGTATTTTTGTATCATTAAGCTTCCAAACCCATTTCAAGTTTTCTCCTACAGCCTCACATGGAAGGACCAGGGCATTATCAGTTCTAAACTTGACCTCCTCAGGATTAATCAAGTCTTTGGATCTAAAATTGGTAATTCGTGGAGGAGGGCGTTTTGACTTTTGCTGACCTGAAAAACAAATTTAACAAGTGTAAGAGAAAGAACATATTGTGTTTACAGTTCATAGGGTGGGTTGTGGTCCTTATGATGACTATCAACTTGTAGCAGTTCTTTGTGTAGATATGGATTAGCAGTGACCTTAACCGTTTCACTCCCAGAGTCAGTTATGCAGGCAATTAAGGTGGCTCTACCTTTTGAGTCTGTGGCTTAACTCCTATGGTGTGATCACTCAAATAAAACCTCTTCAGCATTACTTTCACATGTTACTTTTTATATTTAAGTATTTTACAAAATGAAATTTGGAATTTGTCTTGAACTTTGATTTTAGGCACCTAGGGCGTAAAAGGGTTAATATTAAATCAACTTTAAGAAATGCTTGTCTGGTCAAGCATGAGAGTTTCTTTCTTAAGTTTGCCTCATATTTTCATGAATCCGGAGCTAGGAACTCTAGACGATGAGAGAAAAAAAGTAACAATAAACTTAAAAGCACATATTTATTAAGTTTAATTACCGTTAGTCAGTGTTGAGAGGCAGAAACTCAGAACTAGGGAAAGAATCCGCCACATCATGAAAAAGCAAGGGGAATGCCTGCAAAGAAACAGAATGAGCAATTTAACCTTCATCGAGCCACTTGCTACTCCACACTAACACTCCTCCGCGTACCACTGCAGTTTGAAGTACGGTGATTTATTAGGTTTTTTCCTTTCTTATTTAGATCTTGTTATCCGTCAGGAAACAACACACTGAAGGATTCTGGTAGTTGAGACAAAATGATGTCATCGTGAAAATGACCATTACAGGAGCAATGCAAACTCTGGTATATTAGCCAATCCACACATATCTGAAATAACCGTGCCACGGACGATACCTCGTGGTTCTGGTTACTGCTGATATTTTGAGGCATTACTGGCAGTAATGGTGTTGGGTGATTTGGTGAACAATAGACAGCAATGTTCGGGTTAGCATTAATTTTCGACAGGGTAATGTGTGCTTGGAAAAATTACAAATCTAACGAATCCAGCAAGGATTCAAATACGATTCTTGACGTATTTAGAAAAGGAGCATTACACAGAATGACAACCCGACGAAAACTGCACCAAACTATCTAAGTAATATTGCAAATACAGGTACTTTCAAAAAACTTTTGTCTCGTAACTATTGAAATCTTTTCACCCAAGACGTAAATAATTCAACGCCGAAATCGATTTTTACTAACGTCATCAAAAGCACCCGTTTCCTCTCGTATTAGGGTGCCGTGAAGTCACCGACAAACGGCGTCCTGGCTAACGAAGCATATTTCAACTCAAGGTGCATTGCATTGGTTGTTTCACTTAGACACTGGCTACAGCGAACAGTAAGCTTCGTCTATACCTTGCATTGTACATACGCTTAGAGAACGAGGTATACACATGGCTGTTTCAGTTATTTCTCACTAAGTTTCCTGCTGTTCTAAACGAATAATGTTTGATAACATATGTGGCCATTCTAGAGGTTTGTGGAGACTAGGCAGAACTATGACAGCTTAGTGATGGTGTTCGCGGACATGGAAGTACGGTCCGCTAAGGTGAAGTCGTCTTCCAGAAGTGATTTGATGTAAGGGATGGCTCGCCGTCCACTGGTACACTGACCAAAAGTGCACTGACGCCGTAGGACACTAAGCTATCAATTGGCACCAGTTTACGAGGATATAATGAAGCCTCGTAAACTCATCGAGTTTCCACATTGAGAAAGAAACTCGGATAATTGCAAACTATTTTATTAACTTTCGATTTTCAGCGCTGGTGGTAGAAGAATTGCATTTACCAATATCCTCAATTCTTAGACGATGTTTAAACGTGGTTTTCGTGGACTCCGGCTAATTCGCATTGAGGAATGAAACCTACCCTCTGCAGAGCCGTGGTTTTGGAGTCCTCGTCTAAACGTGATCTGGCCTTAGCCACTGAGGTCTAACTTAGGCTTTGGGTAACCGTACAAGTTTTGGAAGGTTTAGAAATGAACAATTCTATGTGTTTGAAAGTTTGGAAAATCGATAACAGATATGACGATTCTGGAACTTCAGAAGGCATTAGAAGGTTTATGATAGAAGCGGCTGCAGTCGATAACAGATGGAAAAAAATTCTAGAACTTCAGGGGCTGTTTATTCAAACGAAACCTAATTGTCTCTCAGCCGTGCGTGTTATTCCGGAGGGAGGGCTATTGTTTTGCTATTGTTTTCTTCTAACAAATTGGTTGCATACATAACTTATTATAGGATTTTGAGGAAATATTTTCAAATATTTTTGCTTGAGTTTATTACGAAAAATAACGAATGGAATCAAACTTCACTAAAACATACTCAGGAATGCAGGAAACGTGTGAAAGCTTCCAAGAAAAAAGTTGACTCCCATGGGCGACGATAAGAGAAAAGAAGCTGTGTAGGAACGTCAAACGACACCTAGAAAGTCTAAACCTACTCATGAGCAGGTATAAATTGCTATTTTTTGTTAGTCCACGGTAAAACGCGGTCTAGACGCGGCTTAAGGAAACGTCGTTAAAATAAGTTTGCTGAACCTTCCTCTAGACCAAGCCTTTAAGCCAACTGAAACCTTCGCTTAAATAATTGCTGCCCTGAAGTTAAGATGGGACTGGAACTGAAGGCCGGTTCTAGTAATATTAATAATAACAACCTTTGCTAATAATAATGACCCTTGCTATCTAAACCAGTTCTAGAACGTTTTATATCGATTTTATAGCTTTCTCATGTCAAAATTTGCACAGTGTGTGTCAAAGTGTGACCATTCAAACGAATTTATAAACTACTGGAACAGTTTGCTTTCCTGTGGTGTTGTTTATTATGCTGTACATGGCTCAACCTTCGAATCTCTTGATAAAATAAAGTGATACCACCCAAAAGCAATAGCTTGAGAAATTTGCTACAGGGTTCCTTGTTTTTTTCTTTCATTTCTTTGGAAAATGAAAGTTGGCTATTTTTTTTTAAATGAATATTTCTAAGTTAGAACACAGCACATTAAGCAGTGGTTTGTATGGCCGGTGTCTTTCAAAAGACTAAGTTTATGGCTGAGTAAATAATGACAATATATCGAGTCATGCACAAAAAATATTCTTGATCAATATTTATGACGATAATAGGAACACGTATGGAAGCATGCTTGGCTATTGATGTACAAAATAAACACATAACACAGATCTCTTTCATACATAAATAGATCTAAGGTAGCTTCTTTTCTACTAAATGACGACACCAACAAATTTTTTTGATGCATTTTGTAAGGAAATCTGCCCTTATGACGTAAACGCGAATCATATGCAAATATTGTGAAGTTTAGAGCTTCAATGAAGCAGTTGGCTATTAAATACCGACTTCGCGTGACAATGTTTCACAGTGGCACGCAAAAAAAAATCGGCTTTGAATGAAAGCTTAAACCTCTAGCAAATAGTTCTGAGGCGGTTTGTGATTTAAAGTTTAAATAAGAACATGGTACTGGATGTTTAATTTTGGCTTTGAGTAATCTTAAATAAAACGGATCTGAGTGATGTCATCGCTCGGAAGAACAAGTCTTACAACCTTTTACTCTGGCGTAAGTAGAGGCTTAAACGGCGATTTACCTTAACTGAAACACTCAAATCTGTTGTTAAGCCCTCTAGCTTGAAGTGGTGTTATGACAACAAAAATTCCGGGCCAAATTTCTATCCCTTCCCTCCAGTTTCGTCGATCACATACATGACTCGATGGAGCAAAATTCGAAAACAATATTTCAAACAACAAACTCGAATCTGTTTCAAAATCGTTAGCCAGGTTTTTTTATCACTTACCTTTACACAGGCACTGAAGAATAACTGAGTAAAAATTGAAGACTAAACTCTTCCGAAAAAGGGGCCAAAAGATGCGAGTGTTTAACTATAACGGTCTGGAAAACAACCGTTGATTTATGGAAGTGCATAGCATTTTGGGCAGGGCGTGATGATGGTTAAGTGACGCATGACGTAACTTATTAGCAACATTCTGCATTAATTAAAGTTGTTATTTTCAATATACGTATACGATCTCGAGGTCGCTAACTCAACAAAGTTAGTTTGATTTCACTTAGGATCGACCCTCAAAGTGAACTGAACATTCGAATTATAATTACCTCCGACATATGAAACTGGCAACGACGAATATTAAACTTGAAGCGGTGCAAAACCCGAACGATGCAAATTGTAATTGGAACGAAGACCCACTTGTGACGTCACAGGAAGGATAGGTGTTGACCCGGTATTTCAAAACCACACGTCACTCAAATAAGTGAAATGAGTTTTTAAGCCTCCTACGTACAGGGTATGGAGCATTCCCTCCCCCCCCCCCCCCTTCCCCCATAAAGTTTCTCTTGAATATTTTTAAAGACAATTTTTCATCAGCACCTGCCATTTTCAGTAGCTGTAGGCATTCCCTTACACACATTTTGGCACATGTTTGGTGAGAATCAGTTGCTATGGTTAAAGATATTTCGTCACAAGTTCTAGGTCGTCAAGCCATTTTTGAATACAAATGCATGTTTTTCAACCTTTTGCCATGAGAAAAGCACGAAAATTTTTAATTTCCGACGTTTTTTGATCACTTCTCATTTTGAGTGAAATCTAAGATGGCGGCCAACTTGACCACCATCTTTGGATGACGTCACGGACGCCTAGCAGCGACACAACCCATAATTTTGTTACACATCACAGGCTATCTATCAAAGGTAAAATCTCTTTGGAATATTTTAACACAACAAAGACCCAAGGGGGGGGGGTGCCATCGACTTCGCCCCTCCCCTTGTACCACGGTGGGGGTGTGACTTTGTTTGTACGAATAAGGAAATAAATATAAAATAAAGAAATTCCAAAAAAATGTCGCACTATCTGTAAAAGTGATCAGGTTTATTGGAAAAAAGTTAAATAGCGGACGAGGGAAAGTACGTCACATCCCCGGAGAAAAGGGGAGAAAATGGGAAAGAGAGAGAAAAGGAGGGAGAAAAGCAAAATAATCGTGTCACAAACGACACCTCGTGGTTGTGATTGAACAACTCAGGGAGTATTTCGTTTCTTTTTGTTGTTGTTGTTGTTGTTGTTGTTGTTGTTGTTGTTCCTTTACTGTGGTGTGGTAATGGGCGATTTTATGAACGATAGACAGCATTGTTCGAAATTAGCACGAAATTGTACTGGGATAATAAAGAGATATCTGTTTGAAAAAGTTGCCAATCAATGGAATTCAGGAACACAACAAAATGGAACTCTCGACGTACTGGGGAAAGGAGCATCCCATCAAATGGCAACCACACGGAAACAGTATCAAACCAGACAAATCTAAGTAATATTGTCCATAGAGTCTCTGTAATTGTCTTCTAACTAATGAAATTGTATTACCCAAGGAGAAAAAAAAAACGGTTCCTTCTGTGAGTACCTGAGTATGAATGGCGTTAATCCAAAGAAACAAAAAACAGAAAAAATTCAACTCCAAAATAGAACGAAACCACATTGTCTCACAAACAAAAGAAGGAAATTGTGCTCCGGTACCTGCAGAAAGACCCAAAATACAGAAATCCGTTTTTGCTAACACACAAAACCAAACGTTTCCTCTTCCATCAGCTTGCCTGTGCAGCACACGAATGTCACAATCAAAATCGAAAGTCGGGATGATCGAGCCACGTTAGTTAGGCAAATGCCTGATATTTCAAACTTTGTGCAGGTCCAAAACATGGGATAGATTTAACAAAAAATATAACGTAGCGCAAACTGTCGCCAGTATGTAAATGCGTGTTTTCGGACTGATGCTCCGCTTACAGATAAGAATTTAGTTTAAAGAGATGTAAAAGTGTGCGTTTTCACAAACACTTGCAACATTTTACATGAAACATTGACACAGATATGGTCTGCGCAGCAACGTTTTATACAAAAAGATCCACAAGCAAATGCAATATTTGCTTGGGGAAATAAATAATATGGAAATGGCGCATATGTTATTAAAGCAGAAATCATTGTACAGGTCAATATTGACACGAACTGCGGTTGATGTCTCCATCAAAGTAAAACTAGTAGTTATTTTCAGGTGGGTTAAGCAAACTAATATTTTCCATTAATAGTAACATTTTTCACTCCTCACGTGTTCCCGACAATGTGCTGACCAGCCAGCTGTCTAGTTTCAGTTTGTGAGACACAAACCAGACACAGTACTTTCAGGTGGCAGGTACAGCATGAATGCTCATTTTAAGGTTTTGATGACTTTACTACAAAGAGGTGTTAGGCAAGGCTGTCCTCTATCGCCCTACCTAGGGAAAGCAATCAGGGATAACGATTGCATTAACGGAATGTCTGTGAATTGCTAGCAAATTAAAAAAAAAAAGCCAATACGCGGACGACACAACCTTGATCCTTAATGGTACCCAAGAGTCTTTGTCCGTTGCCCTTGATACGATTGATAATTTCGGCATTGGGTCAGGCCTTAGACTCAATGACAAAAATTGAAGCCTTATGGCTTGGATCAATGGCGAGTAAGGAGGAGAAGCTCCTCCCCGAAAAGAATTTTAAATGGCCAGAAAATAGAGTGGAAGCCGTTGGTGTTTGGATTTCTACGGACCCAAGTATCACGTTAAATTTGAATTATATTGAGAAAGCGGACAAAATTAGAAGTGTTCTAAGCTGTCGGAATGATCGACCAGGCTCTCCGCCGTGAAGAAAACAAAGATGAAGTCCTCCAAGGCAAATTTCATAACTTGAACTTTTCGCCTTCCACAAAAAGACTACTGAGTATTCTTTTGAACTTAATTTTCTTTCTATTCAGAGATATTAGAAATTTTTTCTCAAGTTTACCCACCAAGAAAATCGCTAGTTGCCCAAAAGTACCGCGCGATTTCCCGCCAAGACCAGATGGCATTCTCCTCTACCCGTTGGGACTTCCCT
This sequence comes from Siderastrea siderea, assembly GCA_964030785.1. Classification (NCBI taxonomy): domain Eukaryota; kingdom Metazoa; phylum Cnidaria; class Anthozoa; order Scleractinia; family Rhizangiidae; genus Siderastrea; species Siderastrea siderea. The sequence continues at coordinate 27,156,703 of OZ034977.1, read as the reverse complement.
TTTTTCCTTCCCTATAGTCTGTACGGACGGACAGGCGGGCGTACGGTGACATCAGAATCTGGCATGGATAGGTTACCAGGTTTCCTTACGAATGGTGCTCCGCTGGCGCGCTTCGCGCACATGAGCTCCGCTTAAACTAGGCCCATTCTCGAAGAAATGGGATCCTTTAATTCTCCTCAACTCTATTTAGTCTCTTACAAGCCATAATTTTTACAATTTGCGTTTAGAGAAGCTATCATTTTGTCTCAATTAATTAGCTTGCAATTTTTTCCTCTTTGGACTGCTCACTAAATCGCTAAGTCACCATTTTTATACAACTTATGGTTTGTACAATTATGGATTCTCCAGTTTCATTTTTTCTTTTTTTTGGGGGGGGGGGGGCTGTATTGTTAGTAGCACTGTGGAGCAGTCAATAAATTAAAGTTTCCCGCATCTAAAAAACATAGGCACGCAGAGCGTGCATAAGCTATTTTGTAGCTGTCAATGAGAGGTAAGGATATGGTGATTGAATGAACGTGCGAGTACGAAGCTACACTATTGTGATGTTGTTGATTTGAGTTGCTTTGAGCACTTGAAAAGTTTTGGTTTACCTTATAAGTGGAGCTGTGTCCAATATTGTGCAACCTCATTCCCAGGGCTTTTCCAGTTTTGAGGGTCATCAAAGACCAATGTTTGAGTCAGCCAATGGGGGTTATGTTAGTGTTTGCGTACACGTGATTGATCAAAAATCAGTGGCCGGATCAGTGGTTGTGTTCAGCAAATAAGTTTTGTTTTGATGAGCCTTTTTACAATAACTGAGCAAATTCTCGCACGCTGATTGGCTAATTTTTATGGTCAATAAGAGTACAGACGGCGCATGCATTCTTGACGAGGTGATAACTGTACCACAAATCTAGTAATCTTCAATGAGGAAATCATCTAAAATTTATGTGTTAAGACTGGAGAAACCATTGCAACCTTAGAGCGAAAAGATGAGGATGTTTGTTGAAGATTAGACCTGAAAATCGGCGGTGAGCGGGAATTTGTGCTGTCAATGAAATTAAGCTGAACCGAGTTTTAGCAGATTATTTTGTGAACAGTTTTTACTGGATTAAAGGTTAGTTGAGAATGTGATGACGAAATTTATCATCAATAAGAGGACAGATGCATTAAAAACTGACGTCAATTTGTTAATTTGATGTGAAAGTAAGATGCGAATTTGAGCGAAAACAGTATTAAGGGATGTTTGTTATGTAGAGAGGTGGAAATGGGGAAATTAATCGTTGGAATTTTAAATGAGCGAATTTGAGAATAATGGAGGGGTTCGCCTGTGTGGTAAACAGCGTGGATTTTATCACGTTGAGTACATGTGATCAGGTGAAGGTCAAATTTTGCTTTATTGTATATTTGGCTGTTTAGCGGTGAAACAGAAGTGAAAAATTGAAGGAGGACGTCTGATACATACAAGGTTATGATATTTTGGTTAAAATATAGATAGTAGTTCATAGTTGTTGTAACAGGAATTATGTTGGGAGATGGTAGAAAACATTTAGGTTGTGGTGAAAAAGTAAAATTTTATCACATGGGCAGGCAGTGATGTGATAATGATTAGTGTGGGTCGTTTCACGTGTAAAGAACGTGTTGATTGAGCGTGAGATCAGGTTACTAATTTATGTAAACAAGTGGTGTTTTGTCACGTGTGGAGACAAAGTTCAGTGGCGAGTCAAGAGACTTTCATGAGACTGTCAAAAGTTCGTTTTCGGCGCTTTTTATTGGCCTGCGTGAAAGCTGTAGTTGGAGGTTACACAAAGGAAGAAACTTAAGGAAGTGGGGAATGAGTAAAGCGTTTTTTTTTTTTTTGTAATCTGCAAAATGATAGCCGATTTTTGTGTCCATAAACTGTGAAATTAGTCTTACGTGGAGCTATTGCGTGTTATTAGTCGTACTGGAGGTGATAATTGTTTTGATTTGCTCCTTGTCGTGCTGCTCTTTCCTCTCAAACTTCATACAAAGAACCCGCCACCTCCACACAGCCTAACCAGAACCCCATTCCTCTGGTACGTCGCCTCTAACTTTGCGCCTAGCTAGTCGCCTAGACGAGCAATGCTTATGCCACCTAGGGATACACTTTTTTCCTTGTCGACCTTGTGCCTTTGACAGACCTAGTGAACGAGCGGGCATTAATTTTAAATGACAAACAAAGCAGCAAGGCTGATCTGACTACGTAGAAAGATTTGACTCTGCAAGACATCAACACGACACTAAAAGAACCTTAACAGAGCAGGGTTGCAGCCGTAGACAGCTGTTTCGCTCTACTTAGAGCTCATCAGTACGGCATAGCAAGATGGCGAAAATGCCGTAAAAATACCCGTGCACTCTGTTAAAAGCCCTAAACGAGGACGCACGCCCACCAAATCACGCAATCACGTGTCTTGGAAAGGTCGAGAGTCCAAGTGTCGTGTTGATGTCTCGCAGAGCCAAAGATAGGATAGACAAAACCAACCTTGTAAAGAAACATGGACAAAACCATGCTATAAAGAACAGCATATCGGATCTATTAAAAAGACCTACGGTCCAAAAACGTACATACAGTAGAACAATATCAGCAAAGGACCACAAACGAAAATGCTGCACGTGTACGTAGGATCTAGTAAACCAGACCTAATCAGCCAAAGAAATACTAAACCTTCCGAAAGGTGCGAACAATAATTCGTTTCAGTTCGAAATTCACGTTTCTGCGCTTTTTATACCTTCAAGCTATTTACCATCTATTTACCACCATTTACTACGGGACATCCCTGCACACAGGTTGTTATTTCTCACACTTTATTAAAAGTTGAACCATGTAACACCGAACGTACCTTATCCGCATGCGTACAAAGGATTTGTCCCGATTCTCATCAACCAAAACAAACGAAGCTGAAAAATATTTTCTAGACCGAACATCATAAATATCAGATAACACGAATTTTTACTACACCCGCTTTCCACATACCTGTAAACCAGGTTTGTGCTAAAGTTTCGTTTTCTGTGGAAGTCTACCACAGGGAAGCCAGCCATTTCTCTTTGATATATAAATACCCAACGTGTCACGCATAGAAAATGCCGACACACTAGTCTTGTTCTTTTCGGGAAAATTCGACAGTCTTTGGGACCAACCAACCAAAGAACCAACCTTCCCAGAAACTTGAGGCTGCGTGACGACTATGAGGCTATTTTGTAGACAAAATAGCTCAAAAAGGCAGCTGGTAGCTCGCATACTTGAGGCAGCTCTACAGCTTTAAGGCAGACACGAAGAGAACATAGAGTACAACGATAAATCATCGAGAGAACTCAATCAATATTGCCGGAAGGAACACGTGTTTGTCAGAAGACCACTTCCAACTCAGTTCACAAAAAGGACCTGCCGTAAGATTCATTCGTCCGTTTGATGGTCCTTACACGCGTACGGTTATAGGACATGCTCGTGGTCGAGCATGTCATGGGCCCTCAATTTTTCTCTTAAAACGTGAGGGGGGTAGTCTATCTCTAAATGCTTTAGACATAGACAAGTGAAACTTTGCCAGATACTTACAATTCTAGTTTGTGGCAATTTCGCACTTTTAAAGTATGCAAATTAGGTCACGTGACTTCCATCGCCTGAAAAAGCTTTTCCTTAAAATGGCAACACTTTTTCTTGTGTCCTTAATTTATTTACCACTTCCATAATATTAAGGCCGTTTAATGTATCACTTCTGTGCTTGGCCTTTTTAAGATAAATAAAAGCAAAGGTGTGAAGTAGGGATAAAAAGGCCCTGGGGGACTGGGTACTAATCGGAAAAACCGTTTATTTTCTAAATTATTTACAAATTCAAAAGTTGCCAAGCACAGTTTTGTAGATGCTTACATTAAATATTGTCTTATACCAGTCTGGTTTAATACCTCGCAACAAAAAGTGTTGCCATTTTTGCTTGAAGATTGTTTAGTACTTTCTGGCCGTGTAAGGTCACGTGACAAATTTCCATAATTTAAAAAGAACCAACTTAACACAAACTATCATTGTATGTATCTGGCAATGTTTCAGCTTTCTAATGCAAAAGCGTTCAAAGATAGACCACCCCCTCACTTTTTTGAGTAAAAAATTGGGGCCCATGCCTTAATTTACCTGAGGCAGTCAATATCGCTGTTCCAGATGGATAACTAGACACAGCAACCAATGATCTTAGGTGTAATGGTGAAAGAGACTGTCACAAATCACGCACTACCCACTCATGAGTACGGTTATTGATCCTGATATGGCCAAGTTAGCATTTGCTTAAAGAGAGCATCTAAGTAGCCTTCCGCCTAGAAAGGCTAATGCATAAGACGCCTGCACAGTCGTCTACTGGAAGATCCCAGAGGTACAAGAGATTCTCAAACGTTGCAGGAATCTAAGAGGGCTGAAGGATCTGTCAATTTCCTGCGGTTCACAGGGAGGAACCTACATTTTAACGTTGATGGGAACACGTTTGCATCTTTAGTTTCCAAAACGTAAGATCCCTAAATCAAAGAAGAGGTGGACACGAGGCCTAAATTTTGACTGTTAAGATTTTCTTGTTAGGTTTCAAATTTATTCAACTTGTAAGCGTTTGTCAAAGGTCTTTAAATTTACTCTCTTGGAGAAGGGGTGGACTGCAGTTGAGTTTTCAATAGGAGGTGATTGATCGAACGAGCGATGAGAGCCTCGTCATAGTCCGCCTTAGTTCGAAGTTGCCTAGTTCCTAGGCCTCCCTATTTCGTCGCGGTCAAGCCGTTTCGGGTCACGTCCGTTCGTCTCGGATACGTCACCGAAATGGATTGACCGTGAAGGCCTGGGAAAAAGCCGTACAGGAACTAGGCAAAGTTCGAGGCATGTTTGTTTATTGTGTCCTGTAATGTTCTTCATCTCAACAAATCTTTGCTGCGTTTACGACAGCTGTCGGGGCGTACAGTAGCTACTGTAGAGTTTGATTAACAAAGGCAACGCAGGCAAGAAATCTGAATTATTAACCAGAAATCGTAGCAAGCCTTATCTTGATCGTACAATGTCAGAAAAGAAACACAGCAATTACCAGCTAAAAAGCTTTTATTCCTACAAAGCAATAAAACAGCACTCTAGTAAAATTTACAACTTTTCAGTTCTTGTAAGAAAGAAAAAGCAAATCCATCACCAAGGGAAGTGGGTGTTCGTCAGAGCGATAGTCGTTCGTGTGTCTGAATGTCACTGTTGTCACTTTTTGATGATGATGAACACTCAAATAAGCCTCTGAAAGTACTCTGCATTACATTATATCTTTAGTTCTATCACTATCTACAACCTACGTTTGCACAAAACAGAACCTAACCACACACTTATCTGGGCACGATTAATGTGAAACACGACGTGTCAAAACAGGAAGCAGATACCGTTAAAAAAGACAGAGAAAGCAAGGCAAACGTCTTAACTCAGTAAACAAAAGGCTCTACTACACCATGAAGGAAAAGTCTCTGGACTACAATCAGAAGGCCTTTCTGTTGCTTTACTGTTCCCGAATAAAAAGTAAAAATTTGCGTTTTGAATCCAGGCATTTGAATTCAACAAGAGACACAATGACCTCTTAATAGCGAGACTTACAAACTATTGACAAAAGCTGGTAAGTTTCAAATGCAACTTCTGACGCCCATTTGTGAGACAACTACCCTTTCACTCGTTTAAAAACTTGGTGTGAGTGACCTTTGGAATCTTTGGAAGAAATCCTCAAGAGTGAAGTAGCACTTTCATGTACGTTGAATCCTTTCAGCGTTTTGCAAACCAAACTTGGCTTCCTTGGAAAGACTCAAAGGCGCTTGCGAATGAACGATAGGGACAACCACACAAAATCGTACACAAAACTTATAACATTCTAAGAATTTCAACAATCTGTTTGAGAATAAATACTCGTCAAGCGAAAATACAAATTGTCGAGGCAGCTTTACGGGCACACTCAAGTTTTTCAACTGATGCTGTCTGATAGCACAGTGGTGTGAATGACGCAACAAATGTTTGCAAGGATGTTCTCAAACTGTTGGCCAACTATAGAACAGGTCACTTTTTACCATCTTTTTCAATAACATTCTTTGTTGGCGAGCTTGCATTTTACGTAAATACGGTCCAAGGAGACCATTAAAAGAATTGACATCGAACCTGGAACAAAGGAATAAATTGCAACTTTAGGACGTTTCGCCAGTGAAAGCACAAGTTTACCAACTTGACTTTGAATACATGTGCCTTGTGAAGCTGCCTTGAAACGTACAAACAACAAAAACTATTGCTAAAAAATCTGTACGTAGGCGAATTTGATGCTCATTTAAGTGCTTTGATGCGGAACTGTTACACACAAAACACTAACGAAGTAATAAAGGTTTCTATAAAATTACAAGGGCCCATTTTAAACGTTAAAGCAGTTCAAGGCTCTGTCTACCTGAATACCTTCTCTTCTGTGTTTATTACAACAGCTTTAACGTGAACAATTAAAACAAGGAATCGAAGGATTTTGAATTTCAGTACCCACTTTTTCATCACGACAGGTTCAACGTTTTAACTTACCCTAAAGAAAGCAAATACTCGATGCGTATTTCTCTAAGACCGTTCATTATGAAAATACTCTACCTAATCTTCAGCTTGTCCGCTTTTTGTTTTGGTTTGTTTTTTGTTTTGTTTTGTTTTTGTGCATATGTATCGCATCAAAAGACATTTTAGGAGTGACGTTTCGTGACAACGATGTTGTCACGAAACACACATCACGCTGCCATTATAGCACCGTTAATCATCTGCGCTGGTGAAGCCAGACAAGCCTGACATAAATTTATATTATTTTAAAAGCTTAAATACTCCACGTTTGCCATCTACATTCTTGGTTTAAAAAAAATACGATGCACTTATCCTTCAGCCTACAATAAGTACATCTTTGGTTAACCAGCAGGCGAGTGCTCTCTCAGACAAGCAGCTTACTTCACATGCAAAACAGATCTCTAACAACTTGACTAGCTCTTACACTGCCACTTTGTAACGTTTCTGATAAATTCTGACTTCTTACTGTTGGTTTTCCAAAACTCCTCAGCCAGTCACAAAGCCCAAAAACACACCTGCAATTACCAGAATTTTACAGTTGGTTTTCCAAATTTCTGAGAACCACCAATCGTGAGTTTATCAGCTCGAAGTTGTTTTGATTTTCCGTCCAGAAATGAACTGGCTGTATACTCCCCAAATAATCGGGAAAACCAACAGCAAACATGTCGACAAGATAATGGCAAACGTTATTAAGGAGGAACGATAGACCCGACTCACTGAGCACCCAACTCTGTGAGCTTAGGCACACTAAATTTGGTCTTCAAAGCATGGTGACTCGAGGGACTAGTTATGAGGCCTTACAAACTTCAAAGGCACCCACATGAATACCGATTTCATTGAAGAACCAGTCTCTGTAAGTCAGCTGGTCGAAAACAGCTTACCCACCGCGGTTTTTTCCCAGTCAAAGCCAAGAATGCTCCCAAAATCATGCAGCAAACAAGTTTGTCAGGTTTCATAACCACTCCTTTTTCTAACTCCCCTCAAACGAATGTAGCCAAGGCAGACTGGTCCTTTTCATCAGGGTGCACCTTCTTTTCGTCACCGTACTCCTCTATGAAGGAGCCATCTTCATTAAATTGCGGCCCCTCTCCATAGTCGTCCAGGCTGTCACGGTCGCTATCTTGTCCTTTGTGCAGTGAACCTTCACTCTGGTAGGGTGGGGGATTTTCGGTCCGGCTAAGGTGGAAAAACAAAAGCAAATTTAGGCGTAATGATGGAACTACAAGAAACTGGCGACTGGAAAGTTTCAGAGAGTTTCAGCAGAGATGAAGGGACCCGCTCCTTGCTTACGCAAGGAAACTGCTCACTGGTTGTAGGGGCATGAGTGGGAATAGTACACAGTAACACGAAGCCCACTTTACGCCCCCCCCCCCCCCCCCCCCCGCCACAGGCACTCAGTTATCGCAGAAAGCTTCAGTTCCGACAGAAAAATTTTCTCATAAATTTTTCTGGTCCCAACAGTTACAGACGACGGTAACAAGATTTACAGAAAACCTCTCATTTATGAGAAATGTTGCAACAGATTGCCATTCCCTTTTGATGGGAGGATGCGATTTTTTCATGCCAGGATGTGTATTTAAGACTTTTTTGGCTTTCTGCTAAAAGAAACATTTTTAGCGGCATCTATTTTGTCCAACTTCTTCATTGTGTCCCACAGACTATGAGGTGGCAGCCTTCTACCGGAGATCCTCTCAGAGTGAGCACTTGCTCATGTCCAAGGGTTTGTCCAGGGGTAATAATCACTGATATGGATAGCTTCATGGTGTTGCGGATATTGCGATCAGCAAATGACGTCAAACAAAAGAAAATGAACAGTACCAAGACCTGACGACGGCAGCTAACTAACAATGGTTTTGACAACACCAAGATGCACCCCGTGATGCTTACCTAGCATTGCTGAAGGCACCTTCTTCCTCGTCATAAGGTTCACGCTCAATAAGAGCTGCCCTCTTCCTCTCCCGCTTCCCAACTAAACAGAGGGAACAAATTACATATTGGTGATTTCAGATCTTCTAACGATAACTGAACGATGTCCAACAACCAAGCCTGTTTGGTGTAGATTTATAGAAATGCGCCTGATTCTCTTCAAAGTGAACCTCCATTTTGGTGTAGCCCACGCGCACACAAAGAAATTAATAACTCATCCAATAGTGCAGACAGCAGTACGGGCAACGGACGAAAAGGCTTTCCTTTAAAAATCAGAGTTATGTCTCTTGTTAAGTAAACCCATTAAGGGCAAGCTGCAAGCACTTGTCAAGAGTTAAACTGAAGTTGTACAATAGTCAATACAAATTTAGTAACAAATAACAGATCAGATAAACCCGTTCTCAAAGTAACTCCCCTTGAAGCCATGGGCCTCATGCTTGGTCAGTACCAACAGTTACTTACCAAGGTATTTAGCACCTTGGTGCCGAGTGTAAAGTACAAATATCAGCAGCACAATAAGTAGAATAGCAATAAGAACCAGTAAGGCAATAAACCAAGCTGTCTGGTGTATCGGGGTTGTGGCGCGCTTGCCTGCATCTGAAAAATCAACACAGAACAGAATTAGTAGTGTTCCACTGAAATAGACCAAACCAACAGAACCTACATCGAGTCACTTCAAAGCAAATTTAATTATAACTGGATATTCTCCAGCATTAGTTTTGGTTTCACGAACATGACGCAACAACTCCACTGCAAGGTTTCCCTCAGCATCATGCTGCAACGCTCAAGTGAACGGTTTGCTAGTAACAACAAGTCTGCACCTGGGTGAAATAGGACCATGTGGAGCAAAATTATCGCATTTGCAGGGCAGAAACAACCTCTGCCACGGGCGGTATTGACGCAGTTCCGCCACATCCAAATCGAACTGGAATTTGAAAATGTTGGTTACTGTGACAAATAGCCAACCTCACACACTTGGAGCTAAGCATGAACCAACCACATACGACAATAAACACAAAGTTAAGGTCAGTGCCTGTGCGCACGTGAGGGAGCCATGTCATGGGAACAAGTCCGTTAGGTGTACAAATGCGCCAGGGGAATTGGATGCAGAGGAAGCCCATTATGGTAACTGGCTTGCTTGTATTTATATGGTCGCATAGACAGAACCCCAGGACTTTTTCCCTCACGTTAGCAGATATTATTCCTGTAATGAGAAAATGATACGAATGAACAAGAAAAACAGAACTTACTGACAACTCCTGGGAGTGGCCTGGCCTCAGTTATATCACTTGCTGGGCTCTCTTGCCGGTTGTCTTTACTTGGGTAATCATTTCGAGCAACAGTCTTGAACTGGTACAGACCAGGACTCAGATCTCCAATCTCTGTGCTCTGTGTAGCAAAATGATCCACCCAGCTGGTGTTCTGAAACTCCTCTCCCTCCACTGTAAGGTAAAATGACTCCGCATCTTAGGGTGGTGTTATATTAGACAATGTTTTGCATAACAAGTCTTTATACAAAAATAATTCCAATATTATTCCAAAAATTACTGCACGAAAAAAACTTTTGTACTCAGTTATTGTTTTGGCTTTTGTAACATTTATACAAATGCAGTAGCAGTGTCTCTGCTAGAAAATCTCGCCTGAGGGCCACAGTGGCTCTTAAAACCTGTTTTTGAAATCAGATTTTTACAAATGGTCAAGTGGGTTTTATGATACCGGAAAGAAACAATTCGAGAAAGTACAGAGAATAAAAGTACTAGTTTACTTGACGGTCGCACAAACCATAACGAGGCAAAATTAATGTTCCAGGTGAATGTTAAAGGAGGGTATCAAAACTCATCTACATTCTTGCCACTAACAATGGCATCCATTTTCTCTGTGGTTTGTTTACTCCTGACCCTAACAGACACCAATACTGAAAACACCAAGGGAAATGGCTGCTTTTATCGCCCCTTTCAAAACATGCACATCTGACCATTACAGCAGAAGTGAACCCATCAATCTCCTACTGAGTTTTGCAAAGGTGGACAACTCGAGATAAACCTTGGACTCAAAATCTGCGAGGGAGGGGGGGGGGCCTTGGGCTCAAATCCCACTTTTTTTAAGTATACAGGATCCAGAAAAAATGATAGCTCAGTTCCCATGAATTCTAAGAGCAAACTTGTTCCCATCACGAACAAGTATACTTACATTTCCTTTTGTACATGACTAAGAACTCATGAGTGTAACCTCCACCCAGGCCAAAGTTGTAAGTAACTCTGACTTTATCCACATCCGTCCCTTCAACGGTGGGTTTGTTTGGTTTGGCAGGTGCTGTCAAACAAAAAAAAGTAAACCTTTTAACCGTTTACCTCGTAACAGAGCTACACAGTAAATTTAAGTTTCATCAGCAGCACCACAAAAAATACTGCTCAAGAGCTTTCTTTTGAATGCCACACTTCAGGATTTGGCCGCAGAATTAAAACTAGAACCACATCGTACAGCAGATAAAAAACACCACAGGATAATACTCCTCAACAGCTTTCGTTCAATAGTCAGGCTTTGGAATGTTATCCAAGGACGCAAAAGTTAGAACCACCTTGCAGTGTTAGCTGAGTATACAGTACTACATGAAATTGCTGCTCAATATATTTTACCGCACACTAAACAAGACTCCATGAAAGTAAAGTTCTCGTAAAAATGAAAGCTGTTAAGCACTTCTTCCTTGCCGTCAATGTGACAAAGGACAAGTTTCCTTGTGTCTGTGCACCTACTTTCCAGCGGTGCCGTCGAGTACCATGGATAAAATAATGAAGCCATTCTGTCCAATACACTTTTTGGGATGAGCGGGCACATCTCTTAGTCTTCACACGCACTGTCAGTTTTGTATATTTTTTATTCATTTATATATTTGTTTGAAAAAGGGTTTGCCACATTCTTCATGCATGACGTGACTAGTTACAAGAGGTACAGAAATGTACAAGTTATCTTAGAACGATCAGCTAATTAGATTGGAATGGTAGATAGGTTTTCTGGTCACGTTTTCTCAAAATACGTGCTACAAATGTACGAAAACATAAAATAAAAATTTAGAATCCACAGTGAAACTATCCGCCAGCGCTAATGCAACACTTATTCATATTGCTGAAGGCCCAAATCAGGACGTAGTTTATAAAGCCACAAGTATTTGCTTAAAAAATGCGGAGGTACATTTTGTTTAGACATTTCAAGCCCAATGACGTCAATAGTCGCGCAAGACAAAAAAATTCACGCAAAACGAAGAAATGTACAAGTGACCCTTTTTTTTAGCAACCACCCTATCAGTTGTATCCACATAGTACCAAAATAATCTTATTTAAAGCTGCACATGCCCAAGTTCACGTTCATCCCATGTTTGTATGCATGCGGATCGTTTACCAATGCATAGCCCACCAAATGACCACCCCTTAATATGACCGCTTTGTTATTACGATCACTTTCTCATGCAGAAACTTTCCTACCTCAAAACCTCATCAATCTTACCACCACGTAAACGTCACATTTTTATGGCCCACAGTTACTCCTACTGAGCCAAGGGTTCTACTGCCTTTGACCAAACTATTTATCAGGGTTCGTACCCTTTTTCAGAAACATTTTTACAGGACTTTTCTGGGAGTCAGATATATTTTTCCAGGACTCCCAAATGCACAATTATGGAAGCAATAAACCCTTACGAAATAGAAATCCAAAAGTAATACTCCAGAAAATTGTTTTCAAAGAAAACTTTACTGCAATTTTCCAGGACTTTCCAGTCCCGGAAAATGCCAGAATAAAATTCCAGGACTTCCCAGGACCCGTGCGAACCCTGTTTACGCGACTTTTTCCTCTACTGAGCTCGACTGCTTTTACGAGTAACCCATGACCAGCCTCAGTCTCCTTTCACTCTAGGATAGTCGAGCGAAAATAACACGAGAGCAACAGCAAAAGTCGCCTACCGCGTGCAAACAAGACACGTGCATGATAAGCCGCCTTTCCACGGGGCAGGCAATTTTCACGTTCGCTCACGCATTCTTTCTGCTTAACTATCCCGAAGAAAAAGAGAAAATGGTCACAAACTATTCTAGGAGTGTTACAGTTCACCAACTTACCAGACCACGCAACAGTTGTTGTAGTCTTCTTCACAAGAGTTCCCCACCCTATACTTGTCGCTGCCTGAATTTCTACAACGTAGTTTTCTTCAGGCTTCTGGTCGTCCAGCAACTTCCTTCGTACATCTTGACCAACTTCCTGCTTGTCCACCACAACATCTGTAGGTTCGGAGCCAATGTACGTCGCAGAGCCCACTCGGTATCCGGTAATGATGCCATTAGGTTCACGTGGCGGTTGCCATGTGACCAGAATGTATTTTGCAAAAGCGTAAACGTTAACTTCTGATGGTGGACCAGGTTCTAAAATGTAAAAGAAAAAACACAAAATGCGACAAACCATGGTTTGTAAAAATATTGGGTGAAAATTTAACAACTGCAGAAACTTTTTACAGCTGTTCAGATCCGAGTTTTGTTCAGATGACTATGACGCAAACGTTCTTAGGGCTTGTCACGCAATCCAATTCCTGAGCAAGTGATCGTGACAAGCCAAAAGAATGTCTGTGTTGGAGGCTATTGCCAGCTGTGATTGGCAGGAACGACTCAACCGTGTCACCAATATCTACACGGATGGCAACTTTTTAAAGAAAACACAAAGGTGTTGTTAGTCCTCCTTTCGTTAAAAAAAGGGAGATAACAAATCTCTGTTTCATTTTCATTTAATTTTCATTATTTTCAACTAAATAAAATAAAAGCGGCATGGTTGGCTGTAATCAATTCTTGAGCTTCGGCAATTTTACTGTTATCTCTTTAATTTATCCCCAAATCTAGAAATGTTGTCATAGTGTTGTACTGCAAGGCTCCACAAATATCTCCGTTTGGGGTGTTTCTCGTTAAAGATGAAAAAGGTCCGAGATTCTACCATATCATCATGATACCCTCAAGACTTTTCTGTGAACATTCATCAGGCAAATTCCACCCCCACCCACTTTTCTTCTAACATTAATTCTAGTCTTTGTAGTATCTTGACAAGTTGCTATGTGTACGAATCAAGTAGGAATCAGTCTCCGAAAGTACGGATTAACACTGTTGGCGTCCTTTAATAGCTTTATTGTTGACAGTATTTCTTGTGATACAATGTAGTTAAGTGTTGTTTTAATATTCACCTTTTATGTTCAATCTTATTTTTCACCAATTTCTGCGCAGACACTATTGTAAAATCACTTAACAGGTTGATCTGTAAAGTTAAGGTAATAATTTCTTTTCTTTTTCCCTTTTGTTACTTTTTCTTCTTGTATCGATTTTTTACTTTTTGTATTTATTTTTAGTTTTCACCAATTTCTGTGAACAGCTTAGGTTATCGTATGCAAACACCACAGAACAATTACTTAGCAGATTGCTCCGTATAACTACAGGTGCTTGTAATCACTTGTTTTTCTCATTTTCCCCTTTTGTTACTTGCTCTAAAATGCACCAACAATAGAATTAGTTTATTTTGGGAACTGCAGGTTAGAATTTTCTTTTGTCAATAACACTTGTCGTAGTTGCTAAGAGCAAGACTTCGTTGAACCCTTACCACAGTCCAAAACTTTAGGCTAAAACTCCACCTGGATCGTCTGTGTAAATAATAAACACACATCTCCAGAGAAAAAAGGTGGAGGCTTACCTGCTTCATTTGTAGGAGCAAAGACCTCAATACTTGCCGGCCCTTCTCCACCACTGTTAAACGCCTTCATTGCCATACTGTAATCCGTGTACGGCTTCAGATCAGTGACTGTATAACTTTCTGTATTGCCTCCTGGCACGTCAACGAAGGTCGCGTAACTTGGAATGGCGCGTCTACGTCTCTTTGCAGCTATGTCGCGTCTTTGGCCCCAGAAATAAACCTGAAGGTGAATGCATGACAGTAGGTGAAGGTGGTGAAGGTGAATGCATGACAGTAGGTGTAGGTGGTGAAGATGAATGCATGACAGTAGGTGTAGGTGGTGAAGGTGAATGCATGACAGTAGGTGAAGGTGGTGAAGGCAAATGCATGACAGTAAGAAAAACCTTCCTCTGCAAGTTGAGTCTTTTTAACTCGTTATCAGGGCTACAAATAACAGTTTGTGATCTCGTTCAACAACCTCTGGATTTTTGCGTTCTGTATGAATGTTATGAACAGGCTGCTAGCTCACTGCATTTGTTATCTTCACCAGAGTATTCATACTATAAGTGAAGGAAAAGTTCAATAGCTTACAAACATAATTACTAATAGTTCCCGGTATTTAAAAACATTTGTGTAGGTTTTACTTATGGCACAAGATCTTTCTGTCTGGCAGCCCCAATGCTAAGAAATGCTCTGCCATCCGAGATCAGAAACAGCTGCCCAGTGTCCGTTTTTAAAGACAAACAGAACTGAAACCTTTCATTTTAAAACAGCAATTTTGTAGCTTTTTCTTATTTCCCCAGGCCTTTCATACAGTTTAGATCCTTGTTATTACTTTGTCAGACATGGGCAAAATTCTGTTTTCTGTAGTGCCATGATCAACTGCTATTTGCTGCTTTACAATTTATTGGCTTTGAGATTCACTAGCATGACAGCCTTGTTAAACAAAAAACAAAAATTAAATCCAGGTGTGCCAACGTGTCAAGTCAAATTGTTAACTGTTTCCGTTCACACTTGCCGCAACAAAAATTGATCAGGTGTGGTGACAACATAGTCAACTCACCGTTTCTGAATGTTCTGAGGTTCAAGAACTGCAAGTGTTCCAACTCAACGACGCTTTCATTTTCACTAGCTCACGAGGAAAACAATTTAACAAAACAACATGGCCGACATTTTCATCCTCGTGGTCGCTCGACCCTGGTGCGCGTGCGCAAACAAAATACTCCCAACTAGGGGTTCTGTGGGGATTCCTACTACAGCAAGATACAGCTTTCTACGGAACACTCACCCTGTACCCATCAACACTTCCTCTATCGACAGTAACACGTGTCCATGTGAGCTTGACAGTGCGTGCTGACACTGCTACTACGTTCACATTTTCTGGTCTTCCAGCAGGAGGGTCCTGTCCTGAATATGACCATACTATGGGACTCTTGGGGCCTGGTGCTTGGTCATTTCCAGCCTGGATCTGGAACTCCCAAGCTACATAATAACCAGGATCTGGTACTGAGAATTTGTCGATGCTGGGATCACTGAACTTCTCCACAGGCAACCAATCATCACTGCCCCTTTTCCTGTACCACAATAAGTAGTAAAGATCTGGTGCATTCCAATCTACCATTGGCATGGCCTGGTAAAACAGTGAGGAAAAGACAACAACATCAGTAAACACGATCAAGGAAAGCGGTAATACTACGTTTTACAATACTTTACAATCATTTTTTCTTAAGAATGGCCTGGAGTGTTATCTTGAAATAACAAGGAAAAAAAATCGCCAAAAAGAAGATGAACACAAGGAAGTAAAAACTTAAGATACAAACAATGGGCTAAAAAAAGAACTCAAAATTCCTTTCGAGTGGCGATTTTGACTTCTGGGTCACAAAACCAATTTTGATGAACTACAATCCCCTTCCATCCTGATAATCATACACTTTATCCCCAAACTATTCGTTCTGCTTTGCTCTGTTGTATAGTTGTACGCTGTATGTATCAACATTAGGCAAGCACAATTTCTTTTTTTGGCAGAACAAAGCAATGTTTTGTGCAACTTGTATTACAACAGCTACATGTACATGTAACAGTATTGAAACTAGGCAGCCTACCCCACAGGATCCCCTCACATTAAAAATATATAATTATTACAGACACCCAAGACACTAGCGCAGGTGGCACAGGAGAGTTTATTTGTCCGAGGGAAATCGAAAATTTTGGGGTGTGCGGCTAAGGGAAAAAATGGGTCTGCATGCGGACTTGGGAAAAGCGTAAACTTTTGTGGCTTTAAATAAGTTCTGATTATATTATAGATACAAAATACTGTGATTGCTATTTAAAGAAATTCTGAAAGTACGGGTTTTCATAGTTCATGAACACCAAAACTTTTCAACACATTACAAGCACGACGGGAGCATGTTGGTTGACATGTGGTCGTACTTACTCAAACATAACAAAGTGATATCTCGACAACTCCAACTCTAGCATCTGCACATGCTGACAAAGGGTGACCCGTGCTGCTCAGCTCATCCAAAAAATACAAAACCGAAAGGTACTAGTAGACTCAGTGAGACCACCCCCTGAAGAGTACTTTTCGATGGTACTGTTAATGGAAATGGGGTCCCGGATTTTTTAGTCTATGGATGGAATTCTGATGTACCACCATTCAACTGAAAGCTATCAAGCGGGACTTTTCTATGGTGCTGGTACAAAGTAATTTCCATGAATGTTCTCTGTCAGTTTTGATTTTGCTTGGGTACTCTTGAGAGTGGACCAATTATCTTCCGCAACTGCTACCAAAAGAAATATATAGATCCCACTAGGGAAAATTTGAATGAGGGCATGGGGCTACTTACAGTCCAAGCGATATCAAGTTGCTCTGCTTTCTTCGGAACTCCCCTAAGGTTGTCAGGATATTTATCTGGAGCTGTTATCAGAACAAAGATTGACAATTAGCCTTAAGAAATTAAGAATGCTCAGAATTGAATTCCTATTGTAGCTGAATCTTAATGAGATGGCACTCTCCACTTCCGTTTTTTCTCAGAACATTCCGCCATAACAAAAAGATAACACTGCTGCATGTAGGCTTATCCATGCAACAGATCTGGTAAGAAAACGACCTAACTCATCACTCATAAGTCTACTTGTGGTGCTGTGGTTAGATCACTTGACTGGAGTGCAGGGCTGCAATACATTTTCCCACGATACGATACATATCTCGATACAAAGGCCACGATACAATACATTACTGTGCGCGACAAAACTAGTTACGAACAACTTACACTACTTTTAAATAATTTATTTCCATAATAATAAATTTAACACAGTAATAACACAACATCAAATCGCCTTACAACGGCTAAAATATAAAGCTTGGGTAAGGAATATTAAAGACAGTGACTTCCCAAATCTGCTGATGTAGCATATTTTATCGTATCGTAATGTCGCGATAACTTATTTAAATATTGATATTCGTATCATTGGAAAGAATATCGCGGTTCACCGATGCATCAGTGTATCGTTGCAGCCCTACTGGAATGTAGAAGGTCACAGCTTCCACTTCTTCTGGTCACTCAGAATTGTTTTATACCAGTCAGGTCATCCGAGACATTCACAGTGGTCGAACGCACGACGCACGCACATTTCCAGCCATAATTTTACAAAAGAAAATACAGACAAATGTAGAAAGTTTCACTTTAACCGCAAAACTTAACCCCATTTCTGAAAACTTAAGCTTTTTGCTTTGAGCATGTGTTTACAATGAAGTAACTGGCATCAACAAGTTTTATCCGCGCGAAATTTAGTTTACCGGGACATTTTTTTGATAAGAACTTCGCGCTCTTAAAAGTCTGAACTGATTCAGCCTTCAAGGCTCTGAAAAACCGGAAGAAACGTTGTTTTTTGGCGTTTGACCGCTGTGAATCCGAGACGACTGTTAACACCTTCAGATGAGTATGACGTGACTCAAAAACTCGTCCACCATACAGACCAGCATTTTTTCGACTCACTTGTGCTCGTCAATAACTTATTAACAAGTGCAAATGAGTAAAAAAAATGTTCCTTTGCATGGCAGACTAGTAACATAATTATCTTGCTAAGATATCTCTAATTGCAATTTCAGTATCCATTCAGTGATTCCTTTGTAAACAGAGGATAAACAATTGTATTCTCGAAAATGAAAAATTTGCAGGCTCAGTTTTTTTTTTTTACTTCTGATCTACTGCAGAACTATACAAAAGTTAAAACTCTATTTCCCACGTTGTTGCTTACACAATCCTGGAAGGACAAGTATGTTTTCTGACCAGCTCACAACTTTAAAAACACTTTATATGGAACCCTGGTAACTGTGGTACACAAACTTGTACACTGAACTTTGCCAGTGTGGAAAGTTAACTCCACTCTAGTTAGTCATTTCATTACTACTGTAGTTTATAAACTAATGACTATTACTTTTAGGAAGGTCATGACAATGATAATGATGGTCAGCAACCTTTGAAAACAGCCAAAATGGATTGAGATTAATCATTTTAATGAAAAGCCAACATACCTCCGACTTTAGTTTCGCAAAGTTGAGTTGTAGGTAAACTAGCACGGCTGGGCCCAAAGCGGTTCACAGCTCTCATACGGAAATGAAGTCTTGCCCATCCAGTGAGATTTAACATCACTGAGGTAGCGTTAGGATTTGTAACATTTGCGATAACTCTGTATACGTCATCAGGATATTCTGACTTCTGTTCAACAAGAAAATGCGTGATTGACGCGTTATTAGGTGCACCAGTAATCCAAGTGAGCGTTGTGGTGCGATTGTAGCAGTTTGTTATCTGAAGGTTTGTTGGAGGGTTAGGAGCACCTACAAAAAAATGGAAAGCAATTAAGTTAACCCAATCTTGCTGAAGGGTGTAGCAAACAAAAAAAAAACAAATAGAAGCTTGTTAACCGCCCGATATTATAGGGATGCCCCCCTTAACAACCACAACCATGTTTACTAATAAAAGTTCGGCTGAAATAAGCTTTGATGAAGAATTCAGTTGACCAAATTAGCTGGTAGCAGGCACCATAACTACATCCCCACTTGTCGCCTATTTCCCTGAAAAAAGTGCATGCTGCTGAAATGACAAAGACATGTCTTGAGCACGAGGCCGAGGTGTTTAGATACCCTGATGAAACACGAAGCCCGAGTTTTTTATACGACTTCTCAGTCGCGCATAATAAACAATAGATAATCAACACTTTACTGACAAGCACAATTTGCTTGCTTTTGTGTGCAAAAGCTTGTGATTAGCACGGAGTTGGGTGTTTGCAATGCTGTCAAAAATGCCACGTTTTTTCGCAAACCATTTATGGCAATGCTAACATTTGCATTGGCGACCTTTTCAATCACAACAGAACTACCTTTGGAATCATCCTGTTTGGACTGCAAGAAAGTTGTAAAGACAAAAAATCCTTACTGGCCCTGTGCAGTCCTAAAAGTAAACTTCAGGAAGGTAAGTCAGGAAGCGGCAAGTGAAGCGAGTAATAAAATTTGCTGTTATCAAGCTGGGAAGCGCATGAATTCAAAGATTGCCTTCACCGAGGGCGAAGACTTGAAGAACAGTTGGAGCTTTCCCAGCAAGTCTCAGGTACAATAGAGAAAAAATCGTCCACGAATTGTTCGGTAAACGTAAATGCTAACTGCAAACAATAATTTATCATGGAAGGTAATAAACATTTGTTCAACCACTGCATTATATTTGCTAATTGATTTCCAAACACACGTGTTTGGATATCCCACTACGTGTGTTTGGATTTCCAAACACGCTTTATTTTCATCTGTTCTTTACCGGGGTATAAAGAGGCATCCATGTGACCCAAATGGGGCCAGGCAATTCGTTTATTACCTCAAGTTACAAGTTACAAGTCTGCAATTTGATTGAGTTATTTTAGCGGAGCTCGCGGAGCACCATGGGTAAGCAAATTTGGTAACCCGTTGATCCGAAAAATTTTGGTTCTGACGTCAGCGTACGTCCGTCCGTCCGTCTGTACAGACCCTGTGGGAGGGTGAGGGGAGTCCCAAGACAACCCGACCGGGGGAGGCGGAATGCCCCTTTTTTCTTGTAGCTGAAGTAAACAACATGGCGGCTGGTTCCTCGTTCACTCGCTTTTCAATACGGTAGTTGTAACATTCTTGGAATGAAGACTGATGAAGACTTGTAACAGTTCATCATGAAAAGGAAAAGGCCTAGGATTGCTTCAATCTCGATGGCGCATGTACAAGATATTGGAGAGCTTGAAGGCAAGAAATCCTTGTTCGAGGACATACTTGTTTTTTTCAAAGCTAAGGAGATCTGGAAAGAACCCGGCGACTTTCGTTTAGATTTTCAAGTCCTTCTTTCAGTTAAGTAGTAAAGTATATTACAGATTTGATTGTGGATTTACATTGTAAAAATTGTTTAATTGACCGACTTTACACGTTTAGCAAATTACGGTAATTTTCTTGAAATGTTTTGAAAACTTGTTTAAAATATCTGTGAAATTACCTTGTAGTTCCCGTTTGTCGGCTTGCGAGTATTAAACTTCACTCGAGGGGAAAATTGAATGCAGTTTGCTTTCCTAGGCAAACAAGTGCTTCGTATATGAATGACATTTCATGTTTTTGAAGGTTTCTTGTCCCTTTTTCTGTGTTTATTCATTAAAGGAATTTTTATTAGTGAGCAATCTGGTATAAGAAGTCTTCTTTATTTTTTTCTCAGCGCGTGAGCGGGCAAGATGAACCAAATCCTGCAATCTGATTGGTTCCGGGAGCGGGCGGAATTTTCCGATCTTGACCGCGGTCAACGGAACGGCAATAACAAAAAAATTGTAATGGGTTTTTAAAACCTTTAAAATCTTTAAAACGTTCTCCGAAACTTAGAATTCTGAAATTTTTTGTACATTGTCGTTAAAAACTTTCTTTCCAAAATTTCTTGTTAAAATACCGAAGGTTGTACAATGTAAATCGCCTCTTCCCTTTCGACAAACATTTGAGTAAATCGAGCAGGAGTTAGCTACATGTATCGAAATTTGGGAAAATAAAGGGGTTTCTTTTAGTTATATTGCTTCCTGTAATTTCTGAGTTTTAACAGAGCAAAAAAGCGTATTTTGCTGCTCTGGTGTCACAAACGGCTTCGTTTCATGGTTCATTTTACGCGCGCTTGCAAAACGTTGCTTTCCGAAAACAACAAGACACGTTTAACTTTTGAAAAACAACAAGAAAAAAATAAAAATATTATTTGCCGGCCTTGGTCGGTCCGTATTGAGAAAAACTGTGCCCTCGGTCTTGAGCACGGCCCTCGGCCTGCGGCCTCGGGCCGTACTCAAGACCTCTGGCACAGTTTTTCTCAATACGGACCTCCCGGCCGGCAAATAATATATATATACGCAATTTTCTTTTGAACTTTAGTGCGTAATTTTCAATATTTTTCTTTGAACAATTCTAGTCAGTAGTGTATTTTATTCGAAAAGTAGAAATCGTAACTATTCTAGATTGAGTCTGTGTTGTTTTTTCAATCTAGGTTGTTTTTCTTCGGCACCGCATATTGGGTTGTTTTGACTAATTCGTAATTTAGTATTCAACACCTGAAGAGTCGCTCTGTCGTCAATATTTTTTTTATTAAGTTTATAGTCTTAGTGTAAAGCTCCATATGTTTTTTGTTCAGTTGTGGAATATTTTATCTTCCTTATATTTTTATACATTTTTGGTTTCTTCATTTGAAGTGAATGACATTGTCCCAATTTAGCGAATAAACTTAGAATCGCCGTTTCAGTGAGTGAGTTCAGTGTGACCTGTTTTCGTGTTCGTTTTGTTTTTAACCGGTAAGCCATTTCAGTGCGTCTTTAGTTACAGGTCGAAATGAAATCTTTATTTAAGTAACTATAAGCAAAGCATTTCTCGGTTTAAGTCTATTTTGTCTAAAATGAGACTCTAAAAGCTTCCTAAAATTAGTTTAGGGTGTGCTCTTGAAAGCGTCCGATTAATACTTCGCGGGTGAAAAACAGTTTGATGCCAGGAAAGTATTATTTATTTTAGCAAAATAGATTTCGAGAAATGTTTCATGGTTAACAGAATTAAACACCCAGAGGGATGCACTGGAATCAGTGAGAAATGCGTATTTGCAGGGAAAAGTCTGTCGAGTCGCTACCGGGAGCAACTTAAGTGGGTTTTTTTTAGCAATTGTAGTTTTACAAGTACTCTTCTTGAACTTAATTAGCTAGCTTTCGAAAGAATGCTACAAGAAGAGCTGTCGGTGAAACTCATGCTAAAGTCTTCTCTTTGAAGAAAAATAAGCCAAGTCACAGTTTCCTAAGTGGTCCGCACGTTTTCCCTAGCTGCTTTTCACCTCTTGGCGAAAATAACTGTACAACTACAATTTAATGTATTTTACGGGCCAATAAGCATGAAAGAGAGATGTGGAGCTCCGCATTTAGGCTTGGCTAAATCTATATATTATTTCATAGATTGCAACTGAGGTAGACTACTTTTTGCCAAAATCCAGATTTGTAATCCCTTCAAAGCCAATCTTTATTCTTAGATTACATATCTGTATGTAAAGAACTGGACAGTTAAGCTTATTGGTTGAAACTGGCTCTGGATTGTGTGTTCCATTCTAGGCAAAGTTTATACAGCAATACAGTAATTCCTGTATAGACTAATTTGCAGTGCCACCTGTAGAGTAAACCGTAAGTGTGTTTTTTAAACATCAGATGGGTTTTGAACTGGAGTGTGCACATTACAATTATTATTACAAGATGCATCAAGAAACCATCAACACAAAAGTAAATACACATTACCTGCAATATCAACCGTAGCAGATCTCTCATCTCTGGATTCTTTAGGTTTAGGTGTATAAGCCACACAGGTATAAATGCCAGCATCATCAACTGTGATGTCACCTATTGTCAGAACGTTTTTTCCTTCCAGCCACTGTATCTTGTTATTGTAATCTATGATTGCATTGTCTCTCTTCCAGAAATATTTCAATTCAAGGCTAGCATCAGCGACAGCCTCACATCGCAGATCTACACGAGAACCTTCAACTGTTTTCTGGTCCTCTGGGGCTACTATGATTTCTGTCTTGTCTGAAACAAAGTAAATTGACCTTCAGTTGGTTGAAATAAAGCTTGAATAAATTAAGCTTATTAACTACAATACTTGTAGAGGCACAGTTGTGAGTTCATGTGAAATAGCCGGCGAGATTTGCTGGCCGCGGGCCCTTATTGAAAAACCTGGGTCAGAGGTCAAGATGGCTGTTAGTCTCGGGTACAATGTACTTCAAAAACACAGAAGGATCCCATAAAAAGAAAAGGACATGCACTATCCATGCATTTTTTCACTTTAGTCAACAGCAATCAAGAGAAACGTTCTCTTCAAGAGGAGACTTTGGAGTAACTTTGTTACTCAATCTATACTTGTTGTTTGTGGCTGATAGAATTGTTTTTGGTTCCTTATTACACTACTCAGTAGGAGTGTTGAAGAATTTTTATTAAACTTTTGAGTGAAATAAAGCCTTTTTTGGAGAGAATTGTTCTTTATGAAATTGTATCTTGCACTTAATTAAACGTTATCTTTTGCACTCGCTTCACCAGAAAAACTCTTTACGAAAAACCCATTTTGTCCACAAAAATCACCATAAAAACCTTGGGTCCTGGGCATTATTTTGCAAAACCGCACGTGGTGAAAGGGTTAAATATTTTCTTCAGTGAGTCTATTAACCTTTTGTTTTACAAAAATTAAAACTAAGAAAGCATAAACAAAATCACGACATGTTTTTTCTTACTAAGAACTGTCGCAGAAGAAGGGTCCGACGTTGCCTCCCCTAAGAAGTTCTTAGCGTAGCATGTATAACGTCCAGCATCACCGCGATTAACCTTGTTGATAACTAAAGTGCCATCTGCTGTCACACTGTAACGCGCACTTGTGAGTTCTTTACCCTCCTTGTACCATTTGAATTGACTCGGTCGTGGCGCAGCTTCTGGATCACATTTCAACCGTCCTTCTCTTTCATTAAACAAGTAAAATGGACCAAATCCATTCTTCTCAAAAGACGGCGCAATGGCTGTGAATATCAAAGGGACATTAGTCAGTATGTAGAGACAAAGACCACTAGTATAGAAATCAAGGTTTCGAGACAAAGTGAAACGTCTGTTATTTTAGTAACCAAGTGATACTTCAGATGGCTGATTAGGAATTAAATAATGTTATCCAATGGCCACCCTTTAAAATGGCTTCAAAGTTAGCCTTTCACATGTTTTACCATTTTCTTAAATTATAACCCTGCCGTTCAAAACCAAATTGTAATTATTGTCATCTTGGAGTTGTCTCCTGCCCATGGCACCCTTTACCAACTGCAGGAGGTCAACATTACCAATCCAGCAGTACATCATTATTCTTTTCACTAAAGGCAAAATGGTCTACGAGACAGGCTGATTTTTGAGCAACTCAGGGCTCAAAATTTACGGTCGCAAATGTGCAATTTGCGACTGGTTTGAGGGCATTTGCTCCTAATAAAAATAACTTAGGAGCAAATTTGCTCCTTTAACTTTTGGCCCATTTTCATCATAAATACATTTGTTGCTCCTTGTTAGACCAAATTTACTCCTAAAACTTTGGACCTAGGAGGACAATTGCCCCTAGGAAAAAAATTGAATTTCGAGGCCTGACGCAACTTCAAGGGACATCTCAGGCATCACTAGTACATGTACACTGCAGTCCATTTAAAACTAAGTACTCACCCAAAACATGGACCCAAGTGGAAGACACAATCATGCCATGCTTGTTTTCAGCCACACACTGGTACATACCAGCATCTTCCAATCTAATATCTTTAAAATGCAACTTGTTGTTGTCTAACCGTACCTGAACCCTGGGTAAGGCAGCCAAGAACATGCATTAGCTAATTAAACTTTAACCCTTTCAAAGGAAGCTACTTAGTAGTACTTTGATATGACATTGTATATTATGCTGTACAAGGTGGCTTAGGCTCTAACTTTTTAGGTTTGTCCAAAAAATATGGATAGGCATGAGCCCATTCAAATGCAGGCTATCAGCAGTGCTCCTCCCATAACACTGTTCACTGTCAATGCTCTTTACGTGTATTTACTACTTGGTTTTAACACTCGGCTCTGTGGATAAAAGCACTAAAATGTAAACATTCATTAACAAATGAAAAAACCAGAGCAACAAGAAAGCCCAAAGGGCATTTTAACTGGCCGTTCTGACCCACCATACCCCCAAGGTAATGATCCCGCATTTTTACATCACTCAACATACATGTACAAACCAACGTGATGTGTGTGAAGCGTGACTGCGTGACACAATGTTTTGAGTTTAGCATTACTGTATGATGTAACGTTGATGACTCGATCAGCTTATCTTTCTTATCGCTTTTCATTTACTCTGCTGAAAAACTTTTAGCAAACTCAACCCAAACAATGAACTTTGGTATAAATTCGCCCAGAACTGGGACACAGAGATGACAAAATATTTCCTGTTGTGTCTAGATCGCGAATACAAACGGTGAGCATAGCAGTAAAATCAAAATATAATGCTTGACAAAGATGAGCAGATCGTCAGAGACCAGAGAAAGTGAAACCGTAACTCAATGTACAAACATGTTCAAGTATATTTCATGACATACAGTGTAATGTTTAAATCCGGTTTACTAATCCAGAAATCCCCTTGCAAAAGTAAACAAGTTGACTCAGAATTCATAACGAAAGATCTTTTCTAAAAAATAATGAACAATAAGCTTTGGAGAATAATGCAATTAAAGGTAATATGACACAGGCATGTTGTGAGAATTGGCGAAATTAGTGGAGCTCATTTCTTTTCATTGTGATATGAAAATTTTGCCCTTACAAAGTGGTGAAGCACTGATTGAAACTGTGTGTGAGGATTACATCTTTATCAAGTGGTTATTTATATATTTTGCTTTAGGCAAAGTTTCAAGGTGGCGTTGAGTGACGCATTGTGTCCAACTTACTTGCACATGCATTGCATGTAAAACATGTACCGCCATTGGACACCGCTACTACAAGGCTAACAGGGAATGTTCCATATAGTATTAGTTATGTTGTAAGTGTGATGTGACATGCCTAAGTTTTGTTTACCATGCATGACATAATCCTGACGTCACGTCTGCATGACGTCATAACCCAAACCAGAAGTTTAAGGTAACTGTCAAGAGAAAATCGGAAGTTTATTGAGACTATGTTTGCCAAGACAAAACCGGGTGACTAAGGCAAGTGACTTTAGTTAAAAAACACCCAGCCCAATTTATCAACCAGCAGTTGCCTCATGGTGATGGCCAGTTAATAAATTCCTGCTGTGACATTTATTGCACTGGATTCCTTAAAGCCCATTGGCACTTACCACGATGCACTGCGCACTGTTTATTTTGATTCGACTGGACATGGGCCACGATCTCTCAAGAGGAAAAATTACAGCCTCTCATCTCGAGGAAGAAATGAACACTGCAGCCCTGTCAGACATCAAAGGCCCATCAAACACTTTTGCAGACTTTATTTTGGGCCGCTCAACCCCCCTTCGTGTAGCAGTCGCCGAGGACATTTTCTTCGCCTCCAAAAATCCCATTTAAAAGAAAAATAATAACGCTGAAGACGCAAGAAATTGTTCCTACTTTCACCGAAAGTTTGAGATCGATGCGAACGAAATTGAAACCTCCAGCAAGCTGTGAAGTTTTCTGTATAAAAAACATACTTCCAGTCGGCTCTTTTCTGTCCGTTGCATCTAATTTGCATCAGGCATAATTTCAAATGAGCACCGCCGGTGGATGCTGTTTTTAGCCACTTTCAAAACTCACATTGAAAAAATTTCGACGGTCAGAGACACGGAAAACCTCCTTCAACTTTCGCCGAAAATTTTATTTCAATGCAGAACAAAACGAAGCCGCCAGCAAGCCGAGAAGTTTTGTACTTCATCTGTATTTTGCCGTGCAGACAATACTTTGTTCCAGTCTATTGGTCACACATCGATGTTGAAAAACTCACCTCACAGTAAACAAGTACACTAAAAAGAGATAACAAAATGATTCGAGAATAAATTGCAAAATACAGGGGCACTTATAGGCGATCTAATAGACTTATTTCATTTACATGAAAGACCAAATTTGTGAGCCAAACCCGAAGGTTGCAGTTTCTTGCCAGCCACCCTTGCGCCTTTGGCAGCATCGCTCCATGGAAAAGTTCCAATCACGACCAAAAATGGCTTCTACCACATCACAATGCGAAATATCACGTAGAATATATGTTATGTATTTCTTTGTACTTCAAAGGTGAGCAAAATTGGCCGAACATTGCGCGATGGAACCAGATTACTTTGGATCTTTCAAACAGTCGTGATGGCTGAGTATTTTTGTGGTCCACGAAATTAAATTACGACTGCGTTACATTATGGAAAGTGTCAATGGGTCTTTAAGTGTGACCTTTCAAGTAATGGCACTCAGAAGCTTTCATTGCATGGTATTGTTACTGCCTGGGATACTGTTCCGATGTGAGAACATTATGTCCCAGCAACAACAACCATCGCAGGCCTTTACGCCGGCAAGCCTGCGAAGTTGACTCGAGTTCAACTTCACAGGCACGTCGGCATTAAAGGTCTGCGATGGTGGTTGTTGCCGATGCCATATGTTCTGATGTCGGAACAGTATCCCAGGCAGTACCAGCGGCTATATCGCAGGTAGTTCAGCGGCATATGAGAACCAGGTTTAAGTTTGGCAACTTTTTTCCACAGTATTTCAGTTCTGGCACTCTTGTTTACTTACTGGATTTATTCATTTGTTTGCTCATAAACAGTGAAAATGTTCCATGACAGAAAATTTGAGTTGAAGAATTGTAAATGGTTATTAGAAAAAAAACTTTACAATACTGTAATTTTTAAAATGGAGAAAGCTACAGAAAACTTACGGTGGTGATTGTATTCTTTTCCCATCTTTATACCACAAAATTGATGCTGCAGGGATTGCTGTCACATCACATGACAATGTTCCATTGCCATTTATATCAATTTGTTTCTTTTCTTCTGGAGGGCTGCCACTTGTCCATTTTGGAGCAACTGAAAAAAATTAACATTCGTACTTGAACCTAGAATGGTTTTCATTCACGCACTCCCTAGTGTACTTCATATCATTGGCTTCTGAATTTGAATAAAATTAGTTTCCTCGATCCACATTGTCAATTTCCATTTTCCATGGGCTGCTGGTAGCTGCCTTACAAGTGTAATTCACCTTTGGCCAACAGAGCTACAACCTCGGACAAGACTACTTGAGACAAGTTGGAAACACGCTCGTATTTTTCTATTGTCTTTAACAAAACCTCTCCACTACTGCATAAGTATCTGTCCTCCCCCCTCCCCTCTTTCAAAGTTGTTTTGAAGACCACAGGATTTGTATGGGCAAGCATCATGGCCAAAACAACATTGTACGGGGGTGGGGAAGGGAGCAATTTGTACAAGTCTGGTGGTGTCCAATTGTGGCATTGATATTGCAAAACAGGCCGATCTGTCTCAAGAGTTTTGTCTGAGGTTGTAGCAAGTAAACTATAAAGACTTTAACATGAGTTCACTAGAAACACTTTTTGGAATGTGCAACTCTCTTTGTCAACATTTTATGAAGTGTATTTTAAGCAGATTACTGCCACAGCTTTGGAATCACCATCATAAATAAGATTCATTGCCCCTTTTAAAAAAATCTGTCTCCTAAAAATGGATCATTGGGGTCACTTTGGCCCCCACACAGAATTTTGTGGTAGCAAAAGTTTTCTACATGACTTCTAATTCATGATGTTGTTTTTATTTACTCTTATTTCTGTCATTTTTTCATTCTATTTTATTATTCTTTTTATTGTAAAGTGCATTTGATCATGGAAAATGCACTATACAATTTCATAAGTTATTATTACTGTAATGACAGTAGTGAAAAGTCTCCACATTTACATGTACAAGTACGTCAATCAGTTACCTTCAACCTGCAGGTTTATATTGTGTACAATAGGATTGCCAGCACTTTGAGAATTCTCGGCTTCACAGGAGTATTGATCTTCGTGTAAGTCTTTTTGCACATTAATAATATTCAGAAGCCTTCCTTGGAATGCAGTGGGAATCTCAAAAGAATCCTTTCCATGTACCAGTGTCACACCATTCTTTTTCCAGGTTATCTGTGGTGCAGGTCTGTGGGTAATAAAGGAATAATACGTATGGCAATGTGTAGATGAACTGTTGGTTAGTTTTGGTTGATTTCGCTTTTATTGAACACTACTTTTTAATAAAATTGCTATTCTAACAAAACTGAGTGCTAAGATTTGGCTTAAATTTCGAGGATCAGCTCATTATAACATCTTACCTTGACTCTTCAAGTTTCCACAAAATCGTCGGAACAGAAATCTTGGCACAATTTGAATGTCAAAATAACAACCCCAGACAGACTTCAAAGTTTGGACTGCTCCAGTTTTTTCCAAATGTGACTTAAAAGCATAACAACTCCAGATAAAGTAAGTTCAGTGTATCGCTATTGTAAGTTCCAAACTGCATTTGGCTATCCGGAACGATGGAAAAGTTTGGCCAGCTATATTTCTTTTATTGTTACATGTATATGAATTCTACAGTAGTGCAATGCAAATTTCCTTGTCTTTGATGAGAATTTGAGAAAATTACCCATTGGCTAGGGGGGTGCCTTGACAATGTTTGGTTGCTACATGCTTTAGTGGTTTTACATGTCTAGTAATAATCTCACGTCAGGTGAAGGTAAAAAATCGTCCCTTTAAGAAATACACAAAAAGTGTGGCACAAACATTGGAGCTAACACGTCGCTTTTGTTTGTTTATTGTGATTTCAATGGCTGGAGCAGTCCAACCATTGAATTCCATCTGAGGTTGTTATTTTGATGTTCAAATTGTGCTGGATTTCTGTTCTGACAATTTTGCAGAAACTTGAAGAGTCAAGGTACAATGTAAGATGCTATTACAAGCTGATTCTAGAAGTTTGAACCAAATATTAGGACTCAGTTTCATTAGAATAGCAATTTTATCAAAAAAGTACATGTAGTGTTCCATCAAAGCAACATCATGCAAAACTAACCGACAGTACATCTACATACACTGTATTGCAATGCGTATTATTCCACGTTAAATATTGTATGAAAATGCAAAAGTTTCAAGGCAATCGAGTAAGAAATGTTGATGTTATTAGTCAGAGTTTTTAGAGAGGCATGGAGTGCATCATTTATTATTGAGTCACCTTAAATGCGATGCATGCATGCACGTTATTAAAATGAGTTTATACAGAGTTACAGTCAATTCCTTTTAATGC
Organism: Siderastrea siderea; assembly: GCA_964030785.1. Classification (NCBI taxonomy): domain Eukaryota; kingdom Metazoa; phylum Cnidaria; class Anthozoa; order Scleractinia; family Rhizangiidae; genus Siderastrea; species Siderastrea siderea. The sequence goes on along the minus strand of OZ034977.1, from coordinate 27,126,197 downwards.
TGGTTAATACCCTATTTTTTGTTTCACACAGAAGTTAGCTATGATAGATCTTCATTTAATTTTTTATAACTGTATGCTGAAGGATATTTTACCATGTCTAAATAAAGTTATCTATCAATCTAAGTTTTAAATATTTTTATTTTCAACTTACTGTCACTGTGTTGTGAGTTCCTTTATTTATTTACATATTTATTTGTCTGGATATGGGTTTGCCACATTCATCATGCACGACGTCACCACTAGCAAGACGAGCAGTATTGTACATTAAGTCACGCAACAACCTATAAGTTTCGTGATATCTTCCATGATCAGGTTTGTCAAGCAGAACAAATTTTCTAAGGTGACAAATATAGAGCAGTTTCTGGTCACAATTTCTAAAAAAATATGTGCTACAAATGTATAAAAATGTAATGAAAGTTAAGACACCACAGTAAAAATAAACGCCACTGCTAATGCAGGAAAATCGCACAGGAAAATTGGCACAAAATCACATGTTGACCCGCACTTTAGCAAAGTCAAAATCAATTTTATTAATGGAAAGAAAGCGTTCAAAAGAATACCCAGTGGAAGGCGAAAAGTTCAAGTTACAATTTTGCCTTTGAGGACTTCGTCTTTGCTGTCGGTTCTGCTGCAAACTCGGTCGGCACAATGCTTGAGTTTGCATCATTTCACAGTGGTCCTGACGCCAAATAAAGCAGAGCTAGTGCCTTCTGGTTTTTCTGTCCACAACCATGGTTTTTGCGGCAGTCCAAACACATTTTCCCAGGAAAAACACCAACATTTTCATGTCGATAGGCGACTTGTCACGGGAAAAGAAATAAGTCGTAAAATTAACTTTCACAAGCAGTGGGCCTAGCGGAATAATGCCCGCCTCCGAAGCCGGCCTGTATCTTTGGCGAGCCAGGTTCGATACTCAGCGGGGACATGAATAATTTCTTTTCTTTTCTTCTTTTTTTTAATTTAATGACTTGAATGGGCCAGAACGTCATGGTAGCCCACATATAGGGCAAGAACATCATGCTAGCCCACATATAAGGCACTAATGTGAAGGTAAGTGAGTATAAGTGAAGGGAAGTGAGTAGAAATGAAGGAAAGTGAGTACAAATGAAGGAAAGTGAGTACAAGTGAAGGAAAGTGCGTGTTAGTGGAGGTAGGTGCGTTAATCAGTTGGTGTATATATTCATATAGGATTGTAATGTTATTAGTGCCTTATATGTAAGCTAGCATGACGTTCTTGCCCTTGAATGAGAGTATTTTTACAAATTAATACGTCAGCAAAAAAAAAATGTGGAGCTCCGCTTTTAGGCTTGGCAAAATCTATACAGTTATTAAAATTTTATTTTAATAGAAAGGACATCATTATTTTGATGACAGTGTTAGTTCTACCCTATTTTGCCTGGGCTTTTTTTGAGTTTCTGAGTTTGAAGGGGGGCACAAAGTGCCCCCTAGATAGATCTCGTAAAGTATTCACGCTCTTGTGATGAAACTTGGCACGTTTTTAGCACGTCATTAGCTTAACAGATTGGGTTTATGACATTTCATGACGTCACAATGACACCACAAAGCAGCCATTTTGAATTTTGAGCTGCCATCTTGAATCCCAAGCACGCAGTCATACAGCTGACAATGATGACATTGAAAAATAATTATATGACTTTGCTCTAAGAAACATACTTAATCAAAACAAACACAAAAAGTAAAGGATTATCTTCTTCTTACAAACGAAAGGGAAAAAACTGAAAAAAAAACAGACTGGAGAAAGGCAGAAAATAGTCAAACACCTCCTGAGTAGACGGTTGCTATGGAAATGTCAATCACCACAGACACGTCATTGACACAGAAAAATTTTCTCCGATAAATTTCAGGAAAAGTCACAAGATTTGGTGATTATTCGTCTAACCGTTTAAAAGTTATAATTCGCTAAATTCAGCGTGGGCACAATGTGCTCCCCCCACCCCCACCCCCCCCCCGCCAAGGCTAAAAAGGGTTAATAGACCTACTCAAATAAAAGTACGGTGTAGGGACAAAAATTTTGTCACATGACACTACATGCAAGCTGTTATCTCTAGCACTTTTGGTTTATTCTGTCAAATTCTTTCCCTTGTCAACTGTATCCGAGGGATTGGGAGGGCAAAAATTAATAGGCAAATGGGCCTATGGCCCCTTGCTGTTATGGTCCCTTGCTGTGAAAAGGTATGGGTCGTTTTGAAAAAGTATGGGACACTGAATTGATGCGATGGGCCAGAAAGTCTATGCTCTTCGTTACTAGGTCTGAAAGATGTGTTTGTTTGGCCTGTTTCAGCCGTCAGACCATTAATTGCGTCTTTGACGCAATCCTTCTCACACTCGTTGGGAATGATGTTCACGCTAAAAAACACTGACAGTTTTCTTTGGTATTTATCCAACTTCGGAATTTTTTGGAGGCATGTTAACTGAACATTACCATCGGAGCTATCTACAAAGATTCACAGTGAGCGATTTGAATGTGGAAAATGTAAATAGAACTTGAAGCACATGCATTTTCGATGGCGAACCTCGTTTTGAAGCTGAGTGAAAGTGCTCATCATAAAATAGCCTACAGCCATTACGTGACTAGGGCGCATCTTTGGCCCCGTAACTAGATTTATAATGCGCCTCTTTAGAAAGTTATGGGCCATATGCGCATGGCCTTCCCAATCCCTGGTATCCTGAAAACAAAGAACTCACCTGCCGGTTGCAAGGCAGTAGAAAGTTTTATTTCTCCCCTCCACGGCATATTCTACAAGACCGGGTCTCACATTCCAGGTGGGGGCACTTGGTGTGTCTGGATCTGTCTGCCCTATGACAAAATTACACTCACAAAAATTAATTATGCCAACTGGCACAGGGAATCTTATGACATTATGTAACATGTACACTGTACCTAGAGAGATTTAAAAGCTGTATGTATTGATCAGTGCATTACAGTAGAAACAGCATTATAATATCCTATCGGCATAACAAGGGGGGGGGGGGGTTACACTCTTACCACCATGTTCACTTACACAGTCACCCCAACACACTTCAGTCCACTTAGCTCAAGTTTAGTTCAGGAGGATACCGACAAAAGAAAATCTGTCAAATTTATTTTATGTACTTGTATAAACACCTGCATTGCTAAGAAAGAAGGTTGGGTGCCTGGAACAACAACCGACGTCATAAATCTTGAGACACCTTGCCCTGTTCTTCCCCTTTCCCCCTGTGCAATGTTAAAAACCTTACAAAATTTGGTTTTAACTGCGACCAACGGCGGATTCTTATGCGACATTGAAAGGGGGAAGGGGTAGTGACCTCTAAAGCGTTAAGACGATTTCCGCTCAACGTTCAAGCAGTAAGTGCAAAAATTAAGTTACCAAAAAAATACTTGCAGCACTGTCACATTTTGAGAACTGATAAGAAGAACTGATCGTTACTTTTGCTCCCAAGCTGACCCCGCGAGAGAAAATTGGGTTTGAAGTTATCCATATTTCAATTAAAAAGACCCTTCATGTCAGTTCAAAACAAAATGGCGCCTGTTTTTAGCACACTTTTGCGAGATTTGAGATTAATTTTCTTGAGAATGTTTGAGAATTTCATCGCGGGGCCACTTGGGCAAGTGAACTAGAGTGAGATGTTTCAAATAGCATTGAAAATATTACCGTGCTACGAGTAGTTTTTTAGTAAATATTTTTCGCACTTATTGCTCGAACGTTGAACGGAATCCGTCTTAAGTGTTTCCAGAATTTTTGTCTTTGGTTGCAGGTTATACTGAATACATGCAACCCAGTCGTGAACCCCATGCCAGGTGAATACCCATCACACTGAATGAAATTAAATCAACTGGCCTTGTGATGCATGTGAGTGTATACTGTAAGAAATGAATTACAAGTACATTTATATTTTAATCACTGTAAACATGCACGCAGCAAGAACAAATTGAATTGAATTTAACATAAATTTTGGTTAGATCTGTTTGCTTCAATGCTTCTGACTTTTGATTTAGTGGCATTTTGTGTTTAATTTGCTAACATCCAAACACGATGAAAACCCAAATTGACAACTCATTTGCTTCAAAGTTTAGCTGTTCTAGATAAGCGACCTTAAAAGCTCATTCAAGCGAACAGCCAATTACATGTAAGTCTGAGGAGATATGTATGTCAAACCTTGAATCAAGGTTAAATGACAGGACATGGAAACACTGTAACAAGCAAAATGGCTCTTGAATAAGAAAAATTAAAGCAGAATTATCTTTCGAGCTTGAGTTCACATTGTCATTACCCAAACAAATCCCCCAGCAAAACTCGGGACAATTTGAAACAAGTATTCCCAGCTGCGAAGGCTGCCATGTTTACCAATTTGTCTAGGGTAAAAGACTGCCTTTCTAGTACCCCCTTAAACCTATCAAATATGTGCCCACACAGTATTTTCACAGACCAGTCATGGTCATGGACCAACTGACCAAATTTTCCCCCTAACTGCTATAACCAATTTGAAGGCCACACGTCTTCTCGGATTAAAAAATGTAGCGGTGACAGTCAAAGAGTGGACACTCACTTGTGAGTTTGAATGCATGAGTGCAATATCAGATTTTTGTGTAAAATTTCTACCTGCTGGCTTTGTCAAGGTCAAAGCACCAGACTGGAAGAACGTGTTTGCAGCAGACATTGTGCATTTGATTCCCTGTAATCCATTTATCTCGTCAATGTCCTCCTGGGTTACAAACATGATGAACAGGTCACCACTTGTCGGTGATATTCCTCTCCGATCATTCCTTTTGAACTGGATCTTGTTTTCTCCTTCCCAAGTATAACTCACACCGTAGCTGTGTTGGTGAGGGGGGCAAGCAAAGGTGAAAGGTGAGCCAAGATTAACATCCCTCACCACAGGGTCTTCATTATTAAATTTTCCAACAACTGTAAATCAGGAAAAAAAATTGGGGTTGATAAATTAGTTAACATTAGCAGCTAGCAACAAAATTGTCGACAAGAGGTTTATCTAACGGTTTTCCTCAGATGCAAAATAATATTTCATGTCTCTGATCCCCTGATTTTTGCCCAGAAGTACAGTTTACATGTACAGTACAGTACCGCTCAGAAATAAGCGAACCATCAAACACGCTGCCAATGCGTTGCCAATGCGTTGCCAATGCGTGGCTTCATTTTTACCAATGCACTGTCCAACACATTTTTCTTCAATGCATTTTCTCTTTGTTATTCATTTTCCCACCTTCAGTTTTTTCTTTTGTGTTCCCTTTTACCACATGGCACCAAGTTTAAATTTCAGTTGAGATTAACATCTTTTTAATTTGCATCAGGTCAAGATTTGACTCAAATTCACTCGCTAAACACTGATTTCAAAATTTGTAGATGAAAAGGGAAACCTAAAAAAATTCTCACCATCTAAGCTTTTTAATATATAGATTTAGCCAAGCCTAAAAGCGGAGCCCCCCTTTTTGTTTTGTCTGTTTTTTGCTTTTGTTTTTTGTTTTATTTTCTTGTTTTGTTTTTGCTGGCAGTTATTAATTTGTGAAAATACTCTCATCCAAGTCGTTTTATTAAAAAAAAAAAAAACAAAGAAAAAAAAGAAAAAACTTCTTGCTCCCGCTCAGTGTCGAACCCGGGTCGTCGGCGTGAGACGCCGGGAACTAGTCCACTAGGCCATGGGTGTTTGACGTCGTTTTTGTGGTTAATTTTAATACCGATTTCTTTCTTCGTGACAAGCTGCCTATCACCATGAAAATGCTGGTGTTTTTCACGGCAAAATGTGTTCGAAACGCCGTAAAAACCATGGTTGTGGACAGAAAAAACCAAAAAGCACTAGCTCTGCTATATTTGGCGTCGAAACCGCTGCGAAAAGCTGAGAACTCAAGCGGTGTGTCGACCGAGTTTGAACAGAACCGACGAGGCAAATTTGAACTTTTTGCCTGAACTTTATCGCCGAATTTCTTTCGCCTAGATTGAACTTTTCCCCTTCCACCAAAAAGACAACTGAGTGTTCTTTTGAACTTTTTTTCCATTAACAAATTTGTTTTTGACTTTTGTTGTCTTTGCTTGTTTTGCTACAACGCGGGTCAACATGCGATTTCACGCCGAAAACACACGGGATTCAGCACAGGGTTATATTCAGTGTAGGTAGCCCTGTGGTACGGACGGACGGACGTACGGACACGTGACTACTACGTCACTACCAAAATTTTTTGGCTTGATAGATTACCAAATTTCCTTAGCAATGGAGCTCTGCTGACGCGCTAGCGTGCTGGCTCCGCTATAAAAACAAGCCTTTGAATTTTACACATGCTACGCGGCCAGACACTGAAAAGTAATACACATCTGCTGATGGTGCTACAACTTTTTGAGAATTTTAGCACTGGCATGATAAAAAAATAGATTTTCCCCTTTCAAATTTTGAAACTCTTTTACCTTAACAAAATGCACCACAAAGTAACACTAAATAGTGATGCGGATGCCAGGGAATTTCATGCCAGCCGTATAATTAGTGAAACAGACAGGCATTTCATGTAATTAGTCCAACAGTAATAAGTTGCAGTAGAACACCGGTAACTCAAACTCTGAAAGGAAATGAAAAACAGTTCAAGTTAGCAGGGGTTCAAGTTATCGGGGTCAATTGAATACTCAATTTGCCACGCATGTTAGTAATTGAAAGTTTACTGATTTTTCAGCACTTCAGTAGACAGTACAGAGCAAATTAAATTTTCGTCAGAAACTGTAACACGATCATGCATTCTTATGAAATACAGTACTGTGAATGTAACTCAGTTACACTCACCCAGGAAATGACCATCAAATACGTGATCTGTTCGTTGTACTATTTAAAATCAAATTGCTGTGGCGTTAGTTTTAGTGTTTTTACCAATTACACAACAAGAAGGGCTAGTGGGATACTGGGCATCCCTGGTGGGTTGCAAGAACCAGAATTCGAGTTATCGGGGTAAATTTTGATCAAGGAAAACAAAATTTAGCTCGAGTTAGCAGGGAATTCAAGTTATCCAAGTTCGAAAATGACCGAAAAGTGGGGTCAAATCCAAGGGAAATGGATATTAGTTCGAGTTAGCGGGGGAGTTCGAGTTATCTGAGTTCAAGTTACCAGGGTTCTACTGTATAACTATTAGTTTTGAAATGATAAGGTACAGTGTAGATAATACTTACTACAGTACCGCCCAAAGGAAAGTTACTAGTCGCGTCTTGTTTCGCGCACTACGCGATTTGCGTCTCGCGAGAGGGTGGTAACTTTCCTTTGAGCGGTACTGTATGTATTGCCTACTGCACCATCTTCCAACTAGCACTCTAGCCCTTCGTCAGAACGAATGATATGCTCTGACAAAGGACTAACATTCGAAACATCAGCTTTCAATCTCTTTTCAATGGCCAATTTAACTCATCAACTCAGTTGATAAATCCAAAATTTTGTCATAATTTTCTTGATTCTAATGAGATTCGATTGTTGACTTGATTCTTTGTGCTCCGTTCAGGATTCTCAATATTCAATTCTCACAAGAACTGAGTATCAAGAACCAAGTCAAGAATTGAGAGTCACTGAAGCGGCAATTTTGGCATAAATTAGGAACGATTTACCGATGAAATTTTCACGGGTTAGCAACTGCACTTCGGACACTTCGGTGCTTTGGTGTGACACCAAGAAAGAAGGATTTCATGTGTTTCTGGTTTTCCTTAGCGCAAATATTAAAACTAACTTTAAGCGTATGAGTTTGAGTTTATTTTTCATAGCTGGCAACGAAATACATCGCAATCGACTGACTATGTCTGTAGTTTTCGTTTCCACTTGCGACATGTTTTGCCAAATTTCTTTGGCTTTGTCATCAGTAGAACATAAATATCAACTGGCGAGTTTTAAAATTCATATCCAACACATATACCTGTTAGTTCGCCATAAACAAGATGATTGAAATAAGATTGTGTTTGAAGTTTTCGTTACGCTCGAGCTCGCGACATCAGCGATCGACACATCGCTTTCGGTAAAAACTGAAAACAGAGAATGTGTTTGAAGTTTCTTTTAGCAAGCGACATAGTAAATTTGCTTCAATAAAGTAAAACGATTTTAGTTTTGTTTTTTTTTATCAAGCAAGCGGTATAATTTACCTTCAATTCACTGAAACACATGGACAAAAATAATTGGCATAACTTCACAAATTTGCATAACTTCACAACAACGTGCATGTGTAATTTGAAACCTGTCACGTCTGCTACTAACGCATGATGCCATCCAAAATCACAAATTTTCGAGGGAAATTTGTTAACTCACAGCCTTTTCACACATCGCTTTCAAAATTTCATTCACTATAAAACTTGATTCTATCGATTTAAAATACAAATGCCGAAGAAAGTTGACAAGCGCTTTGTGTCCTTTGTTGACAAAACACGAAGTGTGCGCTTTGGATCGAACGATCGGCAAGTTTTTGTCTCAATTTCGACAGATCACTATCGAATTTAAAAACACACAAGAGCCACAAAATATTAGCAGTTAACTAATCCAGCAGATTTCGGTGACAAAATACGTTTGTGGAATAACCTGTCGAAGTGAAATTGAAGGGCCCGGTGGAAAAAGGGCATAAGTGACGATTTGAGGTTAAAATCGAAATTGCTCCTATTTAGCTGAACATTGGCACACAGGCCGGTTTTCATGTGAGGAACGCTGTTGCGCACTTATTTCTTGACCTAAGAACTAAAATTTGAAGAATTAGTGTATTACTTTTGCTTAAAACTGACACAAAGAAAACAACAGGACCGCAGATTCTAGGTTGAATTCCTTTGTTTTAGTTCAGGCAGAGAACAAAAGAAATCTTTCACGCATCACTTGAGCAAGTTCAGTTCAACAAAACTTTTCACGCAAAAGTAATACGCTAATTCTTCAAATTTTAGATCTCAGGTCAAGAAATAAGTGCACAATAGCGTTCCTCACATGAAAACCGGCCTGTGTGCCAATGTTCAGCTAAATAGGAGCAATTTCGATTTTAACCTCAAATCGTCACTTCCGCCCTTTTTCCACCGGGCCCTTCAATTAGAAGCCTTGCATGTGCAGCGGTTAAATTTGTTTGATGTAGAATGTGGTTCGATCGATCATTCGTTAAATTTATAGATTTGGATTCCATTCGTTTAATGTAACCATGGATGTGGCTTTTTAATGTCAAGGCATATAAAGAATTGTCGTTTAGAATTGCTGTTGGCAATAATCTGATGTAAAGTTGCATGTACATGTGAAATTCACGCACTTGGAATTCGCAAAGCAGTTCTTAGTTTTTGCTCAAAACGACGCGAATGGCGCCGGGTTCTCCGATCGTTCAATGATCGTTATCAATCGGCGTTCGCTTTACGATAGGCGATCAAAATTACGAGTGAATTTTAAGCTACATTATACTTACAGGTTTTAGGGCTTCGCACGCGACAAAAGTCGCGTCGCGCACTACGAGAATCGCGTCTCACGCTACGAGAATCGCGTAGCGCACGACGCGATTTGCGTCTCGCGAGAGGGTGGCAACTTTCCTTTGAGCGGTACTGTATGTATTGCCTACTGCACCATCTTCCAACTAGCACTCTAGCCCTTCGTCAGAACGAATGATATACTCTGACAAAGGACTAACGTTTGAAACATCAGCTTTCAATCTCTTTTCAATGGCCAATTTAACTCATCAACTCAGTTGATAAATCCAAAATTTTGTCATAATTTTCTTGATTCTAATGAGATTTGATTCTTGGCTTGATTCTTTGTGCTCCGTTCAGGATTCTCAATATTCGATTCTCACAAGAACTGAGTATCAAGAACCAAGTCAAGAATTGAAACTTGAAGGAAACCGTCAATTTACATTTGAACACTTCTGTGTATTTCGCATAGGCATCTTAGGCCCATACTAGCTTTTGTTAATCACTTCCAAAACTTTGCATTTGGTGACACTGTCTTGCAAAAACAAAATTTGCTCACAAAAATACATGTAAAATTTTATTATATACATGTATGTATCTTGCTGGTCAGGTTACTGGAGAAACGCATGTTTCCTTCTCCCCAAACTGGAACAAAAGCCAGAAAGTGAATCCTCGCAGTTATGTTAGCAATATCGACTTCAGCACTAGAGACATGCACTTCAAGGACTAAACAAACTGTTCGTGTGACTGTAGATAAAATTCATTACATTCTCTCTCACCTGTTACCGCAACTTTTATCTTCCTACTGAACGTTTCTATAAGAGTAACTGTATCCCTGACAATACACTGATAAGTGCCACTCTGGGAAGAGCCAAGATTACTTCCAGTCAAGGTACCGATGCTACTGAGTTTGAACATATTACTGAAAGGTCCGTAGGCACTATCGGGTATCACTGTGTCATTAAGCTTCCAAATCCACTTCAAGTTGTTTCCTGTAGCCCCACATGGAAGGACCAGAGCATCATCTGTTTTAAACTTGACCTGCTCAGGATTAATCAAGTCCTTGGATCTAAAATTGGAAATTTGTGGAGGTGGGGGTTTCTGTTGCTGTTGCTGACCTGAAAACAAAATTTAACAACAGTAAGAGAAAGAACATGGTGTGTTAAAAATTAGCAGAATGGGTTGTGGTCCCTGAGTGACGACTCTGTTTAACTAGCAGCAGATCTTTGTGTAGATATGGATTAGCAGTACAGTGACCTTTAACTAATATCAAACAAACTTTTAAATGCCAGTTCAATGAAAATTGACCTCTTTCTTTCCATAATTTTTTTTTTGGCTTAGAATAGTTCAGTGGAACCCAGAGTACTCAAAGACAGTAATGTGATGTAATGTGAGAATTTTAGATTTAAAGTAATCTATCTTACAGGGCATCTGACAGGATGCGGTGGTGCAGATCCGCATAACTCTATAACATCCACATCCTCCGCATCTTCGGAGCATTTTCCATATAAAATAGAAAAAAATGCGTAATAGTGATAAAGGAGCTGCTTTCCATCCTCACAAACATAAAAGCCGAAGAGATTGATTATTTTGAAGCCGTTTTCCTCCTAAACACCGACGAAAACATGTGGCTTCATTCGCAAGTGATTTTAAACCTCCAGGCATTCTACGCATCTTTTGGTGAACAGCCTGGGCACTAGTTTTGTTCTTACACTGATTTCTATTGGACGAAAAGCATTGACATTTTCAGCGAATAGCAGTTGTTGTTGAGAAACTGCGTTTGATGCCTTGCCTTCTTTTGCTCATTTGGCTTCTCAAAGAGTCATCTGTGGTTTAAAGTATGGATAAATTCCTCCTCAAAGAGACGAAGAAGAAGGATCCTCACTAAGCAGTTCACATAACAGCAAACCATTGGAAAGGCACAATTATCAATGTTCTAAATTGTTTAAGGTATCAGTATAGGTGGATTGACCACCTCTATTTTTTGTGATTTTGCATACACGCTTTAAGTTAAAGCCCAACAATCTATAAATTTTCTAAAAGGTTATTAAATTAAGAATGGCCCTATACACTGTAGCTTCGTAAATTTCGCAAAGAAAAACCCCTTAGAGATATGAAAGAAAGAATCCAGATTCACCTCAAAGCCAAATTTGGTTTGTTTTCACGCATGAATAAACAGCACGGCAAGATTAACATCGAAAATGTTTCATCGCATGTTGTCCTTAAAAACAGTGTCTGCGATTTTTCATATGTCGTTTCGATTTTTCAGTATCCCTCCTAAAGTTTGTTGACCTTTTTTTTTTTTTGTTTTGTTTTTTTTTTTAATACAAAAACCTTTATTGATAACCACAAAACAAAGTACAAGGTACAAGGCAGGCCTACATTAAAAAATGCAAAAACATTACAGAAAGCAACAATTACAGAATACATTACAGAATGCTTATCTACAAACAAAAGATGTTTACAACAATTAAGTAGATTACTTGATATTAAAATTCCTTAAGGGCTGTCAACGAAAGGAAGCAGTTTTTGCCATTTTTTCTTATGAATTTCCGAGTCCTCATTATTCTTTGCTATGAGACTTTCTATTTGATAGGTAGAGCGAATTTTTGCTTTCAACAGTGTCAGAGTGGGTTTTATGTTTAAAGAGCGGCTTTGGTGAATTATATATTTACCAAGAATAATTACATGATTTAATAATAGACTGTCTTTGCTAGTGAGACCAAACGCTATGTCAAAAGTGCTCAGATACCTAACATCAAAACCAAACTCATTTAACCACTCAGTCAATGATGACCAGAAATGTTTTGAGATATCGCAATAAATAAACAAATGCTCGAGAGATTCCTCCATATTTCCACAAAAGGAACACATAGGTGACAGTACCAAGCCCATTTTATAAAGAATCTTATTTGTGTAAATAATTCTGTGCAACAGTTTATACTGAAATTCTCTTGTTTTGGAATCAAGAGTTGCCTTTCTCGGAAGAAGGTAGAACTGTTCCCACCGTAAGTCGTGCGCAGAAAAAATTTCTTCATATTTAGACTCAGCAGTTGGAGCAATTTTTATTTTTTCTACTAGATCCCAATATACCCCTCTAGACGAAGGGAGAGATGCGTCAGGTGGATCTGCGTTGTCATTAGACGAGGCCACATTTGACGAATTTGATTGAGTCCTTAATAAGTTTATCCAGTCTTTAGGAATTGCATTATAGATACCCATTAAAAGAAAATACTCTGCATTTGTTATGCCATTCTTTTTCATCTGATCCCAAGATTTTAATTTATAATCCCTGAGAGTTAAGATATCTCCGAGTCTTAATATACCTTTATTTTTAATTTTGTTTCTGTACAAAGGTCTACCATCTCTGCGAATAGATTTGTTGTTCCAAATGATTTCGTTGAGCACTTGAGATGGAGAGGAGACACATGAACTATCCGCATTATATGAAGACCACTCACAAACACATTCTCGATAGAACTTAGGTAAACAACGTGGTAGGTCAGACACATCATAGTTACATTTCAACAGGAAGGAGCCTCCATAGTCCCTAAGATAGTGATCCAAAAATAATTTCCATGTGCTTTTGTTTCCATCTAAATACTTTTTGAGACATATAATCCTTTGAGCTTTTAGAAGGGATTCTACGTGCGGCATTCTTAACCCGCCATCCTTGTAGTCACCAATTAGAGACAGGCGTTTTATTTTATCTTTGCGGCCTCTCCACACAAACTGGAATAAAACTGTGTTGATTTCTTTGATGATATCTTTTGTTAACGGTATTTGTGCTGCTCTAAACATAAATTTAGGCATTGCGTACGTCTTGATTATCTGTATTCGTCCAAGAAGTGTTAGGTTTCTCCAATTCCAAAGATTGATAGATTTTTTGATAGACTTGATGATACTCTCGAAAATAAGTTCCTGATACTTTTGCCAGTCGTAGGTGAAGTATATCCCCAAAATTTTTATTGGTTTATTAACTGTGGAAATTCCGATGTTCTCTGGGGCTGCATGCAAACTTCCTTCAATTTCTTTATTTTTACGTATAGCCACATTTAAAATTTCAAGTGCAATGATAAAAAGATAAGGGGATAGTGGGTCACCTTGTCGAACACCACGTTTGATTTCAAAAAGTTCAGAAGCAAAGCCGTTGTTCATCACACAACTTGAAATATCTGAATAAAGTACCTTCACCCAACGAATAAACGATTCTCCGAAATTAACGGATCGTAATGCTTCTGTGAGAAATTGCCAGCTTATTGAGTCAAAGGCCTTTTTAAAGTCGAAGGTGGTCATCAGCCCGGGAATGTTATTTAATTTAGTATACTCCATGATATCACCAATTGATCTCACTGCATCAAAGATAGTTCTGCCCTTCACATATGCGCATTGATTCTCGTGTATAATTTCAGGGAGAACTTTCTCTAACCTTGTAGCCAGGGCTTTGGATCCAATTTTGTAATCTACATTTAGTAAAGATATAGGTCTCCAATTTTCCACAAATCTTTTATCTTTATCTTTCTTCTCGATAAGTCGAATTATTCCGTCTTTGTTGACCTAAGTGCGAGCGAATTGCTCTAGAAAAGAGGTCATAACTTTCAAACGGAGCCAAATAATAAAAAAGCCCAACACCGTTTTGCGTTTGAATGATCATAGAACATTCCTGCCTAATTTCAGCTAATTTGGTTAAAAAGTGTGCAAAAACAAACTTAAAATGTTCAGCTCACTGCACCCAAATTTTATTTTGAGTTACATAGTTACGAAAATTCACTTCTCCATTTAGTCTGATTAGGCGTCAAGAAAACACTCACGGTACAAGGACGCAACGATGTATTGACAGATCGGCAAGAAATTCAATGAAAACAATACTAAATTGGGAAGTCACAAGGATATTCGAGGTTTGTATATGGAATATTTGGTCCCTGTTTAAATCCAACACGTTCATAATTCGTTTAACAGTGCTGGCATCACATTTATTTTGAAACATTCTTAGGAAACCGCTAAAAGACGCTAAAGATGGGGCAAAACTTGCGGCAAAAGATATTACATGTATGCAAAACACGACTCCCGCTAGTCGCTGAAGTTCAATATTCCAGCCTTCAAAATAGAGCCGCAATAGCACTTTCCCAAGTACAATTATCGTAACAGCTTTGTCCCTTACAAAAAGACTTTAAAAGCAATGCAACTAAATTGACAGTGCCAGTAAATTGCGTGGTTAACCTATTGATCAAGAGAGGGAACTCTCAAGCTGTGATAAAAAAAGAGGACTGCCTGGAGGGTGTGACGTTCTTAGAGCTGTTAGAAATCTTTGTGCCATCGTGTGTCGACTTGTATCTTTTCGGCTTCTTTGCCGAAAAAAATGGGCAAGAATTGCACCTACATTTTCTTGAAGGCTACTTAGAAATTTTTGCGAGCTACTTGAAAAGTTGTGGACAACCCTGCTGACCTCCACAATCTTCAAACATCATGGGTATTCCTCTTACAGGCATAACAACATGGACAATGCCAGCTGTCCCGAGTTGCAAAAAAGTCCCAAATTTCTCATGCAAATATCTTTAAACTCATCAACAATAGATGAGCTTGGGGAAGGTGCCTGAAAGAATGGTGGAGCCAGACGCAATTGAGCCGAGCAAGTCGGGTAACCATGACAATCCTGTGAGCGGCAACCACCAGGCACCGTCACACTGAGAACAGTGAAACAACGATACTTACCACATACTTACCCTAACAGGAAAAAGAAAAGGGTGGGAAGGGCAGGGAGTGAAAGCACGGAGAACCGTCGACTAGCGAGCAAGCACGTAAAATGAATTGACCTCAAAGGCCGAACTGTAAAACACAAAAGGCCTCTGCGACAACCCCCCGGCCACCCTACCATGTGGAGGACCGCTGACCAACATTGTTTTGAGTTTAACTTAGCCTATATTACATTTAGCCACATATCAAAACATACTGTGTGCAAAACTATCATGAGTCTCTGAAGTCACATCCGCATGCAAGCTTCACTTTGCATTTTGAACTTCCAGAACTTTCAAATAAATGGCAGCCATGACAAGGCGAAAAATACAGCAAAGAATAGACTTCACGTGCTTGGCTTGAAAGAATAATGGTTTTGACATGCAACTGCAGACCTTACAGTGTATTATTTTACTTTCCAGAGATACAAAAATTGTAAAATTGAGAATTTTTGTTTGAACTGGCACTTTACAAAAAATGCAAGGCTGATCAAACATAAAATTTCTTCTTTAATTTTGCCCAGTCTTTCACGAATCATGGGCACTGAAAGCTACGTGTAAGTGAGGATGGAAAAACAGTGTTTAAAAAAGGATAAGATGTAAACAAGTACATGTCCGACAAAAAACAATGAGCTACAAACCTGTAACAGACGTGTATATAATTTATACACCATACTTTCTCAATTAAACGCCAGACCTCGAATAAATGCCAGGTTGAAATAAACGCCGGGTCTAAGGCGCCAAGTTTAAATAAACACCCCCAGCATTTATTTGGGAGCCCAGTGTTTATTCAAGATGGGTATTGAATAAGGATTTTGTGTCGTAACTGCACATCAGTTTTCTTTTTACTATTTTGTTTGAACTTATCCACTGATAATCACACATAAACTGCCATTTACAATATCGTACTTCTAACTAAAACAGATGAAACAAACAACGCATTGGGTAACATGTCAATCTCTTTTAAATCATGGCAACTGTCTGTGGGCCTGTTCATCAAGTATCCATCAGTTCCTTGACTGGTTCCAAAATTTTGCCTTTCTCAAAACTGATGGAGCAAAGTACAATAACAGGAACCTCAACAACACCTTGTTGTTAATTGCTTGCACAGACTATTTCCTGCCGTACAGTTGCCGATACACTTCTTCCATGTTTCACGGAAAAAGGTGACCTTGAGAAGAGTTCAATCACTGAACAATCCTGTCAGTGACATTTTTTTCCTAAATTAATGACTTACCGGATTTACTGAGATAAGACAAAGTGAGTGACATTTTTCAGGTTTTTTTTTTTGTGTTTTTGTTGGAATTTGGTTCTTCACTCAACAAACCTTCAGTGCTGATGATAAAAATGGCTGAAAAATTCACTTAATAAATTAACGTCAGACGCTGAATAAATGCCAGGTTCAAATAAACGTCTGGTCTATGAGGCCAAGTTTTAAATGCTGCCCACGGTATTTAATCAAGAAAATACAGTCATATTATAAACACGAACACTATAAACACAGAACATGTGCAACAAAAACATTATTACAGGATGCTTTTCAGGTCTTGCTAGAAAACTGAATCACAAAGAAAATATTAAATATCATTACCACTGGTCAGTGTTGACATGCAGGAAATTGAAACCAAGAGAAAAATCTGCCACATCGTGAAAACCAAGGGTATGCCTACAAAGAAAAAGAACATGCAATGTTATGTGTGTTTAGAGTGAGACACTTGTTATTTAAGGCACATACACTGTACATGTACATGTATACAGTCAACTCCCACCATCTTGAACATGCAAGGGAAACAAATAACTGACCAAGATAACGTTAACAGGACTTCGAAATACCCAATAGTACATAACTATTCTAAGAGACTGAAGGCCTTTTTGAGGATTTTGTCTGAACAAAATAGCCACTTCGTCAGCATGCAGACTAGACTTTCTCGGTTCCAAGTTTTGTTCTTTGGTTGGTTGGTTCTTTGACAGACTGAACACAATCCTCTGCCTTTGTTGTGTGTTGTGCATTTACTAGCTGTAACAGTTGGTTGTGTGTAGAAAACATACATGTACATGTATGGCTGCACACTTTGTTCCTCTGCATTCAAAATATTGTTAATTAAGATTACCAGTAAGTTACAAAATAAACGAGCTGCAAGCAGCTTCTGACACCAGGTTTAGTAACCCTTTAAAACCCATTATTAGCATGCATTTTCTCCTCACTGTTCTTCACATATTTCTTATGGTACTACTTTGGAGAATTTGCATACAAATCAAGACATCTCATCTTTGATGATCATTTCCTTTACTCTCATGACCTGTATGTTTGATCAAGCAGTGATATTGTAAGGAGAAGTTAGATGCTTCTCACTACTGGGGCTTAAAGGGTTAACTTCGGTATCTGTAGCATAAAGCAACTAAAAATAACAGTAAGAATGGGACTACTCCACCCTGGATGGGATGCTAGTCCATCACAGGTTTATCTCAAGCAGTTTGTAACGAGTACCCATTTACACACCTAGTTTCTTGTTCAAGAAAACAACAGAGCACAAAGCAGAGATCAGTCCTTGAAAAGCCAACCCTCCATCTCCCAAATGAAATACGAATATAAAGTCTCATAGACAGTCTATTGAAACTGTCTAGGTAGGGAAAAGCGAGGTTGGCTTCATGTTTGCGTTCCCCGACACCACGTGGGAACACCATTTGTATCCGGTTGCAAAAACGCGAGTTTGGAATGAGCGGCTTTGAATGGGATTTTGTCGCTTCAGTGGCTCCAATTCATGGAAAATGTTTGAGGAAACTTGTGATTTTATGTTGTACTGTGTTTTTACGGTCGATTTGGGATTAGAATGTGGAATTTTGTCTTCGGAAGAAGAAGCAATCAATGCAGATTGTGATCGACTTGCTTGAGTCAGCTGATACGAGGTATGTTACGTTATAGAAATTATGCTGTGTTTTCCACAAAAATATCAACAGAATTGCTCGATAATGATTACTTAGATGTTTTCAATTCTCCTAGAAGACTTGCTTCTTTATTTCTTTGTTTTTTGTAGCTTTTTTGGGATCATAAACATTGCGTGTGTCGGAGAAGTTATAATTGAAGTGCATGGTGTCACATTTCATTGTTTACTATTTTCCTCTACATTGCACTTGTTTCTAACTTATTGTGCGGGCACCAGAGGATCAAAATGAATCTGTTTTTATCTCCAATACTGCCATAAATTTTCTCTACCATTGCTCTGCAACATTGTTTTGGGGAAAACAGGTTGAAACTTTACAATTATTATAGCAATAATATTTTATATTTCATTATTTTATTATTATATATGAAAAGATTTTATTTGCTTAAATATTTCATTTTGTTAACCCTTTCAGGTACATTTTCTTGTACCCAAGTAACTGTAAACAGATTTTAAAGTTATTGGGTTTTGATTTTTTGCAGAGGAGCTGCTTTGGTATTGTCTGTTGCTGAGCCTGTTCCTGGATTCATCCACACTATGTCACATAACATAAAGTCCTCCTTGTGTTCAGCTTCACAAAAATTGTTTTCAGAAGTGGGATTCAGGGTATTCTGACAATTAAGAAGCTGATCTATTGTAGAACTTATTTCTGGCATGTGAAAACACTTTTTGAAACAATTAAATTGAAATTTTATAAGATAATTGTGTTTTGCTATTAGTATGTTTCTGTGTTGCGCAACATCACATCTTTCTAGTTCAACAAAAGTGCCATCAAATAGTTGAACAAATTGTCATTTCAATGTTTTAGAAATTTAACATGTATCTGTTGAGGATATTTTTACACTTTTTGTGGCAGATTTGTATCTTAAAACCTTACGAAATTTGGCTGTCCTACATTTAGTAGAAAGTAAAGGTGGAAAACGTGACAACTTTGAACCCAACTGTCAATCAATCAGCTTGACAAGTAACATCTTAAGTGCTGACAGCCTAATCTGCATACTGTAAATACTTTTCCAAGTCCAAAAAGGCTCCCAGCTACAAAAGTCTTGACTGTAGCAAAGCAAAATAGAGTTTTTTCCTCTGTTAAGTATTAAAAAAATTGGCATAAATGATGTCACGACTCCCTAGGGGGGCACCTGTCAATCAAAAAGTTGCCATAAATGAACAGAAAATTTTATCCTCTCAAAAACCATATATAGTTTTGCATACTTCCTGTGCTTTGTTTGGTTGTAAAAGTCACTAGTAGCTGATCACCTAAAAGTGGCCCCCAAAAAAGAAATTTTAAAGGGTTAAAATTTTCTAGTCTCTAGTAAAATGAACAATAGCTTTTGTTATTCAAAAGCTATTGTTTGAGAAATTTCCTTCCAGAAGGGTGTTACTTTTTCTCTTCCGTTTTGTTTTTTCATTTCTCTAGAAAATGAAAGTTGGCTTTCTTGAAAAAAATAATAATACTAAGTCCGGTTACAGCAAATTAAACCGCGGTTTGAGAGGTCAGTGAGCGTCTTCCGGAAAAACAAAGTGTGTGGGTGAATGAATAATGTCGAGTCACGCATAACAAATATATCTGTGTCTTCAATGTATCATAACGATTGATCATGCATGCAAGAATCCTAGGGTAGAAATCTACAAAATAAACACGACACAACACTCTTTCAAACGAAAGAACATCTAAGCTATCTACTTTTCTACTAAATGCTCACAACGACAAATTTCTTTGATGTATTGTGTAAAGAAGTTTCCCACGGGACACAAACATGGTCCTTATGCAAATCTCGAAGTGTAGGGCTTCAAGTATTGTGAAGCGGTTGACCATTAAATTCCGCTCAAGTAACGAATTTAAAAATGATAACTATTACATTACATTTTGTATTTGATAAAAGCTCAATCGCCCATAGCATCTGAAAGGCTAATTCCAACAACAATATTACTGTTTTATTTACGTGAAGCAACCTTAAATTTGAAAATTCGAATGAGCCAAAAAACGAAATACGAAATACGAAAGCTAGACGCACATTGCTTGAACAATTTAAAATCTCTAAACAATAATTTTGATGAGGCTTGTAGATTGCATGTTCATCACATACCTGAAGTGTAAATAAAGAACATAGTACAGGATAATTTACTTTCCACTTGGAGTAAGTAAAAAAAGGCATCTGAGTATGCTGTCTTCGTTTGGAAGAATTTTGCTTACAACCTCTTGCTCCCGCATGTTTAAACAAGTTTAAGTGAAGTTTTTAACTGCGATTTAAGCTTACTGAGAATATGAAGTATAAAATGTATATGAAATATAAAATGCAACTTGAAACTGAGCAATGACAAGAAGAATCGCCGCTAAAATTCCGAGCCAAAAATCTCAGTTACCTTCCTTAGCTTCCTGAGAAATTGACAAGCGTGTTCAAGTGTTCCAGACTACCGAAAACTAGAATTCAGCGAATACAACGAATGAAAACATGAAAATCTTCAAGACCTACTGCACCGAAGAGGGACATATCTATAAAGCAACCAAAAGATGTTAGCCGAAATGTGAGCTATTCCAATCTCAGGTGATCCATGTTTAGCTTATCTCGCTACCTTCAAGACCGAACGATGCGATGCGTCCATTTCACTCGATGGAGCAGGACTCGCAAACAAAAAACCTCAAACTCGAATCACTTTCACATTGGGAGCAAATTATTGGAAAGTTTAAACATCACTTACCTTCACTCAGGCACTAGAGAATAACTGAGTACAAATTTCAGGGTAACGTTTCAACTATTCCAAAAAAGCGGCCAAAATAAACCGTGTTTATACAGTGACTATAGTTTGATTAGCGAAAGTGCATAGCATTTTGGGCAGGGCTAATCATGGTCACGTGATGCGTGACGTAACTTGTTAGCTTTGCGCAGATATTTCCCATATTGACCGCATCGTTATTTTGAGCTGCGATAACTTCCTATTCGGAATTAAATGTAATCATCTGCTGCTTTAAAAAGACGCTGTATTGATGACTTCATCTACTTTAATTTTATAGCGACATTTTTTTCTCATGAATAAATTAAAAATTAAAACAAGTTGTCAAGGAAGAAAAAATCTTTTCTTTTCTTGAAAAATATCTCCCTCATTTAAAATCTTGCTATCAGCAAGCAGACGTGTGGAATATTCACGAGAACCGGTGATTTTAATACCGGTATTCTCTGTCTCAGAATCTGTCAAGACTATAGTGGATTCACTTCTGGATTATCGGTTTTCGCTTGTCATTCAGTTTTAATCCGATGATTATTTTTGGTTCTCTCTATTAATGGTGGCAAAATAGTTCAAAGCGTGCGTCATTCAATAATTATAAGAAAATGCTTCTACAACATCGCATAATTTTTCTTACTTTTTCGGTTATTTTGAAAATAAAAAGTAGCGTTGGGAAAATTCAGCCAGTCTCATAATCTTTATGAAACGAAGTCAGGGCGAAAGTATGTAAAATTAAAAAATAAAAGCGAAGTTCACGGCAAATTTAACTTTTTATGGTCAATTTATTCTCGGGTCGACAGTCGGTTTACAAACACTAAGTATAAAGTTTTTGAAATACAAAGTGATCGGAAACCTCTTTTATATTGGACTCTGATTTGAAAGCTGTCCGATTTTGCAACTGCGGCATGTCACTGCTCACAAGACTCACCGAGGTGTCTCAGGAAATGAAGGAATTATCGGCCAAATGATGTATATTTACTGAGGTTCGTTTAGTAAACACGACGTGGGCGTCTCATCCATTTGAAATTGGCAAGTATATGCCGAATGTAAACTATAAATTCAAGTTATGCCTTCTTTGACTGAGACAATAGAAATGTACTCTTGAACCGGCGCGGAAGCCAAACTGTGCAAACTGTATTTTATACAAACAAAAGCCACTTGTGACGTCACAGGAAGGATGGGTGTTAACTTTTTTATCCCCTCAAACGACACGTCACACAAACAAGTGAAATGAGTTTTTAATTGGCTTCTGTCACGCCAACTCCTAGGTCACGTATTTGAAAAAAGTAAACATGGCGCGAAGTAGTGTTTGTCAGGTGAAAAACTGAGGCTAAACAAAATTCCCTAAAATGTAGTATTTTCTGTTCTTTTTCTCGAAGGCAGTGTCAAAAATTATAATTTTAAACTTCTTTAATTCTTATTGTGCCGTTTCCTGCGATCGCAGTCATGGCGGAAATGACAAAACATCTAAACTGATGTTGCGAAGATCAAAGAAAAGGAAGTAGCCGTGTTTATTAAAAGAAATTTAAATGGTGGAGGGGTACAGAAGGGTGAGAACCAAGGAGCAAAACGGGATGCAGGATGTGGCAAAAAAAAAAGCTAAGAAGGGGAAAGCGGTTCGGAACTAGCGGAGGGCGGGAGAAAAATCAAACATGGGTTACATCAAACTAAAAATATGTAGCAAAATTAAATAAAAATCTTACTAAAATATTTCATTCTTACTTCAAGAAAAAATTCTAATTATTACTCACATTAAAAATACAACAAGACAATTCTCACTAATCAGAAATTTTAAGAGCGGCAAATATTGTGCAAGTGTCAAAGTTAGAGCTATTGTAGAAACTGAGGAAATTCGCAGATAAACATTTAAACAAAAGCAATTTGTTACAGTTAACCGGTTTTTATCACACAATTGCACCACTGCGGTCTGCTACTAGGGTAAAAAGTTGGTTTTGTTGGTGTGCTGTGTGTTAAACTTAAGACGAGCTGTTTCTGGGATTTTAGATTTGTTCAGTATTCAGTAATTAATAACGAAACTGTCGATTTGACCCGATGAATTATTTTTTAGTAATGTCATTTGTATAACTGAAGTCTGTTAATTGAAATGTTTTGGTCAGCTCACTACGATTATTAATTGACATATAATTTCAGACATATTTCGATGAAAAGAAATTAACGGAGTTAGCTCATGTAAACTTACTTAACAATTTTTTCATTTACAGGTAGTTGAACGGAATGTGGTCTGATGGAAAGGTTTGTAGGTTTATTTAGAAGGTAAGAATTCTCTTCTTCTTGCAAAAAGTTGTAAAAAGTTTGTAAGAAAAGTCGTCCAATAAATTTTTCAAGTAAAGCCAGGTTTGATTAGGGCGTGAGGCTTTTCGACGACTTATCTAGTACACGAGGGTATTTCAGTTATGACGAGATTTCTGTGACATGCCAGTGCAAATTTGACAAATTTTCTCATCAACACGAGCAAGTAACGTTTCTGATGGAACAGTTTTTCATAGGAAATTGGCCGTCTGCTATTGTACCAGTCAACTAGAAAACTCCAAAATACTATATTTTTCCGGTCATTTGACATCTCTTTCCTCCTAAGGCTTTTCTCTTCTACATGTAACCACTTTGCCGGAATGAGCCAGACTCGTACCCAGTCGCTTCCCTTATACCGCTCTGGTTTGTGAGTAGGATTTGATGAGTTCGCGTTGCATCGAGGGAAGGACGGAAGAAAATCCGGCTTTTTCTCCCTCCTTCCCAAAAGGCTTTGCGCGCACTGATGCCTTCCCATATTCCACTGCGAAAAGGAATAAATAAGTGGGGACTAGGTACTAATCTGGGAATAAGCGCAAACGGGAGCAGGAAGATTGGAACAAAACAGATCTAATCACAACATTTTCATTTGCTAGAATAAGGAAATTTCTCATAGTCTGAGCAGCAACGTTCTAAGCCAAAGGATCCCTAAGGAAATACAACATTTAATTTCTTCCATTTTCTCAAACTTAAAAGTGACGCTTTTGGTCTTAACGCAGAAATAACTGTACAGATCAGTGTTCACACATACTACGGATCAAAATAAATCTGACAGTAATTTTGAGGTGAAGTGAGCAACATTAATGTTTTCTACTCTCAGGGATTGATCTCGTAAGGAATATTTCTTGTATAAGTGCCTGATATCTGCATTAATTTTTTTAGTTCCTGTTCAAGTGTTTCATCGAAAGAATGATTCTAGCAGCAGGATAGCAAGTGGTTCCTTCCATGCTTGTCGTGTTTCAGTTACAATCACGTGACTTAATCTGTACGTTGACATCTGTGGAGTTTTTTTTTAATAGCAGGGCAGTTTCCAACTAAGTATACATGTACTATTTCCAGGTAAAACCACTTGAGCACCTTAACGCGGCCATTATTAACAGCGTCCTCCGTGATTTCTGCCGAGAATGTTGTCCAGTTTCATCTTTTGAGAAACAGACACTTCGCATATTTCTTAAGCTACGTTTGTCGCATTTTTTTTAGTTTAGTGATCCCAAAAACAGCAACATTCTTAGTACTTTAAGGTGGCAGGCACGGTATGAATGCACATTGTAAGGTCTTGATCAGATGTACCACAGTCAATTCAAAAACAACATTCTGTCCCTTTGATTCTTCCTCCCTTTAACAAATAAAAAATTGGTCCGACATGCGTACGTGTATGGCTTTGTATTGTTGGTGGATGAACGTGCTCTTGGGCACGGCTCCGTCTTCTGTCAATGTAAACTTTGTTTGTATATCTGTTTGGATGTTTGTCCACTACATATCTGAAATTTTAGCTCACTTATGGTTCAGCTCCGATGGCAAAGTGGGTATGTTAGGGACACGCATGTCATGCATTTATCGGTTTGGAGGGTCTTTTTTAGCATATGAATGCTAGCTATGAATAGTTGATTTCTAGCTGTGCCACTGAAAATTAAAGTTTTCATCCTTTAAATTACGTCCTCCCAACTTTTTTCGAGGAATCGTGGGGTATTTGTGGGTTATACACAGAACGGTGGACCTTGCTATTGGCGTAAACAAGGCAACGTGAAAAACATTTATGAGTTAGTTGAATGAAAATCGTTTGTTGATTCTGTGGATATTAGGAGTACCAAATTGAAAGACGAATTTTTGCTCTAAGGTTTTACGCCTTACCGTGTTGCGCTGATTTAGGGAAAGGCCGCAAACCGTCATGTGTTGGCTAAAACAAGCAGGGAGATTGAAGTGGGATTGAAGGGTCAACATCCAAAACCATTAAGGAGATAAGCAACAAAGTGCCTTGGATGCAGTTAAGGTTATGAGGCAAACTATTCCACAACTTTATAGACCAAGCACTGCACTGTACTGCAAAGACCTCGCAAGAACGAATCTGAATTAAGTCATCCCGGGTTGAAACTCATCCCGGGATGAAATAACTCTTGTAAACGGGGCCTAAGTCTTACCTTCGTGTACAGTTACCGATACGGGACGCACTGCTAACACCAGGTGTAAACACTTATATTTTTCTTATTGTATCCTCTATCTTGTATTCCGTTATATCACATTAAATAAAAACTATCTATTACAGCACTGTAGTAGAATTCACAACGACAGCTCTTGTAAGAAATAAAACGGAACTCTGTTTCTGAGCGGAAGGCCGGGGTGACTTCGTCTGAGCTATATTCGTTCGTGCATCACTGTCACAGTCTTCCACTCAGTTATCATTGGAGGATACTTTTCGAATGATCTTAACACTATAAAAAGCCTCCCAAAGTACTACGCATTACGTTATATCTTAAGTGCTTTTACCATCCTACAACCTACGTTTATGTAAAATAGAACCTAACCTCGACCTTTAATAGATCGCACCGTTTATCTTGCGCCACCTGGGTTCGATTACTGTAATGTAAGACACGAGTGTCAAAATTTGAAGCAGCTCCCGCTGAAATACGCGGAGAAAGCAAGGTAAACATACGTAACACGATAAAAGCAAGGCTCTACCAGCAGAGCTTGAAATAAAGTCTAACTAACTTTTTCAAGTGCCAAAATGAAAACCAAACATTTCCTTTCCAGGAATTTAACGGGGAAAAACAACGGCCTCTATAAAGCGTGACTGATAAACTAACGAATTTTACTAATAAGTTAAGAAATGCAACTTTAGTCGCCCATTTCGCAGACATTTAATAATGCTGTGGCTTTTTTGGAAGAAATCCTTAAGTGGGGCCATTCAAATGGAGTAGTATTTTCATCTGACTGTGTTGATTCTTTTCAGCATTTTGCTAAACAAACTTGATTTTTTCGGAAAGACTTAACGCCTTGAAATTTATTACTATAATATAGCTAAAATATAAAGTAACTAAAATATATATCTATAATATACATATATATATATGTATATTATTAATTAAGAGCATTTACTTTATATATTATAATTAAAATCTATATATTTATATTGAGGCCTGCTAGCATTTTTGGAGAGCTATCAGAAGCTCGGAAACTGAATTCGGCGGAAAGGATTCTGTTTCCTAAAATTTTCTGCGGCCTAAATTTTCAGCTAATAACTTCGAACAGAACAACCTGTGTCAGCTTACACAAATATACCTCTAGAAAGCCCTGAAACAGTCTAAAAAGTAGAAAATGATATTTCAAGTATTTCGCTAAATTTTCTCGTTGGGTGCCCCTGACTTATGCCAATCATCCGTTCATCGACGTGCTTTGATGAGAAACTGTTTACGTACAGTTAATACACTTATGACGTTAAAGAGTGTTCTAAAGATTCTTGCAACAGTTTTTGCATTGAAAAGGGTCCATTTCAAAGCTCTGTTCACCTGATTACATGTACCTTTTCTACTGTATTCATTAAAAACAGATTTTTAATAACGTGTCCAACTGAAATAAAGAAGCGAAGGGTTTTGAAGTTTAGGCCGTAACATATGATTCAGGTTTCTCGAATACTCGACGTGTATTACTTTGGTACAGCTTAGTATGAGAATACCCTGCATAATCATTAGTTTGTCCGCCATTTCAGTTAATCACAAAGCCCAAAACCAAACAAGCAATTATCAGAATTTTTCAGTTGTCTTTCCAAATTTCTGAAAACCACCAATCGCAAGTGCAATTTATCAGTTCGCAATTGTTTATTTTCCGCCTTCCTAGATGAACTAGATGTATACTCCCTAACCAGTCCCGAAAACCAACAACAAAGAGTAGACAAGTAAATGGAATACGTCATTAAGGGGCAACGATAAGCGCGACTCACTGTGAGCACCCAACTCCTTTAGCTTAGGCACACTAAAATTGATCCTCGAAGCATAGTAAGTCGAGGGTCCAGTTATGAAACCTTACAAACTTCAAGGGTTACCACATCCATGCCGTAATTTATTGCGAAAGCAGTACAACTGTGCACAAGCGTCTATCAGTCTCTATCAGTCAGTTGCTCCAAGAAAGCTAACGTACTGCGATTTGTTCTCAGTCAAGGCCAAGAATACAGCAAACAGGTTTGTCAGGTTTCACAACAACCCTTTTCTAACTCTCCTCAAACGAATGTAGCCAAAGCAGAGTGGTCCTTTTCATCAGCGGGTTCCTTCTTTTTGTCACCGTACTCCTCTACGAAGGAACCATCCTCTTTAAACTGAGGCCCTTCCTCATAGTCATCCAGGCTATCACGGTCACTTTCTTGTCTTCTGTGCAGTGAACCTTCACTTTGGTAGGGTGGGGGATTTTCTGCCCGGCTAAAGTGAGCAAACGAAATACATATAAGTTATAATTATGGACCTACAGGAAGCCGGCGGCTGGGAAGTTTCAGGGAGTATCCCTATCCCCACGGACAGTAAATTAGTGCAGAAAGCTCTCCTTCTTCCTGACTGATAAATTTTCTCTTGAATTATCCTACTTAATAAGAGACTTTCTCTGGTGTCAACGATGACAGATGACGGTAAAACGATTTGTGAAATAGAGGACCTCTGGATAATTATTTTCATTGCACAAAAAATTTCTGAATCATGAGAAATGCAACAGCGCACCATAATTCATCTTTTAATGGGAGGATGCGATTTCTAAGGCTCTTTTGGAACGTCCTTTTTGGCATCTACGTGGCGCAAAGTCTCCACTCTGCCGACAGGACATGAGCTGTAAGCCTTCGAGAAGAGATCCAGTCAGAATGCGCACTTGTTCATGTCCAGGGGTTGACATTTGATATGTGATAACCGCTGAGGTGGATAGTTGCATGGTGCTGTGGCTGTTTTATTCACCAAATGACGTAAAAAAAGATTTTCCAGGTAATGAACGGTAGCCAGTTCTGAAGACAATAGCCAACCAAAAATAGTTTCGACGACACCAAGAAACACCTCCGATATCGATTAATGCTTACCCAGCATTTCTGAAGGCACCTTCTTCCTCGTCATAAGGTTCCTGCTCAATAAGAGCTGCCCTAGTCCTCTCACGCTCGCCAACTGAACAGAGAAAACATTAAATGTTAGTAATTTCAGGTCGAAAGGTAACTAAAGGAAGTCCAACAACTGAGCTTTTTGGCGCAGATTTAGAGGTACTGTCCCGATTCTCGTTAACTTTATTGAAAGTTGCGCTCGGGCCAAGAAGGCCCACACGACCGGAGCTTATCCCGGTTTCCGTAGCATGAAGCAACTGAGAGTATTACCACTCCCCCCTGGACGGGATGCTAGTCCATCGCAGGGTTACCCCCCAGCAGATTGTCGCCAGTACCCATATATGCATTTATACACCTGGGTGGAGATAGACAATGTGGTGCAAAGTATTTTGTCTAACGAAACAACACGATAGCAGGGACTGGGCGTCGAGCCACCGACCTTCAGATCTGAAGTCGAGCGCGCTAACCACTACACCACCGCGCCCCCACAACCCACAAGTATCCAAAGAAAATAATAACTCAGCCGACAGCGCAGACAACAACGCGTCATCGAACGAAAAGGCTTTTCTTGCACGTATGTGCCCACAATTCAAAATTAAAGTTGTGTCATTCGTTGCGTAAAAGCCATTACGTGCGAGCTACAAACAGTTGTCAAGAGTTTAATACACCGATGAAGGTGCACAATAGTCACTAAAAGTTTAGTTAACAAAAATCAGAAGGGACAAGCCTATTTAAAAATAGCTGCAATAGACCTCATGCATGATCAATAACAACACTTACTTACCGGGGTATTTAGAACCTTGATATCGAGTGTAGAGTACAAAAATCAGCAGCACAATGAGTGCAAAAGCAATGAGAAGCATCAAGGCAACAAACCAAGCAGTCTGGTGTATCGGGATTGAAGCAACCCGTTCTGTATTTAAAAATCAAAAGAGGACAGTTTTAGTGATGTCACACTAACGTAGCTCAAAACAGAGCCAGAACCGAGTTACTTGAAAGCAAACTTCACAAACGCGTTATCATAAACAGAAAACAAAGGAAACCACTGCCGTGTTGGTGGTTGGATATCTGATCTTAATAACCGTAAACTTTTGGGAACTTTCGCTTTAGTATTCTCCAAGAATTACTGGTTTGAGAAGCTACATCTACACTTCGAAATCGATTAAAAATCTCGGCTGCGCCTCGTTTATTCAACCCACTTCTCGGCGTTTGGATTTCAGGATAGAACACTCTTTCTCGCGTTTGATATATTACTTAAAACTATGTGCATATTCTGCCGCACTAATTTGGTCTCACGTGCATGAGGCAACTAGAAATAGTGAGTGTTTACCATTTACCAAACAAATCCAGAAAATTCGGTTGGAATGTAAATGGTAAGGCCATTTTGGTTTGCCCGACTGGAAAATTTCAAAAATAAACGGAATGTCCTGAGTAGCCTGCGTAGCAAGCGTTTCCGTAAGGTTTTCCGCACGTTCGAGGCATTTTTTGTTTTTTAGCCGCGCGAAAATTGGGGCGAGCGCAAAAAAAGCGAACAGTGCATCGAACGTGCGGAAAGCCTTACCGAAACGCTTGCTACGCAGGCTATGTCCTGAGAGGTAGTCGGCAATTCCCGAAGGGAATATCCAAACGTAAAATTGTGTTCCATTTACTTCTTTATGTCAGTTCCAGGTCTTGTCCCAATAGTCAAACTAGGTCTAGACTCTCTGTAAATTAGAGTGAATTGCACAAATGGTACATGCCAATGAATCTCGAAGGGAATTTCCCATTCGATATAGGATTTGCTGTACCATTTGCACAAACCGTAGGACCTGGCTAAACTAGAAAACATAAGTGCGCAAACATTGTTTCCAGACATGTTTTACTGGGCGGCCAAATTGGGAAACATACGCTTCGGAAGCAAAATTTGCCTCTGTAAAGCAAGAATGTTTTTGCCTCCAAAACGCAAACGTTGCTTCCGCAACATATATTTCTCGCGCAACTAAACTGGAAAACATTTGCGTCTGCTGCAATGTTTCTGCAACAACGTTTCCTAGTTTAGCCAGGCCCTTGTAGACCAACCAGTTTCCCCCCATAAATGGTAAACAAACAGTGTTACTACCCCTCCTAGGCGAGATGCTATTCCATTGCAGGGTTGACCACATCGCATTTTGCTACAATCCCCTATCCGTTTTCTGGCGGGTAACAACAGGGATGCATCTGGGTTGAAAAAGACAATGTGGAGAAAAGTTTCCTTCTTGCTTCAAGAAAATAACGCAAGGGTAGGCTCGACCCACAAATGGTTGCAGGGAGATAACCCCAGAAATATGGTCCCCTCATGTTTAAAGACTACTTTAATTGTAGTGAGACAAAAATACAAACGAACAAGAAAAATGGAACTTACTGAGAACACGTGGGAGTGGCCTTCCTTCAGTTATATCACTTGCTGGGCTCTCTTCAGGGTTGACTGTAGTTGGGTAATCATTTCGAGCAACAGTCTTGAACTCATACAAATCAGGACTCAGATTTCCAATCTCTGTGCTCTGTGTAGCAAAATGATCCACCCAGCTGGTGTTCTGAAACTCTTCTTCCTTCGCTGCAAGGTAAGATAACTCCGCATCTTAGGGTGGTGTCACACTAGGCAATGTTCGGTGCGTTATGTCTTGAAACAAAGAGATTGCAACACTTTCACGAAATATTTTTGTAGGGCTTGGTACACAGTAGCAACATTACGATCATAATCATAAACATAAGCTACTTATAATCTAGTACAAATAGATAGCTTAAATTTCGTTTTTGAAGCCCATCGAAGGACCCATTGTGAAATGACTGAGACTGACAAATATTGGAACTAGGCATTCACTGGCCAGAAAACAAAAGATAATTTGTGCATTTAATAGTTTTGGGAACATAACAACTTCAGCGACATAGGTATGATCACAAACGTTTAATAATGTTGGTGAAAATTATTTAAAAAGTTAACAATGCTGAACATTTTCGAACATTAAGTTCATGATCACCTCTGATGATGGCCTTAATGGTAAGAAACGTTCAGCATTTTTAACTTTTGAAAACAATTTTTACCAAAGTTTTAAACATTTTTATTTATTCGGGGAATGTGTCTATTATAATCACAAACGTTTCCATAATCATAAGAAGATGATGGATCATCGTCATCAATCATTTACAATTTATTATGATTATGTCGATCATATAAACCCTTATGACTATGTTTTAGGCGTTCCCACTGAGACGTAAGCAACATAACATTTTGTACTCGTTTCTGAAGCCATTTTATCTAGAAAACAGTTAGTGGCTCTTATGATACAGAAATGGGGAAATACTTAGGGAGCTAAAGAAAGTCAGAATGGGGGTTTATTAAACACCCATAGCCTGCTTGCAGGCGGTTTGAGGGTGTTTTTATCGCGGAAAAAACCCCCGAAAACGCGGAGTTCGCGATCGCCGGCGCCATCTTGGACGCGCGCAAAAATCGGTCTGGGGCACCCCCCTCCCTCCCTCTCTCTCTCTTTGTCACTCGCTGACAAAGAGCAGAATCAAACAAAGCTCAGTGTTGTAGATAACTTTTCAAGGCTGAGGGTGTCAAGGACGCGTTTTCAGCAGTAGGTTACATTCTGACCACTAAAAATGACGTCCAACTTTATCGTAGTCTATCAAATTGAGACAAGGCTGCTGATACTGGCCCTTTCAAAACAAGTGGAGTCTGAAGCTCAACCAATGCAACCGTTGCAGCACTGGTTTTTTTACTGAGAAATCGGATAATATTAAAACTTTATAGCGTAAGTTGGCGTGATGTGATGAAGTCAACCCATTTGCCTTCTACCCACTGTTGCCAAGTAGGAAAATGTAGATTACCTAAGATAAAAAAAAAGTTTATTTAACCCCTTTGGGGTTCGAAATCCGGGGGTTGTGGGTTCGAATCACGCTGGTTTTACGAATTAAATGTAAAAACAATCTCTGTAACTAGTGCTGTTGCGTAGAATGTACGACAAATATCTTCGAACATCCCAGCCCAGTTACCATGAACTCTAAGAGGTAATTAATCTCAAACACGAGCCAGTGTACTTACATTTCTTTCTGTACATGACTAAGAACTCATAAGTGTAACCTCCGCCCAGGCCAAAGTTATAAGTAACTTTGACTTTATCTACATCTGTCCCTTCAACGGTGGGTCTGTTTGGCTTGGCAGGAGCTGTCAAACAAAAGAAAAAAAGTACATTCAAACAACAACATTCAAATCCTAGCAGTATGCATAGCTCCCACGGGTCTCCTATAGCTCAGTGGTAGAGAATCAGGACTAGTAATCGGAAAGGTTTGACTAGCTAGCTCGTGTTAGGAGAACTCGGATTTCTTTCGGGTATTTTTTTTCAGGTATGCCTGTGTCACACACTTATAAATACGTCGTTCACATTTAAACATCAGTTTTACAACAAACAGCCACATTTCTTCCATTGCGCACTTGCCACACGTCGACATTCAGTTCCTAGCAGTGTGCAGGATGGTTCATGAACGTAGGTTAATGGACTAACTCCCATGAGTCTCCTATAGCTGAGTCGTAGAATATCCGGGCAGGTCATAGGTTCGACACCTGTAGGAAGACCCATTTACTGACAAATATACCTTTCACAAATAAGGTACGTTTTAATCATATACTTCATAACAGTGCTACACAATGAGTAAAACTGAATTTCATCACTAGCACTACGTAAAGTACTGCACAAGAGCTTTCGCTTGAATTGCCACACATCAGGATTTATCTGCAGAAATAAGAAATACAACCACCTTGCATAGCAAAACAGACAGCACCCGGCAGGGGTATTTTGCAGAACGCAGAAGGCAAAACGCAGAATGATGGTCAGCGGTATAGAGTGCGAAACAGGTAGGTACATCATATATGATAAACTGATATCATACGTGCCTAACCCTAACCCTAACCTTAACCCTTAACCTTAGGGTTAGGGTTAGGGTCAGGCATGTATGATATCAGTTTATCATATATGATGCACTTACCTGTTTCACACTCTATACTGCTGACCATCATTCTGCGTTCTGCGTTCTGCAAAATACCCCTGCCGAACAGCACCACAGGAATGGAAAACACTGCTTAAGAGCTTTTCGTTTCAATAGTCACTACTCACGCTTACCTGTATGCATGGACTCAAAAAGTTAGAACCACGTTGCAATTGTAATAGGGTAAGCATGCGCAGCACTACATGAAGGAGCTGCTCAGTAGATTTTCTTTCGTTGTTCGTACAAAATGTTCAATCACAAGTCGGTGCAGTATAATCGTGCGGGTGAGTGTAGTCCTGAGAAGGACTGCTTGTTATGAGAACTTGACTCCGACGATGACCCACCCGGACGATCATACTTCACCAATTTAAAATATGTCTCCTGGGTTCAAACCATTTACAACAGTGATCAATGTTTACACACAACGTTAAATGTTCACCCTTTCATCCCAAGTGTCGACTTCCTAGAAACATCTTGTCCTGCACCGTGAACAGGACCCCACGAACATAAAGCTCTCATAACGATGACGACTATTAAACAATACTTCCTTCTTGTACTGTGTGACAAGAGACAAGTATCTCTCTCTCTGTCTCTACAGTACGGTACACGTACTTTTCTGTGGTCCTGTTTATTATGATCTGCAACACGGTAAAACGGAAAAACGCCTTGAGTGGCAGGGGGATTTTTACGCTCACTCGTGTTTTCTGTTTGTTATCCTGAGCAGAACGATAGATTGCTCACAGTCTCGTCTAGGCGTGTCACAGTTTACCCAACTTACCAGACCGCTTGACGGTTCTTGTAGTTTTCATCACAATTGTTCCCCATCCTTTACTTGTCGCTGCCTGTATTTCCACAACGTAGTTCTTTTCAGGCTCCTGGTCTTCCAGCAATTTCCTTCGTACACCTTTATCAACTTCTTTCTTGTTTTCCACAGTGTCAGGTTCAGAACCAGCGTACGTCGCAGAGCCCACTCGATATTTGGTAATAATGCCATTTGGTTCAAGTGGCGGTTGCCATGTGACCAGAATATATTTTGCAAAAGCGTAAACATTAACTTCTGATGGTGGACCGGGTACTACAATTTAAAAAAAAATGAACAAAATCCGATAAACCATGGTTTGTTAAATTTTGGTTGTTACATTATAAAGGACTGCAGTAGTAGTCAGAAACGTAATTCAGCCGTGCAGACCAAGGTTTCTCAAATATGAGATGCCAGCTATGATTGGTAGTAATAACTCAGTCGAGATCAGAGTCACCAATATCCTCCCTGAACTTGACGGCAAACTTTTTAGGAAAAAATGAGGAATTGTAGTTCTCGTTTCCTCTTTAGCGTGAATTTCTGCTTCCTTATTTTTGAAAATGTCTTTCAGTCTCCCCCAAGGACAAACTGGAAGCAGAAGACAAAAAACATTGAAACAGTAAGCACAGTTATCTTTAATTAATTCTTGAGCTGCATCCTTTTGACTATTTCCTCTTTGAGGTTCCCCCAATCCAGAATTGTTGTTTAGTGCGATCTTCCATAAGTATCTGTGAAATTTTCATGATATTTAGCGTCGGCATACAGAGGCGGCGGGGCAGGGAGGGGGGAAGGGGGTTGTACCACCCCCCCAAACAAAAATTTGGGGGGGCTCAGCCCCCCAAGTTTCGGTGCCGAAAGTATCGCTAGGGGAGCATAAAATTGGTTCGGCAAAATATTCAGTCTGGTGATCTTTTCACAGATCGTTTCATCAGAATCGCGCTTGGCGAAATAATATGTTGTAGGACTTTTTTGAACAACTCCGGCCTGTGTTCGAGAAGCCAATCAACTGCGCGATTGTTCCACTGAACTAGACAGAAGCGGTTTGTATTTGACATTACCTGTCGAATCGGCGACTTCAGAGCGTACATTTTCTGTCCTCCGACGACTCAAGAACTACCTAAGAAGCACCGTGAAGCAGGATCGTCTGAACAACAGCCTTATTATGCATTGTCACAAATCGATTACGGACACGCTGGACACTGTCAAGATTGTAAAGAGGTTCGCTTGTGCCAACGAACTACGCAAAGGACATTTTGGGAAATTTGAGTAAGGGTATGCACTTGGCTTTGTGTATGATGACCCCCCCCCCCCCCCCACGTTCCAGAACGCTCCACCCCCTCTGGAGAAGAAGAAGGGGATTCGTGATCTCCCAGATCATGTTCATAATTTCAAGACTAATGTGACACTTCAACAGACGAAAATCCCTTCTCTTAATTCTAAAAATTAGTTTTTGTATCTTAAAAATTTAATATGTGTATTCCGTAGAATTCTACCTTAAGTTCAGGTTAAGCAGTAAATGTTTAAACCTTAAATTCCAGGTGAGTGGTATGAGAAAAAAAGGTCGAGGCTTACCTGCTTCGTCTGTATTAGCAAAGACCTCAGTACTCGCCGGCCCTTCTCCACCGCTGTTGAATGCCTTGATTGCTATGCTGTAATGTGTGTACGGCTTCAGTTTAGTGACCTTATAGCTTTGTGTGTTGCCTCCTGGCACGTTAACGAAGGCTGCGTAACTTGGAACAGCGCGTCTACGTCTCTTTGCGGTTACAGCACGGCTTTGACCCCAGAAATAAATCTGCGAAGGTGAATACAGAACAATCATAAAAACCTTCTTCTGCACGTTCAGTCCTTTTAAGCCCAAAATTGGCACGATGCAAGTTCAACTTAAGAGGATTATATTTTAATATTTACATTGAGCTAAGTACCGTTGCCAAATCCAGTCACTAGATTTTTCCTATCATATGTCTCAAGAAAAGTTACAGAAATACTGACGTCTCAACACTGATTTTATGGAAATTTGAGAATCTTCCCTAATTTCGTATTTCACAATTTACTTTTTGTTGATACGCCCTCTATCAAATTTTGATTTTTGTTGGTAGGCGAGTTAGGCTAATATTCTGCAACATTACATAATATTCTAATAAGAAGTTCCTTAGAAATCAGTGCATTCCTGCAAAACATGTAGTCACAGTTTTCTAGGTAACCGTGCATGCTTTTCATTTAACAGGGTTCCCGATCCGCACTAAGAAACACACACACACACACACACACACACACACACACACACACACACAAAGGCTATGTATTTTTCCAGTCGTGTCAGCTTTTATACATTGACACAACAAACCTTTTGACACAGAACACACTGATTGTGAAGACGGAAAAATAACACTTGTGCGATCTTCAATAATCAAAATAAAATAATCGCTGTAAAGGCACCATATTTGTCTTCCTCAAAGCTTTGTGCGGACGCTGAGTCGAAATCGTACAGCGCAACTGTGTTCAGCCACCATAACTGGTTTTCAGAACTAGAAATAATAGATGGTCATCTCGTGGCCAGACCCTCTGGAGTTTTGCACTGAGCTACGCCTCATACGTGTAGATTCGGCATGTCTCCTACACAAAGACTCTTTCCTAGCTAAGTTTGCGATTCAAATCTCATAGTGGAAGGAAAGGCACGACTATAAAGTTTAAAAATTTACAAAAATAACCAATAAATGGCTCTTGGTATCTGAAACATTTCTGCACGTTTTACGGCGCAAAATCATTCTTCCATGGCAGCCCCAGTGCTAGGGAATCCTCTGCCAGCCGAGGTCAGAAACAGCTTTTCAGTGTCCGTTTTTAAAACCAAACTAAAATCATTCCTTTTAAAAAGCTTGTTATCCCTTTTATACTTTTCAGATCTTGTTTTTCATAGAATTATTCACATTCTGAAATTTTTAACCTAATTTTTCTTATCGTGTATTGTTATTCCACACATAGGAAGAATTTGGTTTGGCATGGTGCCATGACCCACTGCAATTTGCAGCTCTGCAATTAAATGCCTTTTGGGTTAATTATCATATAATAGGTTTGTTCAGCACGACGTTTAGAAAGAAATAAGGGTCTAAATATGCAGGAGTACACATCCGGTTAAGCAAAGAAATTAATTCCAGGTTTGCCAACATATCTAGTTATTAACCGTTTCTGTTTATATTTGCCGACAAAAAAGTTGAACTGGTGTAGTGACAACATAGCTAACTCACCCTGTAGCCATCCACACTTCCTCTATCGACAGTAACAGGCTTCCACGAGAGCTGAACACTGCGCGGTCCCACTGCTCCAACCTTTACATCTTCTGGTCTTCCAGCAGGAGGGTCCTGTCCTGAATATGACCATACTATGGGACTTTTGGGGCCTGGCGCGTGGCCATTTCCAGCCTGGATCTGGAACTCCCAAGGTACATAATAACCAGGATCTGGTACTGAGAATTTGTCAATGGAGGGGTCGCTGAACCTCCTCTGTGGCAACCAATCGGCACTGCCCTTTTTCCTGTACCACAGTAAGTAGTAAAGATTTGGTGCATTCCAGTCTATCATTGGCATAGCCTGGGAAAACAGTGTGGCAATGAGTAACGTCAGTGAATCGCTCATGCGAAATAATAATAATTTACAAATGTATAATTTTGGGGCTCACGGATTTAACGTCACGTCCGTGAGCACTGCATATTTTGTAACACAGGTTGTTAGTCATATCCTGCACGTAAGTTTCTGTGGGTGTTTTTGCTGTTCACACCCTTACTGGAAAGTGATTTGTTCTGTACAACATGGCTATAAAACTAGTTCCCTTTCATTATCTTAAACTCCCTGATGAAGTCTGTGTAATCAGACGAAACCGGTCGGAGACTAAAACAAGACAAGATACGTTGGTGTGTCCTGCTCACTAGTTGTCATTTTGAAAAGCTACTCATTTCTAAGCTTTGAGCGTATAAATGAAATCCTAAAGTATGATCACTTAAACGAAAGCTATCAAGTGGTACTTTTCTGTGGTGCTGGTGCAAAGTAATTGGCGTACATTTTTCTGTTTTGAGCTTTTATGGGTACCGGCCCTCGTATGAGACGATCATCTTCTGGCAACTACTTTCAAAAGAAACGTATGGCTACAGTGCAGAGAATTTAAATGATTGGATAGGGGTTACGTACAGTCCAAGCAATATCCAGCTGCTCTGCTTTCTTTGGAACTCCTCTTAAGTTGTCAGGATATTTATCTGGAGCTGTCATCAAAACAATGAATGAAAATTAGTCATAAGAATTAAGAATGCTAAGCATTGAATTCCTTTTGAAGCTGAACCTTAATGAAATGGCAAGGGGGTTCGTTTCTAAAGAAACTGTGGTGCTGCGTCGGTGGGGAGGGGAAACACAAAACTTTGGTTTTCAGCGTTAGCCTTTCGTAAGAGCGAATCAATTCGCTCTGACGAAGGGCTAACGAAGGGCCTCTGAAGAAGGGCCCCATACAATGATTCGCTCTGACGAAGGGCTAACGCTCGAAAAGTCAGCTTTCAATCTCTTTGCGGTGGCCAAATTACCTTATCAACTGAGTTGATAAATCCGAAATTTTGTGCTTAATGAAATGGCACTCGCCTTTTTATGAGCATTTCCCCAAAACAAAAAGATAAGATTGCTAGACTTGGTTAGCAAATGACCTAATTCATCACAAGACTACCTGTGGCGCAACGGTTAGATCACCTGGCTGGAGTGTAGCAGGTCATAGGTCATGGGATCCACTTTTTCTGGGTATTCAGGATTGTTTTGCCCCAGTCCCTGTGTTCTTCATAGTCTGAACACGATCTTTCTATGTTCACACTGCTAAATATACATGTCAAAAAGTTCACATAGGTGCACCCAGCCCACATGGCTAGTTTCTGTAGCATGAAGAAAATGGGATTATTACTACTCCCTTTCCCCTGGATAGCATGTTCGTCCATCACAGGTTCACCCCTGTATTCCAAAGAAGTCCTGTGGATGGCTGAGATGGAAAACCTTAGCGTGGAGGTCCGATGGAGGAGATGGACGTTCATCGGCCACATCATGAGGAAAGAACCTAACAACGACTGCAGGACTGCATTAACCTGCACCCCAGAAGGGCGACAAAAGCGGGGCAGACCCAAGACAACATGGCCAAGGACGGCAGAGAGAGAAAGAAAAAGAGCTGGATGGAAGAACTGCGGAGTGAGGTACCCATCGCAGCGGCCGACAGAGCTGGTTGGCGGGAGAGAGTTGAGGCCTTATGTGCCACATGGCATGAAGCAGATAGGTGAAGGTGAAGGTGATTCTTTCGTTTCCATTTATACACCTGGGAAGAGCGAGACTCTAGGGGAATGTTTATTGCTTTTCTTTGCACTTCCTAGTTGCTCAATTTCATCGGCCAGAATATCTTCAAGATTCTCTAGAGGAATTTGTATTGAAAAGTACTGAGCTTGTTTTCATCACCCGTAGCGATGCACCAGGTCTCGAAACCATATAACAGAACAGCAATCACAATGGATTTGAAAAAGTGTATTTTTGTACCCCTACTCAACTGAGAGTTTCGCCAGACGTTGTTCAACTTGTTGAAAGCTGCTCTGGCCTTGCCAAGTCTTGCTCTAATGTCTTGTTCTATGCCACCGGTTGTACTAACAGTAGCCCCGCGTCCCAAGTACCAAACGTTTTTCACGTCTTCCGAAAAACTCCTCTCCGTTTAATCTCATGACTTTCGTCCTTTTCTTCTTTTATCCTTAGCCCTGCTTCCTTTCCAACTGTGTGCAGGCGATCCATTATCGCTTGTGCGCGCATTCTTGTGCTTGACAGAAGAGCAAGGTCATCGCAAAATCCAGATCGTCCAAGCTGCTCGTCACTTTCCATCTGGTTCCAGTGTCACTCTTTCGCACCGCTCTCCTCATGACCTAGTAGATCACTCACTAGTAGAAAGAGGAATCCAGACATTTAAACCTTGTTAGACTCTTGTATTAATCACAAACCAGTCAGATCACCCTGAACCATCGAACACTGCGCATTTAGTGATCTTGTGCAATGCCTTTATCATCCTTACGAACATCTTCCTCGTTTGTCAGCAGCTTACCGTCCTTGGTATTGACAGTATCTACTTTATTACGTCTATCACTGCACAGCTTCCTGGTTGCATCACATGCACCTCTCATGTTCCCTCTTCTTGCTGCTTTTTCTGCCTCTTAGCAACCCAGTTGGTCCAGTCCCTAGTCCCTCTAGCCTCTTCTCAGGCTTCTTTTCACCCGCTTTTCCATGAGGCTGTAATCCTTTCTTTTTCTCGCTTTCAACCTTGCCGACCTAGCATTCTAAACCTCTTTCTTTAGCTATTTCCTCTCCTTAGCAGCCTCCCAGCTCTCTGCAGTTATCCAACTCTGATTCTTTCTATTCCTGAACCCAAGGTCCTTCTTTGTGAAATCGTAGTATGCTTCCTTGATGTTCTTGCATTTAGTTTATAGATCTCCAAGGCCAGTCTCATTGCCACCCTGACCATCTCTGATTCCATCTTGCACTTCAAGGGAACTAAATCTGTTCTTTAATTTTATTGTAAACCGGTGTTTCATCTCCTCTACTTCCAGTCTGCTTTTCTCCTATTTCTTCAAGACTGTTTTCGTTTTTCCTAGCCATCTTAATCTCATTTGAGTCACAGCAAGCATTAGCCTTGGTTTATTGGCAATAAAATCCAACTCTGGTGGTAGTTACAGCTCTTCTAAATCTAGCATTTACCGCCATGCGGTGTATTTGGTCGCGGTACCTTGCCATCGGGTGATGCCCACTATATTTGTGGATGTCGTTGTGCGGGTACATTGTCAAGGTTATTGCAAGACTGTTGGTTGCGCAGAATGCCACAAACCTTCCTCCGTTGTAGTTTCCCTCTCCCGCTTGAGCACGGTCTCCTACAATTCCGTTCTCACCTTCCTTTATTCCACCCACCTTTGAGTTCCAATCACCTGTAGCGATCACCATATCATGCCTTTGTACACCCACCCATCACTTTGTGCCACAGTTCGTAGAAATTGCCTTCGCTTCCTCGTCATCATGGTTAGTCGGTGGGTAAACTTGGACTATTGACGTCTCAAGCACTCTATACAGTCTCCAGCAATCCACACAGTCCGCCATTTCTCTTGTCATGAGAACTGCAACTCCACTCTGATGGATGTCATCATCTCTTTCTGAGATGTTAACCTCCCCTGTCTGTGTCCTAACCCTTTCCAAACCCAGACCATCTACACTTTGCATTATTATTATTATTATTATTATTATTATTATTATTATTATTGCAACAAAATATTCCAAAGAAATTTTTACAAACATTTTTTGTTATGTGTGTACATAAACACATAAGATATCAACTGATAATAAATTAAATTAATTACAAGTAGCTACATTAACCACTTGAAAAAAATTTCGCATAAAGTTTCCATTTCTTCCGAAACAGGTTAGTTTTGTTTAACTTACAAGCAATACGTTTTTCTGTTTCATATTTGTTTGCTAAAATTCTTTTAAAATGGCTGAAAGAACGTTTAGTTACTTTTTGCCTACAGGTGGTCCATAAATAATTTTTCCCTAAAATTATTACGTAGTTTACCAGATCCATCTCCTCCTTCAAGATTCCTATCATAACATCGCGTAGTAAGAGACATTCGCAACTGCCAGGTTTCTTTAAAATTTTGTCTGTAACCTCTGACCAGAACGAATATGAAAAGGAACAGCGAAAGAATAAATAGTTTGCGGTTTCTTTGTTTCTTTTACAAAAACAACAGTTAGGGTCTGAAACAAAACCTATCTTATATAATATGTCGTTAGTATATAAAATAGAATTTAACACTTTGTATTATAGGCAGCAGGTATGCCTTTGAGATTAGGTAATCAATTAAGTCAAATTCTTCGCCTATCTTAGCCCACTTTCTGTGCCTTTCATACGTGTTCTTTATTAAGTAACTATAGTAATCCCCACACGTACAGTTATTCAAGTCGAAAGCGGCCTTGAAATTGGGAATATATATTTACATGCACGTAGATTTGATAGAGCGGCATGTCTTAAGCCCGTCCACGCCAAGAAATTAGATTTTATTAGTGTCTTTCCTTTAACTGTGTTAAAGGAATCAATATTTGTCCTGTCAAAAAGTAAATCCTAGTATATTTTATGCCCTTTACAAAATAATGACTGTAGAAAACACTTTTGCTCTCAATTTTAATTTCCTTGTTATTCCATATAATATATTTATATTCATTATCCAGATCAACAGCCTCTCTTCATTCTGACCACCATAATAAAAGTTCGTAGTAAAAGACTGAGGAAATATAACTTATTTGGGTCGTAATTACAATTGAATAAAAATAATCCTCCGTAGCTGCCTAAAGAATGATCAAGGTAAGATTTCCAAAACCCAGTGCAGTTTTCATCAAATATTCGTTTTAACCAACTTAATCTCATAGCTTTTACCATGTTTTCATAGTCAATCATTTTAAGACCACCCAAATTGTAGGGAGCGTAGGTAGAACGACTGGTCACTTTGTCTTTCCCATTCCATAAAAAAATGGAACACTAAAGAATTAAATTTTTTTTAACCTCTGGGGGCGTATTTAACACAGAACTAGGGTCAATCATTTTTGGCAGTAAAATTGATTTAATGATGTTAACTTTACCATGAATGGATAGCCCTCCTAATTTCCAGAGATTAAACTTGTTTCTCATTTTTTAAATCTTTGTTTGAAGTTCTTTTCAACCTGTAACTGTACGTCATATGTGATAAATATTCCTAGAAATTTAACGCATTTTTGCCATTTGACGCCAAGTGGTTCATCTACACAGTACTGAAGAGAACCAATCCACATTACTTCTGTTTTTGTGTCATTCAGTTTTAAACCAGAAGCCTTCTCGAACTTGTCGAGAAGTTTAAACAAGGCTCACGCAGAGTTTAAGTCCGATAAAACAGCTGCTGTGTCATCAGCAAACTGCAGCAGTTTAGTTTCTAAGCCGTTTATTTCTATCCCTTTGATGTTTGCTTGGTTTCTGACAGCAATGGCCAAGATTTTAACTGCCGTTGCAAAAAGGTATGGAGAGAGGGTCCCCTTGTCTCACTCCACGCTCTATGGTAAAGTAGTTAGAGCATAAACCATTATTAATAACGCAGCATTGAATATTTTTATAGAAAATGTTTACCCATTTTATAAAAACTGTGGCCCAACATTAAATAATTGCAAACATTTATTGACAAAATCCCATTCTAAGCTATCAAAGGCTTTTTCAAAGTCGATGAATAATAAAATGCCTGGTAAGTTCTTGGCTTTTGTGTAATCGGGGATTGAACGAATATTTTCACCTATACTTCTACCTGGAATATATCCGGATTGATTGTTATGTATTAAATCCGGCAACAGACGCTTCATTCTTTCAGCAATAACTTTTGAGGCTATTTTTGCGTCAACATTTAGAAGAGAAATTGGCCGCCAGTTTCTAAGGTCACAACGATCTTGATCTTTTTTCTCAGTAAGCGTAATTACTGCCTGACTCTGTGATGGACTCATTTCTCCTTTAGCAAATGACTCATCAAAACACTACACTAAAAGTTGTCCCACTGAACCCGAAGACTTCCATTCCGTAGTTCTTCACTTCTGCCACCAACTGGGCAGTCTTTCTTACACTGTATAGGGTTCTTACAGCGCGCCCACTTTTCACCCACCGTTTGACGTCAGCAAACGACCGCATCAGTGTGCGTGCTTCCTATCGGCTTGGGCTCATGCCTGTCATACTAATATCGCCCCACGTTATGAAATCGTCGTGTGAAGCACGGTCGTCGAGCTGCTCTCATGATCATCATCGTCATTATTACTATTAAGATGGCAAAGCTTAAAGTGAACCAAGTCTGGATTCATATGATAGAAAACATACCTCCGACTTTAGTTTTGCAGAGTTGTGTTGTAGGTAAACTAGCACGGCTGGGCCCAAAGCGGTTCACAGCTCTCACCCGGAAACGAAGTTTTGCCCATCCAGGGAGATTGTGTAACAGCACCGACGTAGCATTGGGGTTTGTGACATTTTTAATGACTCTGTATACATCATCAGGATATTCTGACCTCTGCTCAACAAGAAAATGTGTGATTGACGCGTTATGAGATGCACCAGTAATCCAAGAGAGAGCTGTGGTGCGATTGTAGCAGTCTGTTATCCGGAGGTTTGTTGGAGGGTTAGGAGTACCTATAAGAGTGCAGCAAAGAAAAAATCTTGCAAAATCTGGTTTATCTATGTCACGGGTATTTTCATGACTTGGGGTCAAATTTTCGTTCAAATCAAAACTAATTAATACACAAAATGGTCTTAGAACTCCAAGAAGAAGATATCAGATGAATTTTCTAAAGGACAACGAAACAAAATCAGTTTGCAACGGTTTTTTCTAAACCTGAGGGAAAAGAAAAAGCAGCCCGATTTTTTCTAGCCGCAATCCTTTTTCATCCAAGCCATCCATGGCCAAGGGTACGTTTTTGCGGTTTCGGTGCACTAGAAGAGTAGTTATTAACAAATACGGACCATCATTCTTGGTTGTCATCAATACAAACATGTCTTTTCCCTTCTTAATTCATGACATAGCCCTATTAACAATTACAGCCCGGTATTTAGGACTGTTCACTTTAATTACCCACATCTTCGTTGTCTACTAAAAATTTCAGCTGAGATAAATACTCTGAT
Source organism: Siderastrea siderea (assembly GCA_964030785.1). NCBI lineage: Eukaryota > Metazoa > Cnidaria > Anthozoa > Scleractinia > Rhizangiidae > Siderastrea > Siderastrea siderea. The sequence goes on along the minus strand of OZ034977.1, from coordinate 27,081,534 downwards.
CAGTTGATACGTTATTAGCCGGACCACTACTTTATGCCTATTTCCCTGATAAAAGTGCACCCTGCTGTAATGACAAAGAGATGCCTTAAAGATCAAGTTCCCTTTTATCTTAATGATCACGGCTTTGCCGTAAAACAAAAAATCCTCGGTGCTGCAAACTGCAATCGAAAACTCGATTATTTTTCTGTTCCAATTAAGAGGAAACCCATCTTAGAATACAATCTCCACGATCATCTGCAGAGCTGGATGGGTTAGCTTGGTGGCTTAAACTGGTTCTGGATTGTGTGTTCCATTGGCAAGGAACAGTTTCTACAGAAACATAATTTTAATTAGCTGGCCGCCGCTAATATGGCGACGACCGGGTCTAGTGATACCCTTTTTATGGGCAACTCGTCCCGACCTTCCAGTTTTTGCTCTGCCAAGCAAACTACTCCCTTTTACTTCTGCTTCACCTCGCATTTGCTTGTGGCTTGGGTGTCGCTAATATTTTTTCCACTGAGTGATCGGGTGTTGCTGTATAAGCTAATTTGCAGTGTCACACTTAAGAGTAAACACTGAGTTTAAAACAATTTTTCCAAATGCGATTATTACATGGGTTATGAAAAAAAAACATCACTACAAAATTAAAGTACATAACCTGAAATATCAACCGTAGCAGATGCCTCATCGCTAGATTCTTCAGGTTTAGGTGTATACGCCACGCAGGTATAAATGCCAGGGTCACGAACTGTGATGCCATCGATCGTCAGAACATTTTCTCCTTCCAGCCACTGTATCTTGTTATTGTACTTTATGATGACATTGTCCTTCTTCCAGTAGTATCTCAATTTGAGCCTATTATCGGCTTTAGCTTCACACCGCAGATCTATTCGAGTGCCTTTATCCACTCTCTTGTCCTTTGGGGGCATTGTGATTTCTGTCTTGTCTGAAATAAAACAAATTTTGTTAGTTGCGATAAAGCTTGAATAAATTAAGCTTAAGTACTGTAGAAATTTGCTCCACCTCGTCTCCCTCCGCCCAGGCCCAATTCAAAGATTGGATAGCTTCATCCACTGGATAAATCATTATCCAGTAGATAAAATGTATTCATCCACTGGATAGCTGTTACCCGGTGGTTAAAGTTATCCATCCCTAGAACAACTGGGCCTGGGCCCGATTGTTCGAAAGCCGGTTAACGCTAACCTGAGATTAAAATTTAACCAAGGTTCCTGTTGCACTTACTGAAAAGAATTTTCACATCAAATTCCAAGTGGCACTTTGAAAGCAACCAAAGTCAAAATGTAGGGCAAAAAAGATTTACAGGAAACCGTATCCTTTGCCTATAAAAACAAATTCATAATTGAAGCTAATCCCGGGTTAGCTTAATTCATGCCCTGGTGTATAAATGTGTATCAGTAACGTAATACTGGGGGACCCTGCGCTGGACTAGTACAAGTATTACTACTTCAATTCTACAGAACGCAGGTTAAGTTCTGGCCATGTTAGCTGCCTGTAGCTTACGAGCAACGTTACCATCTGCTGCAACTCTGACAACTTGCGGAAGTTCATGCGATCAAATTTTTTCATTCACGTTAACATCTAAAAATATCAACATCTAGACAAATGAAGCAGCTAAACATTATAATGCCCAAACTTCTATAAAAGAAACTTTTTCAGTAGGATTGAGGTCAGTAAATTGACTGACATTACAAATCTAAATCTTCCACACCACCTTTTGTGATATAAAACAACTACTCATGACTGCTTTATTAACACAGCGACGCAACACTTTTCCGTGAAATGGCTAAGCAATGGTTTGGTTGTGTGTTTGTTCGTGTACAGGAGTATAAAAATATGTTTGATCGCAAACCGTCCATAGTTGTAATGTAGATATGTGTAAAATTGATCAAAAAATTGCGACATAGGTCATTTTTTGCAGGAAAAATCCATCTTTTCCTAAAAAAGCAAGTTCTTTGTTATATAATGGCATATCAAATATTCGAGCAGATCCCTTAAATGCCATCAACACAGAACTTTTGAAATTTGGATGGAACAGGAATTGAAGGAGAAAAGGGGAACGTCATAAATCTTGAATGTTTTGATTGGATCAGAAGTGTTTTTAATTGTAGCTTGGATGATACCTTTTTTTACTTAAATCTTATTTTTTTGAATGTATTTACCTTCATTATAGCATAGATTTTAATATATTTTTGATTTTATATGTACAGTATACGTAATACACAATTCAGCCACATACGGCTGCGACGTATTTTTAATAAAGTATCTATCTATGTATCCATTATGTCTGGCTACGGCATCTGGGGTTCCAAAGACTTCAGGAAAATTATCAGCCATGCTGCGTTGGCTGAGAGAAACATAGGCACGGATTGCGTGCTTGACCTATGTTGAAATGAAAAGTCTCATCCTCGCTATTTGCGATTTTTAAGACATACTCTGAGGATAAAACAATACATGCGATCATTCTTGTAAATACTTCTCCCTCCACTATAGCACACCGAGTGCATAAGGCCCAGTTCAGACGGCGTACCTCTCATGTGCCGTACCAAGTAGTACGTATTTTTTGGGCAGTTGCACGGTGTCCAAATCAGTTTTTTCGACAGATTTCAATTAGGCAAGCCAAAATCTCAGGGTACGACCTAGGAGCAGAAATGTATTTGGTACGGCACATGAGAGGTACGGCGTCTCAACTGGGCCTAAAACAGCTTTTTCGTTTACTCAGCAATACCCTTGGAATGCAAAACAAAATCCCACTAAAAACCCAGTTGGACCAAAATTGGAGATAGAGCAACCACCGGGCTAGTGGGCTACAGGCTAAAAAGTCAAACTGACACTAGATCAAAACAACTGCATAAAACATTTCAAATTAAATCTAAAAGTGAAAACTAAGTTAAGGTCAACTAATAATTGTCTGCATATTTCTGAATGATATAAATCGAGGTCACAACAAGAAGTGAAAGAAACACCCCCAGTTGCACAAACTTGTTTATGAAAATTGAAGACCGAAAGAAGGGAAAGGTCGTTTTTCAAACAAATTTTCTTGCCATATGTTCCTGTATATGACAAAACCACGAAAGAAATCGTTTCTATGTCGGCTGGAAAATCTGTGGATATGACTGATATAAATCAAGGCCACAACATCGTAAACTAAAACTTTACCGTATTATGGGAAGAGAAAACAGGTTTAAAAACCAACAGACACGCTTGAATAAACAAAATAATTTATGCAAATTGCAATCTTAAACACGTCGCTATAAATTTCAAATTACCAAACAAAGCTGTTTCAAAAACCTTGCAAAGTACGGTTAAAATTATCCATATCAAGCACAGCTACAATCTTTTCGACCAACATCCTGCGCAAAGATACATGACCAAAACAGCTGTTTCATAAAACAAATCATAAAAGAACAAATTTTATCATATGACCCGTACGGCACCGCTAGCTTTTTCTTTGCAAAACCATTGATGAACGTCCCGTATGAGGGCCGTACGCGATGGCGTAAGAGGGCCGGAAAAAAGCCGTCCGGCCCTGCGAGCATTGCGTACGGCCCTCCGATGGTTGAGCTGAAACAATTTTGATGCAGTATAATTCCTAACTTTTCCTTCAAAATGAGCGATGTAGGTAAACATTACGACAAGGAATTTTATTACCCTGACGATCTGTCCGATATGACGACAACGAAGAAAAAAGTCAAAACTCCTCACAGATGTAGAAGTTCACAATTTTATTAGAAGCCAACAACAAGCAAACACTGTGAAAAAAACAGTGTATGACATGAATGTATTTCAGAGATTTCTTAATGAATGTTGCGAGAAACGAAAGATAACGGAAATTCCTCCGGCTGAGCTCGACAGTCTGTTATGCAATTTCTACATTACAGCTAAGAAGGACAACACAGAATACGAACCTGATACAATGTCCGCTGCTTTCTCCATAGGAAGCCCAAGCATAATATTTGAATATCATTAAAGATGGCGTTTCAAAATATAAGACTTTGTATGGGATTTCGAAGCGAACATTTCGAGCAATACATAACAACGAACTAACTGAATAAAGTTCATGAAACATTACATGGTGTTGTTTGCTATCCTTACAAAGCATTTTGAGCAATTTTAGGTCCACTTACTTAACTGTGTTAGTACGTGTATAATACATTGACAAGTCAATGTATTATACACGTACTAACACAGTTAAGTAAATGGACCTAAAATTGCCCAAAATGCTTTGTAAGGATAGCAAACAACACCATGTAATGTTTCATGAACTTAATTCAGTTAGTTCGTTGTTATGTATTGCTCAAAATGTTCGCTTCGAAATCCCATACAAAGTCTTATATTTTGAAACGCCATTTTTAATAATATTCAAATATTATGCTTGGGTGTCCTGTGCTTTCTCTGGCAGTATCCAGCGCTACTTGGATGATAATAGTGCAAAGATAAACATCCTCAAAGACGAAGAATTCAAAGTCTCAAGAGAAGTCCTTAAATCCAAGCGTCGAGAACTCAGAAAGCAGGGCAAAGGGAACAAACCAAATGCCACAAAAGCCCTGGCAAACGAAGATATTGAGCGCATCTTTGTTGAGAATCAGTTCGGCATCCATGATCCTGATGTCCTTTCACGTACGATGTGGTTCTTGCTCACTTTCCACTTCGGCTACCGAGCCAGACACGAAGCAATATCGATATCGATATCGTTTTGAAAAAACATAAAGCGAGTGGCGAAGAGTACTTGGAATGGTCAACCGAAAGGGAGAGTAAGACCCGCCACGAAGATGAAAATGAGCATCGACGATCTTTCCGTCCTAAAGCGTACGACACAGGCGACCGAAAATGTCCAGTAGCTTGCTATAAAGAGTTTGTTTACAGGCGACCAAAAGAGGCCAAATCACCGGAAAGTCCTTTTTTCCCGGCTGTTCATCACTAACAAAAACCAGAAGATAGGATTTGGTTTTCAAAAAGACCGACGGGGAAAAACAAAATCGGCCAATTCCTTTCAAGCGCCACGAAAAACCTGCCATTGTCTACGAGAGGGAAATTCAACAATCACTCAGTGAGAAAAACTTGCATCAAAACGCTTCTTGATTCCGGTGTTTGGCACAACAATGTGGTGCAACTGAGTGGCCACCAGAGCCTTAGAAGTCTCGATAGTTACGCCGTAGCATCCCATCAACAGCAGCACCTGTCTAAAATACTCGGCGAGAGAGAAAACTCCAGGCCCAAACCAAAGGCAGAAACAGCGGAGGAAAAACCGCAAAATCAGTCAAGTGGTACCGTTCAAGGGTCCATCCAAACAAATGGCATATTTTCAGAAGCAAGCATCGGTTTGATTAACATCTAGTATCTTGTCCTTCCTGAAGCCTTTGGCTCGAAACATGCTGCAAAAAGTTCAGCTCCAAGAAGTGTCGCCGTCATGTTATCGAATCTTCAGACAAAGAGGACTGCTGAGTTCCTTTGTAGTCGACGTTCTCGGTACATTATTACATTGTTGTAAGATTTCCTTTTATATATTGTATAAAAATTTGAATGACGTTATTACATTTAGCAAAACTTAGAGCTTTTGCTTGAAACGTTTGTCGAAAATTAAATATTGAAATATTCTGTACTTTGCAGCTTAAACTGTTGAAATACACTTTACTGACATCCTGAATGAATGGCGTGATATCATTGGCTATTTGAAAATGCGTGCGAAACTAAACAAACGCTGCCCTTCCCAAGGGAGAAAAATGAAAGACAAAAGATTGAAAGAAAAAACGGGACGGCCATATGATGAAATGCTTATTAACTGAGTTAGGTCGGGCCAGACGGGAAAATATTTGGCTCTTGGTCATGGCGTACGGACCTCGCTGCGCTCGGTCCGTTCGCCATGACCTCGAGCCAATACTTTCCCGTCCGGCCCTCCCACTCAGCCAATAAGTACATATTATTTTTTTCTGAAGCATCTCAGCGGTCCGGAATCCTAAATCCTTGAATCTGATTGGCTAATGACGCGCGCTCCAGCGGTCCGGATTTTCCCATCCGGACACCACTTACGGACCGCTCTAATCCGCGGGGAAACTTGAAGTGAAATCATTTTACTCCAGCACAGCGAAACGTTGGATTTTTCTTCTTAAAAATGGAACTTTTCTCTCACTAACCGTTGTAAAGTGAAAGGAAATATCAGCAATGGAATAAAAGGCCTGGTTATTCTCCGAAAAAGACGAGTATTCCTGTGGTTTTGTTGAGAAAATTTCGCTGGCTTGCTTTTTTCGAGTTGTAGTTTTCTCATTGACACGCCATTTGATTTAACGGGTTAACTGTAAGTTAGTCTTTTGACCTCCGTTTCTCAATTTGAAATTTCGTTATTTTCCTTGGAGATCTCTTTTCTAATCTTGTCCCATTTAGCTTCATTCAAGACAATAATGATTATTAATGATGGTTAGCTAAAATAGTCAAACAAAAAACCTGGCATCGCTGTGTCTTCGACAAGAACTGCTACATGTCAACAGTTTTTACAGTCGATTTGCAAAAATCATGACCAAGAACGAACAAAAATGTTTAAAATACTACGATATGCAGCAGAGTTCGCAGAGCGTATGCCTTAGTTTTCACTAAAAGTCTTACTTGTTAAATAAAGATCTTTCGGTACTGAAAACCAAACTTAAACGTGTGATTTCATTTTGAACAAGACAAAGCTATTTCTTTATTCTTGCTATGAGACGTTGGGTTTGTTCCAGTAACGCTTATTGTTTTATGATATAATTATTTTCAGCTCTGTTTTATTATTAGCCTATCCTTTATCCCTACGGTTTGCTAGCGGCTCTTTCTCAGGAGCTTAATAATTTCAACTAACTTTGAGCGTAGGAACTAGCGCACGTAGAAGGACTGCTTACAAACAGTTCTCAAACTAATTCGCCTCGTTCCACCTCCAAAATTGCAGAAAAAAATAAACACGTTATCCATTGGCCTAGGTCGTTCCGTATAGGGAAAAACTGTACCCTCGGTCTTGATCAAGACCGAGGGCACAGTTGTTCCCTATACGGACCTCCCGGCCGGTGAATAACATATATAAATTACAGTTTCTCGTCAACAAGTCTCTATTTGGAACGACGAGGTTGTTTTTGTCACGTTCCACCGCTGGTCACGAAAAAGTTCAATTTTACCTACCCTTACAATAGCTTTAGGAAGCTACCATCAATTCCACCACACCAAGCCTTTACTGAAAATATAATATTCGAGAAGAAAAAGTAGAAAAGCACATTTGCGCTGATCGTTTCCGTCCCCATATGTACATTCAACATGGCCGGTAAGCTTAACCTTGTCGGACCTTTAGCTTCAGTAAGCGGATTCTAACCAGCTCTTTCATCGGTAGAATGTACTCTTAGCTTAGTAACCTCAATCTGATTGGTGCCACATAGTGCCACATAAATTCCCCGGGGGGTGTACTCTCATGTGAAAGGTGCATGGATGCTCGTTGACTCGCGTTTTCCATCTTTTTTTTAGAATGGCTTTTATTCAAATTTTCCAACGAGCATTCCCGCCCGTCTTACATGGGACTCCCCCCCGGTTCAAAAATACATACATACATACATACATACATACATACATACATACATACATACATACATACATACATACATACATACATACATACATACATACATACATACAAACAAACAAACAAACAAACAAACAAACAAACATAGAAAGCGACAAACTGCAGTCTGGCTAAGACCCTTTGTTTTCAACATAGGTCAAAAACGGTTGGCTGCGGTACATATAACAAAAAGGTGTATTTTGCTTTTTAAGATCCAGCCGCACCTTCGGCGGCCTGGATAATAAACTCTCAAGTGTGCCCTCAACTATTACGCCATTTGAAGACCTGGAAAGTACACCAGCTGGCCTAATTGCTGAAATCAAATGCTAATTGTTAAATGTGTTTAATAACGGCACCTCATCTGTGCACTGTTAATTCTTACCTCAAATTGATTCAACCTCTCGCCACTTCACGCTGGTTTTCAGGCAAAAAAGGGTGTTTTATCTCTACTAACTCACCAGCGAGACTGCCAATGCCATTGAAGACCCGTTATTATGTACTCTACATTGCGTACATGGAAAATAACTTATGCAAGTGAACGTGCATGTACATGGTTTAAAGTCAAGACGGTGGCCAGTCTTAGGTATTCCAAGAAAGAAGAAGACACTAGCTAACGAAAAAAGAAATTTCTACTACTGTGAACAAACTAGAAGAGGTGGCTATCTTCAAAGGAATGTTTGAAGTAAATTCGTAATTCTAAATTTATAGTTGCTTTTTGAGGCCGATATTCCGGTTTTGGACTCCTTTACACTATGCAGTAAGAAATAATAAAAATATCGATTTTGTAATTAAATGGAATGTTGATCTTTTCAGCTAGCTACACTAGAAATTCTGTTTATTAAAAATCACCATTCAAAAACGCAGGGTCCTGGGCACTTTTTTACAAAATCGCCAGTGTTAAAAGGGTTAAACCTGTTCTTTAACGTATCCGTTAATTTTTGCTTCTACAAATTTCAAACTAAGAAGGCAAAATAAAATCATAAAGATTTTGTTCTTACCAAACACTGTTGCATTAGCAGGTTTAGACCTGGCTTCCCCAACAATGTTCTTAGCATAGCATGAATACTTTCCAGCATCCTCGCTATTAACCTTGTCGATAACTAAAGTGCCATCTGCTGCCACACTGTAACGCGCACTTGTGAGGCTTTTACCATCCTTGTACCATTTAAATTCAGTTGGTCGCGGAAGAGCTTCTGGGTCGCATTTCAGACGTCCTTTCCTTTCGTTAAACAAGTAAAATGGACCAAAGCCCTTTTTCTCGAAAGACGGCTTTATGGCTGTGAATATGAAAGGTAATTTTATCAGTAAGTTGAGATGAAGAACCGTGAGCCTTCCAACTGAAAGGCTGGTAGCGTAGAAGGCCTATGTTCTTTTTGAGAGTTGTTCTGTTTTGTTTGCTTGGTTTTTGTCTGCTTTCGTTTTCATTTTGTTTTGTTATGTTTTTTTTTTCTGTCCGTTTGTTTTTTTTGGTGGGGGGGGGGAGGTGTAGAATTTGGCCTTTCTATTTTGTTTGTCTACTTCCTTTTTTGATATTTGGAAACAGCAAAATCAGCAGTTAAACAATTGTCTTCATATTTTTTTTTAGCTGACTAGACCTCTGTTTCTAAATAATTACGTTGGATTAAATTTCTCGGCTCCATTTGTGGAATCACAATAATGAATATTTCTTTTATGAGGCATTTTTTTGTATGATTATTTTACAAGAATGCGAAGAACAGTTTCAGGGAATAACGGGTGTTAAAGCAGGTGTAAAAGAAAAATGTTGCAGGATCTTGATCGTACAACTATTGTACCCACAGAACATGTTACGAACGAGCAGTAATCGCAATTTGAAATGCTCTTGGGTAAGCTGCTATTCCATGGTATCTTGTCATTGTTTTAGAAACTTTAGCAGCCTTTAACTCGAGAGACAATGAATTACACCAGCAAACCGTTAATATATTTTCATCTTATAACAACTCTTTTGATCGTGTCAAATATCAATCTCACTTAACATTGCCTGAAAAGCGTCTCACTGATTTCAAGAAGTGCCCAAACAGGGTGTCAGTGTGCGTCATTCTCACTAGAGACACTGTTACACAAGGCAATTTTTGGCAACTTGCTGTTGTGACTCAAGGTGCAGTGATAATTGTGCATGTGGCACGCCCTCTTTGCAACACGTCTCAAAATGAAATAGTGTTTTGCGAGTGTTTACCAACAGTAGATGGAAGGACGACCATGTTTTGCGAGTGGCAGGAAAAGTAATCTAGTCATTTGTTTTTCGTAGTATTGAGAGAAACGTCGCAGCGTGTAGCATGCGACGTAACCTGTCTCGAAATGATGTCATCTTTTTTTAATGTAACCTTTATTATAATTGAAGTTATTATAATTATTATTAATTATAGTTATAATTATAATTATAATTATAAATGCTGTCATCATCATTGTATGATCTTTTATTACATAGACAAGAGTGTTTAGTGGAAAATAGACCAGTCTTAAAGCGAAACTACATCCGGGACTCGAGTGGCGTATTTTCCATATCCTCACTAGTGAGGATATCGATGACGTCATTTCCCTCTTTCACACTGTTGTTTATGCAAAACTACTCTTGCTATATAATAAAAAGAAAATTACACTGTGGCTTGAAGATATGAATTTTATTTTCTCGTGGTAAAAAAACAATATTTTACTCACTCGCTGCGCTCGTTCGTAAAATATTGTTTTTACCACTCGAAAATAAAATTTATATCTTCGCGCCGCCGTGTAATATCCTCTATGTATTGCAAGCTGCAGAAAAATGGTCTCGTATAACAGCACCTTAAAGTGGTACTACGATAAAAAAAGTTACTTTTAGTTTTTCTTTGGATTTCGAAACTTTGTTCACTAAACACTCCCCAAGCGAAATTTTAAGCGTTAATATTTAAACTGCAATTTTCCGATTTAACTCTATTCAGACCGGGCTTTTTTCGACCTTCTGGGAACCGGGGGGGTTCAGAAGCCCCCCCCCCCCATGTAACTTTAAAACCGCTTACGCTATGGCCACCAAGTTTGCACAGATCCCTGTGATGTCACTGTGACGTGATATGACGTCATTATGACATCATTTGTTTCTCAATGTTTCACTTAGAGGCTCTAAAGCAATAAATTTAATGGAATACTGTGCCTGAAGGAGTAAAAATACCTTTTTCGGTGTAAAGGGCATCTATAATATATTTTCTGAATGTATAGTTTTGGAACACATGAAATTTTGCAGATAAAGCTCACTGGTATAAGATATAAAATGGTCATTTTGATGTCCGCCATCTTGGATCCGCCATCTTGGATCCGCCATCTTGGATCTGTCACCTTGAATTTTTTTACATTCATCTGCTCAGGACTACTGATCTGCTTCATTTAATAAACAAGAAAATGAAGCCAGTTGATTGTAAAAAGTTTACTTAATTAGTTAACAATGTCATACACGTTTTGGCGAATGATGAATTTATAGCGAGAAATCACTTTTTCTACCGGTTAAGTCCGCCATCTTGGATTTTCACGTTTTAAATCTCATGTTTTCCTCAAAATAGAACTAAATTCCTTTTTTCAGTGGGTGGTTATTCCTAAATGTTAAACTGTTGCCGCAGTTAATGTAAACATACAAATTCGATTAGAAAACATTAAAATAACAGCGATTAAAACGCGAACGTGATTTTTTAAAAACATGGCTGTCACAAAGCGGTTGCCAAGGCAACGTCAAGTTTGTTGGACACAAGACACTCATGCCAAAATGTTCTCAGTTAAATTTTAGGAATAGTCACAAAGTTTAATGGTACTAGCATAAACGGTTACGAAATAACATAACTTCAAAGTTGAGGAGGGCCCCCCCCCCGGTCTGAATAGGGTAAATAGTCCGCCATTCAGTACACCAGAAAGGATATAATGACGTCATTCACTCAAGAGCTTTAGAATGCAGCGCGTGTGAAAGTGCTTTATTTAGTATGAGGTACGGGAGTTTTGAGCTTTCAGACTCCCAAACTCGTGTTTTGCATAATTTGTAAGCTGTGTTCACACAATACATTTTACAGCTCTTGAGGGAATGACTTCATTGTATCCTTTCTGGCGTAATAATGGCGGACAATTTTCACGGAAAATTGCAGTTTAAATAAATGATCTTCTCAAACTTAAGGCTTACAATTTCGCTTGGGGAGTGTGTGGTAAACATAGTTTCGAAATCTGAAGAAAAAAAAAGTGATTTTTTGATCGTAGTACCACTTTAAAAGCCTTCAAAATTAAAAGTCACAAAGCACCATCTTCTGTTTTAGTGCAAACTACTGCGCTAAAAATAAATGTGGAAGCACAATTTGAAATTGCAGCATAAGGGCAAAATTCTTTAACTGTAAGCATATGAATGTACATTGTGTACTGTGTATTGTTTAAAAGGTCCGTGATAATTCCTCCACAATTTTGCAAAATGTCAAGAGAAAGTGAAGGTCTGGAATAGTGACTAAATGATGTCAAAGAAAGTTGACCAGGAATTAATATTCCACAAGGGCCGCTTAAAATGGTTTGAATATCAGTCTTCCCATGTCAAACAAACAACAATCAAGTGATCACAATTTTGGTAGCCGCAAAATGGCCCAGGGAAAGTTGTTGGAGGTTGTAATGATTGAACTTCATGTAGTAGTTGTCTCTCATTCCCGTGGTACCTCTCGAGCTGCAACTTTTTTTTTTCTGTGAGAAGATCAAAGTTACCAATCTTGCAGAACATGAACATTCTTTTCGGAGGGTGTAAACTGCAGGTTGCATGCTGCATGTTACATGTTGCAATTTGCGGTTTGCAGTTTGCTAGTTGCAGGTTGTCCATTACATTCCTTTGCTTCGGAAATAGTATTATCTTTAAGAAAAGATGGAATATTCAGCATGCCGCGAGCGTGGGACAAAGAAAAAATCTGAGTCCCCGACGGGAATCGAACCCATGACCTTCCGTACACCGGTCGGACGCTCTACGCACTGAGCTACTGGGAGACTCGTGGCGAACATAGGTACTTTTTCACTCGAATTTCTTCCATAAAGGCCTTTTTACCAGGCAACACAAAAAACGAATTGTTTCATTTGTAAAGAAACCTTAGTAACAAGACATGGGATAAGAAAACTTGAAACTGGACTAGACTCTCGGTATGAGAATTTGCGGAACCGTTTCCATGTGTTGTCACAGATGCGCTCCATCCCCAGCTTAGAATGGAAATATTAGGTGGAAAGTGCGCTTTAATCATTAACTATTGCCAATGATCAACCGAGGCCATAAGTAGACACTCCGCCGGAGACCTCCCTTCACCTACTCAAAGATTCCCGAAGAACCTGAGGTTTTTAAGCCCGTGGAGTGCATGCACGCAGTGAGTTAAGGAATTAAAAATGACAGGTTGATAAGTTTAAGAAAAAGCACGATAGTTTCAAGTTTCGAAAACATGTTTCGATAAACTTCTGTCATCTTCAGTTCATTTTGCAATGACGATTATATTTTCAATTGGTGTAATACATACTAGAATTAGACAATAGATATTAACAATTACAATAGAATGACTTCGAGATTGTAAAGATTGCAAGTTGGTAACTGAGTTAACATTAAAAAAATAAATTAGCGGAATTTAACGCATTGTGATCGTTTCTTCTGTAATAGACCAATATGCTAATGTGTTTAAGTTGCGGGTTGCAGCTTGCCGTATTTTTATTTATTTTTATTTACTCAACCATTATTTACAGGGCAGCAAAATCGCAAAATAATGGACAGGAACGTTCGTGAAAAAAGTACAATACTGGAAACTCGTTGCTTTTGTCGATGTTATACCTATCAAGTTTTAATAATGGTTTATGTTTGGTTTGAGTTGGTTGCGTAACAAAACGGTTGCCGTTGTCTTGTGATAAATATGATGTAGGCACTCTCTACAACAGAAACGCTGCTCTAGAACCTTCAAACATGCAAAATGAAACCTGCAGAACGAAACCTGGTGAAACGGTATGACCCCACGACACCGCTCTCGTTGCCTGGTCTCTTTTGTTCAACTTCTCTTTCCTTAGTCACAGCTAAGCTAATTGGAGACTTTTATCGCGTGGTAATTTTTACACATTAATTCAAGCTTTCATTAATCCTTTAATTGATTACTTTTTTAACTTTTAATTAAACTGCAACCTACAGCCTGCACCCTGCAACCTGCAGCATTCAGTTTACACCCTCCCTATTCTTTTCATTGCTGGAAACAAAGGCTCATGAGACAGGCTGAACTTGGGGCAATTTCAAACGGCATCCTTCATCCTAATGTCAATAGTAGTCCCTTTAACGACGAATACTTACCCAACACCTCGTGAAACTGTATGACCCCACGGCATCGCTGTCTTTGCCCGGTCGAGTACTTACCTAAAACCTGGTGAAACTGAATGATGCCACGACAGACTGGCTGATCTTTAAGCAATTTTAAGCGATATCCAACATCCTAATATCAATAGCAGTCTCTTTAAAAAAATTACTCACCCAAAACATGGACCCAAGTAGACGAGACGATCATGCCATGCTTGTTTTCAGCCACACACTGGTAAACACCATCATTATCCAATACAACTTCTTTAAAATGCAACTTGTTGTTGTCTAACCGTACCTGAATCCTGGGTAAGGCATCCAAGAACACGCATTAGCTAATTAACCTTTAACCCTTTCAAGGGAAACTATTCAAGGGTGGCTCTAACTTTTAAGTTTGTCGACAAATAAACATGAATAAACATGAACCTACTCAAATGCAAGCCATTGAGTAGTGTTCCTTCCTGTGATGCTGTTCACTGTATATGCTGCTAAAGGACGGTGCCTCCTTTTGTTACTGCGCATATGTCCTGCGCAGCTCGATTTTGGTTCATGCCTACTAATGCAAAGGTATTTTGAGCAGTTTTATGACTTTGTGGGAAAAGCAGATCTTAGCAAGGGCTATCAGAATCCAAAGAGAAAATTGGGAGTGACCGTGCATTTTTTCAGAGATAACTGAGCTTAAATTTGAAAAGAAAATGCCATAAATTGTTCTGTATTTTAGAGCTTTTTCAGAACTACGGATGATTTATTATCTCTGAAAAATGCGTGGTAACCCATATTTTTCTTTTTAGATTCCAATAACTCTTGCTAAGATCTGCGTTTTCCCCATAGTCGTAACCTCTGCGGAAATACTTTTATATTAGGAGGTACCGTCCTGAAGTGGTTTTAACAAAATATAACATTCAACTGGAAGCAACTAAGCAACAAATTCCTCTGTTTTCATTAACCTCATTCAATCCCAAAGTTGTGACCTTTCAAGTAAAGGAAATTCAGTAGTACTTGAAGTTTCATTGCAAGGCAACGTTTACTGCTTTGCCGCAGTACCTGTCTAATGAAATGGAAAGGTTGCAAAAGCGCGCGCTGCGGATAATACAACCCGACTTATCCTATGCTGAGGCTCAAGTAGCTCTAGACATCACTTCACTGTCTGAGAGGAGACAGGCGTTGAGTAAAGCGCTATTCGATCAAGTTGTAAGGGATCAAAGCCATAAGCTCCATGAACTGCTGCCGCCGCGCAGCGTGTCCACCTATTGCACCCGGAGCCAGGGATACCTTAAACTACCGATTTGTAAGACATTCTGCCACTTTTGAGCCATATGTAAAGGCCTTTCAGTACAAAGTGTTGAATTCCATACTCTACACAAATTCAAAATTACATAAAATTGGTTACATTTCAGACAATCTGTGTTCTTTCTGCAAGCAGGAATCAGAAACATTGCAACATTTCTTTTATGATTGTTCACACTCAAGGTCTTTTTGGAAAGATTTCGAGTCCTATTATCTGTCTTGGACAGGTCAACAAATACATCTTAATTGGAAAGAAGTTTTAATTGGTGTTCTAACACAAGGATGCCTCTTACTTAACTACCTGTTACTCCTAGGAAAAATATATTTATGGGATTGTAGAAGAAATAAAGAACTTCCAAACGTACGTGGCTTTAAATTTAAAGTTAATTTAAAATGTGAAACTGAAAAGTACATTTGTACGAAAAATAACAATTTAGATAAATTGAGAGAAAAATGGATATTGTAACTCTATTATAGATCTATTTATTTTATAAAGATATATTCACACATTGTAAGGCTAAAACGGATATGCAATAATGTGATGTTTTTTATGTGTAAGAGTGAGAGTGCGTTAATGTTGTTACTGTGAGAGTGAGAGTGAGAGTGAGAGTAAGTTAATGTTGTTATTGTGAGAGTGAGAGTGAGTTATTGTTACTGAGTGTTAGAGTGAGTTAATATGCTATGTATGTATGTAACTGTATGTGTGAAATATGCAAATAAATTTAATAAAAAAAAGACAGATAGGTTTAGAAACACCGTTATTATGGAAAACAGTATTAATTATTATTATGTTTGATATTTCCCTTTTTGCATTATATTTAACAATTATCCTGCGAAATCGCGCGGAATATCACCTGATACTTAGCCGACGAGGCCGTAGGCCGAGTTGGCTAAATCAGGGGATATTCCGCAAGATTGAGCAGGATAATTGTTTTATTATTCAACAAATTCCCATCGACTACCATTTTCAGAACGAAAAAAACTACGGCTCTATGATGAAAACGCTAAAAGCTAGCAACACATAAGCTTAATAAAAATCAAAACAGAACTTCAAGAAATCGAAGTTTACTACCGTTCACTTAAAAAGACTTAATTACAAACTCATGTTTGGAAATGACAAGACAAAGTAAAAAAACATATTGCTTCCTTACCGAGAATAAGTCCTCTTCCTGTGAATTAAAATCTCTTCAACTTAAGTCTTTACAACTTTCCGTGAGCAAGTGTGCTGCTTCGTTTTCAATAGCATTTTCTTGGTTGAGTTCTCACTATGAAAATTCCAAATCAACCTCTGGATATCTTTGTGAGCGGAAGGAAAGACTTGTTGACTTTTTGAGAGCATTTAATCGTGGAAAGTTTCTTCCAGGGAGTTAAAATTTCCGGAGAACACTGCTCAAACTGCCTCGCTTTTCAAAATGACCGCCAGACAAGCAATGAAAGAAAATCTGCACTGCACTTCCAAATATGGTCATTTACGTATATCGCAGGATATCTGTCATGTACGGATGACAGATATTGAGGGCTTCCTTACCATACATGGGCATAGTGACAATTTGTTGAATAATAATATAGGTTATATTTTCATCCTTTTGATAAGTAGTGTCATATATTTATAGATATTTTTAATATTTACACTGTAAAGTATGTCCCAATTCAGCCGGCCCTGGACTGCAATGATTTTACTTAATAAAGCTTTTTCTATCTAAAGCTAGCTCTATCTATCTATTATGAGGCGCCATTTTGCACCGGTGGTGCAAGTTTTGCAATTTTTCCTGTAGTTTGATCGTCTGGAACTTTTGTTTGTTAATTTATTGGATCTATTTACTTTTTGCTCGTAAGATTGAACAAAAGTTGCATGATAAAAATATGTGAGTTATAAAAAATCACATTTTGGTTAGTAGAACCTTTAGGATAATCAAAGAGAGAAAGCTGCAGAAAACTTACGTTGATAATTGTATTTCTTTCCCATCAAAGTACCACGAAAATGATGGTGCAGGGATTGCTGTCACATCACATGTCAACGTTCCATTTCCATTTATATCAATTTGTATCTTATCTTTCGGGGGACTGCCACTCGTCCATTTTGGAAAAACTGAAAAAAGTACAAACATTCTTACTTATAGCAATCTTCGCTCACACGTTCCCCAATGAACTTCACATCATTTACTTCAAGTTGAGAATTCATGGATGCTAATTGATGAAAAATACTTTTACTGGAAACAAATATCTTTACAAGATCCACTTTGTCAATTCCCTTTTTTATGGGCTGCTGGTTGCGGACCTAATTCACTTTTGGGCAACAGAGCTAGCATGTAAACTATAAAGAGTTTGAGAAGTTTAGTAAAGGAAAAAAACTCTGTGAAAGTCATATGCAAAGCCCGTTAGAAACCTAAACAGATGATTGATTAATGCAAACAATGCACACGATGCACAGTCTAAGCCAAAAACTGTAACATTACTTTATGTAAATACAAATGACATTAAGCTATTAAGTCACCAAAAATAAAGAGTCAGACTCAAACGTCTATGGAAGGCAATACATTTTTCATCAACTGAATACGGGAATGGCACACGGTTCAACACCATTCAACCGGCATCGATCTGTTGCTGAACAGATGTTGAATAGTGTAGTAAATACTCATGTCAGTGCTAAATAATTGCTTGATGTTTCCATTTACTACTGCTGACATTCTATGTAGATTGACCTACTTATATGCGTTGTAAAGATGATAACAATAATAATAATAATAATAATAATAATAATAATAATAATTTACTTATAGAGCAGTTTTCAATTGAGTGTCGAAAGTAATTCTCGTTTTGCTTTGGTTTTGCTTTACTTCGCTCTGTGATTGGTTAAAAAATCTCGCGCCACTTTCTCGATCAATCAGAAGTAAAACTCAAACCAATTGTGACTTGCTCGCGCGCGTTTTCCCGCGCTTGGCGCTGGTTACATGTATTTGCTTCGAGTTCTGATTGGTTTGTTGAGTAATTTGTGTTTGTTGTGATTGGTTGGGGTAATTACTTTGGTTTTGGTTTTACGACACTCATTTGAAAAGCGCTCTAAGGTGCAAATTACATTGATTACTTATAAGGCACAAATGGCATGATCTGTGTACAATTTTCAAGGTGTGGTTAAGAGCAGTCTCCAGAGCTGTAAATCGGCAAATGTTAAACAATAGTGTAACTTATCTAGAATGAGAGAAAGCCCTCATCATCAGGTGTTGGCACAGGCAGTTAGTTCATACAGGGTCACACAAAGGGACAATCTGTGGGGACTAGTCGCTGGACCAACTTCCCTGTAATGTTTACACAAGGGGAAAGTTTGATGTAGTTTTTGATTGGTCGATTTTTGTTTTTAATTTCTTGACTCTTGTAGATTCACGAGGGGACAAGTACAATTTGAAGGAACAAGTCCCTCATAGCTAGTTCGGTGAATTCAAACCAAGTTGAATTCATAGGTCAAGGTGCAACGACCAAAAATGTCCGTCGCCTTGACGAGACGTTTTTGATGAAAATCGGTAATTCATACAAAGGGCTTTGATCCCAGGAAATAGTCCCCTTATGTGTATTAACCTCTATTAGATTGTAGAGAAAAGACTTTAAAGGGACACTGTCACGGGGATTTTACGTTTTGGGGTGAAAAATGAGCTGAAATTTAAATTAAATGCTTTTTTCACGTACACAGAATGTTCCTAGAACGTCAAAAAAAGGAAATCAAATGATTTTCTCAAAGGAAGAACAAACCATAGTCAGTTACTGGTGATTTTTCCATGAAACAAAGGAAAAACTTGAAAACATCAGCCTGATGTTTTCAAGTTGTAACCATATCCATCCTAGCGATCCGCGACAAAACACACTCAATTATAGCCTCAGAGAACTGGTAGAGTAATTTAAAACGAAATTCAACCAGTATTTTTGGATTTCCGCCGATAAGAATATGTCTCTTTGCTTTTCCAAGTTATCTAGATATTGGTGACAGTGTCCCTTTAAAAACCAAGAGACCAACTGCCAGAATAGAATCTACATGAAATTAAAACCACAACGGTTCTACCAAACATCAGAGACAGGCTACAACAGTATGACATACGCGCAGTTTTTAACACTGAACAACAACATTTAGATCACACTAAGTGCGATCTTAATGCGCCTGG
Organism: Siderastrea siderea; assembly: GCA_964030785.1. Lineage (NCBI taxonomy): Eukaryota > Metazoa > Cnidaria > Anthozoa > Scleractinia > Rhizangiidae > Siderastrea > Siderastrea siderea. The sequence goes on along the minus strand of OZ034977.1, from coordinate 27,062,213 downwards.
TGACCCAGCTTAACAAGCCGAATTTTACGGTAGAAACATTTTGTAGCGGAGCTCGCCGAGCACCATGGGTAAGAAAATTTGGTAACCCGTTGATCCGAAAAATTTTGGTTCTGACGTCAGCGTACGTCCGTCCGTCCGTACAGACTCTGGGGGAGGGTGACGGGAGTCCCAAGACAGCCTGACCGGGGGAGGTGGAATGACACTTTTTCTTGTAGCTGAAGTAAACAACATGGCGGCTGGTTCGTCGTACGGTCGTCTGTCAATACGATAATTGTAATACATTCTTGGAATGAAGACTTGTAGCAGTTCATCACGAAAAGGAAGAGGATTGCTATAATCTCGATGGCGCATATAGAAGATACTGGAGAGCTTGAAGGCAAGAAATCCTTGTTCGCGGACATACTTGTTTTTTTCAAAGCTACGGAGATCTGGAAAGAACCCGGCGACTTTTGTTTAGATTTTCAAGGCTTTCTTTCAGTTCAGTGGTAAAGTAAATTATAGATTTGAGTGTGGATTTACATTGTAAAAATTGTTTAATTGAGCGACTTTACATGTTTAGTAAATTACGGTAGTTTTCTTGAAATGTTTTAAAAACTTGTTTAAAAATAGCTCGTAGTTCCCGTTTGCCGGCTTGCGAGTAACTTCACTCGAGGGGAAAATTGAATGCAGTTTGCTTTCCTAGGCAAACGAATGCTTCGTATGTGAATGTCATTTCATGTTTTTGAAGGTTTCTTGTCCTTTTTCTGTGTTTATGCATTAAAGGAATTTTCATTAGTGAGCAATCTGATATTTAAGCTTAATTAATCTGATATTTAATCAATCTGATTAATCAATCTGATATTTAAGCTTAATTAAGCTCAATTTCCTTTTGAACTTTAGTGCGTAATTTTCAATATTTTTCTTAGAGGAATTCTACTGTATTTTATTCGAAAAGTGGAAATCGTGACTAGTTCTAGACTGAGTCGCGTATTGGGTTGTTTTGACTAATTCGTATTTATCGTATTTATTTAGTATTCAACACCTGAAGAGTCGCTCTGTCGTCATTTTTAAGTTTATAGTCTTAGTGTAAAGCTCCTTATGTTTTTTGTTCAGTTGTGGAGTATTTTATCTTCCTTATATTGTTATATTTTTTAGCTTTTCCATATGAAGTGAATGACATTTCTGTCCCAATTTAGCGACTAAACTTAGACTCGCCGTTTCAGTGAGTGAGTTCAGTGTGGCATGTTTTCGTGATCGTTTTGTTTTTTGTTAAACCGCTAAGCCATTTCAGTGTGTGTTTAGTTACAGATCGAAATGAAATCTTTATTTAAGTAACTATAAGCAAAGCATTTCTCGGTTTAAGTCTACATGTATTTTGTCTAAAATGAGACTCTAAAACCTTCCTAAACTTTAATAGTTCAGGGTGTATTCTTGAAAGCGCCCGATTAATACTTCGCGGTTGAAAAACTTGTGCCATTTTCTCTTGATAATTATACGTGTGCTTGAAAGTTTCCGAAAACATTTTTTGGAGAATTTGTGCCAATAAACGGTTTGATGCCGGGAAAATATTATTTATTTTAGCAAGATAGATTTCGAGAAATGTTTCATGGTTAACAGAACTAAGCAGCCAGAGGGATGCATTGGAATCAGTGAGAAATGTGTATTTGCATGGAAAAGTCTTTAAGTGGGTTTTCTTTAGCAATTGTAGTTTTATAGGTACTCTTCTTGAACTCTATAAGCTAGCTTTCGAAAGAATGCTACAAGAAGAGCTGTCGGTGAAAGTCGTACTGAAGTCTTCTCTTTGATGAAAAATAAGCCAGCTCACAGTTTCCTCAGCGGTCCGCATGTATTCCTTTCCTGTTTTTCACCTCTTGGGGAATAACTGCACAACTAAAATTTACTGTATTTTACGGGCCAATTAGCATGAAAGAGAGACGTGGAGCTCCGCTTTTAGGCTCGGCTAAATCTATATATTACATGAGTTCAACTGACAGTAGTGAAAATAGTTCAATAAAATAATTTAAATGAATTGTTCCGGGCATTAGGGTGGCGAAAATTCTGTCATCAAAGATTAGAAATCTATTATAAAGTTTTTTATACACTGGAGCTCAGTTGCGGAACAGCTCGCTCTCAGAACTACGGTAAGCGATTTTAAGAAAAAGTGATTCACCACAGTTTTAGGTAAAATTTAAACACGGCCTCCAAGAAAAGCAGCCTTTATTGTTCTAAATCTTATTCCTTTATAATAATCGTAGCTAGGTAGGTAGATAATCAGTTAATGATGATTAGTAAGCTAATGGAAATACTGCGTGTAACTTAAAACCTATCTCATTTACGTGTACATGTAATTGAATCCTTTACCTTCAACCCGCAGTTCTACAGGATACCTTTCAGGATTGCCAGTGTTTACAGAATTCTCAGCTTCACAGGAGTATTTTCCTTCATGTATGTCTTTTCGCACATTAATAATATTCAGAAGCCTTCCTTGGAACGCACTTGAAATCTCGAAAGAATCCTTTCCATTTACCAGCGGCAAATTATTCTTCTTCCAAGTTATTTTTGGCGCAGGTCTGTGAGTATCGAGAGAACATTTTTCAGTAAAGAAACAGGTATTTTGTCAGGAAATAGTGAAGACAATGAGCTGAACGAACAAGTAAAAATTACATGTAAAATTAAAATGAGTTTGCACCAATTTACACGCCATTAAATGCTGGTGTCAATTCTACATATTAAAAAAAAAACGAAGGAAAAATTTCAGTGTCAGATGTTTTAAATATTTTCTGCTCAGCTCACTTGCTATGTAATGTCATCATTTTAGTGTCACCACTTTATCAGTGGTGTGGCTGCAGTGTCAGATTTCTTTTAGTACAGAAATGCAATGTCTAACGGCTTAAATCATTTACACTTCAGGTAAGACAAAAATACTGAACGTATGAGTTTTTTGTTCTTTTAAGAATACAAGAACGTGTCATTTTCCTTCAAAAGAGTAAATTTATAAAAGCGAAGAAAGCCTCATGTTCAAAACCTTTTTTAAATATTACATGGGCAAAATCTCGAAAACAAATCGCCTTGTACTTCAGCCGTTTACTCGGTGAATGTTCAATGACAATTTTCACCAAAAAGGTATTTTGGCAGGTGAATATTAGCCAGCCATCGCCAATATAGCGACGAACGGGTCTAGTAACACCCGCTTTTTTTTTCCTTTATTGTTTTTTGCTCTACCGAACAAAAAGTCGTTGCAAACTTCCGATTCTGGTCATGACGCCATGTAGTGACGTCAGGAATTCTTTGTAGCCTAAGGTGCCAAAAAATACACTCGTGACTCTCTAACCACGTTATTTTACTCTTCTTGTCACAACATATTTACTCGTTATCGACAAACGTCTGTTAACTCTTTGATAGTCATACCTGTCTTACATAGAGCAGTTTTCAATTGAGTGTCGAAAGTAATGTTGTGTTTGCTATGGTTTTGCTTTACTTCGCTCTCTGATTGGTTCTAAACGCTCGCGCCACTTTCTCAACCAATCAGAAGTAAAACCAAAATCAATCGTGACTTGCTCGCACGCGTTTTCCCGCGCTTAACGTTAATTACTTGTATTTGCTTCGATTTCTGATTGGTTCATTTTGTGTTTTGCTCTTGTTGTGATTGGTCAGAGTAATTACTTTGGTTTTGGTTTTACGACACTCATTTGAAAACCGCTCTAAGATGCATGCGCAACTTAGTTAACTTTCTCATGTGGGCTCTTATCTTGAGTGACACTACTATGTTTTTACCTTGGGGGTGGGGGTAGGGTGGGGGATGACACACGGGGTGTAGTGCCCTTAGGGTATTACATTGTTTTCTGAAACTTGACACATTTGTAAGTATTCCATATCCTCGTCTTGAAAACATGTCAATTTATCTTGATTCCCGGTCGAAACAAAATGCAGAAATCGCAACAAAACTAGCCAAAATCGCCTCGCAATGGCGGACATTGCGTAATAACGCGGAATGTGGCCATGCCTGGGTACAACAAATTAAATAACGAGACCGCTGGTAGTAATTTCTGTGGGCTGCTCAAAATCGTACACACAAATACGACTGGGCCTTAAAGAATAACTAAACAAATGTACTGGGAAATATCAAAACTCACTTACCTCCCAGTGGCAAGGCAATATAATGTTTTATTTCTCCCCTCCACAGCATATTCTGTAGGGTTTGGTCTCACACTCCATTCGGGGCGGCGATTTTGATCTTCCTGTCCTATGAAAAATTAAAATTTCAAACATAAAATTATGCCAGTTGGCACAGGGAAAACTGTTATAATGTGTACCATCTTTCATCTTACCGGCAAATTGATTTTTTGCCATTAACGTCTGACGCCTTTTTTTCCAAGGTAACTTAGCCTTATAGTAAATGCCATCTCGAAGCTCGTGAAAAAGATAGATGTATGAATTGTGAATTTTGAGTTGATATTTAAGTGTTGTCGTATCATTTTCGTTGTTTATTTTCGAATTGTGGACTTCGCGGAGGAGGAGATCTTTTGACGGATGCCTTGTAGGGGTTCGATTCAGGAAAGCTAAGGGGAATACCCGGTCTTCCGGGATCTACCAGTGTTATATGGTTGAGAGAGTCCGTGTATTAGTTGTGAAGGGAAAGAAAATAGTCCATCGGTTTCAGCATTACTACTGACGGTGCATTTGCTGAGATTTTATTGCAATTCGTCGCCGGAAATAAACAACAGAAAAGAAAGAAGTTCTTGCTACCACAAAATAATGCTTATGGCCAAGGACTTCAGCTGTTTTGCTCATGTTGCTCTTGATGGTGTATTCATTATTCCTTCCACGTGCCAGTGTTCATACTACTTGTTTTGTCTTTTTTATGGAGAGTGCAAGTGGCTACTCTGGTTTTAGATCCATCAACATCGATCAATCGGGCGCTATAATAGATCTTTTTCCGTTAACTACCAGGTCAGGTGTTCTCTATTAGCATCTAGCGATGAAGATATTTCAATTTTCAGAGGCTACTACTGTACGTATCAGCTTGCTGGAAGGCTAGTGCGACACGCTGTAATATGCGAAACGTCCGGTAAACGCGTCAGCCAAACACTAAAAACTTTTAAAACAAAACACAAGTGTGTAAAGCAGTTTGGATGATAATGGCTCTTTAAAAGCTACATGTATTGATCAGTGTAATACACGGTACATACAGCATAATATTCTATCGGCATAATGAAGAAAGTTACTGTATGGCTCTCACAACCGTGTTCACTTACATGTAAACACACCCCACCCCTAAAGTTAAGTTTTGGAAGATGTTAATCAAAGAAATTATCGACATCAAATACCGGGTTATCCTGGGGCTTTCGCTTTTGGCAGCCGCTCTCTTAATCACCCCGGGCCCGTGGCAGGCAAATTCTTGCAACCCACGCCAGCCATGACCCCTATGCTAGGGAACACTCATCAAATTGAATGAAATTAAGTCAATTGGCTGTGGGAGCCATGTTAGTGAATACTTCAGTAAAGAAATGACACTTTCAATGCAGGGTTGACTTACATGTAATGTAGGGTTGATAGTACAAGAAAGAACAATCACTAGTGAGTTGAAATGCATAAAATGATTTTCCGAATTTTCATGTGTAAAGCTTTTACCTGACTTTCTTAAGGTCAAAGCACCAGAATTGTAGAACGTGTTTGCAGCAGACATTGTACATCTGATTCCCTCTCTTTCATTTATCTCGTTAATGTCCTCCTGAGTAACGAACATAATGAACAGGTCCCCGTTCATAGGTGATATTGCTCTCCGAACATTCCTTTTGAACTGGATCTTGTCTTTTCCTTCCCAAGTAAAACTCACACCGTAGCTGGGTTTGTGAGGGGGGCAAGCAAAGTTGAAAGGCGATCCAACAGAAACATCCCTCACCACAGGGTCTTCATTATTGAATTGTCCAACAACTGTATATCAAGAAAAAAAGTGGGGTTGATAAATTAACATTAGCATCCGCCAACAAAATTGTCAACCAGAGGTCTTAGTTCTTACTGATATTCTCGCGAGTCGCCAATGCAGAACAATATCGAATTTGAAGGGGGCAACGAAAGGTGAAAGGCGAACCAAGTTTGACAACCTCCTCCATATTTAATTCCTCCTCCACATTTAGTTAATTCCATCACTACTTTTGGGGGTTCACTGACTGTGGGTAGCAAAACCATATACTGGTCCCGTTCACCTCAGTAAAACTGCAAAACATTTTTATGAACACACACGTTGGATCGAAATCAGTCTTTAACATTTGCAGTCTTACTCTATTCGTTACCAACTATAGGTGTAACAGTTCTATACAAGGCATCTGATAGCACACAATGGTGCGATTGTGTGAAAATGCTCTCTAATTGCATCTAGTCGCCAAACCCTCAACAACACTCGTTGCTGTGAACAAATAGACAGTAAATTTGGAGCTAAATCATTTTATGCAGCTACCCCTGAACTATGGAATAGCCTTCGCGCCCAAATACGTGGCACGAAATCGCTTGACCGTAAAACAGAAATTTGAAAGCCATCTATATTGGTGAGCTTTTAAACTTTTTTAGTCATTTTGACTGTGGAGGCTTATTAAACTTTTTTAACATTCTTAGTCATTTTATTCTCAGTCTTATGCTTGTTTGTTTGTGTTGTGTCTTGTACAGTGATTGAGACTTGGTTAGCAACAAAACCTTTTACTTTAATCAAAAATGGCGGTACAATACAAGCCGTGCCACGCACATGGCATACACGCGCATGTAACATCAACAAGGCCGCTGGTCAACACGTACGACATAGCATTCCTCTCCCCAATTACAAATAATCAAAAAGTCATAAGTTCAGTCTCTCTGGCGGCTTTCGCAGTCGAAGGGGATAACGTCTACATGGTATCGTTGCACTGCTAGTTATGCCCTCAATCTGGCTGTTGAGGGGTTGCCAGGGGTGGTACTGATATCTTTGTCTGGGGTAACTGCTTCCTCGGAGCTGCTACGAGTAGGGGTCTGTGGTACTCCACTGCTTGTCGATTACGGAGTAGCCAGAAACACTGCTGGGTTAGGCTGCAGTACCGGGTCATCCGTGTTAGGGTTCACCGTTATGGCAGACTCTCTGAGGTGGTCGATATGTCGCCGCCAAACTGTACTGGGTGCGACTCTGACTTCGTGGGACAAGGCTCCAAAGTGGGCTGTGAAAATTCCGGGCACCCACTTGTTTACTCCGCAGTAGTCTCGGGCAACAACAGCTTGACTACATTTAGTTTGTAGGTAGGGTTGTGACTTGATCTCAACTCTTGGTCCTGCTGTTTCTCTTCCACTCGCTTTTGCAAGTTGGGCTTCAGTACATATGGTCTTGTCCGAATGTTTCTTCCCATCAGGAGCATGGCCAGTGTCTTCCCTGTCATAGCGTGTGGTGTTGCTCTGTAGTCCGGTAGGAAGTTAGCCAGCTTCTAAGAGAGAGGCTTCTTTTCAGTCTGTACCGCGCGAAGAGCTTGTTTGAACGTTTGAACAAAACGTTCAGCCATTCCATTTGTAGCTGGGTGGTATGGGACTGGCTTTGTGTGCTTGATACCATTACTTCTCATGAATGCTCTGAATTCATCTGCAATAAATTGCGGTGAAAAGCTTCCTCAGCTCCTTATTCGTTCTGGTGGCACTTGTCGAGGCCATCAGTGTAGCCTCAGGCCATTTATAGTGTGCATCTACGACAATCAGAAAAATTGTTCCTAGGAACGGTCCCCCAAAAATCAACGTGGATGCGCTGCCAAGGGCGAGCTGGCCAGCTATCTGGCCATCTGCGCCACTTGAAAAATCCCCGCTGGGTCAACTGTCTCCCTGTCGCGTGCTTCTTCCAAAAGTAGGCGTGTCAGTCCATCTGCGATTCCATGTTGGATAGTGTTCTGGTACTTAATACTGTACTCGAACTCGGCTAGAAACAACGCATAACTTTGCAAGCGAGCAGCTGTCATTGCTGGTATCCCTTTCTTGGATTAAAGATGGAGGTCAGGGTTCGCGATCTGTCACGAGTGGGAAATGACGGCCAAACAGGTAAAGGTGGAATTGCTTGACTCCCCACACTAAGGCTAGGGCTTCCTCATCGAACTGGGAGTAATTCCTTTCTGCCTTGTGACGCAAATGCTATGGGTCTTCCTAAGCCGTCATCCAAGATATGTGATAAAAACGCCCCAATCCCGACAGGTAAGGCATCACATGCTAATCTCAGTAGTCGTCCTGGTTCATAGTGGGTATGCACCATGTCTGATGTGATGGGTTTCTTCACTTTGATGAAGGCCTCCTCCCATTCTGTGGTCCACTTCCATCGCTTGCCTTGCTCCAGAAGTTGGTTCAGTGGATGTAGGGTAGTGGCCAGGTTTGGCAGGAACTTGTGGTAGTAATTCACCAGTCCTAAGAATGAACGGACTTGTTGAACGTTCTCTGGTCTTGGGGCGTTAACGACTGCATCAACTTTCTCTTGAGTCTTGTGTAACCCGGCTTGATCCACTACGTGCCCACAGTAAGTAATCTTTTTCTGGACGAATTCCCACTTTGCACGGTTTGTTCTTAGGCTATGTTCCTTCAGCCTTTTCGTACCTCCTCCAGGTGGTCAAGGTGTTCTTGGTCATCCTTGCCCGTGATAATCATGTCGTCCAAGATGCAACTTATTCCTTCTACTCCGTTTAAGACTTTATCTATTGCTCTCTGTCAAATTGCTGGTGGTGAAGTGATTCCGAATACAACGGAGTTGTATCGGCACAACACTTGATGAGTGTTAACTGTCAAGTGTTCTTGTGATTCTTCCTCCACTCCATCTGATGATAAGCTTGTTTGAGGTCAATCTTGGTGAACTTCTCCCCTCCTGCAAGCTTAGCGAAAATGTCGTCGATGCGCGGGAGTGGATATTCTTCGGTTTGCAGTTGAGGGTTTACGTTCACCTTGTTATCTCCGCATATTTGCATAGTACCGTTTGGTTTAACCACTGGCACAATAGGTGCTGCTATGGACGAGTAAAGACGCTGCGCGCGACCGTCTGCAAAATCAATGTAAAATTTTAAGTTAAAGCGTGCAAATGGCTCAAATTCTCGAACATTTCACTAGTAGAAGAGGGAGCAGGTCTTCTGCCTCCTCTGACAACTCCACTGGATCGCCAGACGCTAAGAAATCTAAATAACTCGCATCACCGTCAGGCCAGAACCACGAACAAGAAGAAGATGAGATCATGACCGCCCAAAACATGTCGCAAGATCTACATACAACGCTACAGGCGATCCTAAAGAAGGTAAAAAAAATTGGACGCAATAGAATCTTCATTGAAAAGTATAGAATCGAACCTAAAGAGTTTAGAAGAACGAACACAGAAACTCGAGACTTTCCAATCGACAGCATCGAAAGACATCAATGATTTGAAAGAAAGTCTCGACTTCACTGGCAAAGAAACTAAAGATCAAGTGGAAGCACTAAAAAAAGCCAGCAGGATGATGAATCCAAATTGGCAGAGCTGCGGGCAGAAATTGAAAAGTATGATTCCAAAATGGAAGACCTGCACACTGAAAATCTTTGCTTGGAATCTTATTCAAGGCGGGAGAATATCAAATTTATGAATATAAATGAGGAGCCATCTATAAACGGGAATGATAACACAGAAGATATTTTGGGCAATTTCCTGGAGAGAGATCTTGGCTTCCTCGACGCAAGAAGCGTGGAAATCCAGCGTGTTCACCGCATTGGGAAGAAAAGAGAGGACAAGCCTCGACCTATTCTAGCTCGATTCCTGGGTTACAAAGATTGCCAAAAAATTCTCTCCCTTGGCCACAGACTTCAAGGAACTTGAACTTAACTACCAGATGCTCCGAGATCTCCCCAACGAGATAATCAATCGTCCGAAAAAGCAACTGGAAACACTCAAGGCCGCCAGAAAAAATGGAATGCCCGCCGCTTTCAGTGCATCGAGCCTAATAAACTTTTCATTAGAGGTAAACTCTGGCCGGTTGGCCAGAAACTTACTCCTTCTTGACTTAGCTAGTCCGATTACCATAAAAATTATCATTATTTGTGAGCCACCACACAACATTTTTTTTAGTTGTTTGCGGACGGAAGCTTCGTGCTAAGCTCTTGCCTCTATGATGGTTTTTTTAGACACTAGTTTGCGTTTCGTGGCCTTCGCTAGTTGCCAGTTTCTAGGTCACGCTTTAAAACTTCATTTACGTTTTTCCACCCGGCACTTTAACCTCTTACCGTTGCCTTGCACATCTCTGTTTTGTAAGGCTTTTCACTTCGGGGTTAAATATATCTCAATATTTATAAAACGCAATGTAAACAGCGCCAAGCTGCGAAAAAATGCAAATTTGGGAAGCCAATTTTTCTTTCTTTTTGCCTCTACAAGACAATGGATCTGAAAATTGCATCGCTTAATGCCAGGGGATTAGGAAACAATACTAAAAGAAGAGAAGTGTTTAATTGGTTGCGAGCAAAAATATTCTCGATATATGTGCTGCAAGAGGTCCATTGTTCGAAGAACACCTCACATTTATGGGCCTGTGAGTGGGGCTTCAAAACTTTTTTTAGCTGCTGCACAAGTAACAGAGCGGGCGTCAGTATTCTCTTCAACAACAATTTTAGTCTGGAGATTCTTAAAGTTTTTCTAGATCCTAACGGTCGCTTCATCTTGTGCGACATCAAAGCAAATAACAAAACTCTGACCTTAGCCAATATCTATGCCCCCAACGAAGACAACCCACTTTTTTCATAACTTTTTCAATCACTTGTCAGACTTCTACTGCGCAGAAGTTATAATTGGAGGCGATTTCAATCTAGTGCTTGACTTAGAGAAAGACAAAAAAGGCGGGCCTTGCCAGAACACACCAAAAAGCATCAAAAGTTATCCAAGATTTCTCAGAAAATTTCGATCTGACTGATGTTTGGAGGGTTTTCAAACCCTGAAACCAAGAGATACACTTGGCCCCAACAGCAACCTGACATTCAGTGTAGAGTAGATTTCTTTAGTAAGCCAATCATCCATTTGTAATAACCCTCAGGCCGACATCATCCCAGGCTTCAAAACCAACCATTCTATGATAACCCTCAGCTTATCTTTACACTCAAATTCGAGAGGAAATGGTTTCTGGAAGTTAAATACTTCCCTTTTAAAGGAAACTAGCTATCTGGAAGAAATAAAGGCAACGATCCGCCAAACAGCAAATGAATATGAAGATGACGATTCGGTAAACGCCGTCTTACCCTGGGAGATAGTTAAGCTTAAAATACGGAAAAAAATCAATTTCTTACGCTGCCTCTAAAAAGCGGCAACATATATCCAGAGAAGCAGAGCTGGAAAAGTTAATCGCCTCTTTGGAAGAACAAACTGACGATACAAGCGGTCCCCCGAACAAGAATATTATAGAAAGAATTAACATCTTAAAAGATGAATTAGAAAAGCTCATAGAATATCGCACAAAGGGCGCAATTTTTCGATCCAAATCTCAGTGGTACAATGAAGGCGAAAAAAACACTAAGTATTTTCATAATCTAGAAAAGAGAAGATTCAAAAAACTGAAAGGTGTATTTTGAATAACGGCTGGTCAAGTAATTTTTTTTAGCTTGAAAGAGGTGTTAGGCAAGGCTGCCCGCTATCACCATATCTATTCATCCTTGCAGCGGAATATTTAGCTAACGCTATCAGAAATGACAATAACATCAAAGGCATCTCAGTAAACAATAAGGAAATTAAGATAAGCCAATATGCCGACGATACAACACTTATATTAAACGGGTCAAAAGAAGGGCTCCTCTCTGCTCTTAAGATGCTCGATGACTTTAGCAGTCTCCGGCCTCAAACTCAACGACAGGAAAACAGAGGCCCTTTGGATCGGCTCCCGTATCGGCAATGACAAAATGATTCTTCCTGAAAGAGATTTCAAATGGCCTATATCCAAAGTCAAAACCTTAGGACTGTGGCTGTCCACTAATTCCGAGGAGTCTGCTCTTTTAAATTACAATGAAAAAAAGAAAAAATTAGGACAATTGTAAGTTGCTGGAAGTATCGCAGGCTAACCTTGCTGGGGAAAATGTCTGCGCTGAAATCTTTGGCTGCATCGCAATTGGTGTATCTTCTTTCACCACTACAGTCTGACTACAACGCTATAAAAGAGATAGATAAGCTGTTCTACCAATTCCTTTAGAACGGCAGAGGCGACAAGATCAAGCGGAGAGTTATGATAAACGATTATCGAGACGGAGGTCTAAAAATGATTGATCTCGTTTCCTTCAACAAATCTGTTAAGGCAACATGGGTCAAAAAGTATCTAGATACTACTAACAACGGAAAATGGAAATTTTTTTATGATCTTCACCTTCAAAATTGCGGCCCGGAAAAAAAAATTCAGTTGCAACTTAAACGTTACAGACATTTTAGGGACGGATTTCTTTTTAAAAGAGATCCTAGAAATCTGGGCCGAGGTTAATTATGAGCATCATATAACCTCCGAGGTCCAATTCCAAGAGCAAAATTTATGGTACAACTCTCTTATTAGAATAGGAAATAAACCAGTTCTTTTTAAGGACTGGCTCGCAACAGGAATAACAAAGGTGAAACAACTTCAAAAACTCGACAGTAGTAACTCTCTCTCTCTGAACGAATTTCGGTCGAAATATGGCTTGAATGCTCGCTCCTTAAGCTTCTACGGAATGATATCGGCTGTTAAACTCCTCGGACAAAGCCAAACAACACCAGTCGGGAGGACAACTAAATTTGAACCGTTCAGCACTAAACTCCTTAACACCAAAAAGGTGAGCTCCCTCGTATACAAGAAACTAATTAAAAGGAAGGGCTCAACCCCAATCAACAGCCAAAAGAAATGGCTTGAAGATGTGCGACTATCCAGATGACGAAAGTCTTAACTGGACGTCTGCCTATCTTTTGACATCGCAGTATACCAAGAGCACAAAACTTATCGAATTCCAATTCAAATTTCTTCACCGACGACTGCCTATGAATCATTTTCTTTTCAAAATTGGCGTGAAGGAAAATGGCTACTGCTCTCTCTGCCAATCTACCCCAGAGACCTTAATTCATCTTTTCTGGTCATGCCGCATATCCGCATCCTTTTGGAGTTCTGTGACGAAGTGGTTACAAAATTTTAACCTAATTCCTAAAACGTATATTCTGGTTTGCCCCCTTGCCTTGGGTTTGAGGCCGGAAACTTCGAAGTCTTTTCAGCTTATAAATTACTGCTTTCTACTAGCGCGCTATAGTATTTGGCTTGCTAAATCTAAAGAAACTTCCCCCAATCTGTCACTTTTCCTGAGACTAGTAAAATTAAGATATGAGATTGAGTCAAAAGGTGGAGACATAAAGAAATGGGAACCTCTTGCAGGATGTATTTTATTTAGATTTTTAGTTGCATAAGGTACAATCATCTTTCTTTCGTTTTAGCGAAAGCTTATCTACGTTATACCCTCATTTATTTTTCTGTATTATAACTCTTATTTTTTTTTGCTGTTTTTATTTCCATTAGTAGCACTCAATTGTTCTCTTTTTGTATTCGTTTGTTTAACTTACTTGCTAGGTAGCCATTATTGTAACTAATCATAAGTAAACACCATTGTAACTGCAATAAAAAAAAACAATAGGTGTTGCCCAGTCACTGAATTTGACCTTGTGCAGTATTCCCTCTCTTTCCAGGCGTTTCAGCTCTCTATACACCTTCGGGTTTATGGCGTAAGGGACGGGCCTTGTTTTGCAAAACTTTGGTTGACTGCCCTCCTTCCACGTGAGTTTCGGTTCGTTGACTTAAGCGTGCCAATGTTGTCCTGAAACACTTCGTTGTATTTGCTTAGGAGTTCCTCTACCTTCCTCTGGGTGTCTTGTGTTGGCTGCTCTTTAGCAATAGGGTAGATGAGTTTCCCTTCGAGTTGGATTTGGTACCACCAATCCCTTCCAAACAATGCAGGGCCCTGTGTTTTCACCATAGACAATGTTTAGTCCTTGACCTGGTTATTGTATTCCACACGAACATGTAGCTTGCCTTCCGGTGCTATCCTTTCTCCTAAGTAGGTTTTCAAAATGGCTTCAGTTGCAACCAGGGGTGTGTTGGAAACAAATACTTGTACTTTTGAACAGGTAGTGTGGCTACCGCTGAACTGGTGTCCAGTTCCATCTTCAGGTTTGGCTGTTAGCCTTTGGTGTCACCCAGATAACGTCATCAACTTCCTGGTTAACGTTGTTGTCTTCCAGGGATCGCACCAAGCTGTCATCATCAAGCTCATCAGCTATCTCAAAGGAATGTAATTTCCGGTTCTTTTCCTTTGGTCCTCCTCGACTTGTGAGCTGTTGACCCTTTCCCGAACGGCAAACTCGTTGGATGTGTCCCACTTTCCCGCATTTTCGGCAAGTTTTGTTCCTGAACACTCCCGGTGATTCGTGTGCACTGGAACCACATCGATAACAGTGAGGCTTCGACTTGACATTCTCTTTTACCTTGTATACGTTTTCGTTACCCTTGGTCAATTTGTTTACTTCAGACTCTTTCTTCCCCCGCAGTTCTAGCGTGTCTTTTGCAGCCGCTTCCATCGCTAAGGCAATTTCCGTTACCTTAGCCAATGACAAACTTAGTTCAAAGAGCACACGCTTCTGGATAAGTTCATTGTGTAGTCCACACAAAAGTCGATCCCTTAACGAGTCATCTAAGTTCGGTCCGAACTCACAATACAGCGACAATTTCTTCAATTCAGCCAGGTAAGCACTAACGGTTTCACCTTCGAGTTGGTTTCTACTGTGAAAACAGAATCGCTCTGCTATAAGCAGTGGTTTAGGTGACAGATGTTGCTGTAGGTTTTCCACAATATCCTTGAACGAAAGGCTGGATGGCTTCGCTGGGGCACACAGATTTCGTAGTTATCCGTTCGTTTTGTTTCCCATGAGGCTAAGAATCACTGCCATTCGTCTTTCATCTTTAATTTCGTTGGCGATGAAGTATTGTTCCACTCGTTCAACGTAGGCGTTCCAGTCGTCGCTAGGTTCGTCAAAGACTTCTACCTTTCCAATTGGCATCGTGGCGGAGGTTCGAACTGTTTCTTTTCACGGTGTAGAATTTTCGTGGCCAACCTGTTATGTCTCGCATAGTTATTCAGACATGGTTAGCAACACAACAACCTTTTACTTTAATCAAACATGGGGATTCAATACAAGCACGGCCACGCACATGGCATGCGAGCGTATGTAACATCAACAAGGCCACTAGTCAACATGTGCGGCATGGCAATTTGTACTTTTTACCTTTCAGTAACAATTCGTTCTACAGCGCAATAGATCAGAAAATGTCAATAACGCTATATAAGTATTTTGAATTATTACTATTGATATTGCACGTTGGGAGCCTGGTTACGGTGGCCTACAACTGTCACATGAAAACAAAATGCTCACATCAAATTCAAATCACTCACAAATTGCAAAGCACTCAAAGCAAATTCAAATCACTGACAGCAAATTACAAATCACTCAAGAGCAAAATTAAATCACTCACAGCAAATTACAAAATCCACTGCAGCAAATAACAAATCGTCCACATGAAATTCAAATTGTTCACATCAAATACAAATCGTTCACATCAAATTCAAATTGTTCACATCAAATACAAATACCCGGCCGTCGACTGACCGTCTTCAGTTACCTCTGGCCAGCGGTGCAACACGTCTAAGAATATTTCTCATACATGAAGTACCTAAGGGCATAAAGTTCCCATTCCACAGGTTCACCATCCTCTGTTTCTACTTGTGCTAGCTGTATAATGGCCGCTTCGGTTGTGAGCAAAGGATCTTGTGAATACGATATTTACGGCTTTTTGAACGGATGAAAGTCAAATAAAAACGCTTAGAAACATGAACACTGCGTTACTGTGTGTTATCATGGGCTTGGTTTGTCGATTTTAAAAAGCTCTGGAAGGCGGTTTTAGAAACCGAATGAATGGGAAAATGAAAATGGGAAATTAAAATTGGCTGGTGGGAAATGAGAAGAAAGTGAGGTCAGTGGTAATCATCAAAAAACCTTTTTTAAATCTAGGGGATAGAAAATATTATTGCTCTCTTTTCGCACGCTTTTTTTCGATGTGACAAGGTAAATTGTGAGAATTCACTGGTGGTGGTAAGTGTTGAATATAAAATTCCCAAGGTTTATTGCCACTACAGGAAAGTGATGTTTTTGTGAGGGATGGAAACGAGTAGTATCACAAGGCACGACTACGAGGAGAATGGTAGAGGAGCCGTATTCTTTTGAATTCTGACTCGAGCTCGTGGGCAGTCGTGGCCGACATTCATATTATCCGGATGATGCGTTGTCTGTGACAAGCAAGGTACCAACGCGAAAGTGGAAGTAACCTTAACTTTGATTTAGTTAACTGCTTTCAATTTCGAAACTTTTCGGTTTGCGAATAGAAAAGAATTCCAGTGATACCAGATTGAAATTGAAAAATGAAAACGAGAAAATTAAAAGTGGGGAATTGAAAATTTGAAACTGGAAACTTTGATTGATGTTGGGAAGTATCCAAATCAGCGCCCATCTCTCTTTAACTGCCAAAAGTATTAACACACGGACTTGTATAGTTAGCAACGCAAACTATGTTCTACTGGTACCTGAAAGTAGCAAAAACCTGATTAAAAAGCAACAAATTTGCTCGCTTCCACGAAATGTTTGTAAAGACTACACCAGCACACAGATTAATTTAAAAATTATTGGAACCATTCAACTTCCTTTAAATTATTAGACTTAAAATCACCTAAAGTACAAAAGCGTCGCCTTGCAGCTTCGTGAACCTGGGCGCCTTCCGTTTGACCGCAATAACCTGACATTGAACTGAAACGATCGTAAATTTCTAGGGTGACAATTTAAGATGAAAATTATACTGAATTATTGTAAGAAATTAAAGTAAAATTAAAGTTAAAAAGTTGGTAAGAAATATTGAGAAAATCGGGCATACTTTACAAGTTACGCTTTCACGATATCATAATTCCGGAAAACCACTAATATACTAGAGAAACTTTCATAAAGAAAAGTTTTTAAAAATTTGAGTCTTTCAAAAGGGCTTTCTATTTCTGTTTGATTTAGCACTTCCTACTTGCAGAAAAGTGTTTTTTTTTTAAGGAAAGGGGAAAATTTTGAATCGATTTTATGAGGGGTGCTCTCAACCGAGACATGTACTTCAAATTTAAAACTGTGGGTTACATTGGAGGGCACCCCAGGTGCGATTCTCTTACATAGATCCCCTAGTCCCCCCCCCCCCCCAAAAAAAAAGGCTTTTTGATAATTACCACTGACCTCACTATCTTCTCATTTCTCGCCTGCCATTTTTAATTTCCCATTTTCATTTTGCCATTCCCCATTCCCATTCCCCATTCCCCTTCCCCATTCCCATTCCCATTCCCATTCCCATTCCCATTCCCCATTCCCATTCCCTATTTTAGTAACATCCGGTTTCAGGGGCTTTTTTGGCGTGATCCTGTTTGTGAGAATGTCATGGGGATCACCCGGCAAAATAATCGCTTTTGAATGTCTTCCGATCGAAGAAATGCCGTTACAAAAAGAACAGGATTTCGAAGATTTCCCCGACTCTGACTCAACAAATGCCTTTATCGGGCATTTATTTATGTGTTCTAGTACAGGATGTTCAATATGTTATTGAGTTTGGAGACAACTGAGAAGTACAGAGTTAATTTCACGTAGCCTTTGGCAAGGAGGCGGAGATGATTGACGTCCACCAAAACCACACCTCGGTTTGCTCTGAGGGTCGCGTGTGATTGAACTGCTGTAAAAAGACAGTTTGTGAAACTAAAGATATTTCAATGCATTTTCTATTACCTGTTACGGCAACTTTTATCTTCCTGCTGAACGTTTTTACAGTACTAACTGTATCCATGACAATGCACTGGTAAGTGCCACTCTCTGAAGAGCCAAGATTACTTCCAGTCAAGGTACCGTTGCTACTGAGTTTGAACCTACTGAAAGGTCCGTAGGCACTATCGGGTATTTCTGTATCATTCTGCTTCCAAATCCATTTCAAGTTCTCTCCTACAGCATCACATGGAAGGACCAGGGCATAATCTGTTTTGAACTTGACCTGCTCAGGAGTAATCAAGTCTTTGGATCTAAAATTGGTAATTCTTGGAGGAGGGCGTTTCGGCTGTTGCAGACCTGGAAGACAAATTTAACAAATATAAGACAAGAAAAAGAACATGTTGTGTTTACAGTTAGCAGGGTGGGTTGTGGCCCCAATGATGACTCTGTTCACCATGCAAACAGGAGCAACCATATCCATGTTCTTCTTTTAAGATAAAACTTTCTACATACATATCATATGCTTCAAGTTATGAGAATTTGGTTATACATCTAGATTTTTCATCTGTGATTATCATTTCTTTCATTCTCATGACCTCATTTTTTTGGTCAAGTTGTGACGCTGTAAGGAGAAATCAGTTGTTGGGGCTTAAAGCCTAAGCGGTTAATAATTTTAGTTTGACGTAATGAATATGTGAAAGACATTCATTACGTCATCCATTCCATATGCGGGATATAAGAACCCAAATTGAGCTGCTCCTAACATTTCAAGGCTTCATAGCGCAGTTGGTAGAGCAACGCAACGGTATTGCGGAGGTTTGTGGGTTCAAATCCCGTTGTAGCCTTGAAATCTTTTTTTTTCAGGCTAAAAAGCAATTGCTTAAATTGCTACGCACTGCGAGGATCTTTCCACTCATTTCAAACCTTAGTTTGATTCAAAATCCTTTCGAAAAAAATCTAAGGCTGATCAAACTTAGACAAAACTATCAAGAATAAGGAAAGCTAGATGACGGTGAAAAATGAAACATTTACGAGAATAATGTTTAAAAAAGGTTAAGGTAAAGTGCCTGTACATGATAAACTGATAAGAATAGATGTAATCAAGAACAAGAAACTACAACCTATGAGCTAAAAACCTTTAACGGATGTATGCATAAAAGCAAGAAAACAGTTAACACGGGAAGACTCATAAACACTCTATGGTGGTCTTTACGACTTGTTAGAAAACTGCACAAAATATATTATATTCAAAAAATAATTACCGTCTGACAGCGTTGACAAGCAAGAAATCGAAACTAAGAGAAGAATCCGCCACATCGTGAAAAACCGAGCGGAATATTAATGCCTACAAAGGAAAAGAACATGCAAGGTTATGTGTGTTTAAGCACTTGTTATTTAAGGCAAATACATGTACACAGTAGACTCCTGCCAGCTCAAACAAACAAGAAAAACAAAATCAATAGTACATAAATGGGAAACTGAAAGCCTTTTGGGGGATTTTGTCAAGACAAAATAGCCACTTTCTCGGAATTTTCTTAAAAGTTTTTTCCTTGGTTGGTTGCTTCCTTTGATAGACTTACCACTTATGCTTATAGACTTCAGCATTTATTGGCTGTAACAGTCAAATGTGTCTAGAAAAGATTTGGCTGCACGCTTTGATCCTCCACATTTAATTAACCCTCTAAGCACTAACAGTGAAGAAAATGAAATTTTACTTTACATCCTCACTACTTGTTCAAACGTTCAAGTGATGAGAATGAAGAAAAAGATTCACCAAGGATAAGATGCCAAATTCTCCTTTTTAGTTCCATGAGAAATGTATGGAGAACAGTAAGGAGAATATGCAATTTAATATCGTCATCAAAGGAAAATTGGTTTTATTTCGAGATAACCGGTGTTCGAGATCGCAGGTATCTTCTGTATAGGGCTCCACTGCAACGTGAATTGTTAAAGTTCATTTCGTTTTTTCCCTTCTTTTTGAAATCTTGTAATCTCAGTGAGGATTAAATCCCTGATTCTGCACCGCAAAACATCAAACGCAAGAATTCAGGTAGTTATGATAATGCTATATGACAGCATCGTGAAAATATGGCGGCTTCCGTTGCGTACCACACGAAAAATATGTGTGCATAAAAATTTACACGTTCTTTTACACGCACCCGAATAACACCCAGAATTGCGTGGATGAAACCTTTTGATACTCATACATGCTAAATACACAAAGTCAACTACAGCTTGTTCTTTTCTATGACACTGTATATTACGCCGCTCTTTTGGTTTGTGGATCATATCCACTCGTATAAATTTATAAACTACTTTTTCTCTTTTTAGTACACGCCTTAATTCCTGGGGTGCTGTTTGTTGTGCTGTGCATGGTGTGAGAGAAATTCCCTACTGTGTTGCTTTTTTGTTCCGAAGTTTTCTTCTTTTTTTGGGGGGGGGGGGGGTGGGAATGAAATTTGGCAATATACGTCGAGTCACGCATAAAAATATACCTGATCAATATATTTATCAGAAACGTGTAGGCAAACACGCAAGCTGCCTTACATAGAAATATGCAAAATAAACGCAAAACAAAACTTCTATGAATAAAGAAATCTAAACTGTAGCTTCTTTTTTTTCCCACACCGACAAATTTCTTTGATGCATTTTCTAAGGAAATTTCCCGTGGGACACAAACACGATTTATATGCAAATCTCCTGAGTGAAGTCTAGAGCTTCAACTGTCATAAAGCAAGTCGGGCCATCAAATTCCGCTCACTAGAACGATAATAAGCGGTATGCTGAGGCATACTAGTGTAGATTCAAATTACGTTGTTTCTTCGATACTAAAACGTAGAGAAAAATTGGAATATAGTCATACACTTTCAAAAGTTGTGAATTTGTCTTTGCGTTTGAACAATTCTGTCAAAATGTTGATTTCAAGATACGTTGTTTCTGAGACATGACTGAGACAAAGACTAAAGCAAGTGACTCACAATGCTCACAATTTAAACTTAATTATCTGTTAACAATGAATCATTTTAAGGCGATTTGTAGATCGCAGGTTTATCACATACCCAAAGTGTACAAAAAGAACGTGTATTGTACTGAACAATTTCATTTTTCCTTGGAGCAAATACAACCTCTCTGCTTTCCGAAACTTACTTTGAGATGTTTGTCTTACCTACTACCAAATCAAGACGAAAACGTCTTATTTTGGTGCTTAGGTAAGAGGGAACGTCTTCGATGACGTCTTCAAGATGTTCGTTATTACGGTGCTCCTGCGTGTTAAACTGTATTAAGTAGAGTTTTAACAGCGACTTAAGCCTAACAGAATGTTAAATCTGTTGTTCAGCAGGTAACCTAAACTGTGGCCCGAAACCGTGTATGAAAGAAAAATCACCGCTAAATTTCCGAGCAAAACTTTTACCTTCCTTCCCACAGCCGCGTTACAAGCGTCCCAGGCTAGTGCAAACGAAATTTTACCGAAAACAATCCGACTCAAAAGTGATCAAAATACTTTCTGAAGACACGAAATCTATAAACACCACTGCACTGCAGAGGAAAATATCTATGAAACAAACTCAAAATGTACGCGGAAATTGTGTGAGCTGTTCCGATCTCATGCGATCTGCAAACACGTACACACGTAACGCGAGGAAGCTCTGCCCGTGGGGTAGGTGGAGCACTAGAGGAAGTTTTTCGTCGGGGCTCCGGAGGAGCAGAACTTACCTCCGTGTAAGAACCTAAAAAGACTTGCTTTGTTCTGTAACTTGTTTTGCTTAACTCTATCGTTTAAAATGTTTCGTTTCCTTTTGTTTTACGTCATCCATGAGTTTCACAGGTTCTTACACCGAGGTAAAGCGAGCAAAAATCTTACATTGCTTCCCGAAATTGACAATGCGCGTTACAAGTTTTCCAAGCTAGTGAAGTAAAATTTAGCAAATATAATTCGACCCAAAAATGAGTCAAATAACTACCGATGACATGGAAATCTAGAAGCGCTACTGCACTGCAAAGGGAATTATAAATGAAGCAACCTCCAAATGTGTGCGGAAATGTGAGCTGTTCCGATATCATGCAATCTACAAGACCGCATGCAGGTGGAGCAGAACGTTCAATGAATGAATTTCAACTGGTAATCGACACAAATATCCGGGAAATATCCTCAGTAAAGCCAATCCTGAAATAAAAGATCGGTATTTGTATTCGAATCTTGCCAGATGACAATAAAAATGGTATTTAATATTTTATTTTAAGAAATAGAGGCAAGGAATCCTCTTAGAAGCCATAGGGACTTATATCGTTTTATACTAGCTGTTAGCATTATCTTCAAGAAAAGTGTTATCTCGAGACGTAAGAGGTGACGGCGAGTAATACTTTATTCATCGTAAGTTGAGCGTTGCCGGTCTTGCGTTCAAAAAAACTTGTGATCATGGGATCATTTATTTCAAACCGTGTAGTGAAATCAACGGTCTGTGAAGCGGGCTGAAAAAAACTCCCTTCTCAACGGAGGTCTGACATTGATAGTAAACCGAGGTGAAGTCAGCAATTTAAACAAAGCTACAACCATCAAACTCGAATCTCTCACAACACTGGGGTTTGTAAGGTTTTTAATATCACTTACCTTAACACCGGCACTTGAGAATAACTGAGTACAAATTCAAGTTTCAACTTTTCCAAAAGGCGGCCAAAAGACACCAGTGTTTAGCTTTAGCAGTCTGGAAAAACAAATGGTCACGTGACTTGATACGTGCCAGTGTATATGTTTCGCATATTGACCACGTTATTAAACTGTCATTTTGAGATGTGATAACCACTCTTTCCCTATTCGGAATAAATTATCTCATATGATAAGATCACGCACATCACATCGTCTCGCAGGTTAAATGGAGCACAACTTACCTCGGTGTAAGAACCTGACGACATTTTCTTTGTTTTATTAGCTATTGTTTTGCTGTTCTCTTTTGTTTGAAATGTCCTAGAATGTTAAGCTTATTTGAAAGCCTTGAAAAATGAGCAAATGGTTGCCAATATTAATTAGTCTACCTTTGCTGTTAACAGCACTTTTATAATCAAATACGAATTAGTTAAATTGCTGTATTTCTCATTTTCAAAGCAGAGCAAATTGTAAAACTTCAAGTTGTTATTTCGGCCTAGGGCACTTTCTTTGCATGTTTTAAAATTTTGACCCTTTTCAGCCTCAAAATTCCCATAAAGTTGATATTTAAAGGAACTGCATGTTTCATGGGAGTTGTAACTCGACATGAATATTCTTATGTCATTGTCTAACCACAACTTCCCAATACTGGAACAATACTAGTGGGTATCCGCTGGTCAGGGAGAATGCGGATGTCCGAAAAGGTATTGGCGTTATGTAAGTACACTTGCGGTTATTGGAGATTCGTGCATACTTTAACCACCGCTGGGAAAGAAAAAACAACAGTTGTTCGGACAAATTACGCAAATCATAGGAAGGATGGATGTCAAACTGGCCGCTATTAAAATGTTTTATTCCGATAGGCGGCCAGTAACTGACTGAGATTTCAGATTCAGCAAACCCACTTGCGAGGGGCTTATATCCTGGATCCAGTGGTTTCGGATAAGGAAGATCTGATCAATTTTTCAAAAACATACTTGTAACTTTTCCCGACGTAACCAATCGAACCAAATCGAAAGCAATCGAACTCTACTCGTGATTGGGTTCGATGAGATTCGGTAATGCAACACAATCGAACGTTTCATTTGGCTCGATTAGGTTCGATTGAGTTCGACTAGGTTCGATGGCACGGCGATTGCAAAAACGGTCGACATTGGATTGCAATCATTTCACAAAAACATAGTAACAACCAAATTAGCTGATCACGAGGATAGACTTTATCCAAGTTGTTTAATGTTTGTAATATCTTATAGGAAACAAATTAAAAAATCTATTGTTTTATGGCTTTCAGTTCCCGTTCATTGCATTTTGCTCAGGTTATTAAAGATGATATATGCTGATTAGAAGTTGTGAAATGAAATTAAAGTGGTTTCTATTGTCCGATGATCTTAACTTGCAGTTGTTCTCTATATTTTGAACGATTTTCAGATTTTTCGATTGGGTACGAAAATCGAACGCAATCGAACTCTCACGCACATTTGTTCAATTTCCCTCAACCAATCAAACCCAATCGTTCGATTCAGTTTGATTGGGCTCGATGAAGTTTGATCTACAAACCTAAACTGTGGCCCGAAACAGTGTAGTACAGAAAAATCACCGCTAAAATTCCGAGCAAAAATTTTACCTTCCTTCCCACAACCACGTTACAAGTGTCCCAAGCTAGTGCAAACCAAATTTTACCGTAAACAATCCGACTCAAAAGTGACCAAAATACCTTCTGAAGACATGAAAATCTATAAACACCACTGCACTGCAGAGGAAAATTACTATGAAACAAACTCAAAATGTACGCGGAAATGTGAACTGTTCCGATCTCATGCGATCTGCAAGCACGCACGCACGTCACTCGAGGAAGCTCTGCTCGCGGGGTAGGTGGAGCACTCGAGGAAGTTTTTGGTTGGGGCGCAGGAGGAGCAGAACTTACCTCCGTGTAAGAACCTGACAAGGCTTACTTTGGTCCTTAAGCTATTGTTTTGCTTAACTCTATCGTATAAAATGTTTTGTTTTCTTTGCTTCACATCACTCGGGAGTTTCACAGGTTCTTGAATTCTGTTGAGAAGGGAGTTTTTACCCCGCTTCACAGACATTTGATTTTACTTGTGATCACCACGTGATCAGAAGTTTGTTGACCGCATTATCGGCAAGTTTCTTGGCTCAAGAAAGGCAACGTTCAACTTTCGATGAACGAATTTCAACTTGCAATCGTAATAAATATCCTGAAATAACGCCGTTCCTGAAATAAACGATCTATGTTTGTATATGTATTCATTGAATTTGACATATGACAATACAAAATAATATTTATAATAATTTATTCTAAGAAATAGAGGCAAGGAATCGTCAGAAGCCATAGGGGCCTCATATCGTTCTATACTAGTTATTAACGTTATCTTCAAGAAATGAGTTATCTGAGGACGTGAGAGGTGACGGCGAGCAAAGCAACGTCCATTGAAAGTCGAGCGTTGTCGATCTGGCGTTGAACAAACTAGAGATGACGAGATCATTTTTTTCAAACCGCGAAGTGAAATCAACGGTCCGTGAAGCGGGCTAAAAAAATGAGCACTGTAGCACCTCTACAAAAGCTTGTATTTTCATTGGACCCTATATGTAACAGCTCTATTGTTTTTACGCCTCGTTCTTTGTTTCTTTTGTTTGTTCTATTGTTTAGCAGACCAATCGTGGAAGACCTTACGAGAGCTGCTACACCACTGAAAATATCCGTTCTCAATGGAGGTCTGACATTGATGGTTAACAGAGGTAAAGCCAAGAACTTAAAAACAAAACTGCAACCATCAAAATCGAATCTATCACAACACTGGAAGCAAATTATTGCTAGGTTTTTGATATCACTTTCCTTTACACAGGCACTTGAGAATAACTGAGTACAAATTCAAATTTCAACTTTTCCAAATGGCGGCCAAACGACACCACTGTTTTAGCTTTGGCAGTCTGGAAAAACAAATGCTCACCTGACGTGAGACGCGACTGTACAAATGTCTCGCATATTGACCACGTTATTAAACTGTCATTTTGAGATGTGATAACCACTCTTTTCCTATTCGGAATAAATTATCTCATATGATAAGATCACGCACATCACATCGTCTTGCAGGTTAAATGGAGCACAACTTACCTCGGTGTAAGAACCTGACGACATTTTCTTTGTTTTATTAGCTATTGTTTTGCTGTTCCCTTTTGCTTGAAATGTCCTAACATGTTAAGCCTATTTGAAAGCCTTGAAAAATGAGCAAATGGTTGCCAATATTAATTAGTCTACCTTTGCTGTTAACCGCACTTTTATAATCAAATACGAATTAGTTAAATTGCTGTATTTCTCATTTTCAAAGCAAAGCAAATTGTAAAACTTCAAGTTGTAATTTCGGCCTAGGGCACTTTCTTTGCATGTTTTAAAATTTTGACCCTTTTCAGCCTCAAAATTCCCATAAAGTTGATATATAAAGGAAGTACACGTTTCATGGGAGTTGTAACTCGACATGAATATTCTTATGTCATTGTCTAACCACAACTTCCCAATACTGAAACAATACTAGTGGGTATCCGCTGGTCAGAGAGAATGAGGATGTCCGAAAAGGTATTGGCGTTATGTAAGTACACTTGCGGTTATTGGAGATTTGTGCATACTTTAACCACCGCTGGGAAAGAAAAAAACAACGATTGTTCAGACAAATTACGCAAATCATAGGAAGGATGGATGTCAAACTCGCCGCTATTAAAATGCTTTTTTCCGATCTGCGGCCAGTAAACCGATGACTGAGATTTCAGATTCAGCAAACCCACTTGCGAGGAGCTTACATCCTGGATCCAGCAGTTTTGGATACGGAAGATCTGATCAATTTTTCAAAAACATACTTGTAACTTTTCCCGACGTCACCAATCGAACCAAATCGAAAGCAATCCAGCTCAATCGCGTGATTGGGTTCGATTTATAGTTCGGGTAATCGAACACAATCGAACGTTTCATTTGGTTCGATTAGGTTCGATTGAGTTTGATTCGGTTCGATAGCACAGCGATTGCAAAAACGGTGGACATTGGATTGCAATCATTTCACCAAAACATACTAAACAATCAAATTAGCTGATCACGAGGATAGACTTTATTTAAGTTGTTTAATGTTCATTGCATTTTGCATTTAAGTTGTATAATGTTCATTGCATTTTGCTCGGGTTATTAAAGATGATATGTGCTGATTAAAAGATGTAAAATGGAATTAAATTGGTTTCTATTGTCCGATGAACTTAACTTGCAGTTGTTCTCTGTATTTTGAGTGATTTTCAGATTTTCAATAGGGTTCGAAAATCGAGCGCAATCGAACTCTCACACAAATTGTTCAATTAAATGTAACGAACATCCTTGCAGTTATCAACGCAACTTATGCAGTTGCGAAAAGAAAGCCTGAAAAAATAAGGCTTGCCGGGATTCGAACCCTGACCTCTGCGATACCGGCGCAGCGCTCTAACCAATTGAGCTAACAAGCCAACTGGGAGCTGGTCATTAAATTGGTTCGTAATATACCCGGGAAAGATGAAGATGATATTATGAATATATGAAATTTATATATTTGAACTGCGGAATCTTCATCTTTCCCGGGTATATTACAAACCAATTTAATGACCAGCTCCCAGTTGGCTTGTTAGCTCAATTGGTTAGAGCGCTGCACCGGTATCGCAGAGGTCAGGGTTCGAATCCCGGCAAGCCTGATTTTTTCAGGCTTTCTTTTCGCAACTGCATAAGTTGCGTTAATAACTGCGAGGATCTTCTTTACATTTAATTCTTCATTCCGCAGTTCAAATATATTAATTTCACATATTCATAATTTCACAAATTGTTCAGTTCGAATGTGTTCAATTTCCGAACCAATCGAACCCAATCTTTCGATTCGGTTCGATTGGGTTCGTCTAAGTTCGATTACCGAATGGTTCAGTCGGCTACGTTGGTAACTTTTTCGGTTGAGGGCGGGAACAGTTAAGCCTGAAGTGGTCCACCAAACGTGAGGGGGGAGGGGTGTGTTAACCAATATGTCGTGGCATTCGTTAGGGTCTCCCCTTCCTGGTTCATGGCGTTGGACTGAGAATTTAAGAGACTAAGGCAGGGTGGTACTATGGGTACAAAATAGCTGCTCATTGATTGTTTAGTGTTTTTGGCTGGGTGCAACTGCTTGGGGAAGACAAGCCAGCCCTTTGGCCCAGCAGAGCCATTCTTAGCTACCCTGTCACAGTTTAGTGGAAGCTGGGCATTACAGGGAGCGATAAAACCAGTAAAATGAAGTGTTTCCTTTGTTTCACGTCATCCGTACGTTCCACAGGTTCCAACTTTTCTATTAGAGATTTAAAAGCTCCCTTGTATTTCGAGACTAATAACGAGATCGAAACACGTTTACTTACATGTGAAGTTCTTGGAGAATAATACAAATATATTTATACTCTGGCCGGGGAAAAACAATTGTTCGGTAAAATTACGAAAGTTACAAGAAGGATGGCTAGTAAACTGACGAATGAGATTTTAGATTCAGCGAACCTACTTGGGAGGGGCTTGCATTCTGGAGTCCAGTGGTCCAGGATATGGAAGATGTGAAAATTCTTGTAAAAACAGACTTATTTTCGGTGGAGGGAGGGAACAGTAAGGCCTGAAGTGGCCCATCAAAATTAAGGGAGTAGGAGGTGTGTTAACCGGTATGCCATGACCATGGCCGGGGACTTTCTTTTCTGCTCATGGCGCTGGACCTTAAAGGGGTTAGGAGACGGAAGCAGGTTGTGCTGCTAGACAAAAAGTGCCTTTTATGCTCTGTGCAAATGATTGCCTAGTGATTTGAGCTGGATGCAAACTGCTAGGGGGAGATAGACCAGTCCTTTGGCCCAAAGCCAATCTTAGGTGCCCTGTCGCAGTTTACCGGAAAGTGGAGCATTATAGCGAGCACTAGAACAACAGCAGGGAGGGGTGGGTAGTGGCTCTAGAATGGGACGCATGGTTGTGCGCTGCAGGTAAAATTGTTCTGGTAAATAGGTTCGATATTCAATGGAACTCTGGGAAATTTTATTCCAGTAAATCGATTTCGGTGTTAAACGGAATTGATTTAATATTGTTTAAAAATTTTGGTAAAAATTGTTTTAATGAAAGAAAACTTTCAGCATTTTTCACTTATAAAACAATTATTACCAAAATGTTTAAACATTTTTATGCAGTGATTAAGTTTAATTCAAACTCGTACCCAGAAACTGGGTGCTCGCTAAGAACAAATTCTTTTCTATAAATATCCGCTTGTCAAATATACTCTATTTAAAAAGAAATGTTAGTATAAATGACTCCAGGCTCACCAAACTCATTGGCCTAACTTTTGTTGTGGTGACTCACACCACAAAAAATGTCCCAGGGTAAAAACCATTGATCATCCCGCCTTCACACTCCCTAATAAGAAAATAACTAAAATAAAGAACCAAAAATAAAATAAAAAACATGTACAAAAAATATCGTTTGGAAAAAAGCAAAAAAATGGGAAGAAAATGGAACATAAAATGGAACATAAAAAGCACAGTTTTTGTCTGCTGTGGACTCTGAAGGAAGGGCAAGTTTACAATCGGCGGTTTGGTTTTAATCAAAGCGATTCCTGGGGAAAAAAACCGTTTACATGAAATCGCAGGCAAATGAAAACTTATTGTTATGTCAAAATTTGAGCACAGACCTCGCTTAAGACAATTTGCAAATAGCCTATTCAGGGCAGCTCACCTCCTTAATACATTTTGCCATTTTGTTTTGCTATGAGCAAAATATTTCTTATCTTAGCAGCACATCTTATAATAACAGCTTTGTAGAATGAACTCTTCACATTTTTACAAACGAAAACGTTTTGGAACTTCTTGCACTCCTTGTCAGAAATATTCCTGTTTCTTAAGGAATTTGCCTACCAATACAAGGTATTTTTGCGCAGCTTATAACTATGTGGAAAAGGCAGATCTTAGGAAGGGCTATCAGAATCAAAAACGCAAATTGGGGTAACCACACAAAAAAAAATTGGAAAGAAAGTGCCATACATTATTTGTATTTTAAAGCTTTTTTAGATTTATGGTTACTTAATTATCTGAAAAATGCGTGGTCACCCACATTTTCTTTTTTGCTTCAAATAGGTCTTGCTAAGGTCTGCTTTTTACCCATGGTCATAACCTTTGCAAAAATACCTCTATATTAGGAGACACCGTCCTTAATTTATGAGCATTACTTAGATTTTCCTGAATGCTGGAAAAAACATCTGAAAACAGTTCAACCTATGTTTGTTTATAGATGTAAATGGACAAGTCGTATATGAGACAAGATCTAAGTTCGCTAAATGGGAGGCATAATCCGAAACCAGAAACCAAAATCTGAACAATTGCAAACTAGAATTGTTCTGCCCCTAAATGGAACGGAAAATCGAATTAGTGATCGGAAACTCCGCAATTAGATTGGCTGAAATCATTAACGAAAAAATCGTCTGACAATCCTCAGTCAAAATCCTCCTGCCTTTATTGAATCATAAACATAGAGATATAAAGAAATAAAGAAACGTAAACCATCTTGCTGTGATGGAATGAAATTCACAAAATAATATTGATAGCTCTTTAACACAACGTTTTCTGTGCAAATGTCCTGTAAATGCTGTTTATTACTAGTATCCGGGATTACAAACGAATTGTTAGCATTGTAATTAATGTATTGTAATTGTACTGTAAATCGTTTACTATAAGAGTGTTGTAAGTAGTGTACTGTGAGAGTATTGCAAGTAGCGTTTTGTGAGAAAAGCCAAGCGAGTCAAAATAAAAAAAAATTGAATCGAACCCAGTGTGTTTGTAAGTTAAGTTCAGCCCATACCACGTGACAATCTAGTAATCTCCGTAGCGACCAAAGAATTCAATGGACTTGTTTCGAGGCGCACAAGCTGGTCCCGTTGGAGTTCCAAAGTTGTCGATCTGGGGACCGTTATCCGAAGGCTTTATTACCACCCCGTCATAAGAGCTCATGGAGGGATCTTCGTCGAAGAAGCTGAAGGGCCTTAAAAGGAAGCTGGCAGAGTTCCCTGGGGTAGCTGTGTTAGGGACGTCCTCCGAGTGCATTATGTGCATCAAACCAAGGGTAACCCAGGCAACGAGATCTTCGTTTTCGATGTTCTCTCCATCAACGTACTTACTGAAGTCCAGGACGGGATCTGCCATGTCCTGTTGGTTGTACATGCAAGAGCTTTTCTCCTCATTCTCCTTTCGCTTGGTCACGTGCATTTGATTGAGCGACCAGGCTGCGCCTTTAGTCATTGGCCAGCTTTCAGGCAACACCTGTTTCATCATGTCTCGGATTTGGATGCGGTAGCCACGATGGACACCATAGGAGTTCTTCTTCCCTGGGCTGTAGAAGTTCAAAAGGGTGGGGGTGTCAAAGTTGTACTGATACACTGCTTCCTCTTCGGTTTTTCGCACGCGGCGGTGAAGCATTTTCTGCACTTGATAATCGTTAGGGAACCATGGGTTTGTGATGTTGGTTAGCCCGACTTGAACAGTTTCGTACGAGTTCTTGGTTCCTAGCACATCGATATCGACTTTGTAGTTGAAAATGTGATCATGCAGGGTGCCCCCCATTTGAGGGTGGATCTGATAAGCGTAAGGATCTTCATCTACTGTGTAGAAGGTCGTCTGAGCATACCCGCTTGTTGTCGTTCGCACCTCCAACACAGCGTTAGGATAGAAGATATAATCAAGGACATAGTCGTAGTTGTAGGTAGTTGAAGCCGTTCTCAGGATTAAAGCGCTTCCAGGCATCCCTCCATAGAAGTTATAACCGTTCTTGAAATTTGTGTCATAATGTCTACGCAAGGGAATTCCCATGTTCTGCTCGAACAAGCAAACTGCGTTCTTGAACTTAGCTGGATCGTTTCGTCCAATCAAATGAATCACGTCAAAGAAGGTTGCAGTGTTAGGGCAATCTACTCCCCGCAACAGTTCAAATGTCATAGAACCCATGCCCCAAGCCAAGTCAAGGAAATTAGTGAACATAGGTTTAGGACTCCACCCAGAGTAGAATGCCTCGGCTTCTTGGGCACTCAATTCGTAAACGATCCTCTCTCCTTTGAACTTTATGTCAAACAGTTGTATACCGGAAGTGGTACGCGACCGGAAGTCAAAACTCCAGCCCATGTACTCCACATGATGTCCGCTTACCGTATACCGTTTACCATCAGGCTCAAATAGCTGCGGGTTTCGAAGAGGCTTCGCGGGCTGTGGATCCCCTCGCCGTTGATAAGTTGAGAACTTTCCTTTATCTTTAGGCGCCGGGACAAAAACCTTGGATCCGCCATCGAATGCCGTCAGCAGCTCATCGACACTGTCATACGTTGCGTTATTGTAATAAATTTTTTCGACTCGCCAGCGTGACACATCATTTCCTCCAGTATCCAACATGATTTCGAAGCCGACAGGATGAATGTAGTAACCAATTAGGTCTCTCATCAACCAGGTCCAGTGCTTTCTCTGGTTCACCTTGAAAGTACTCGGTCCTGCAAAGAGTAAACGAGAATGAACTAACTTAATACAAAGTATTACATGTCAAAGGTTTGATATCGTTGTCATTCACTCGTTTTTGAATAGCTAATAGAAAGAACAACACATTACCATCAAGCAAAACCGTCGAATCGACCTGATTTCTTTTTTTGCCCACTTGTGGTTCAACTTCAATGGTAAACTCAACAAAACTGACGACTTAGCAAAATTTGAATCCGCCATTTTGTTTGCTTTGATCAAGCGGTGTCCCCCCATTAGTGAGTTAATCGACCTTGCCTTGTTTATCCCTTGGCTACTGTTACGGACGGTGTCTCGTTTTGTTAATGTGCATACGTTCTGCGCATCCCGGGATGCAGCAAGGACCTTTTGTTCTGGCGTTACTAGGCACTTCCGGTGGATGGCGTCAGCATTTCACTCAAGTTTAGGTGCGATACGTCCAAATTTTCTACGCACACGGTAGCTTATCGAACTTTTCAGTTAAAAAATGAAATTGAAGCAGCTTGCTGGTGATATTATTTGTTTGAGCATTTTCCAGCTCAAGCAACACAGAGAGTTGGAATGCTGCTATTGTCACTTATACGGATTATTTCTACGGTAACTTTTTAAACTACAAACACGCACCGTGAATTCAACTCATGGAAATTGTAAGAGTATCAACCGGCCTGAAAATACTCTTCATGTGGATGTCAACGTCTGAGAACCTCTTGACAGAGAGAATTTAGAGTTTGTTCAGTTTATAAACCCAGGAGCAAGACGTTTTACTTGGACACAGAAAACTCCCATGATCCAAAGGAGGCTTGATTTTTGGTTAACCGACAATGCCTTGCAAGAGGAGATTGAGCAGGTAAGCATTATTCCTTCTATAAAGTCTGATCACTCAGCAATTCTGTTGTCAATTAATGGAATAGAAGAAAAATCACACGGTCCTTCCTTCTGGAAGTTTAATTCAAGTTTATTAGATGACAATGATTATGTAGCTCTAATAAACGATAACTACCAGGTTTGGGTTGAAGAATTTAGGGATATACAAGATCCCAGATTGCTTTGGGATCTTATTAAATACAAAATTAGACAGGAGACAATTTCATACAGTAAACGCAAAGCGAGGGAAAGAAAGGCGAAATTGACAACTTTAGAGGGAAAATGGACAATCCTTCAAGAGCTATGTGATCAGGATCCATCAACGGATAATCTGAATAGGCTAGAGATTTTGAAAACCGAGTATGACCTTCAATATGAATACATTGCACAAGGCGCTATAATCCGATCAAGGGCCAGATGGTATGAGCAAGGAGAGAAAAACAACAAGTATTTTTTGAACTTGGAGAGCTCTAGGGGTAAAAAGAGGACGATCCGAAAGATTCTTAAGGAGGATCAATCTCTGACAACGAACCCCAAAGAAATAATGGACGAACTTAGAAGTTTCTATTCAAATCTTTACCAAGTGAACTCCACTAGAGAAAGTGAAGCCTCATTAGACGCATTCCTTAACAGCGTATCCGTACCCACACTGTCTGAAATACAGAAAGAGAAGTGTGAGGAAAAATTGACTATCGGTGAATGTTTCAACATTTTGAATGATTTTCAAAAGAACAAAACACCTGGCAACGACGGCCTTACAGCGGAATTTTACTTAATAGCCTTTTGGCCTATTCTTGGAAAACATTTAGTAGCTTGTCTCAATTATGCACATAATCACGGAGAGTTATCTAACTCTCAGAAACAAGCGGTGATCACTTTATTAGAAAAGAAAGGAAAAGATAAAAGGCTGATCAAAAATTGGAGACCGCTTTCCTTAATTAATGTGGACACCAAAATTGCCTCTAAGGCGCTAGCTAAACGATTAGAGAATATACTACCTGACTTGATTCATTACAACCAAAACGCTTATGTGAAAGGTAGATCAATATTTGACGCCATCAGGACAATTGATGATGTATTAGAATATACAAAATGTAGTGATCAGTCGGGTATCCTTGTAACAATTGATTTTGAAAAAGCGTTTGACTCTTTGGACCATAGATTCTTATTAAAGGTCCTTCGCACTTTCAATTTCGGACCATCTTTTATTCAATGGATTCGCATCTTTTACTCGAATGTGTCTAGTTGCGTAATAAATGATGGTTTTGCGACACGTTACTTTAATGTTGACCGTGGTGTGAGACAAGGGGATCCCTTATCCCCTCTCTTGTTTATTCTTAGTTTAGAAGTTCTAGCTTGTAGTATTCGACAGAATGATAAGATTCAAGGGATCAAAATTGAGGATGAAGCTGTGAAAATCTCTCTTTTCGCCGATGACATGACATGCTTTTTGAGAAATAAGTCTTCATATGAGAACCTGATTGTTAATTTAGATTTGTTTTCGAGATTCTCAGGTTTAAAATTAAATGAGGAAAAAACAGAATTTTTTTGCTTAGGGGTCCAAAATTTATCTAAATCGTTTTCCTATGAATTTAAACACTCAATTAAGATTTTAGGCGTACATTTTGACTATGATGAGCTTTCTAGGAAAAAGGCTAACTTCGAAGCAATCATTAAGTCTATTAAAAAAACATTAGGCATGTGGAAATGGAGGGGACTCACACTTATAGGAAAAAAACAAATCGTTAAATCTTTTGCTATTCCGAAATTTATGTCGAAAGCTTCGCTTATTCATGTCTCTAAAGATCTCATACAGGCAGTCAATAAAGAACTTTACAGCTTTATTTGGAAAGGAAAGGATAAGGTTAAACGGTTAGCCTTGATTAATGACATTGAAAATGGAGGGCTAAAGATGCTGGATATAGAATCTATGGTTCTAGCGCAAAGAACGATGTGCTTGAAGAAGTATATTGAGGACTATGTTAGTCCCTGGAAGATTTTCTTAAACCACTATTTGAAAAAATTAGGGGGAAAGTTCATTTTGCAGTGTCATTTTGATTGCCAAAAATTGCCCATATTTTTACCTGAGTTTTACAAAGATTGTCTTGCTGCGTGGTCAACTCTTTCAAGTAAAGAAGTGTGCTCGTACGAGGATGTTATGAACCAATATTTGTGGAATAATAAAAACATTCTATGTGAAGGTAAATCTTTATATTATGCCTTTTTTCACATAAACTGTGGGATTAGCAAAATCGGAGATTTAGTCTCTAAAGACAATACGTTTCTGGAAAGTGATAAAATTCTCAGTTCAAAACTATCCCCTAGTCAATACTTCCTTTTAATGGGAGTAGTCAGTGCCATTCCAAAGGAATGGCGCTCCACTATCAAGGGTGAGAGTATATACTGTGAGACATATCCCCGCCCTGCAAATTCTTTTGAAGTGCCAATAAAGGGGAAAATGTTGGATATTTCTAGCATTTCCTCCAAAATTGTTTATGAAGAGTTTCTTTCTCGTAAACTTATTCCTCCTACTGCCCAAAACAAATATAAAAAGGAGTATCCAAATCTCTCCGTCGATTGGAAGAAAATCTATTCTCTAGCGTTTAGCGTTACTTTGGATACAAAGTTAAGAGCTTTTCAGTACAAATTGCTAAACCATATTGTGTATACAAATGATAGACTTTATAAATTTAAGATTGTAGACTCACCATTATGTGCTTTCTGTAACTCTGAAAATGAATCCCTCGAGCATTTATTGTTTCTTTGCAAAGCAAGCGAGGTATTCTGGAAAGAGGTATTGTCGTGGTTGGCCATCCATAAGAATGAACTTTTAAATGTTTCTCTCACTGATGTTTTGTTTGGTAAATTCGATATTGATAAAGACTTTATGGTAGTTAACCATGCTCTTCTTCTTGGAAAATATTTTATTTATAGGTGTAAGCTTGATAATATTAAACCTTCTTTGGCAGTTTTTAAGGCTAAATTAAAAGCTACTTTAAATTTAGAATTTTACATTGCCAGGAAAAAAGGCACACTTGCTCAACATTACAGAAAGTGGAATATCTTTATTCCTGTATTAATTTAGATAATTTCCCTTTCCATTCTACCATTTTAATAACCCAACAAATATATATTGTTATTTTTTAAGGTCACTCTTTTTTTCGAAACCTGTTTTTTTAACCTTTTGTTTAGAAAGCTGGTGTTTGCATTGTTATGTTTCCGTTTTCTTTCCGCTCTCCATAGCATAATATACTTGTATTTGTTATTACTGTAACGTGCATATGTTTGTAGTAAGTAATGTTAGGCTTGTTAGTATTTACTTTTATTGTAGTAGTAGTAGTGTAAGTACCGTCCGGACTGTAAGTAATGTTTAAATTGTATTGTTGTAATTGTATTGTATTGTTGTATTGTTTTGCTGTAATGGCAAGAAATAAAAATTTGCAAAAAAATAAATAAATAAATAAAATAAATAAATAAACTAAGCTTACTGCCTACCTTCGAAGATCCCAAACTAACAGTATAGCTTATTTTTATAAAAATGCAATAGAATGGAATGGCGATGATTCTGTTTTGTTCAATGGAAATTTGAGATTAAAAGACCAGAAAATTAACCATTTCACGTCGTTTGTTTGCTAGCTTATCCGTCAAAACTGTTGAGTAGTTAAATGTAAAATGCATGTTGACCCGATGTGTCTCTAGCTTCCCAAGCGACATTACTAAAGAAAAGGATAGCCAGTGAAGACAAAAGACTACTGGGTGAAAACCTTTCGCGGCCGGCCGGCCTCTGGTTGCAACTGTTCGGTAGCAGAATTTACCGGTCCACAAATTTACGGCAGATATATATGCTAAGTACATTTGATGCTCAAAAACTTTAATACAGCGGTCCACAAAAATTCTACCTCTAAAACTTTACAAAAAAAGTCTCTCACTCAAAAACTCTACGCTTCATTGTCTACGACATCACTGACTAGTGTGCACGCGCGTACGCGCGCCCTTGGAGTTGGCGTGACGCGCGATCTGTCACGCAAAAACAGTCAAAATAAAGTTTTGTCAATCTTAACAGCTACAGTTGCTTGTTTTCACTGATACGTACTCAAATACATATGTTCTTAACCCTTTAGGCACAAATGTCAACTTTTGTATTCTCCTCACTGTTCGCTTGGTCTCTTTTATGGTGCATGTTGGGAGAGTTTGTTTGAACATCAAGACATTTCATGTTTGGTGATCATTTCCTTTATTCTCGTCACCTATATGTTTGATCATGTAGTGATATTGAAAGGAGAAATTAGATGCTGGTCACTCTTGGGAGTTAAAGGGTTAAATCAATAGTTTGTGTTTTCGTCCAGAACGCTTTCATTTACTTTCATCATTTTTCTCGTACTTTTGAATTCCAGAAAAGCCATTCGGCCGTAATATACTTTTTCTAAAGTAACTTTTAATCCTGACACCCGAAGAAAAGCATCAAATGGCCGGTGAATAGCAAAAAACGCTAAACATCTTTTTTTGAACCACGAGAAATGGCTTCCAATAGGTTTTTATGACACCAAAACAGTGCTTTAACCCTTTCATTCCCAGAGCCAGTTATGGAGACATTAAGGTGATTCTAACTTTTGAGTCTCTGGATGAAATCCTATGGCGTGACTATTCAAATGAAACCTCATCAGTAGTCCTTTCACATGGTACTATTTACATCCTAGTACTTTACAAAATGAAATTTGGGATTCCTCTTGAATTTTAATTTTAGGCACTCTCGGTAGAGAAAGGACTAAAAAGCTAATTCAACTATCGACCGCTTTAGATGAAGAACGTGTACTTTTAGTCAATTAGTGGATGAAAAAGTTCGTCAAGAAGGAAATCCTCTTTTTAAAATTAAACGTGAATAAACGATTCCCTACGTCGGCTCGAAGTTGAAAAGAAAACTGTACATGGTTTTGTTCTGTTTTGATTTTGAAGCAGTTTAGTACGAACTATTGTGTTATTATCGTGTCTATCAAAGGTTCACACGAAACAAGCGCGCGTGGTTCGAAGTGGTTCGCACAAGGCGTGCGTGTTGTGTGTTGAGGTAGCATACGCATGGGTCAATAAGTCGACTTCCGGTGAACTTTAAATTCCAGCTACTTCGTAGTTTTAGTTTTGATAATTTTTTCCGGCGATAAACTTTTTAATACTACTTTTGCAGTATTTCTATGCAATATTATTTATGAATTACGCTTTTCTGAACAAGCAATGGCTATTTCAAAATTTGAAATCTCCCGTAAAAAATTATTTTTCAAGAAAAATTTCAAAGCGATGCATTGGTAGAAGAAAACTTAAATGGAGATCATTCAGCAATGCAGTATGTACTGATAAGTTGACAACTCGGAAATGGCCTATACACTATTGTAAGAGAAGATGTAGCCGGATATATTGATCATGTTGACCACGCTGGGATTGTTTTTCAATATTGCCTTTGTTGTATATGTAGATGAAAGGCCGAAAAGGTCGCGAAAAGCTTTAGAAGACTCTGGAAGACGATGAAAAGGATCGCGCATTGCTTGCGTGACTGGCAAGAATAACATACCTAATCATAAGAAATTAACGCTTGTTTTAAGTAACGCAGAATTAACGCGATTTTAATATAACGCAAATTGAAGGGAAAATTACTCCCCAAAAAGGAAATTATCGCGAACAAGGGAGACAACAAATTAACGCGATCAGCACAAAGAAACACAGTCAGTGGTCACAACTGCAACAACAACCTCGTTCCCAGGGTTTCTCTTCTTCCGTCCCCTCGCTCCAGGGGACGGGAAGAAGAGAGACCCTGGGATCGAGGTTTAATTGACTGAATTTAAAAATCCCAACAAAACAATTCTTGCAGGTGTGAGGCAATTTCGTTACAGCCAATGTCATTAAATTTTGTCTATATCATGTACGCGGAAAAGGAAAGCTATTGTTGTCTACATGTCAAGAATGTCTATACTGGATCCAGAATTTGGGATTAAACTGATGGAAATTAAGCTAAAGTTGCGGAAACTAAATTTGCATTAATTCCACGGAGTGTAAATTTCCTTTCATAAGGTATGTAACGTAATTCCGCTTGAAATGTTAACATTTCTCTCTGCTCTCAACTTGATATTAACTCGGATATTAAACAGACGAAAATTATTCCGCAGAACACAAAATATTCATTTAATTTTCCTGAAATTTAGTCACGAACGACCTCCTTACGATCAATTTCCTAAAACCCCTTTTTCCGTTGCAGCTGGGAAAATTGTACATCCCGTGCACAACCGGTTTACCATCGACATAATGATACTTTTACCCTGACACGAAATATTGCCCTCATACTCAGTTTTGAAGTAAATATTTAAATATATATTGTTTTACCCATACAACAAACCTACCCATTTTCACGAGGGTAGGTTAAAAGGTTAAAAGGGGAGGGGAGGGGAGGGGAGGGGAGGCTACTCCGATCCCGCTATACTGCGCAAAAAATACCTCAGTCGTTAGGAGGCACCCTCCCTAATCGCACTTTTAGGAACAGAAATCTGTCCAAAGGATCAATTTTAGTCTTAGATTAACTATATTTAACCCTCGATTTACGCTACAAAATGAAGGATTTTTGCTTGTGGACTACAGGCAGTCTCTCTTTCCGCTCAGAGATATTCGAGCAAACCTGCCAACATGCGAGAGATTTTTAAAGTGAACGTAAAGAAAGAGAAGGGGGAGGGAAATTGATGAATTTTAAGAAAATTGAAAGTTTTAAACAATAAAAGGTGAGTTAGATGGACATCAAAACAGTCCACAAACAACCCCAAGGGCTCTTGCGTGGGGGAGGACTGTCTGGGGTGTGTACAAAAATTTAATCCCTCTTTTATTTCTTTCTCAACTCTTATCCCATTTCCTAAAAATTCACGAATATTGTCCCCTTAAATGATTAAATAACATTCGTAATTTCTGTCTGCATGCGCATACAACTGCGTACTAGCTAGAGCACTAATACTTAACCTTTGAACACAAGAAACCGTCAAAAGTGAAAAAGAGATATAGACTACGAGCAGTCTTTCTATGCACCCAGGGATAGTCAAGGAAAATGAACAAGCGAGCGAGCGCGAAATCGCCTGCCGCGTTAAAACGTGACGGGCGTGTCGAGCCGCTAGTGTACTTACTCACTATACTAGCGGCTCGACACACGCGTCATGTTTCAACGACGCGGGCGATTTTCGCGCCCACTTGCTTGCTTGTTTCCCTCGACTATCCCTGAGCAGAAAGAGAGACTGCTCGTAGTCTAAAGAGATAAGGGACAAAGGACAAAGCCGCGCAGGCGTCACAACGTTACATAGTGCCCTCTAATGCGCTCCAAAATCACATAATGAGCTGTTGACAGAAACGTATACAATGGCTTTTGCTTTGTGTTCGTTATTTCGGGGATTTCGTTACACTGGGGTTTGTTATATCGGGATTCGATATTCTGATCCATACATTTTGCTGTAACTTTGGCCCGGGCTGAAGGATATCGTTGGTTATACCGGGGACTTTGTGTCGGGGAAGTTAAATCGGGGTTCGTTCAATGGGGGTTTTATTGTGCAGGTTGGTTAGAGAAGATGTAACCGGATATATTGATCTGAGGTTGTTTTTCAACTTTGCTTTTCGCACAGGGCGCAGAGGAGTCATATTTGACCGTAATGCTGGCTAAATTCATCGCGCAAATCGATCTTGTTTTGAATTCAAAACAATGAAAGTGCCTGAACAAAGCATGCTATCTAGTTACGCGTCTGGTGAAATTCTATCCGCAAGACAAAAGGCCGACAGTGGTCGCCCGAAGGGCGACGTTATCGGAAAGCGAAGCTTTCCGAAACGAGACACGAAGTGCCGAGAAGAAAAAAACGACTCTTCTTTACTGTTGGTCGGCTGTTAGTTACTGGTGATACGCCCACAGCAACTGCTGTATGCGGTTTTCGTCATGCGGATGGCATTTCACCAGACGCGTAACCAGATAGCATGATGCTTTGATTTGCACGATGAATATTTAGCCACCATTACGGTCAAATATGACTCCTGTGCGCCCTGTGCTTTTCGTTTAGATGAAAGGCCGAAAAGGTCGCGAGAAGATTTAAAAGACAAAGGAACACGATAAAAAGGATCGTAAATTGCCTGCGTAAGAAAGGCAAGAATAACATGTGTAGCTCCGTTCTTGTAATTTCGCTTGAAATGTTTACTTGTCTCTCCGCTCCCAACTTGATATCAACTCGGACATTTGGATAGCAAACTGACGAAATTAGTATTAAATGTTCCTGAAATTTTGTCACAAACAATCTCCTTACGAGCAATTGCCTAACACTCCATTTATCTGTGCGGCTGGGAAATTTCAAATCCCGTGCAAAACCGGTTACCATCGACATATTGATACTTTCACCCTGACACGAAATATTACCCTTTACAGGAGCATATCACGTCCCCTTTACTATTAAAATAGTAACACCTTACAACCACTTTTGAAATAAATGTTATGCTCATGTTGTCACACTTGAAACAGGACATAAACACTTTTGAAGTAAATATTTCAATATATATTGTTTTACCCATACAACAAATCTACCCATTTTCGCGAGGTTAGGGGACGGGTGGGTTACTCCCATATAAAAGCAAGAGGTGTGTTTTGCCCACGGGTCTACAATCAGGTGCAGTTTTTTTTTTTTTTTTTTTTTTTCATTCTGAGGTGAAGTACAGCACCACCCAATTGATTTCCCAGCAAAAGGGCATTTTAGGTATCCGATACTAGTGACATTAAAAAATCAAGGGCAAGGGTTCGCGTTTGTGAAATGAAACTATAGGGTAGAAAGGCCCAGATGTTTTTATTTTGAACACTGCTACTACCTTCCCCACCCCTTTCATTTGAGACCCTCCTTCTAAGCAGTTCTACGTGTAAAGCCTTACCTGTAAAGCCCCATGTTAAGCAGCGGTCCTTGCAGTCCTCGGACAGAGTATAGCCATCGAAGCTTTCCTTTAGCAATCGAGAAGCATGTTTCGTCACATTTCGGATCAATTTGTCCATGACAGCGAGCTCCTTAGGATCTGCAAAGCGCGCGTTGAAAGGAATCGGGTATTTCTGGCCCGGACCTTTTGTTTCTTTGTATTGAGATGGTGCAGCTGCAGGACCTACCAGATATTCTCTAACGTCTGGGTTGACTTTTCCTCCTTCGTAAATAACAACTCGAGCCATGCGTTCAGGCTTCTGGGCGTTGTCGCTGTCGAGGAATTGAAGTGCTTTAGCCTTGTTTGGTTGCTGCAGTTCGATCAGGTAAATGTAGTTGTCGTTGATGGACGCGCTCTCGTAGGGTGTGACATTCAAGGACGATTGAGCGAGAATGTAATCTCGAATGGCGATGATTTCGTCCTTGGACAAATCGTCGTATAGACCTGCCGATCGTGCTGGCGGAGGAGGTTCGAGCTGGGTAGTCTCCGGGCAGAAATCTTTAACGGCAGAAGACGATCCATTTTCTACGATTTCCTTACTGTTTCTTGTGGCGACCACGATTAATGCAATGAGCAGAGCTATGGAGACCAACGTTAAAATACCGACCAGAATTTTCAAAATAAGCTTTGTTTTGTCGTCTTTTTCTGCCATTGTCGAGAGCGCTTATCGGAGCAACACCCACGGCAAAACCTCCAACTGACCCTTGTGACAGCTTACTTTAGTAATATAAGGGCACCCCAAATATGGTCTTTTATCTATCGTCCACCGCGATCTCTTTTTATTGTTAATGGGCCGGAAACAATTAATTTTTCACACACACAAAAAAACATTATTCAAATTTCCAGCGGGGGATGAATAGCACCACAGGAAAGTAACGCTCCTTAGTTTCTATGAGTGGTTACGCTTTTCAGGTTTATCCATATCCACTGACTCAAAAATTGCCAGATAGAAAAGCTGGACTGGACTCTGGACTGGACTTTGGACTGACTTTTATTGACTTGAAATGAACTTAATATTTTTTCTGGACTAATTTGCAATTTTTTTTTTTGCTTTGTGCCGGGTTACAAAATAAAGAAATAAACTGGGGAA
Source organism: Siderastrea siderea (assembly GCA_964030785.1). NCBI lineage: Eukaryota > Metazoa > Cnidaria > Anthozoa > Scleractinia > Rhizangiidae > Siderastrea > Siderastrea siderea. The sequence goes on along the minus strand of OZ034977.1, from coordinate 27,019,337 downwards.
ACATTCGATCACAGATATAAAAGGGTGTGGGAAGGCCTGCACGACTCCTACTTCACGTCTTTGTAAGCCGCGCCTTAGATCACTCGGTCTTTCGACCAATTTAGCTTCTTGTATTTTTGTAGTGGGTTAGTCTGGAGGATTTTTAAATTGCGACTGAATAGAGCCGTTAAAATTAAGGCGTCACATTTCAAGGACTGTTACTGTATAAAGGTCATATCTGCTATTTGTATGATGGCCTCCTACGGCTCTACGCCGCAATTGAAGCAACAACTTCAATTTCTTGACGGATGGGTCTATAGATCACACTCCGTGATGCGAAAGTCTACATCCTGCAACAGAGTTTTTAAGACAATATTAGCCGGGCCCGGCGCTACAAACAAAGAAACTCGTCAAGTTGCAGATAATATTTCGGATCCTTTATTGTCAGAAATTTAAGCATTAGAGGCTGAAAAACCTATCAAGTCCGTAAACGAGCCAAATTCAACAATCTAATTCGCCAAGAGCGGCATTAAAAAGTCGCTTTACAGACGATCAAAGGTCAAATATTACAAACAGGCGTAGAGCCGTAGGAGGCCATCATACAAATAGCAGATATGACCTTTATACAGTAACAGTCCTTGAAATGTGACGCCTTAATTTTAACGGCTCTATTCAGTCTCCATTTAAAAATCCTGCAGACTTAACCTACTACAAAAATACAAGAAGCTAAATTGGTCGAAAGACCGAGTGATCTAAGGCGCGGCTTACAAAGACGTGAAGTAGGAGTCGTGCAGGCCTTCCCACACCCTTTTATATCTGTGATCGAATGTTTCCCCAGTTTATTTCTTTATTTTGTAACCCGCGCAGTATTCGGTTCTTCTACTCCCCGGTTTCAATCTGTCAACACTTTTCAAGCCAGAAAAGAAAACAATAGGTCTTTTACTCACTAACAGGCTCCACGCAGATCGAAAACAGCCTGCGTGCAGACGTCTCCTATTTCCTTCCACCCGCGGGTGGAAGGAAATAGACGTCTGCACGCAGGCTAATCGAAAATTATCTCGCGCGAGCTGCGCGCTATTGTGGAGGAACGTGGGTTTTCTGGTAAATTGTTAAAATGTTTCTAAAAACTGGTTCATAATTAAATTGAGTTGTTTTTATTAAGGGATGGACCATTTTGTTTTATTTTTATTTTTTTTTTGGAAGAGGGGGATGGGGGCAAATACGAAAAAAAAAATTCCTGCACAACTTTTACAGAAGAAATATAAATCGTGCATAACGGCACAAAGCAAAACATATATATATATATTGCAAATTAGTCCCGAAAAAATATTCATGCAGAAAAAAATTTTCACTTTATTTTTAATTATTAACTAATTAGTAAAATATTAAGTTCATTTCAAGTCAATAAAAGTCAGTCCAAAGTCCTGTCCAGAGTCCAGTCCAAAGTCCAGTCCAGAGTCGAGTCCAGTCCAGCTTTTCTTTCTGGCCCTCACAAATCGCGTGATGAAGCACTTAAAGTGAACAGCATTCCACACAAGTCGAACGCTTTTTGTAACGTAAACAAAATAAATCAAATTTCGAGTTACTGCTCCAAGACATGGAAAGAATTCTTTTAACATTAAAGAAGTGGAGAATTGTTTCCTTAGTGAACCACTTAGGTTTGCATTTAGTCTATGCAGTGAAGGGCGATTTCGCCAGCTTGCGTGCTGGAAGGTGCTTGAGCTGAGGGGATCGATATTTTAGTTTATCAGTGTAAAGATCGTATTCAACAAACGTCGCTCGCATTTGACATTTTGAGATTAGAAAGCTTTAATGTCAATTTGATTCACCGCTTCCGAGACAATCCTTTATCTTCTTTCACCTTATGCAATTGTGTTTTCATTACGTGTTATCTTTATTTTGCTCCCCGAAATGTGGAACAACTTTTTTTAACATAAACGGCCCGCCCATTGTGGGCATGTGCGGACGTCTGAAACGGACTGATAAATAAATATTTTGAATCGGTGTTTAGCCGACTGTTATGGCGGGCCATCGCTGTCAAAAGTAGATATCATGATATCATGAATGATATCATGATATCTGCCAAATATCATGATATCGTGATATCATGATATCATGATATCATGACGTTAGGATATCTCTAAGATAAGATCTCGTTTAATTCGTAAACCATTTAGCAAATGTATTGTTACAGTTGACCATTTCGCAAATGCCTTGTAATCAGTGTTATTTTTAATGTCTGACTTAACAGCCTGTCCATGAAATTAATCTGCCCACAACCAACAGTATGGCTTTCCTAAATCGTGTTACTTTAACAGTGTTTACAGCGTTGATTTTTTGTTCGTGTAGGAGCTCCCCCTCGTCAGTTCCATGGAAGAGCTCAGCCCAGTAGCGAAAAAAAGCCCCAAGTTACACCTCAAACTGAAATGTCGGAGCCAAAATGTCGTTTTTTAAATAAACCCCGGGCGCGTTAACTCGAGAAAATACGGTACGCGCGAAAACTATTAAGAGTAATGTTGAAAAATACCCTTACGAGTTGGTGTATTTTGTGGGAGTGAGTACAATTGCTACAAATAGGACATACGTTTTTTTCGCTTTGATCTGAAATGTTGACTAGAGTTGAAGATCAGAACGACACACGCCATCGGAGAAGAAAAAACCAAAGCGTAACTCGCATGCAAACCCTTCCCCCTCCACTCCTATAACCTACCCCCTCCCAAGGTAAAAGTAGTTCCAAGTATCGTATCACCACAGTCAACTGACAATATAGGGGCTGGTCTTGAGAGAACATACCTTCCTTTCAAAGCTTGGGTTTCCCTCAGATCATTAGATCCCATATTTTCGGGTGGCCATTACTTTTGGGAGGGTTTCATCCCAGGGTCTCTACACATGCATTAACGTTACTTTAGGGTAGGCGTTTCGCTCTAGGGGAGGGGTCGCGTTATTTCCGGAATTCTACTGCAAATAAAAGAAGGAAAGTTATGGTTTGGTATAGATTATTTGCCGTGGATAGCCGTCGGATATAATTTGTTAGCAGACTAGGGGTAACGAGCGTTAAGCTTAAGTCACACCACCTATTGCGTGACTGGCCAATTTTAAAAGTTTGCGAAAAAAAAATTCTCCAGTCTACACAAATAGCTTTATCCTTAACTTTAGACTTTCAGGTTTCCCCCCTTGCTATTGATAAAAAGCTACCAAGAATCAGACAAAAACCCAGCTAAAGCACGTGCTCTCTGGGGACCGGGAATCTGGTTTCATGAGTACAACCACACACTTAGCAAAGCTAGCTAATACAGTGTTGTTCTTTCCAGAGCACAAGTGCCCATCCCAAGAATAGGATTAACGCATGTACAGGCCTCAAGGTCATCTTGAAGCACGCCCAGCACGCGGACAAAGTCACGGTTCGCAGAAGTAAAAATGACACACGCTTTTTTTCCGATTACTGATGACCGTAGTTAACGTCAACTCAGTGTGGTAATTTCAAAAGTCAGACATTAAAAATAACACTGATAACAAGGCATTTGCGAAATAGTTAACTATGACAATACATTTGCTAAATGGTTTACGAATTAAACGAGATCTTATCGTAGTGATATCCTGACGTCATGATATCACGATATCATGATAGCACGATATCATGATATTTAGGCAGATATCATGATATCATTCATGATATCATGATATCTACTTTTGACAGCGATGGCCCGCCATAGACTGTTACCGCAATGTGCACATGAGTGTTTTGAAGCGCGGTTTGCTTATCATGATTCGTCTCAGTGATCGAGCAATGGAAAATGAAACCCGCTTTTAAAGTGAGATTAAAAGGGTGACTCTTGGTCAATTCAAGTTAGTTTTAAAAAACGCATTACCTAATAAGATAAAGTTCGAAATGAGTTACCCGCGTAAAAAATTAATGAGGCAAATTTGAAATGAAATAAATTCTGACCACACTAAACGGAAAGGAAACCACTGCACTGAGTCAATGCTTTGTGTGACTCTTGGCTGGAGTCATATAATAAATACTGAAAGGTGACGGCCTGTTAGATCTGTCAAAACGATTGCGTGATTTTATTCACGCGAACATGCTTTAGGTAATTCATTCACTAACCAAGATGAAACAAAAGTAGCTTTGATTTTTGGCAGGAGCAATAGGCCAGATGGAAAAGTTGGACTGGACTCTGGACTGGACTTTGGACTGGACTCTGGACTGGACTTTGGACTGACTTTAATTGACTTGAAATGAACTTAATATTTTACTAATTAGTTAATAATTAAAAATAAAGTGAAATTTTGAATTACTTAAAATCATACTAAACACGTTATACTTTTCGGGAGGGGGTGATTTTTTTTTCTGCATGAATATTTTTTTTCGGGACTGGTTTGCAATATTTTTCTTCCCTTTGTGCCGCTATGCACGATTTATATTTCTTCTGTAAAAGTTGTGCAGGAATTTTTTTCGTATTTGCACCCACCCCTCTTCCAAAAAAAAAATAAATAAATAAAACAAAATGGTCCACCCCTTAAATAAAAACAACTCAAAAATAAAACACAAACAGCGGTAATAAACATCATAAACTTACGCACTTTTATATTAACTTGACGTTTCGTATGCTAGTCAACATGCATTTTCAAAAGTGACCGTTACAATTTTGACAAACCTTTTATACAATAGTGATAAGGGGTCTGGAGCCAAGATTAAGAAAACAATCTTAACAGTGAATCTATAATCTTAACAGCGATACAGTTTTTGAGCGGTATGGCCACGAAACGTTGAAGATCGTTAGAGACTATGAGAAAAAACAACACAATTTAACTATGAACCAATTTTTAGAAACATTTGAACAATTTACCAGAAAACCCACGCTCCTCCACGATAGCGCGCAGCTCGCGCGATATAATTTTCGATCTGCGTGGAGCCTATTAGTGAGTAAAAGACCTACTGTTTTCTTTTCTGGCTTGAAAAGTGTTGACAGATTGAAACCGGGGAGTAGAAGGACCGATTACTGCGCGGGTTACAAAATAAAGAAATAAACTGGGGAAACATTCGACTGTACTACGTGTTTTATTTTCAAATTCGTTGGTAGTTAGGCCGCGTCCGATGTAAGAAATCTTCTGGTATCTGTCATGCGAACTGCCAGTAAAAAAGACGCTTTGTTTTTTTTTGAAATTCAATTCTGGGAATATCTGGAATATAAAGGTAACTGACAGGTGTTGATCGATTTAAACAAAGAACCGAGTAAAATAAGTACTACATTTTGTAACCTCTTACGTACCATCTCGAGTTCGCCTTCTCGCGGTATTTTTCTAGGTGTCCCGCGCATCGACTTCCGGTTGTTCGATTAAACTACAACACAGACGATTCGAGTCGATTCAAGAATGGGTTTAAGTTGCCTTATTCCAAAAATTTGTGTTTAGACAGATTAGCTAGAGGAATTAATGAATTACATGTACCTTTACCAGATCCTCGATCGAGTTCCTGGTGGCCAGGGCGATGGCTTCGTCTTCATTTTCAACCTGCAATTTTCTCCACCACGAATTTGTCATCGGAGCCGACGAATCCTCTCCACGGACAACGCTAGCGTATGTACGCGTGGACTTCTCATCTCCATCGTGAAAACCACTACTTCCACAATCCATTTTTTTTTGTAAACACAGAGTTGAACGTGGGAATACCTTAATAGATAGTCCGGATAATACGTGTATGATCGGTACGCGATTGTTATTTGATGCTTGTTAACGCGCCTGTCAGTTACCTATATATTCCAGATATTCCCAGAATTGAATTTCAAAAAAACAAAGCGTCTTTTCACTGACAGTTCTCGTGCCAGATACCAGAAGTTTCCTTACATCGGACAAGGCCGATCTACCAACGAATTTGAAAATCAAACACGTACTACAGTCGCTGTACTACAGTACTACAATGTTTTCCCCATTTTATGTCTTTATTTTGTTGGCATAACACGTACTGTAACCCGCGCAGTAATCGGTTCTTCTACTCCCCGGATTCAATCTGTCAACACTTTTCAAGCCAGAAAAGAAAACAATAGGTCTTTTACTCACTAATAGGCTCCACGCAGATCGAAAATTATATCGCGCGAGCTGCACGCTATCGTGGAGGAGCGTGGGTTTTCTGGTAAATTGATAAAATGTTTCTAAAAATTGGTTCATAATTAAGTTGAGTTGTTTTTATTTAAGGGATGGACCATTTTGTTTTATTTTTATTTTATTTTTTTGGAAGAGGGGAGTGGGGGCAAATGCGAAAAAAAATTCCTGCACAACTTTTACAGAAGAAATGTAAATCGTGCATAGCGGCACAAAGGGAAAAAAAATAGTGCAAATTAGTTCCGAAAAAAAATATTCATGCAGAAAAAAAAATCACCCCCTCCCGAAAAGTATAACGTCTTTAGTATGATTTTAAGTAATTTAAAGTTTCATTTTATTGTTAATTATTAACTAATTAGTAAAATATTAAGTTCATTTCAAGTCAATAAAAGTCAGTCCAAAGTCCAGTCCAGAGTCCAGTTGAAAGTCCAGTCCAGAGTTCAGTCCAGAGTTCAGTCCAACTTTTCCATCCGGAGTAAATTAAGAACCTACTCTACTTACTATTTATGAAGAAACAAAAATATGCTGTTTGGGAGCTCAATATTTTAACAAGCGACGAAAAAGTAAAAATTATTGGTGCTGTCGCAAATTAAGCCCCTTTCCAATAAATGATGAACATGAAACGTGCCATACAAAGTTTTTGAAAACTTAAGGCCGCGGGTGAGAGACTAGATCATCAGTATTCGTTTATTTAAAGCGTATGCACGAAGTGCGACGAATGATAGCGACATTGCGCGAAATATTCATGAGTGAGCTCTGCAGTATAAAATCTTTGGTTTATGCATCAATGGTTGCTCGTGTGTTTAATTGTGTGGCAGGAAATATAGTGCATTTAAAGTATTTTTAAATAAAAATTTTCATAATTACAATAATAATGAATACGTTGAGCACTCGCTTGTTGTATCTGTACCGTTCTTTTTATTCTTTATCTGTTAGTTGAAATGTTAATTGCAACTTTTTAGAATTTTTCCAGCAAAACAAAACGAAAATAAAATACTACTTTGTGTGTGGTATAAATATTAATTGGTTCAGCGCCAATGCTTTTTTCTTTCGTTTGTTTTTCACTTTTTGACGGAAAACACACGATTTTTTTGGATTGCATGCAACCTATTGTTTGTTTCTGGAGTGTTAACAATAGCTTTTTAATTTTTATCTCCATAATTTGCGTAATAAAATATTCTTGTCTTAAACACTCGTGTTTCTTCGATAAGCCTTCGGAAGCCCTAAAACCACTAATTTTGTGTCCAAGAATACAGCGCGGATATAAAATTTCCTGAACTGACAAAGCAGACAGGTAAAATAGGTGTGTTGTAGGTTGTCACAACAGAAGCACTTTTTTAAAACAGGCTTTTTAACAGAAGTTTTAAGTCTTCAAATATAAACAAGGACGATTTTACTAATTTAAAGGCTTATAACTTTCAGTGGAACTTGAAATCACAAAATCGGCTTCTGTTGTGACACAATAGAGGCTTTAACTGATCAATTAGTGGCAAAGTCAAGAAGCGTTGTCTTCGCCACGAGGAAAAAACTTGGACACGGAGTCGCGTTTTACCAAATCTTAACTTTGGAAGCTCAAAGCATCGCAAAGAAACGCAATTTATCAAAGGAAAAACAACCTTGTTGCACTTCCAACATTCCTCAAGCCCTCTATTAAGTTTCAACGAAATCGGCTCCCAAACGATCAAGATCCAAAGTTTTTTAACGCAAGACCTCCACTAAAATTTTGCCTTATAAATTTATTCATGAGCAGCTTGTCACCCGCGGTCTTAAATACGGGCCGATACAGTCGCATCAACAACAAGTGAAACGTGTCATAATCAGCACTTAGGACGATACAGGCGTATGATAAAACAAAGACCACGCAGTCTTACGCTCAGACAGCCAAGTTGACCAGCAGTTTCTGAATCAAACAACAAAAAAACATGTTTCTCAGGGTTTAGCTGTTTTATAAGCAAAGGATATGTTCTTTTTATCACGATGTGCACAAGTTAGGTACGCGCAATAAGTCAATAACCATTACCCGACGCTGATTTGTGAATAACTCGGAAATCAAACCAGAATACCAAGCAAACAAAATTTATAGTAAACATGAAGCAGAAACAGGCGCACACGCTGTCGTACTAACACTACATAAGTGCTTTAGCTTGTGCTAGCAGATCGTGTCAGCATTTTCAGGAATCAAGAGAAACGTATTCGTCCAGCTTTCCAAGAATTCTTTGATCAGCAGTTTGGTTGCCTAGACACTACATCGCTGACCAAACAGCCCGAGGCTTCTCCAAACCACTCCCTTCCTTACACCTCCCCGCTGAATAAACCTCCCCACCCCCAAGAAAACCGCTGCCCCGATTTACTCTAGACTCAGGAACCCGTACCAAACTCAAACAAACAAACAAAGTCTGAAAGACGATGACATAGATGCGGACGCATGCGTACTGCGTCCGTACAATAAGCAAAATGATCCGGGGGTACACCCTTATGTGCCCTATATGGGGACGTCCTACTGGACAGGTTATGGTTTTTTGGCTTCTCTGTCCTAAACGGGGTACATAATTCTGTGCGAGTCTGTGCTAAACAGAGTACGGTCAGAAAGATGGAAGTCCCTCCCCCCCCCCCAGAAAACTAAACCAAAGTTCGAGTCAGGGCTTCACGATTTGTAAGAATTCTTCTGATTATGAAAAACAAAATGGAAATTAGTCCTCCAGTAAACCATCTAGGTTTGCATTATAGTGTAGGCAACAATGGGCAAATTTACCAGCTTGCGTGTTGGAAGGTCGAGTTTATTTTGTAGAGATGGTCAACAAACATCACCCACGCGCTCAGTTACTTCAACACTTGATATCAATTAGCTATTTTGGTCTTTGATTAACTTTAAAATGTTTACTGTTAATTTCTTTCACCCTGGGCAATCGTATTAGCTTTATTTCACCCTCCAAAATCTCTAAATATGAACGCTCTTGATTTTGGAATTTTTCCCAGTATTTTTTTGGGGGGAGGGGAGGGTTGGGGATTACGAAAGATCAACTGTGTATTGTTTGGATATGAAGCTGGCCTAATTTGTTTTGTTAAGGGTTAGTACACTTATATTTTTAAGCGGTGGGACCTAAGAGGAGTAAGAGCCACGAGTTCCACATCTCAGTTGACAAGCCTATTACACCTTAGAGTAATGTTACTTAGGGTAGACCATTAGAAATTCTCAAAGAAAGGGGGGTAAAAAATTTTCAGTGAGTGAATTTTTTTCAGCCTAAGTTGTTTGCAGCATTTTTTGAGGCATGCAAGCTCTGCACGATTTTTTTTGTCAAATTTTGCACAAGCTTTTTTATTTACACTTTTTCATTCATTGCCAAATCCATTTTTTTTTTCTGGCATTAGATGACATTTAAGATCTTCAGATGTTGATGGTACAAAAAATGCCAGAAATGGTACTGATAAAAACCGGATTATAAACTGCGAAGAAAGGTTCAACTTTTCTTAAATTAAAAGCCGGATGCTATACAATGAAAGTGAAAAATCACTACATTACAGTGTAGTTCTTGATATCCATGGCACCAAATTATCATTTATTACGTTTAATTTCCCTGGCTTTTTAATATGTGAAATTAGTGCCATCATATATAAGAGAGAGATCAGACGAAAAAACTCAACATCCAGACAATGTAATGCTACATAAATGTCTTTGGTAGATGACTTATTTTATGTATTGGTATAAAATCAACATACAGGTATGAACACTGTTGAAAATGTTAATTACATCAATATACGTGAAACGTGTTTGGCCAAAGTTAGAACAGGTCATATTCTTGATGTTTACAGTTTTTCAGGGCAACCGTAATGTTTTGTTGTTGTTGTTGTTGTTGTTGTTGCTGTAAAAGGGGAACACTGTCGCGTGCTGTGAAGGCACAACCCCTGTAGGGGAACCTGGGATATCCTCTGGGGGGGTACTCCTGTCAATTTAGAATGCGCGTGTGCAGCAAAGGTTTTGAAACCTGACTCTATTCCGCGCCACATACCTATATAGTACCCCCCGGGGGGATATTCTTCCCGATAAAATGTTGAAATAGGCTCTGTAATGATATTTTGATTACTCTTCATAAGCCATACCCTGAAATCAACTTCGAAGAAGGAAAAAACGAAGGTATTTTAGTTCTTACAACAATATTTCTCAGGTTTTGTTTACTTGACACGGATCATATATCCCAGTTTTAGTGCACAAAACATTTCACAATATTGATGTCTTGTTGAATACAAAATTTTGGATTTATCAACTGAGTTGATAAGGTAAATTGGAATACTGACGATTCGCTCTGACGAAGGGCTAACGCTCGAAACCCCAGCTTTCAATCTCTTTACGGTAGCCAATTTACCTTATCAACTCAGTTGATAAAACAAAAATTGTGTTTCACGTCCCCACCGACGCAGTACCACGGTTTCTTTAGAAACTAACCCCCTTGCTTGTTTGATGATTTGTTGACCTGCCTGGGGGCACGATTCACAAAGATGTCCTAAGTCAAGATCAATCATACGAATACATAAGACTCATCTTATCTTAAGAGGGCTTTGTGGATCCAGGCCCTGCTGCTTAGTCTATTTTGTGTTTCATGTATAAAGATGTCTTCAGTTAATTGCCATTGATAAATATCCTGTGGGGTTCACTTGAATACACTTGTTTCCACAGTGAACAGCAACAGGCAGCATTGCCAAACCACTAAAGGCTGGTTTTCCATATGATCGCTGGGAAAAAAAAGTCGTTCTTTTGTCACTGAAGTGTTGATAGCTTTTTTAAATGAGAAAATGGACCTATATTTTTAGATTACCTGTGCCTTAGATGATATGGTGATGGTTTAAGAAGTAATTTTCGCTTAAAACTACCTAACATTAGTCAGCTTTTTTATGCATTGTGGGTCACAGTTTACTAGCAGGACAATTTCCTTTGCACGAATGTTTTGCGGGAAATGTTTCCCCCGCCTCCTGTGATTTCTAATAGTTCACCCCTTAACCCTTGAAACTACACTAAACAATTAGGAACTACTTTTGCTTACTTTTGACCATTAGACACTAATTGATAGATACTGGTTGAGGTTGAGGAGTTACTATGGTTTACTGCGTTAAAAGTTCTTGAACGTATTAAAGTTGTCAAATCTAACGAAGAGAACCTTTGAAATTTTCGATACCTTTTCGTTTGCGCAATAGCACATTTTACAGTTGTGTGCCTAGTGACCTAACCTTTGAGTGGAAACGAGGCTCGAGTTGACCTTGTTTTGCTAACGATCCTCCTGTTTTCACATGTAAATCATGTTGTTCTCACGCTAACTAGTTTGTATTTACATATGAAAAGCAGGACGGTTGTATCAAAACAAGGTCAACTCCAGCCTCGCTCTCAATCAAAGGCCAGGTCACTAAGCACACAACTGTGAAATGGACTATCGGTAAACTTAATATCTGACGAGTAAAATATTAATAGCCTCTTGTTATTTTGAGTTGCTGAGCCTTTTCCCCATTAAAAATATCGATATCGAGCCAACAAAATACCTAGGCCATTTGACTAAGGGACTGTGCAATAATTGTCAGGAGCCGAGGGGGCTGAAAGACCAGAGGGGTGTAAAGTAGAATCAATGCAAGGATAGTGGTGGGGAAACGGGGCGCTTGAATTAAAATAAGTCACTCAAAGAGGGGGGGGGGGGGGGGGCTTTAAGTTTTATTTCAAATATAACATGTCGATATGTATTCTTTGAAATACTGAGATGAAACCCGCGTAAATGCATCGAAGCTTCCGTCCTAAAAACACGACACAACATTGTAAATGGAACTTTTTGGTTTGCTGAGGGAATTAGCTCCCGTTCCACTTACAATATTTGTGGCAGGGACGACAACTGGGTGATCTGTGAAGGTTCAGGCTGTTTATTCCATTCTCAGCGCAGCTCTCAGCCTCTTCGGCTCAGCTCGTCTAGGAGGTCAACTAGATTTGTCAGCTTTACTTAGCGGCTTTCAGTTCATTTTTGATGTTTTAGCGCACAGCAATGTTCCCAAGAGAACGATTTTAAAACTCTTCAAGGACGGTGCCTCCCTTTGTTACTGCAAATACGTTCTGCGCATCTGGGGACATTTGGGTTTCTTAAAGAATTTGCCCGCTGACACAATATTTTTGTGCGGTTTAAGACTGTGTGGAAAAAGCAGATCTTGGCACGGGCTATCAGAATCCGAATAGAAAATTGGGGGTAACCAGGCATTTTTCAGAGATAATTGAGCTTAAATTTGGAAAGAAATTGCCATACATTCTTTGTATTTTAACGCTTTTTTGGAATTATGCTTGCTTATGTTTCTCTGAAAAATGCGTGGTTACCCACAGTTTTCTTTTTGGATTCCAATAACCCTTCCTCTTTCCCCATAGTCATACTTCTGTGATAGGAGGCACCATCCTTAAACCCAGTCGATTTCTCGCTACACGCGCCCGCTAGTCCTTTCCATGACCTTCTATGCTTACGAAAACCACAAGTGTCAAACCGTCAACTTTAACCTAGATTAGAATTTGACATGCACGCCCGCAATCGGCGACACGAGACGTACTTCTGTTATCTGAAGCTGCTGTAATCCTTCTCTTGTTCCCTTCTTTTTCTGAGTAGTAGACGGCGTAGTTATTGGGCATAGCCAATTAGAACGCAGTATTCCTTCATTTGCATACAGAGAACAGTGGAAAGGTGTGAAAATCCAAAATGGCTACTCAGGTACTTACGGTAGTATAGGGGTGCATATATTATGCATTATTAAAAACTGGACTAGGTATATTGGATTTCTAGCATTTTGATTGGCTGAACAGAGCTAGGCTATCAGCTCATATACCTGCTGCCACCAAATATGGTCAGTGAACACTCAACAACAAAGTGAGCTGAAAGTTTTTCCTTGCGAGCAGCCCCGCGAGAAAAATGAACGAGAAAAATCACTTGACAGTGAATTTAAATTAAGCAGAAATTCCAACAGCGTCATCAACAAGCATCACCAACAGCGTCGTCTAACACAAGTCAAAATTGTTTGAAGAAACTGTGCAGAAATAGAAATTTAAGCGGCATTACGCGTTGTGTTTACAATTAATTTCTTTCATCGATCGTCACGTCTATCATTGAAATTGACAAAAGGTAGGTTTTATCAGGAAGGCTTTCCACTTCAAAATATCAAGACAAGAGTGAAATGGGGCAGGAGCATTTAATAACAGCTATCACACATTCATGGCGAGTCGGTGCGAAGCTCATGAAGCAGTCTAAACAAGTACTAAAAAAATACAGCTGAAACTACCAAGAAAGAAGGAAGGGCGAAATTTTTTTCGGCTTTAACACACAAAATTGACACTGGTTTACCTGCACTCGTTGTAGCTCTGTGTTCTAACACGTCCAAATGCTCCGATAGAAATCGGATGCCATGTAAACGGAGTTGAATCGCTTTTGAGCTTGGCGTTTAACGAACTATGGTGGTGAATTCTAATGTTCCTTGCTACAGTCTTGCTCTAAACCGAGAACAACTGCATTTTGAGCTTGGCGTTTAACGAACTATGGTGGTGAATTCTAATGTTCCTTGCTACAGTAATCTTGCTTCTGAGCTGCATAGAAATTACCTCTTCAAGTTCAAATTTGTTCTGTCTTCAGTTCGATAAAACACGCACATGATGGCTCCGTTGTGCGGACAGATTACAAACTTGTTCAGTTTCAACTCCAGCAGCTAATAGCGGAGCCTGCGGGCAAAGCCCGCCAGCGGAGCTCCATTGCTAAGGAAATTTGGTAAACTATCAATCCAAGAAATTTTGGTTCTGACATAATAGTCACGTGACCGTCCGTCCGTACGTCCGTCCGTCCGCACAGACTCTGTGGGAGGGGGAGGGAAGTCCCAAGACAACCCGACGGGGGTAGGGAATGCCATCTTTTCTTGGCGGGAAATCGCGCGGTGCTTTTGGGCAACCAGCGTTTTTCTTGGCGGGAAATCGCATGACCATCGTCGCTTTTGAAAAAGAGGTTTCTTTAAAAGCTTCAGCTTCTTTAGCATTTAACGATTGCTCGAGAGTACTGAAGTTTTATACTTGACAAAAAAAACATGAATATCTATAAATGGAAAGAAAAAGTTCAAAAGAATACTGGTAGAAGGCGAAAAGTTCAAGTTACGAAAGCTGCATTCAAAGGACTTCATCGCTTTGTTTTCTTCACGGCGGAGAGTTTGCCCTGTTCTGAAACACAACTGAGTAAGTGAAGTTTTTAAAGGGTCTAAGGTACATGATTTCGAGTATTACGGTGAAAGAAATTACGTTTTGAAATGGTCATTTACTTTTGACTTTAAAAAATTATTAGAAAACGCGCTCAGATTTTTGACAGATTCTTGAATATTTTGCCATGCTCAGCCGATTTCACTCGCGTGGACCGACCTACGATTTTGGAAGTGTAACGCGAATTGCATTTAAGCTTAAGTATAAACTAACAGGTTTTCGAATAAACTTTTTTCAAAAATGATTTCTCTGTCCATTATTTTGTGTTTGTTTATTCATAACAGTAGGTCTAAGCACAGCCGCAAGACAACTGCACAAGCTTTGCTTTCAATTTTGACTGTCCGGTCCATCTCTTTGTGCAACTGTCAATTTTCTTGTCCTAGACGTTTTCAATAGTAATAATCTTTTAAGCGAAGCAGTTGTCGGTTTACAGCTATTTTATCCCAAAAGCTTCCGAAAACAGTTTTGTGCGTTCCTCAAAGCGCCTAACTTTCTATAGGCTTACTTCGCATCCGCAAAACTTATGCCGGCATTATTTAATTAAAGCGTGTTTGGCGTTTCTTTGTTTTGAATCTTGATGGTCTCTAGTTAGAGAACGAAATATAACAGTTATTTGAAAAACTATAAGCGAAGCAGTTGTCGGTTTAAACCTATTATATTCGAAAAGCTTCCAAAAACAGTTCAATACATTTTTAAAAGCGCTCGAATTTCAGACAGTTTGCAGCCGCAAAACTTATGTCACAGAGTTAAGAATGTTTGGACGGTGTTTGTTTGTTTCTTTTCAATCTCGATGGTCTCAAGTTAAAGAACGAAATATAAGGGTTACTTAAGTAACTATAAGCGGAGCAGTTTTGAGTTTAAAGCTATTTTACCCGGTAAGTAATGTGTGTTCCTCAAAGTGTTTGAATTTTTTCGCGGCTGCTAAAACCTACGCGACATTTCTTCAATAAGTTTATTACAAGTGCTTCGAAGCTCCTCAGATCCTTTCTTTCGGGTAGTCCCAGTAAAATGCCGGTTAAATGTCAGTATAAATTTTTGACCAGACTAATATTTTTATTTAGTAGCAGTTCATGTTATTTGTTAACATCCGAACGCGATGAAGATAACCCATTTAAATACTCGAATAATTTTTATTTTGTTTTTGTAAATGAGCGCTGTTTCAAGTTCATTCAAGCGAACAGCCAATAATCCAAGGAGATTTGACAAGCCTTGACAGTTAATGACAGGATATAGAAACATTGCAAACACCAAGCAAGACGGCTCGTGAGTAAAATAATCAAGCTGTGCTCAGCCTCTAGAATGACCTTTCGAGCTTGGTTTTACAGAACTGATCCCCAAAATATTGGAGGACAATTCGGAACACTTTCAGGCTTTTTGAGAAACACTTTTCGAAAGCGAACGAGACAAAAAAAGCCCCGAAATATATTTCAGACCGAAAAGTTTCAGGACTATTTTTGAGAAACGAACATCAGTTTATTCCTTCGCGGCTCCGCATTTAGGCTTGGCTAAATCTATATATTATTGTGAAATTGTAAAGCTTCAATCCGCTTTGAATGATGATTACAACAATATTTCAGGAAATATCAAACATGTACCATATTTCAGAGCCAATAATTAGAAGATTTTTTTCCAAAAGCTGTGTCACTTCGTTCACTTTCGAGTGGTTTTCATTGATTCATTCAGCTTTGCAATGAAACGCTGCAACACTTCGCAAGGTTTTGGCGCCTTTTTCGTTCAGTCATGTGATCGATTCTTGATCCCCTTTTATTTCTTTTCTCATTTTTCCCTTTCTTTCTTGATTTTTTTTAAAATAGTGGTTACGTTTTTAATAAAACAATTATTCTACTCGGGCTTGCTGGATATCAAATGATTATAACCAACAAGGCGCGTCGATTTCCAGCGCGCCCTCGTAGAATAATTGTTAAATATAGGATAACACATGCGCAGAAGTGCCCCATTGACAAACTTTGATTTCTATCGTGAAAGACGATCCAGGAAAAACAATAAAGATTAGGCTATATCATAATCAGTTAAATAAGCAATAAGTAAAGAGCAACAATACTGTTTTATAATCACATTTATTGTGATATTTACAATCATTTACAAGATTTCTGCGAAAGCTATTTACAAAAAAAGGCAATAAAAAATGTAAAAAAACTGGAACTCGAACCTACATACATTGTTTTGAAAGCTATTTACAAAGAATGCGATAACAGAAAAGTTGAAGCGAAACCGACATGAAATTTTTTCAAAGCCAAAGTTATTTACAAAGAATTTAAAAAGACAACAAAATGTAAAAAAAAAAGTTAAAATAGATTTTGGAAACAAAAAAAAAACAGGGGAAAACTGGGGTATGTTCAAAATTTAAACTATATGATGCGAAACAAAATATTCCACTAGTTGTAATGCATAAAAAAATGATCAACGAAAGATGAATGAATTGAGATAACTGAAAAGCGATCCAAAGGAAAAGAAGCACAAAAACGTTTTATTTCTACAATTAACTTGAAGAGCAGCCAAACGTCAAACTAAAAAAAAAAAAAAGCAAAAGGAAAAACAAAAGACAATTGAGAATTTAAACGTCATGCTACAAATTCCATGGTATGCGTGAGGCTCATCAGGTAAATTGTAAAAATTGAAATAACAATTGATATCGTGTAAAATCGTTAAAATGTTTCTGTTCATACTTTAAAATAACTCAATTTGCTTAAAAAAAACCACTGAATTTGTAGCGTGACTATCAGATCAATAAAAAAATTAAATAGAAATATAACCTTCATGGGGATGATAAGTCAGGGGATAATGTATGTAACCAAAAACAGTGTCATAAATAGCAATTGCAAAGGAGCGATTTTGGAATACCAGGCCGGTTATTTACATATCTCTCAACGTTTTTAAGAACGAGGCATATAGAAACAAAGGTAAAAGACAGCCACAGAACTTACCGTTGAAACTGTAAACGAGAATTGGTTCGCCTCTTGTCTCTGTACCGGGCAGTCTCCCGGCACAGACCAAAAAATTCTCTGCATACTCATACTGTTAAGTACTTTGGCAGCTTTCGTCCACCTAATTTCCACAGCACTCCAGGAGTGAGCACCTTCAAACAGTCTCTCCTCCTGGCAGAGGAAGCATTTAAATGTTGCTCACGCCGCTAAAACAAATTGCAAAGTGGACTAGCAGTACAAGTAAGGGTTAGACAATGAACGCGAGTGTTCTATGGGATATAGTGTCCCGAGCAAAGATAGAATGCCACGAGGCCGCAGGCCGAGTGGCATTCTATCTTGCGAGGGACGCTATATCCCATAGGACACGAGCGTTCATTGTCTAACCGTCTTAGAACATGGTCACACCCACGAAGAATTTCGTTTTTGCGTGCAGATTGTATTTTTGCATTTTAAGTTTTTAGTTTTCACCTTGAAATCACGTTGCTATTTTGTTTACGATATTTGTCCTATTGTACACGTGGCTGAGAGTTGCAATGTTTATGTTTTTTATTCATACACCGCGTGGTTTTTCCTAATTGGTGTGTAACTGAGCCATGAACCAGTACACAGAACTTGAGGAACTAGAGGCGGTAATTGCTACGCAAGATTTAATAGCCTTCGAGAATGCTGCTAATATTACCGAGTACTTGGAAGATAAACTAGACGACAAAAGTTCCCGGTTCAAAGAGCCAGTGACAACAAATGAGATTGAGCAGAGAGAAAAGGACCGAATACCAAAGAAAACCCGGCAAAGTACAGCGTGGTCAGTAAACGTGTATCGCGCCTGGGCCACACACCGTAACGATCAAATAGACACACTTCAAGATGACTATCCATCCGTCCCAGTTGATTTCAAAACCTCCACTGCGGAAGAGATAAACTACTGGATGACAAGATTTATATTGGAAGTTATGAGAAGTGATGGCAAGCCGTACCCAGCGAACACGTTGTACAACATTTCAGCCGGACTGCTAAGACATTTCCGGGATGATCTAAATAGGTACGATTTGAACATCCTTTCTAAGGACGACGCTCATTTTCAGTCTTTCCGGAAGGCATTGAATTCGAGAATGAAAGAAATGACGATTGCTGGAATTGGTACAAAGAAAACGTCGGCGGATCCTTTAACGGTGGATGACGAGGAACAGTTATGGTCCACAGGTCCACAAAGCCTTAAGCTATGCTGTGTTCTTTTACAACTGTAAAGTATTTGGATTTCGAGCTATGAACGAACATGTCAGCCTCATGGCTGAGCAATACGAGATGGGGGCTGACAAAGATGGCGAGTTTAATACATTCAATGGCAGAGTGTCGAAAAATGTCCAAGGTGGTCTTCAACAGCGAAAAGTTGAAGTGAAAACTATAAAGCAATACGCCCAGCCATTAAACCGTCGATGTGTTGTGAAATTGTTCAGAGAATACTTGAGTTGCATTCCAAGCACTGGCCGATTTTACAGAAAGCCACTTGCAAGCACAGAACCAGGAGATGTCAGGTATGGGGTGCACCCTGTTGGAATAAATACTTTATCAAAGTATTTGCAGTCGATGTGCAAAGAAGCCAAGATAAACATGGAAGGAAAACGTTTCACCAATCATTCTGGGAAAGTGACGTGTGCTACTCAACTGTATGAAAGCGGAACTTTTGACGAACAGACCATTATGTCAAGAACCGGTCACCGGAGCACTGCTGTTCGCGCTTACAAAAGACCAAGTAGTACATTGGTGAAGGCAGTTTCAGACACATTACAGCCCCCGGCACCAGCAAGTGAGGAGCCCTCAGAGAAAACAAGTGGGGAGCCTGCAGAGAAAGCAAAGAGGCCGGGTAGAAATACAGCACTAGTAATTAAACACGGAGAAACAAGTCTCACATTCAATTTCAACTGAGGTCTGAACATTTTTTTATTTGATGTTAAGCAATGTTTTTTTTTTTCGGTTTGCTTTTTGTAAGATTGCATTTCTTGTTGGAAAACAATATAATAATGAGTGCGGAATATAATTGTTTTCGACATCGCTGTTGAAAAGTTGTTGTTTTTATCGATTTAGTTATAAGTA
This sequence comes from Siderastrea siderea, assembly GCA_964030785.1. NCBI lineage: Eukaryota > Metazoa > Cnidaria > Anthozoa > Scleractinia > Rhizangiidae > Siderastrea > Siderastrea siderea. The sequence goes on along the minus strand of OZ034977.1, from coordinate 26,999,981 downwards.
TTCACAGAGAATTTGTGCATTCATTAGTAGTTTCTACTTAGTCATTAGTATGCTCTATATAGAGCATACTAATGAGGCTTCCAAACAAAGGAAAACAATGCCTCATTAGTATGCTCTACATAGAACCACTAATGAATGCAGAATTTTACCCCGCAATTTCCCTGTGCTTCAAAAGCCCCCGCAGCTTTACATAATTTAAGACAGTTTATGGAATATAGAGCATCGAAATGCTGGACACTGATTGGCTGAGTGGGTGTGACCATGTTCTAATTGCGAGATACACTTGTGAAAACTCACAATTGAGCATGACATTAGTGTTTGAATCTCTCGCTTTTATCCCTTCTGCATTAGTTTTGCCCCTGAGAGTCAGGAGAACAAGGCGGGGTCTAATGCCCTAGGGCTTTTTTTGTTTATTGAACATTCAAAGCCTTGTGTTTCGGCTTGCCTACAAAAATGCATGGAATATGTTTCTTTGTTCTACTGAACATTCAAAGCCTTGTGTTTTGGCATGCCTACATAAAATGTATAGAATGCGTTTCTTCACGCTATTGATCATTCTTAGCCTTGTGTTTTGGCTTGCCTGCGAAAAATGTATGGAATGTGGTTCTTTGTTCTATTGAACTCCTCCTCCTCATGCGTAATTAACATGCAAAGCCTTTTGTTTTCAAGCAAACATGTCTGGGTTTCCTTTGTTCTATTGATCAGTGAAAGCCTTTTGTTTTACAAGACAAAATAATTTGAAGTCCCAGCTATTACATGTTTTCTCATCGTTTGATTTTTACTTTGCCTGCAGAAATGTATGAAATGTGTTTTCTTTGCTTTGTTGATCATTCTTAGCCTTGTGTTTTGGCTTGCCTACAAAAAATGTATGGAATATGTTACTTTTCTCTTCCGAACATTCAAAGTCTTGTGTTTTGGCTTGCCAGTATTGTAGAAGGGACCGCAAGACCCCCAAAAAGCTGAGTAAATGCTGTGAAATGCTGGGGAATACTGAGGTATCTCATTATCGTGCTTTTGTTTTACAAGACAAAATAATTTGAAGTCCCAGCTATTACATGTTTTCTTATCGTTTGATTTTCTCTTTGCCTGCAGAAATGTATGAAATGTGTTTTCTTTGCTCTATTGATCATTCTTAGCCTTGTGTTTTGGCTTGCCAGTAGTGTAGAAGGGACCGCAGGACCCCCAAAAAGCTGAGTAATTGCTGTGAAATGCTGGGTAATACTGAGGTATCTCATTATCGTGCTGAGGCTTCTCATTACCGTCCGTTAGATGACGTCAAAGCTTATTCTCACTATCTGGATTGGCTGTCTCTAAAAAAAACAAAGGCCTTCATTGGTTGCCTCCGTTTTAGGTCGACCCTCCGATTGGCTATGTGTATGTCTATTGTTGCCCAGGAATAAAACGGTATACACCAACCATAGCGCCACTCTTGCATTTGAAGTTTAAGCAGGAAATTATTTGGCTTGATTTTGGCTTTAAATTCTTGCAACTCTGTTGAAGAATGGGAAACTTTAATTAGTTCTTTCCAAATTCCACAACACTTGGTACAAGAAGCCCTGGACAGATTTGTGAAGTTAACAATGAATCAAGTAAATTTTGAGGTAAAGTAGTCTTGCACTCCGTTTCAGTCCTTAAAAAGTTCGTCATTTGGTTGCAATTATTAAAATTAAAATACACACTCTTCCACTGTGTCCTTAGCTACCAGCTAAACTGACGACATATGAGATGTTGCGAGATCTTCCTGGATCAACTAAATACAACGTCAAGGTGGCTCCCTATAGTTTTATGACCGCGCGCGCGCTGATGATGCGAGCCGTAGTAATCTGCGCGCGCTCACATAAAATCGTAGGTTTTTCCTGATATGATTTTTTTTTTAATTTTGCACATTTTGAGATACTAACGCTACCTTTCACATATTATTTTTTGGAAAAATTCTGTCAGAGCAATCCAGTTTAGTGGTGAAAAATAAGAAATCGCGTGATATCGGTGAATCCGTCTGAACGACCCCATATTTTTTCCCCTGCAAAATGTTAGTCAAAATCATTTTCACAAAATAGGAAAGTTTAAAAAAATTTCACCGAGGGAAAATCAAAATGTTTAAGAAAAAAGACGAATAAATGGAAAATATCTGTCATTCTTTAGATGCTTTGTTGCCATGGCAACGGCCTATGCCTAAGAAGCAAAACCTGAAAAATAAGGGTAATTATGTTGGTAACCTTACTGGTAAAATTCAGGAACAAAGATTGCAAGACAACATAACTAGAGCCTCTATTGCAAGTCTTGCCAGTTCGTATAGTCTCGTTTGTAGAAACTCTAGGGAGCCAACTTAAGTTACCGTTGCCATTAGATGTCTGTAACGAAAAGTGTTAAATGATAAAAATCGTCAGCGATGATTAATATTTATGGCGCATTTGTTGTGAGTTGAAACGGTCAAGGGAGTTTAAGTTGGTGTTTGGAAACCATACAGTTTATTTCTTATTGATGGTGAATATTCTATATTAGGGGATAAAATATTTAAAAAGTTTAACGGTTCGTCCTCCCAGTTATGCATTTCACTTAGTACTGATCTCAACTCTGACCAAACGCTGTTTTCTCTTGGTGTAAATTTGGTGTAAGCAGGTGCTCTGTTGTACGTTGTCGCTCGGAAATGAACCTTTAAGTAAAGTATTTTTGGTATTGGTTTTTTCTAGATTATTTACGTTAAAAACATATTGTGTTTTGCTGGTTTGACTTCAGGTTCGGCTTTCTCTGGTATTAACCCGGAAATAGTTTTCTTCATGTTTCTTTTTGTCATTTTTGTTAAAATTGCATCGTGTTTCTTACCGAATTTATACCAGCCGCTTTCTACTTTAAATTACTTTTGCCGAGCTTATTTAAACAATAATAATAATTGAAAACTCTTTCTGGTCTAAAGGTGTTAGTCAGTAAATATCTGCTGTATTAGGATCACGTACTGAATTCCTATCATGGATCCCACCCAGAAAGCAGATTTGGAAGAACTTCTTCATAATTTGGTTACCTCTTTGCGCCAGGATATGGAAAAAGAGTCATACTCACAACGCACACACTTGCACTCGCTAAAAGACTTACTTGAAACTAAACTCGAACATACTGGGAAAAAGCCTGTCAAACGTGATTTCAAACCCGAAGTTTTCGCAGGTACTCCTTCCGAGGATGCTTTAGATTGGTTTGACATGTTCGAGCGAATTTCCAAAATTAACAATTGGTCACCCGAATTACAACTAGATGCTTTTACAATCTATTTATCAGGAATCGCTAGTGCTTGGTTTCTAACACTCGAAGAGGAAAAGAAAAATGACCTTGCAAAACTGAAAACTGCTTTCAAGCAACGCTTTACTTCGGGTCCTCAAAATTGGCTACTGTCACAGCAATTAGGCGCCCGCAAACAATTGCTTACCGATCTAATTGATCAATACATTACCGATATTACACGCCTGTGTAGACGCTTAAAGCTTTCTGATAGGGAATCGATACGTTATTTTATCGATGGATTACAAGGCGATTTGAAAGCACATGTCTCATTGGCTCAACAGGACACCTTTCAGCAAGCTGAGACACTAGCGCGAGTGAAGCACACAGTTAACAAACAGCAGGGCTTAAGTGATAGTAATTTAATTTTCGACAAAATGCAGACAATCTTAACCCAAATCAGGGATAAGTTAACTGATAACACTCAAGTGGTTGCTGCTGCCAGCGCGAGTTCCTCAATTCAGGATAGGCGTTACGAAGCATTATCGCGCCAAATTAAACAACTTCAGTGGCAGCAACAGCACCAGGCAAGTGCCCCTAATGATACTGCTGTTTTTGATTCACCTCAGGGACAATTCCGATCGTCCCACGGTGGGCACAGGAGACTCAAAATGTGGCCGCGAAATCCGTTTTCAAAATGGCGGGAGGTTATTTCCCCCGTGGGGGTAGGGGTCAAATTACTTCATTGTTATGCTAATCATTAACTTTGCGCCCAAAGTGCTATGCAGTAAGCGGATACTGCCAAAAATGCTCCTCGAAGAAAGATGCTTGAAAACTGCAGCTTTCAGGCGGTACCAAACTTGCATGGTTTGGTGTTTATTACTCGACGAAACGAGCTTTTGCACGTCAAGGTATTGTGAAAACTTCTTTGCCTCTTGTTTTTTCGTATTTTTGAGCATTTTAGGCTTCAAAAGGCTTTAGCGTGGACAATTGTTCAATCGTAAATTTGGATGTTCTGGGAAGAAGAATACCTGAAGAAGAAACCTATGTTTTTTGTTTGTTAAAATCTGCATTTAGCGCCGATATTAAGGAATTTTTTTTCTGTTTGGTAGGCGGAGAGGACGCGCACGAAGACAAATTGAAGCATCTTACCGCGTATTTCAAAGTCCTACTGATCCGTTAAAGATTTTATTGAATGCTCCTGTAAACTGTGGAACGGTTCTTTCTGACGAAACCAACATGTGGCTGTAGAAGATCAAATTTCGTTTGGGAGGAAAAGTCAGCATCAGGCGCCCTTATCAATGCGAAATAATTCGAAAAACATAGCATGCCTATTCGGAAGAAAAAAGTGTACGCAAGATTCAATGTGGGAACTATGATGAGAGAGCTGAAAGAGCTTCGAGAAAGAACTGCCCTCGAACATGAAAAGGTTTTGACCGCAACAAGAGATTTTCAGGCAAAGCAAGCCAAAGGACGAAGACTTCAGCAGAAGGTTATCAACGTTTTACGTTTTTTGATAGCCATTAGAAAACCGATTCGGTTTACCACAAACCGGATCTCCTTAAACCCTTAATTCACTGTTGCAATTAAACCGGCTTCGACAAAACACTGACCCCCAGTCAGCTGACCACCTACTGACCCCCTACTGACCCCTTAACTGACCCCCTTAAAAATCATCGGGAAAAAATACAAAGCGTAGTACAAATCAAGTTCACAAAATAATATGAATAAGAAAGCATAAAATTAGTTAAAATATCAAGGACGATATTCGTACCCATTAAAAAAAATGAAGCGGGGAAAACAACGAAGGAACAAAATAAATTAAAAATGTAACGCAAGCGACACGCTTGCACGATACACAAACCGGAAGTCGTTTTGCAATGTAGTCAGCAGGGACAGTTCCTGGTCTCTCAACTCGCTAATGTCGATAAGGGCAGGGCGACAAATCAGATCCAAACAGGAGCTCTTTGAAATCGTTGAACATGAATGTAAACGTCATGTTCAACGATTTCAAAGATCTCCTGTTTGAATTTGACATTTGTCGCCCTAATCGACAGCGCTGGGTCGAGAGACCAGGAACTACATTGCAAAACGACTTCTGGTTTGTGTATCATATGCAAGCGTGTTGCTCATGTTACCGTGATTCGTAATCGTATTTTGTTCCTTCGTTGTTTTCCTCCCTTCATTTTTTTAATGGGTACGAATATCATCCTTGATGTTTCAACTTATTTTATGCTCGCTTATCTGTGAACAAAACCTGTACTTGTAACGAAAGAAGAAAATTGTCAGACCTTTGCAACACTCGCCCGCCATCTTGGAACTTTCAGGTAACATGATTTTATTTTATGAACTTGATTTGTACTACGCTTTGTATTTTTTTCCCGATGATTTTTAAGGGGGTCAGTTAAGTGGTCAGTAAGGGGGTCAGTGTTTTGTCGAAGCCCCAATTAAATTGCTATTTTTTACACTCAGATAATTTGAAATTTTCACAGAGCCAAAGTTTTGCATTGAATATTTATTTTCACTAGTATAGGTTATCACATGATTTTGAGTGTAATTTGGAATGCATAAGCACTAGTAAATTTTTCAAAGGCTAGCAAAGCTGCACGAGCCCGAAGGGACAAGTGCAATTTGTAGTCAGTAATTTACAGTTTGTAATTGCACGAGAAGAATCTGTATGTGCGGCATAAAATGTTTTTACCTCAGAATAGTTTTTTCACCATTAAATTTGAACAATTTGATAATGAAACAAAGGGAAAATATTGCAGGTAACAATCTGCTGCTGTTCTACACCTTGTATGTCTTACCCGTGCCATGTTTGTGGACGCTGAACAGAAACTCTTCAAGCTTTAATTTATAGATTTGTTTTGTTTTTAATAGGTGGATGAGCTATCTGACAAGGAAAACCGACTACAGGCAACTATTTGTGAGCATCCTGCAGCCATTCAAAATAGGCAGCTGTCAGCAACAAGTGATGAACAGGGAAATGTCAAGATATCTAAAAGGACCATGAGAAAAAGACAGACTGAAACCTTGGAACAGGCACTCAAAATTCATGGTGGGAAAGCGAACAACCACCTACCAGCTGCTGTAGGACTAGTAGAGACACTGTGTACTAAATTCAGTAAGAAACAATTAGTCACAACTGTTTCACGAAAGAGAAAATTCTGTGAAACTGTTTTCCCTCAAATCTATAACACTAAGGGAAAAGACTTTGAAAAGTCACAAGAAAATGTGTTGCGTAGCCTTGCAACATATTTTTGTAAGGGAGTGATGGGTAAAGCTAAGTACAGGTCTGTGTATCAATCCGTCTCTATGAAAAAGGAGTTAAGAAAGGGTCTAAACAACAAAGATGAAAGTAATGGGTTGTAAAATTCCATCCTTGCTCCCATACAACAAACTGATGGAGCACGTAAAAACCATCGACCTGGGCAAAATAGGTAATGTAAGAGAAGTGTTTTGTGCAGATCTTAAAGAGGAAGAAAAGGTGAATGGCTGTTTCAGATACTTAACAGATTTCCTGCCATCACTTGCCTCTTTTTACTTAACTTTAGAGCAGCAAACAGAGGAGAGGTTGTTGTGGTTTAACACACCTAACACATTTCAGGTTGTTCTTGGGGGGGATGGTGCCCCTTTTGGAAAAGATGAGTCAGCCACTGCTTGGAATGTTAGTTTTCTCAATAGGGGACAACATATCCTAACCAGTAATGAGAACTTCCTCATTTTTGGAGCTAACTGCTCTGAAAGTTCTGTTCCCGTACAAAGGTATGTGAAGCACCTCTTACAAGAGATGACCACTATCGAGGGCAAAACCTACAGTATTAATGGGAAAGACATCAACTTTAAGTTTGCAGAGTTTCCTAACGATCTCAAAATGCTTGCATTCCTTGCTGGGGAACTATCTTTAAGTGCCAGATATTTCTCAACCTTTGGAAATGTGAGCACTGCTGACTGCAGTCATGTAAAAGGGACTTTTGGAGCTGGTCCAGGCAATAAATGGAAGCCATGGGCCTACGACAAAAGGGTGGCTGTTGCAAGGGAGGTTGAAAAGCTAAAGAAGCAGGTCAGTAAACAGAAAGTTTCAGAGAAAACAAAGCGAAAAAAAGTAACTGACTTCATTTCCTCGAAAGGTAGTAGACAAGAATTTGTACCATTGGTTGGAAAGTTTCTTGATAGAACACATGTCGAACCGTTGCATCCAAAAAACAATTCTTGTCAGCAATTATTCAAGCTGATCCTATATGAAAGCATTGGAAAGTCAGCACTTGCATCAAACATCACAGACTTTGATGCTGTGCCTTATACATCCCCATTTTACAAATTGGTCGACTGCCTTAAAAAGAAGGTCAAAATGGGTCGTCTTGCCAAGAAAGTGATTAGGTGGTTTAATGAAAACAAAGATCTTGCCCAATTTCAATACAGATTCACTGGTCAAGACTCTCGTTTGTTCCTGCAGAATTTCATGTTTATCATTGATTCTATCAAGCAAGCACATGATTCAGAGAAGCAAACCTTTTCTCTCCATGTGTTTGCCTACATGTCACTACAATTGAGGCAAATTGTCTCCCTGTTTTGTAGAGTTGTCAATGTTTCTCGGGAAAACATTGCAGAGCTTAAACAGTCCTGTACCAATTTCTTCAGATGCAGCAGCTTGTTTAGCACAGTGACCCCAACAACCTGGACTGTGGGACATATCATTCCTGCCCATGCATCTGATGTTTTTCAGAAATACAACTTGGGCTTAAATGCAGTGTCTATGGAGGGCCGAGAAGCCAAGCATATGGCAATTCGAAGGTATAGCCAAAACACCAGTCATCATGCAAGGTGGATGCAGATTTTTCAGCATGAATTTGTTCACCTTATCTGGCTCAGAGAAAGGGGCTATGGGGGAGAAGGTATTTCTAGATCTAAGCAAACCTACGTACCACTAAGGGTAACAAATGGGCAATCCTGTTTTTGTGGCTTTGACAAAGGGCCTGAAGAAGAGAAGTGCTGTTATTGTTCACATAACTACAGAGCCCAAATTGAGAAGAGTGTTCAACTAGGGAAGATCACTGTAGACAAGAATCTCTGTTCTGCATAGTAGCTGCAGAAACTAGGATTAGCTTACGTAAGCTAGAGTATACTCTAAGTACTCAAAAGTAAGCAATCAACAGAGAGTTTTAATAACCTACAACTACAACATTTCTCATTCCAGCCTACAACTTTATTGCACTGTTCAATCAAAATAATTTAAACTTATTTTTTAGATTATGCTGGTTAAAATTTAGTCTTGTTACAAAGTTTATTGACATGTTCATATATTAGCATTTGAACAGTTGTGTTTAATTTCATTTTCATAGAAGTAACTACCATTTTGTTTGGAAAACATAAATGGGCAACAGTAAGCAACTCACTTTTAACAACAGCCTACAACTGCATAATTTGTATTCAAAATAATTTTGTATTGATTTTTAGACAATACTATTATTTTACTCTTGTTACAAAGTTTGTTGACATGTTATTAAATATCAACATTGAATAAGTTGTATTCAACTCAGTTTCAAGCTATTAACTCATTAGAACACTGTTACCAAAAACCAACTAGAATCATGCAGTCTTTCATTGTCTGGTAATATGGAAAATAAGCAATAATGATACTGTAACTTAGCTATGGAGTGGGAAGCCAGCCTTGTTCCAAAATCCATAATGGAATGTTATCAAGAGTTGGCCAGCTTTGATCTTGTAAAGGAAAACAAAGTCTTTCTCCAAGTTTACTATGACTTTAGCTCTTCCATTCGACACTTTCCTCTTGAAGTATGACCTGACTGCCCCTTCTGACATTCCTGACAACACAAAGAATAATGCAACAACAGCTTCCATCCTTGTGAATGATATCGCATAGCACTTATTATTTTCAGCGAGGGAAATGTTATCAACAACATCTTGCAACCGAGAGCGTACAACTCCACTTCGAAACACCAAAAAAATTTCTTTTGGTAAATTTCGAATTATTTCGCATTGATAAGGGCGCCTGATGCTGACTTTTCCTCCCAAACGTAATTTGATCTTGTCCAGCCACAGTCTGGTTTCATCATAAAGGACCGTTCCACAGTTTACAGGAGCATTCAATAAAATCTTTAACGGATCAGTAGGACTTTGAAATACGCGGTAAGATGCTTCAATTTGTCTTCGCACGCATTTCTTAAACATATCCAAATTTACATCACGTAAATCAAGCGAGTCAAATGCCTGAAGACACAATTCAATCTTCTCACTGAGAACGTCTTCTTCGGATTCTCCATTAACTGATTCTTCTTCATCGATTTCTTCCGATTCTTGAGACGACAAGTCATCCATATCAGCTAAAACTGCTTCTCGAACTGCATCTGTCGAAAGATCATTACTCTGGCCTTTGGCCGCCATATTGAAATATGTTTCACTTTGTTGAGCAACCGCTGACATTGCGCACCGCCGACCCCTGCCACATTTTGAGTCTCCTGTGCCCACCGTGTCCCAATCTCGTAATTGGCAGAGCCTCAAAATCGCCAGTTTGAACAGTTACAACGCCTGGTCACCCTTTTAGAAAATGACCTGAGGCGTTATCAAAATCCTCGCCGTCCTGATTTCCGCTCTTAGCTTATGGGCACAGTTTTAGGAGCACAGAGGGCGAGCCTATCTGTACCTCATGCCACAGATGAGGCCATACTTGGCGTTCATGTCCGCAACACAACAGGGACCCACGGTTACCAAGGGCTCCCCTAACAACCCTAATAGGCCACCATACCAAGGCCCCTCTAACAACCGCCCGTCTAATTCACAGTTGAACGAGTAGGGGCTCTTGCTCGGGACCTACCGCCCCCTGCAAGAGCCAATATTGTCACCCATGATTTTTGTACATGCAATTCTGCTGTAAATATTGCACCAAGTAACAATCTTAATCTATACGTAAATGATAGTGAAATCGATATAGGAGTCACTGGTTCCCATCTGTCCGCTATGGATACTGTGGGAAACCCGAGACCTGCAAATATAATATGTCACCTTGACAACGGATCAGAACCAACTTCTCCAGATTGTACATATTTTTCTCAGGGTAATATCACGGCCGAATTTTATTCCCCAGGGGGCAATGATAGTGAAAGCGCTGATGTTATTGTTGAAACAGAAATTCTTGATGTCCACTTGAACCATATGTTTCCGACTAAAGACATGACATGTACTGATGATGAAATTAACGCGATTGAGACACCTGTTACTGACAATGCTGCAGCCCAAAATCACATACCACAAGTCATCGAAATGATACGAAATAATGATGCGATAGAACCAAATTCAGAAGTAAACAATTCCACAGTGAGTATGATAGAAGGTGACCAGAACTCACCGCATTGTTTTGATGTACATCCTAATTCTTCTCATGGAGGCAACATGAGTGTTAACAAAATTAATCAAGTGGACATAACAATTCCAAATGACCCAGGGACTACCACAAGTCTCTCTGATAGCCGGCAGGAGAGCAATTTCAATTCTATGAATAGTGATACAGAAATAAACAACGATATTCAAGCAGATTATGAAGTAAGTGAAGATATAACTCCAAGTTTTTCAATTGGCTAAAATGCAGCACAAGATATTATAATAAGTGATGACTTAAACGAGCATATACCATTACATGATAAGCAAGTCCAAGATATTGAATTTTATGATAATATAACATCACATAGGATATCACTTAATCCCTGACCATAGTCCACAGCATTCTTGCACATTCAACCCTGATCAAGTTGTAACTGCATTACTTCCTGGCTTAGATATGACACCGCCGGATATAGGTACTGTCAATACATGTTTAGTTTCGGATAACACCTTCACAGAGCGCGCATTAGAAACCGAAACTTCACTGCCTTTGCCTGTATCTCAACCGGCCTTTCTGGATCACCCTGGTTTTCAAGGCCTCGACCAGGTGGATCAGCCGTCACCAGAATCAGTTGCAACCACGGACCATCGGTGGATCAACTCTCACCTTCCTACAGTTATGGTTTCTTCTAGTCCATCATCTTCTGCATGGTATACTCCACCACAGACACCAACCAATGATAGTCCAGCCATTGCTGCCATGGACATACCATTTTCTCTACCATCAGGTAGCCTTTACATTACTGGGTGCATACAAGACCAACCTTCACCGATGTTAATAGATACCGGTGCTTCAATTACTGCTGTAAGTGGTTCATTTTTTTTGCCACCCTCTCATCTGCTCCTTCTCAGCAACCTTCTTCTTTACCTTTCATCGGCACAGTCAGTGGAGAGGATCTTCCTGTCCAGGGCAGAGTTACCCTGACATTGGTCCTTGACACTGTCCTTTATTTATTTGGGGTTCTGGTGATAGATAATCTCACCTATCCAGTTGTTATTGGGCGTGATTTTCTGATGCATTACGGTTCAATTATTGACATGCAAGTCCGTTCTTTGGTGTCATCTGTTAACCCTCCCATAACTCTCAATAGTTCATATTGTTCTGACGGAGGCACTGATTCTACTGATGAATCAGTAACTGTTCATGCTTATAACACGTACATTTTGCCCCCTTACTCTGAATCTGTTATCCCTGTCTACCCAAAGAAACCTTTAGCAATTGGTAGCACTGGTCTCATAGAGCCAAGTTCTAAACTTGCTGAGCGTTATATAATGCATGCGATGCATCTCAACCGGTTAGTTTTTCTGAGGATCACACATTTCCATTTCGGGTATTGAATCCAACAAATAAACCAGTTACTATTTATCGCTGCTCTACTATGGGCACCTACACTCCATCTGCTGCATCTATGTCTGTAATTCCTACCGCAGAAGAACCTCCACCTCCAACAACTTCTGCCAATCCAATCCAAACAGTGCCACTAGATCTTTCAAACACTGATCTTACTGACACACAGTAAGTTCAACTTAAATCACTGATTGCTGAATATCGTGACATATTCGCTCTTACACCTGAAGATCTTGGTCGCACAGGCTTAGTGCGACATCGCATTGATACTGGGGATCATGCTACCATTCGACAACGCCCATACCGGGTTTCTGACACTCAACGTGCAATTATAGAGGAACATGTCACCGATATGCTTAACCGCGGGATAATCCATCCTAGCGTCTTACCCTGGTCATCTCCAGTCATATTGGTGAAGAAAAAAAGATGGCACTGATCGTTTTGTCGTTGATTTTCGCCGCTTGAATTCCATTAAACGCAAAGATTCATACCCCCTCCCACGTATAGATGATGCCTTAGATGCACTAAATGACATCACATAGTTTTCCAAGGACCTCACGAGTGGGTGCTGGCAGGTGGAAATGGATCCTGATTCTCGCGAGCACACTGCCTTCACAACCTATGGTGGTCTGTACGAATTCCTGGTTCTACCTTTCGGATTAACCAACGCGCCTAGTACGTATCAGAGATTAATGGAATGTGTTTTACGCAATTTGACATATAAGATTTGTTTGATTTATCTTGATGATACCCTTGTTTATTTAGGGCACATAGTTTCACCAGATGGTATTGCACCTGATGATGATAAAATTTCTGCTGTTAGAGATTTCCCTCGACCACATAATGTAAAAGCAGTGAGGTCTTTCCTTGGTTTGGCAAACTATTATCGCCGTTTTGTGAAAGAGTTTGCTAAAATTGCGGCACCTTTAAACCAACTTCCTCGCAAAGATCACAAATTTGTTTGGACAGATGCTTGTGAAACAACATTTAAAGCTTTAAAGGAGGCCTTAACTAATGCTCCTATTTTAGCTTTTCCAAATTTTCAGGAACCATTTCACTTGTATACCGATGCATCTAGTGAAGGTATAGGAGCAACATTAGGTCAATTTCAGAATGGCAAGGAAGTGGCTATTGCATATGCAGGTCGCGACATTAATGCCACTGAACGGAACTATAGTACAGCTGAATGCGAGGCACTTAAGGAGTTATTTTTGGTACTAAGAAGTTTGAGCCTTATCTCCATGGTAGGAAGTTCATCTTGCATACTGATCACCATGCACTGAAGTAGCTAATGTCGATACACGATCCTTCTGGCAGACTCGCCCGATGGTCCTTATTGGTCCAGCAACATGACTTTGGGATTCGACATCGCCCAGGTGCCTCGCATGCCAATGTGGATGCCCCCTTGCGCCGTCTGTACACATTACCAATGCCACCTATTTCAGCTTATGTTGTCCCAGGTGTTCAAACTTCAAGAGTGAAGGAATTACAGCGTCGTGATCCAGACCTCGCTGACCTCATTGACTACCTCGAGAGTATCAACCTCCCAGATAAAGACAAACTTGCACGGTCTCTTTTGCTCACTATTGATGACTACTACCTCAGTGATGACGGCTTACTCTTCCATTTATGGACCCCAAGGAGATCCCGGAATACTACTACCTATCAGCAACTTGTTATCCCAGCAGCTTTACGCTATGAAGTACTCACATGGGGACATGATGATCCTACTGCAGGTCACTTTGGTACAGTTAAAACTTATGAGACGCTGCGAACTCGCTACTATTGGCACAACATGTTAAGTGGCATACAGCATTGGTGCCGAAGTTGTTGTGATTGTGCTATGCGAAACACCCCTCGCAACCGCCACAAGGTGCCACTCCTGCCCATTAAAGTGCAAGACGCTTTTGAATGCATGGCCTGCGACATTCTCGGCCCTCTTCCAAAGACTGCTAGAGGGAACCGATATGTCTGTGTTTGGTCAGATTGTTTCACGCATTGGGCTGAATGTTTTGCTGTGCCTTCTATTGAAGCTCCTGTTATCTTTTGGATGAAATTTTTACACGACATAGAGCCCTGTGCACCTTCTTGTGAGATCGGGGAAGCAACGTTCTTTCTGCTCTAGTTAAAGAAGTTTGTCGTTTGATGAATACTAAGAAACTAAACACCAGCGCTTATCACCCCCAAACTGATGGTTTAGTCAAACGGTTTAACAACACTCTCGCTGAATCAATTTCTATGTTTGTCAACGCTGAACAAACAGATTGGGATTTGTTTATACCCTCTATACTCTTTGCTTATCGTGTGTCACCCCGTGTTACCACTGGCGACTCGCCTTTCTTTCTTTAAATGGTCGAAAGCCGAGATTGCCAATCGATGTATCTTTGTTGCCACCTACTAACCTTTCTAGTTCAGTGGAGGAACATCGGAAACACATCGTGACCCAAATTGAAATTGCCCAGGCACTCGCTCGCAGTAACATGGCCAAACCTCAACAATTAATGAAACTTCAATATGATAAGAAGGCAGCTGATGCCCCTTTTTGAAGTGGGACAACGGGTCTGGGTGTACACTCCCAAAACTAAGAAAGGTTTGTCTAAGAAGCTTTTGCACATGTGGGACAGTTTCATGGGTTTTCCATGGCATTAGCGAAATTCATGACCCGTGAACACCCCATTGGTTTCCCCTGGGTATTGAAATATTAATGACCCATGAAAATGTTCTAAGCAAGTGCATGGACTTTTCATGGCATTTTAAAGACCCATGAAAAACTAGTGCTGATTGGTTGACAGTCATTTCATGGGGGGAAAGTGAAAACATGAACCATGAAATTTGCATTAACCCTAATTTAAGGACATTGCAGAAAAATTGTGTCCGGCATCCTCACTAACAAAAATTACAATGTTAGCAAAATAAATATCTTAAAACTTACCATTTGATGATGTGAATATCACTATAGGCTCTCAAAACAAAATGTGACGGCTGTTTTCCTCATTGCAAGGATCAGGGAAGGTTTATACTTTCAATGTACAGGCGCGTTGGTGACCGTGCAAACCAATGACCTTGACAATTGGTTGTCCACAAAATGTATATCACGTTTATTGTTCCCTTTCAGTGGAGGATTGTCCAGCATAATTTGCTTATTATCTTCATATATAAATATTCATCATTTTCATCAACAACTGGAACTTCTTTTTTACTCTAGTGATGATGAAGACGACGCATGCATGGTCCATGAAGATCCGGGAGAAGATGATTACCCTTCAACAAACTCTGATGATGATCATGATGGCAACGACCTTTTGCTGTTAGCAGGCAATCCAGAGAAGTCAGCAAAGGTTAGAATCGATGAAGTGCTGTGGTATTTGTCAAGTGTCTGCTATGATTTATAAAAGCTTGTAAGCTACAAACCGTTTTTGGGATTCGCTAGTGCTTAAAAGCTGAATACTGTAGAAGAACCCAGATACCTGTAGTGAATTGTGTAGTCTGCGTTTGGCATTCTGCTGTCGTACAAACACCATATTAAAGCTTACATAACCTTATCCGCAAATTATTGCCTCCTCGTATACCTCTACACTTGGAACTTGTCTTCCCTTTTACACATTGTTTCGCTGTCTTTAGTGTTGACCCTTTTGTTTCGGTCCTTGTGGAGCAGAAGTGCGTTTTCGGCTTATTAAAATTCCAATGTACAATGAATGGGTCACCGAAATAACCTTACAAAATCACCAAAGCCCGAATAAATGACGATCTGTTGGCCTCTGATCGTATGAGTGTTAATATTTTATTTATTTATTTTTTGTAAACCTTGACTTTAGGGCGAGGAGGAAAATATTGAAGTGTATCTAGAAGACTCAGACCCCATTCCTCGGATTGAGAGTGATGAGACAGACTCGTCTGATTTTGACACGGAGAATAGTAGCTCTGGATCTCAAAGTAAGGTATGTTATCATTTATGAAAAAAAGCTTGTGTCTAAATTATAGAATACGTGGCCACTTATTTGTAACAACAATGCCCATTGTGATATGCCTCGTATGTCTCATTGTTTGAAAAGTGGCCCTGCCTTGAAAAGTGGCCCTGTGTAATATAGTTCATCCATTCCTCTTTCAGCTGGTTAGCTGATTGCTTCCAAATTAATTTTTGAATTGTCATAGAAATCAGTCTGATGAGAAAAGCCACATTATTTTAGGCAAGCAACTAGCATTGACAATGGCATAAAAAAGTGTAAAGTGGGTCAACATATAATCTCCACAGCCGCAGGTCCACTGAAACTGTTCAAATATACAATTTTGAACTCCTCTAATTAATGATTATACATGTTGTATTCTGCAGGATAGTGACACAGATCCACTGAAGGATGAATTAAGTGGAGATGCTGTTGACATCACTGCTGCTATTTTGCCTGGAAAAATGTCAAAAGATGTGAGCGAGGCTATTGCCGAAAGTCCGGCTCTTCATAGCAGCCTCACAAGTACATTGTTTGAAACAATTGTTTATTTATTTGACTGGTTCGCGTCTCACCCGTCACTGAGTAAAGACGCTTTTTCAAAAAATCTACAGCTGTGGCACTCACTTCTTCCTGAAGGTAACCTCCTTCCAACTTCATACCAAGAGGTCTATAATATAACTAGGCCATATCTTCTGCCGGAAATTGTGTTTCACGTGTGCATAAATGACTGCATACTTTACAGAGGGGAATACAAAGATAGTGTTGTCTGTCCCAAATGCAGCGAACCAAGATTTGGGGTGAAACACACTCCCAGAAGAACATTCCATTACTTGCTTCTCGGCCCAAGGCTGATAAGGAGTTACGGTACTGAAGAAATTTCATGTATTCTGCAAAGTCATGGAGGGGAATTTGGTGGAAACAGCAACGGGGGAATCACGAGAGACATTCATGACTCTCCAAAGTGGAAGGAAGCGTTTAGAACCAGTGGAATTTTCAAGGGGGATCCTCGTGGTGTTCTTTTTTCATTGTGCCTTGATGGGCTCAATCCTTGGAGCAAAAACAAATCCAATTATTCCATGTGGCCCATTGTCTTAGCCCAGTTGAATCTTCCAAGGAACGCGAGAAAGGAGCCTAAACACCTTGACCCTTTCCTTGAAGTCGAAGTGGATGAAATCCCCTTTCTATCCAACTGCAAGGTCTACGATGCATACAGGAAAGCACCTTTTGAAGTCAAGGTGGACATCATGATCTATGTCTTTGATTATCAAGGTCTAGGCAAAGTGTTCTGCCTAACAGGGACTGGCTCGTATAGAGGACGTGGATGGTGCATTCAGAAGGGGTAGTACTGTAAGCATTTAAAAAAAGTTGTTTATCTTGGGAAGAGGCGTTTCCTGCCCAATGACCACAGCCTGAGGAAAGACAGCCATAATTTCCCTGACCATTTTGAGGAAATATGAGAAATTCCACCGCAACGCAGCTTCAACCAAGATGCCTGGTTCCATAAGGCACATGATCATGCCAAGAACAATGCTCAGCGCATGAGAATAGCAACTGGAACTGGTTGTCGTGAAATGCCTGTTCTCGCCAAGAATCCCATGTTTGATCGTGTAGAACAAACAGTGCCCGATACAATGCACACAGTTGTTGTGCAGGTAAAGCATCTGGTCAAGTGCATTGCTGGGAAGGCCCCAGAGGACAGTCTTACAGTTAGATTGCAAGAAAAATCCCTTGGTAGGTTTCAACAGTCATCGCCAAATGCTACATGTTCAATATCTTCCTCTTAACATGATGGCGCCTGCAAAGAAAGCCCAAGAGAAAGCAAGAAAAAGAAAAAGAGTGAGAAGGGAACAACTCCGCTGCCAACTGGCCCATTTGGACTCACAAAGAAAGAGATGGAGGTTGCTGACAAACGTGCTAAGGACATCAGAGTTCCAGCTTGGGACCCCTTCTGTCCAGGCCCCATCTTCTCGCGAATCTCAGGGCTGAACTCGCATGAATGGAAGGAGGTAATAAGACAAACTTAATATAATCAAAGGCTCTCTGAGCTACGTCTAAGTCCTGAATGAATTTATCTGTTTAACAGCTGATTGAGTGAGCAAAAAGTGAACAGAGTAGAGAGTCCATCATTCTATTAAGAAGGTGCCAGTGTTTGGCTTCTGGTAGCAGCCCACTTTATTTTCCCAGATCGTTTTGATCCTGAAAATAAAAAGAAATGTTTGTTGGTTAATTTACTATGATGTGTGCACCCTTAATATCCCTCAAATTAAGTAAAAAATATTGTGTATCTTAATTTGCACTCATTAGCTCATATAGCTGGTGCATGCTATTATTGTTTTATGAAAGGCAAGTTTGAGCAGTTCATCTTTGTATCGATCTTGTTGTTTTTTTAAGTCCCACTAACATTTGGATTGAGTTCCCAGCACTCGGGCCAATAAAGGATTAAGGCCAATCCGAGTTAACCGCGTTTTGTGCCTAATCTATTGACAACAGAATACAAGGTTGATTGAAAATTTGGTTCTAATTCAGTAGTAGACTATACCATCAGGCCAGGCTTTAAACCTCATTCATGCTACAAATTCCGATTTGCAGTTTGATTTTTTACTTAACCTGTAGGTTGCAGACCGGGGCATACTGAAATATCTTCTCAGCGACATGTTGGGAGGTCAACAAAGAGAGAGTTTAGTCTTGTTTATGGATGCTATTGCTGCACTGTGTGCTCCTTTACAGGATGAGGCAAAAATTCCACTCCTGAAAGAGCAAGTTGATGTGGCACTTGCATGAATGGAGAGAGATTTTCCATTGTCTCTGCAGGTAAAAATGCATAGATTCAAGAGTTATCTAAAAGTACTTGTTGTTCATAAATCCACTCTAATTATTTTAGAACATGTCTTGTGTAAATCCCATTGATGCAAGCCCTATTCTTTGTTACTTAAAAGAGCTAACATTAAAAATGTTTTCACAGGTTGTAACCAATCACATTCTTCATCATGTGCCAGAAGGTATCGAGTGGTTTGGGCCAGTACATGGAACGTGGATGTTCGTGAATGAAAGGTTTAACTCGTGGCTATGCAGAAGAGCAATGAACAGGCCAGAGACATCCAGAAGCCACCATTCTGAGAACGTATGCTCTATCTGAGCTTTCAGCATAAGTATGGTATATTACTGGGTTCTAAGAGCAGATTTCAATTGAGTGTTGAAAAAATAAGACCAAGGTATAAATTACTCTGACCAATCACAGCAGACACTAAAATCTCGATGAACCAATCAGAACTTGAAGCAAATGTATGCAACAGGCACCAAACAAAGGAAAACACATATGCATGTGAACAAGTCCTGGTTGGTTCTGCTTTCACTTCTTATTGCTTGAGAAAGTGGCATTTTTTCACCAATCACTGATCATAGTAATGCAAATTAAAACCAGTTTCTTTTGACACTCATCTGAAAATTGTATCAGCCTGAAACTGAGCGAAAAAGAAGCCTGTCAGATAACATCAAAACAAACGGACTTTCTGTATTTTTAAATTTTTGTTAATTTTTGTCAAATAAGTATATAACACTCTTTTAACACTCTTTACCGGAGGACATTAGAATGCAGGACAATTACAATATTTTTAAGGGACAGTTGAAGACTCACTATTTTAGACTTGCATATAATTTTTAACTCTATGTAGGTGTACGCAAATTTTACTCTCTTTTTAATTAATTTTAATGGCAGAAACATATACATTTCCTTTTCGTTATATTTGTAATGCGCATTTGATCATGTATTTCTGTTAATTTGCGCAATATTGAGTATTATTATTATTATTATTATTAAGTATTTTTTGTCTTCACTCTTTCTTAACAGATCTATGAGTGGTGTCACTTCATTAAACTGTCTGGAAAGATGAGGAACAAACTTCCCTTTGAACTTCCATGTGAAGGTAGTGATAATGTGTTGTCACCAAGCCCCTTGAATGGAAGCTCACAGGGAACAATACATCTTTCTAAGAAAGAACTATTCACAATGCTCCTAATGAAATGCGATGATAAGACAACTTATTATAATGCCTCGTTAGCACCAGGCCCGCATATGCACGCTGATTGCGTAACCAGGATGGCATAAATAGGATGAAAACACTCGATTCTTGCTCAGTTTCCTTCCAGCGGACAACCAGAGCAAAGGACTCTTCTGTTTCTCGCCCGAACTGCACGACTTCTCCGTCGTATAATGGCTGATAGGCAAGTGCAAATGCCACAAGCCCTGGCTCATCGCGAAGCTCCTCATCTGGGAGCGGCTCAGGCTCCGCAAGTTCAGTAAGCACCGCAAGTTCCGCAGGTTGCACAAGTACCCCAGGTTCCGCAAGTTCACCCGGCTCCACAAGCGCCGCAAGCGCCGCAAGTGCCGCAAGCGCCACAAGCGCCTCAGGCACCTGTAACTCCTCAAGCAGGAAACGCTCCTGAAGCCGCTCAAGCCCCACAGGCTCCACAAGTTCCGCAGGATGCAACGCATGGTGGAGAGCTTGAGGTGAATATTCTATGTCTTATGTCCGTGGTTTGCCTAGATGAGTTGATTAGGATCCCAGTTACCATGTGTTTCAGTATGTTTTGAGATTTAGATGGGTTTTTCTATTTTGCTCGGACTCGGTCAAAGTTTTAGTTTATATCATGTGGGCGAGGTTTCGCCAGCTTGTTTATTAAAATGAGCTTTACAAATGTGGGCAAGGTTTTGCCAGTGTTAATGAGTGAAGCTGATAAATGTGGGCGAGGTTTCGCCAGCTCGTTTATGAAATGAGCTTTACAAATGTGGGCAAGGTTTTGCCAGTGTTAGTGAGTGAAGCTGACAAATGTGGGCAAGGTTTTGCCAGTGTTAGTGAGTGAAGCTGACAAATGTGGGCGAGGTTTCGCCATCTTGTTATGGAATGAGCTTCACATGTGGGCAAGGCTTCTCCCCCCCAAAAAAAAATTGGTTCGAGAGTTTTTATCAAATGGAGACCGTAAAGGAGGGCGAGACTTCGCCACTTTTGTTTTATGGAATGTTCCATTCACTGATTTGAGGAAGTTAAACAAATGTGGGCGAGACGTTGCCAGTCTTCTGTTTTGTTTTGTTTTTGTGGCTTGAATGCTCCATTCAATGATTCGAGGTGGTTAATTGACAAGTTTGGGCGAGGCTTCGCTAGTTTGTCTTGTGGAATAGCCGATTCAATGATTTGGGTGCATTTGGCTAATGAGGGCGACACCTCCCAGCTTGTTTTCCTGGAATATTTTCTTTGACTGAAGACAAAAGTTTTTGTACGGGAGATCGCACCCTTCGTGGGTTTTTTCTGTTGTGTTATTTTTAAAGAAGCTGCGAGGGCTAATATTCATTTGTGCCCACAACATTGAGATGATTGATTTGTGCACTCCCGGGAGGTCATCTGTGGTTGCTTCGTGCATTTGTAGTTTTTTCAGAATTACAAATTAATGTTAAACTAAATTTTGATAATGAGATGAGGGCGCCAAGTCTCCGAGGAAGTTTTATATCGCCATCCTGCTTTTGAGCCTATAATATCTGCAGTTTTGTTCTCTGGAGACTTTTATGAGGTCGATTATTAAATAACTTAAAGTCACTCGAGAGTGGGTTCGAAATCTCTTGACTTTACTTATAGTTGGGAGTTAATGAAACTGGTAGGAACCGTAATGAGGGTTGCTGTCTCGTATTTATTTGATTGAAGTCCGTAAATTGGTCAGTCTCGCCAAATTGTTTTGGAACACCCACAGTCGTGCGATTATGGAAATAATTCTCTACAAGGAATTTTCTGTTTTGCAATACCACTGCTTATGCGGTATCGGTCATTATTTTTGTTGGCTATTGCTGTGATTATTTGCTCGGCACAATTGGTTGAAGAGATGTATTCTGTAGTTGTTATTTTCGGCTTTATTGATTAGTCTGTGTACAAGTGAAAGCATTTTCTGACAATTTTTGAAACTAGTGAAGGTGTTTTTTCCAAAGTGCAACACTTGTAGTACTGTGGGTGTGTTATGATGCATAATTCAACACATCGTTTATGGAGTTTACATTCCCGACACTTTGTTTGTTGTTCAAATTCTGACAGATTTTGAAAGGGAAGTATAACGAGCTAAAGGAGGCGATGGACATGCTGACAAAGTCCTCCGTGGAAAACCTGCTGAAGCGACTTATGAGTTTGGCCTCTCGTCCTCTTGTAGAATTCAATAAGTATGAGGCGTTGGAGTTGGTTGATGCCTTGAAGAACGCAGCTCATGATCATGATTCCAAGCATGAAAAGGAAGCATATTATCGCTCGTCTTTGAGACGCTGCGAGGGAAGCTTGATCAGCCCAATGATCAGTTCCTCTGCTTGGAGACAAAGACCACGAGAAGGTCTTGGATGTGGTAGCTAAAGTAGAGAAGAATAATATACGGCAGATGCAGAAATCGTCTGGTTCGGGTGGTGTATTGAAGAACAGGAGCTACCCGTCTTCTAGGCCGCCTCGGCGATGTTTCTACTGTAATATGTCGGGTCATATTAAGGCGCATTGTCTTCACAGAAGGAAAGATTCTGGCGAATTAAGTGTGAAGGATGATAAAAAGCCCTTTACCAGTGTCAATAAGTAATTTCCTGAATGTCTCTTGTATCTCAATTAAGTTTTCACAGAATGTTGAGTTGTTACTGAGGTCTTAGAGTCCAATAAATGTAATCCCAGGAAAACTATACTTTTTGTCTTTTATGCGTTTTAGACTATTTTGTGGTCCCTTCATTTTTTAAGTCGTGGAGTTTGGCAGTTTTGAAAAAGGGTATCTCAGTCAACCCCCCCAGTTACACTGGGTCAAAGCTGTCATCTCTCTGCTGACTTTGGGTTTCGTCGCCACAAGTTTTCATTTCTTTCTTCTTCCTTTTGTTCCCCTTTCAGGGATGTATTAAAGCCTTTGGCTGGGCATGGGAAAGGGACATAGAATTTGATTCTAAAGTTGTTCAAGTTGAAACAAATCGACGGTGTCTTCGATGGGTAGATTGGCAAGGAAACCCTTTTCCTGTCAGCAGCGAGGTGACAGCAAATTCTCACTTCAGATCGACCGTTCTGAAAGTGTCACGTGGGGAAGCTCTTGGAGATGTAGGAGATTTACTTTTTCGGGACCCTGAACATTTTAGGGCGGGCGAGTTACACGAACATGTTGATAGCTGGAAAGAAATTGTTATCGGGAGTCCTTCGTTACATCAATCTGATTGAGGGCAAAGTTTCTGTCTTTCCCTATTTAAACATTTTTCAGGGGTTTTTATGGGAGAGTCGTATGACTCTGATCTCCCAGGAAAGGCATTTTTTAATAATGTCTCTTGTAAGCCGTTTGTGAAGTTTATTCAACAAACACTTCTTGATCGCTTAAAAACTGGTGCAGTGTCTTTGTTAGGGAAGGCGGGTGAGGTCCAACCCCCCCCCCATCTCGTTCTCCCCTTGACCGTGGAATCAACGAAGCCACGTTTGTGTCATGATGCTCGTTTGTTAAACCTTTGGATGCAAGATAAGCCGTTTAAGTTGGATCGTGTAGGTGACCTGCCACATTATGTTTCACGGGATTCGTACCAAAGTGTTCTTGATGACAAATCTGGTTATGATCATATTCTTTTGGCTGATGACAGTCGAACATTTTTTGGCATCCAGTGGGGTGGGCGGTATTTCACCTACAATACGCTACCGTTTGGCTGGAAGATTTCACCGTACGTGTACCATAACACTGGCCTTGTGGCAACAAATTTCTTTCGGTCTTTGAATGTCCCATGTCTTTTGTACATTGATGATCGTCATAACGGACAGCTAAAAATTCCCCTTGATAAGGGGGTACACGCTGATATCCCAACTCTTGATGAGCACAGATTTGCAGCTGCAAAATCAGCCCTTTTCCTTGTGGCCTATTATTTGATTCAACTTGGATACTTTTTGGGGTTGGCAAAATCTGTTCTGAGTCCTAGGATGGTTGTCCCTTACCTAGGGTTTTTGTCAGATTCGTCTCGCCAGGTGTTTCACCTTATTCTAGAGAAGAAGGATAAATTTTTGAATTTGATCTGGGAGGTCCTAAACACTAAAACAATAACGATTAAAACGCTTCATCGTTTGGTTGGTAAATGTGTCTCCTTCTCCTTAGCTGTTCCTGGAGCACGTCTTTTCACCAAAGAAATGAATGCGGCTATTTCGAAGGCCCATCTTTCTTCTAAACTAATACAGGTATGTGGGGTTCTTAGAGAGGAGATTTCCCATTGGTTGTTTCTGGAGACAGGGGATGATCCCCTTTCTTGGAGGGATGAGCGACATGTTCGAGTATCAGTCGCTACGCATGCTTCTAATTTTGCGTGGGGAGGATCTTTGATTTCACCAGTATCTGCATGCACAGATACCTCTGATTATTGGAAGAAGGAAGGGCAATCTTGGGATATTGCTACGAAGGAGGCTACTGCCCTTGAGAGGGTGCTGTTGGCCTTTCAGAATCAGTTAAGGAATTCCCGGGTGGATACTTTGGTTGACAATCAGGCGGTGGTTCAGGCCTGGAACAACCAAACTGGAACGAGTGGATCTTTTAATAAAGCGTTAAAGAGGTTGTTCTTTACTACAGTGGAGCTGAACGTGTCTTTGCATTTGTCTTATATTTCCACCCATGATAACCCAGCAGACCTACATTCTCGCCGCCTGTCTGCGATGGATAGCCAACTGTGTCCTGCTCTATGGGAGGTTGTTGAGCAACAATTTGGAGGCCTTACAGGTCATACCTGCGACTTGACGGCGCTAGATTCAAATGCAATGAAAGATAAATTTGACTGGTGATGATGCCTCACTGAACGGACACGATTTCTGAGGCTCCATTGAAGGTTGAGCTAAATAGCTCATAAAACGTTGAAACCGCTTGAATTGTGTTCCGAATAACATCTATGTTCACTAATCTCTAGCAAGCTATGGGAAAGACGCCAAAGAAGAGCCCAAAGAAACGAAGCGACAACGCAAAACGTGCCAGGCCAAGCTCGACCGAAGAAGAACAATATGGCGGCAACGAAGACGTGTTGTACCTTGAGCTTTTTGACTTAATTAGAACATTGCAGGCAAAGGATAAAACCAAAGAAGAACAATTAAAAGGGCTCCAAGAACAACTCGACCAGGATCGTGATGAGATTAAATCGCTAAAATCCAAAGTAGAGGAATTAAAGGAATCGCTCGAATTCACGCAGAAGCAGCAAGATGAGGCGAATGACAAAATAGAGAGATGTGAATACGACCAGGACAGGCAAGAAGATGAATTAATCAGGCAAAGCATTTACAGTAGGCGCTGGAACCTTATTTTTTACGGTATTCCGGAAACAGATGATGAAAGCTGCTCAGACCTAATTAAACACACCATGGTATCCAAGCTTAAGATGGACCAGAGGAAAGTAAACACGACCATGTTTTGTGGAGCCCACCGCCTCGGGAGGAGAAAGAGAGCAAGCAACAACAACAAACCGAGGCCGATTATAGTCAGGTTCACATGCCGCGCTGACAGAGAGTCCACATGGCGTCAACGCTATAACCTTAAAGGGTCTTCAACCAGAATGGCGGAGGACTTACCGCAAAATGTTCGCGAGATCAGGAGAGACGTCCTCGTGCCGGCCCTTAAAAATGCCAGAAAATGCGAGGGAACCAAGGCGACAATAATCGGCGATCGCTTACTAGTGAACGGTAAGCGATATTCTTTCGACAAGATTCCAAGGAAATGGCAAAATGTCTCTCAGGCTCCCGATGATGAAATGCACAACGCAACTCATGATGAAGAACCTGAGCAAGCTCAAACAAGCCAAGTAAATGACTAATAGGTAGAGCAAAATAGTTTTAATTCATCTAATTTTGTTTTCTTGTGGAATATTACAAGCTTAGATAAAATTTCAAGTTTTAATTGAAGCCACTAACTCAAAATTGTGATCTCTGACAACAGCACTTGATAAAGTTGATGCATATGCTAGCCAGTCAAAAACGCCAAACCTCGTTATCGCGGTGCGTTTTAAGGCCAATATTTGAGCCTCTTTTAGGTTATCTGTGTGTATTTTTGTTACATTTTTTTGGTAATTTTCCGTATGTTGTTCGTTTTGGTTTGCCCAAAATGCTATCAAGCTCAATATTATTCTTAGTATGTTTACATTACACTACAAATTATGCTAGTTTTGTATATCGCACGTCTAATGAAGCTTTCAAAGTCTCAGCCAATCGCATTCTCCTGAGCGTTACATTTTTGTTTTTCACGTACATAAATAATGAATCTGCACGAGAATATAAATGTTAAGTGCGAATCGTTAAATGTGAGAGGTCTTAATAAGTCGATAAAACGACGCTCCATCTTCCGATGGGTGCACAACCAAAATAACCATTTCACATTTCTGCAGGAAACGTATAGTTCCAAAGAATGTGCCAACATATGGGAAACTGAATGGGGCGGGAGAATTTTCTTTAGCCATGGCTCAACTCACAGCAAAGGTGTCATGACACTTATAAACCCGAAATTAGACTTCAAATTAGAAAAAATGATTTCCGACAAAAACGGTAGATACATCATTTTAGACGTAATCGTTGACGAAACCCATTTAATACTTGTGAATATTTACGTCCCAAACGATCTTAATCAACAACTCGTTTTTTTTAAAGACCTGCATGATCGTCTACAGGAATTTGCACAGGAGAACATTATAATAGCCGGGGATTTTAATTGCGCTTTGGCTGACAAAGACAAGAAAGGTGGAAACCCAGTGTCAAAGAAAACTCCGGTAATTAAGGAAATTGAACGAATCATGCATGTCTACAACTTAACTGATATCTGGCGCAACTTAAACCCAAATACGGAATGTTTTACTTGGAGAAACAAAGCGCTTAAAATCCAATGCCGACTTGACTACTTTCTCATTTCTAACGACCTCAACAGCCTAGTAACATCCTGTACAATCTTGAATTCTCCAGAAACCGATCACTCTGCAATCACACTACATCTCAAATCAGAAGATCTAAAGCAAGATAGAGGCCCGGGCTTCTGGAAATTTAATAACTCATTACTACAAGACTCCGAGTACGTTACCATTCTTCAAGAAAATATAAAGGATTATAAAGAAAAATACTCTGCTATTGAAGATTTAGGGCTAAAATGGGACCTAATTAAAATGGAAATCCGGGGTTTTACAATTAAATATTCCAAGATGAAAGCAAAGAAACGCGAAAATGAAGAAATGGCGCTAAAAAAGAAAGCAGAAAAGCTGTTGTTAGAATCCGGAAAGAATCCGAAGGACAAACGAATACTAAATGAGCTTTACGCGACTAATTTACGTCTACAGAACATAATGCATCATAAGACAAAAGGCGCTATTCTCAGAAGTAAAGCACGATGGCATGAACATGGTGAACGTAACACCAGATATTTCTTTAACCTTGAAAAGCGAAACCACTGTAGGAAAACGGTGACAAAATTGAAACTTGGTGAAAATAAGTACACAAAAAATCAGTTTGAGATTTTACAAGAAGAGAAACGTTTTTACGAATCACTTTACAAATCCCAAAACATAGACAACAGCATCTTCCTCGCTTCCAAGTTTTTCAATCCCGAGAACGTATCACCATTATCGCAAGAAGAAAAAGAGTCGTGTGAAGGCCTCCTCTCAGAAAACGAGTGTTTCAACGCTATTAAAGAGTTTAAGAATAATAAATCTCCTGGCACTGATGGATTTACAGCGGAGTTTTATAAGTTCTTTTGGCCAGAACTAAAAACCGAAATGACTTCTAGTTTCAATTACGTTTTCCAGAATGGATCACTGTCAATAAGTCAGCGACGCGGAATTATCTCTCTCATTCCTAAAAAAAATAAAGATAAAACGCTCCTAGAAAATCTTAGACCAATTTCACTCCTCAACGTGGATTATAAAATTTTGACTAAAGCAATTGCGAAGAGACTAGAAAAAGTACTACCTAGCATTATCAACCCTGACCAAACCGGATACGTCAAGGGTCGTTACATCGGTGAAAATATAAGGCTAATTCAAGACCTCATGTTTTACACAAAAATGTTGGATAAACCAGGCGTCGCAATATTTTTGGACTTCCGAAAAGCTTTCGATACAATTGAATGGAATTACATCAACGCTGCTCTAAAACTTTTCAATTTTGGACCGGACCTATTAAATTGGTTCACCGTATTATATAATCAAGTGTCCAGTTGTGTCCTAAACAATGGTCATGCATCTGAATTCTTCCTCCTGCAACGAGGAGTAAGACAAGGTTGTCCGTTATCTGGTCTTTTATTCGTAATCGGAATTGAATTATTTGCCAGAGCGTTAAAAAATGACCACACAATCAACGGCATCGAAGTAGAACAAAAGGAAATTAAAGTTACGCAATACGCTGATGATACCACAGTCTTCGTGCGTGACCGTGAGTCGGTAACGCAGCTTCTAAAACTCTTAGAAGAATTCAAAATGAATTGTGGACTGGAAATTAATACCACCAAAACAGAGGCGTTGTGGCTTGGTTCCTGGCGAAACAACAAGGAAACTCCTTATAATTTCAAATGGCCGAGGGAGCCTGTGCACGCCCTTGGTGTGCACTTCTCTTACGACGAACAACAGGCGAATAAGTTAAACTTCGAGGAAAAGGCTCGCAATTTAGAAACAATACTTAATGCCTGGAGAAGAAGAAACCTTACTTTGATCGGTAGAATAAAAATCGTGAAAACCCTGGGAGTAGCTAAACTCATATATGGTACATCCGTTTTATCCATTCCAGAGCATTTTGCAGAGAGAGTCAACAAGCTTATCTTTAACTTCATATGGGAAGGTAAAACCGCAAAAATTAAAAAGAAGACGATCATTGCCGAAAAGAATCATGGTGGATTAAAGATGTTAGACTTCGAAATAATGGAGAAAGCTCTGAAAATCGCTTGGATTAAAAGAATACATGAACAAAGCGATGCTTCCTGGAAAACAATTCCCGAACAAGCAACAAGTCATTATGGTGGTCTTTCGTTTTTAACAAAGTGCCGTTACGACACTAAGCTACTCGACCTACGAAAACTCCCTGCTTTCTATCATTCCGTACTAAAGTATTGGCAAGAATATAAACATTTAACCTCCTTTGAGGAAAAGAACCCGGAAAATGAGATCATTTGGAACAACTCTAGTATCCTGGTTGACCAAAAGCCGATTTTTTATAGCGCCTGGTTTAAAAAGGAAATTATACATGTCAAGGACCTGTTAAATGAAAATCGAGATTTCCTCTCTCTAGCTGACTTTAAACAAAAATTCAAGGTCAACAACCCATTCACTATGTATTACGGTCTCATCAGAGCTATCCCGATCAGTTGGAAAATGTCAATTCGAAATTCATCTCGCAGTACCCAGAGCTCCCCTTCTGAAACCACACTATCAACAACACTCATCTCCACTCGAGGGGCGTATAATGCTATTCTTGCTAGACGTTCCGCGACACCAACAAATGAAACTAAAATTTTGAAATACGGGTTTAATACAGAAAATATTCACAACATTTATTTACTCCCTTTCCGGGTTACCACAGAGGCAAAGCTAATTGCTTTCCAGTTCAAAATAATACATAATATTCTGCCTACTCGTGTCAGCCTACTCCGTGCTGGCCTAGTAGACGACGACATTTGCCCTATTTGCAATTCCGAGAGGCAATCACTTGTTCATATGTTCTATAGTTGCAGGGAATCGTCAATCTTTTGGGAACAGTTTACTCAATGGTGGAGCGAAAAATTTCTCGAAAAAATAACTTTATCAGAAGGTACGATTTTATTTGGGTGGCACCAAAACACCAGCAACGAGCGAGAGCTCAATTACATTCTTCTTATTGCAAAATACCATATTTTTGCAACTTGTATCTGCGAGGACAAGCTGAGCTTTGATCGCTTTCTTTTAAGACTGAAATCGAAATTAGAAGTTTTACGTAAAGTAACCATAGCAAACAAAACGCTTCATAAATACAATGCTACTTGGGCACCTATACTGTAGGTTATATTTTTTTTTTTTTTTTTTTTTCCCTTCTTCTGTTTTACTTACATTTTTTTATTGCTTGTTAATGTCAACCCTTAATTTATTTAACTGTGTTGCAGTTTATCTGTAGTGTATTTATATATACACACAGTATATATTTTGTATGTAGTGTAGGTATTGTTAGTGTTATTTGTTTGTTTTTTTTGTGTTTTTTTTTTTTTTTTACTGTTTGTAACGTAAGTTTCTGCAAATAAAAAAAAAATAAATAAAAGAAATAAAAAAAAAAAAAAAAAAAAAAAAAAAAGATAAATTTGGCAAATGCCTCCCACATTTTACGCCCTACCCGACTCCTGCATCATCAGGGGTAAATCTCTTTGCTCAGGATCTTTCCCAACATGAGCCATTTCTGGAACACCCCTATGTTTTTCCTCCGTCGATTCTAGTGGGCCGTCTTACGCTTTTTGAAGAGTTTCAGAAGGTCATGTACAGTAGTCGTTTTGTGTATCCAAGGAAATACTGGTGGCCGCTGATCCAGTGTTGGTCATCAAGGTCACTTAAACTTGCTTGTAAAGGCGATTCACAAGCCCTTCTCATCCCGTTTAAGGAAGGATGGATAAATCATACAATATTCCCGGAGACTTATGGGTCTTCTTGGCTGAATTTTAAATTACTTGCTTGACATTGATAACGAGCCAAAATGGCGTGTTAGTGTGGACAGAGATGTATTTAGAAAGATGTTCGATATTTATCTCAATATTTTTCTCTGTAATTTATGTAATGCTTGATAGTTTATGAGGTATTACTGAATGAGAACGATTTGGTGATATCCTGTTAAAGTTTTTGAGAGATGTAATTAGTATGATGCTCGATGTTCAATTCAGCTTTTCTTGCAATCTATGTAATGGTAGTTTAGAATTGAGGAATAAAGTGTCACTGCCTTTGAAAAATTTTGTGATATCTTGCTGCTTTTCCTAGGAGCTCCCGGTGGTGGCGAAACTGTTTGTTCCTTCTGTTTGGTGTCCGCCTTGTGGTAACGCCAATGATTGTGATTTTCGATTCTGTCAGCGTTGAGGTTACTCTAGGAAAACAGTGCACGTTAGACAGTCAAGATCAGTTGGTATCAATTTAGACGAAATTGATACCCGGTTGAATCAACTGTGGAATTTGAGTGTTGTTGGCGTTTAGCTAAGACTAGTTAATTATTACCAGTCGCGATGGGTAATTTCAATTCTCCACAGGCTCGGATTTCATATTCCTCGTGCTCGTCGTTAGTCTAATCTTGTACTCCGCTAGTCAAATCTTTTCGCTTCTCGATCGAGTTTTCCGTCTTTCATTAGCTAAATTTTCGTCATGTCCACGTCCAAAAAGTCAAGCAGGATTAGCAGACCTCCTCGTCGGCCCCTGGACGACGATTATACGTGGGAATCATTAGGCGCTCTTACCGCCGATTTGGCCGGGATGTCCGCCGATATGGCTCACTTGGCTCGTCGTTCTTCTCCTTCGTCTTTGCCTTCAAACGACTCGGTTCCCCAAGACGGGGCATCTCCGCCACCGCTGCCACGTGAAACAAATTCCGTCCCGAACGTCGCATCGCAAACCCTTGCACAATCAGCTTCACCGGAACCACCGCAAGATTTAGACTTTCGCCGTCTTTTACTCGCTAAAGAAACACAAATAATAGAGGTGGAAAAGCTAAAGCTCCAACTGGAGCTGGCCAGGATTCAGGCTTCGTCGAACTCCATGATTTCCGACGGATCCAATCCGGCTAAACTTCACAACCCAACAAAATCTTTGGGTGACCTTCGCGCCCTGCAGCGCACGCTCTATCCACAACAGTGGCCGCACATTCTCGCACCAGGTGAGTCCAAGCTCTACAATGAATTAACTCTCGCAGAGTTCACCGCCGGCTACCTCGCCATCGTCGAGAAATGCCCCGACGCAGTGCAAAAAATCTTTATTTTTGCACGACTTGGCTGATTTAATGAGCCTCGCGTGTAGCTACCAATGGTCAGCGGTCCGCGTGTACCATTACAAAGTTCTCCATACACTGGAACTGGGTATCGTGAAGTGGGGCGACTCCTTCGACGGCTTCAAACAGCCCTTTTTCATTCCTACTAACCTTCCGTCCGTTGGTTCGCCAAGCCATGAGAAAGCGCCCAAGAAAGCGCGCTGGGGTAACAACCAACGTCCTTCTGCCTCCCAGCAGCCCCCATGTCACCAGATCTGCGACGACTGGTCATGGTACAAGGACTGCAGCAACTAGGCCTGTAGTAAACTGCACATTTGCATCGTCTGCAAGTGGCCCGACCACCAAGCCAAAGATCGGTTGGTATCAATTTAGACAAAATTGATACCCGGTTGAATCAACTGTGGAATTTTGATCAAGCTACTGGTTATTCAAAACAAAAAGACTCTCTACAGAAGGAATGAGAGAACTTCCTCTCGGGTCTGCTGGGTAAACCGTCTCTAGCTATCGTTTCACCCCGCGATCTGTGCCCTTTCCTTGCGTTTGAGGATAGAGGTGGCAAAACTCAGGTACATCGTAATGGTTGTGCCTTTTTAGGGCAACGTGGTACTCATTCATGCAGATGCCCCGTGAGACTTTCATACAAGACTGTTGATTCTTACATTGGTAAACTCCGTTCTATCTCCCACGCAATTGGTCGGGATGGCGAATGGGATAAGCGTTTAGGATTAGGGAATCCGGCGGCGGATAAATCGGTTAAGGATTATCTTCATTTGATAAGGGCAGAACAGTTGCAGGCTAGGATTACACCTAAACAGGCAACTCCGTTTTTTGTGGATAAATTAACTCAGCCTTCTCTTCATCTGGACCAGAAACTAGCCTCAGATAATTTATCTCCAACACAGCATTTCATTGTGGCTTCAAACCAAGCTTACTTCAAATGTGTTTTCTTTAGTGGTGACCGTCCAAGAGATTTAGGTCATGTTAAAGTCCTGGAGATTTTACGCTTTCCTAATGACAATAGATTCCTTTTTAATCATGTCTGGGGAAAGACTTTGAGAGCTGGCGATGAAAATGTTTTTGGCATTAGAAGAAACCCTCAACTGGCGATCTGCCCGATTAAGGGGATTGAGCAGTACATGGCGGTGGCCCGAGACCTTAGAATAGATCTCACAAGTGGCTATCTTTTCCACCCTACCAACCCACAGGGAGGCGTTGTGGATTCCCCCTTTCTTCGTCAAGTGCCGAAGCCCGTCTTAGATCTTATTTAAAGGATATGGGAGTCGATGATGGGGAGACGCTTCATGGTTTCTGATCGGGGTGCGCTATTACATTGGCTTTAACTGGTGCAGATTTATCAGAGATAATGGATCATGTAGGATGGGCACGTCGACATACTGCACTTTATTGTCTCCAGTTGGCAAAGGTCCTGAACCCTTCTGGTGCCTCAGGAAGGCTAGCGGCAAGTGACTTAACGGAAGCAATAAATCCATGGCAGGATGTTAATGAGTTAAAACGTTTTATTTGTGCTTTTCCTGTCAATCATTCTAACAGGCATAATCTGTCAACTTGAAGGACAATAAACAACCTTAACTTTTTTGGTTTAGTTTGGGATTTAGTTATAGTGGTGGGAGATTAAGGCTTGGGGAGATGAGGTATGGGATTAGAGAGTGTTGCATTTGGGAGGTATATACTTATCAGTTGAGTGTAAGGTTGAACATAGGTGGCGTGGATCAATATTTTTCCCATATCTTATATTAGCTGAGTATGAAATAGGAGTGTTGTGGAATAGAATACTATTCACAATGCTCCTAATGAAAGGCGATGATAAGGTAACTTATTATAATGCCTCGTTAGCACCAGGCCTGCATATGCACGCTGATTACGTAACCAGGATGGCATAAATAGGATGACAACACTCGATTCTTGCTCAGTTTCCTTCCAGCGGACAACCAGAGTAAAGGACAGCCCACCCACCCGGCCCCTATAAGTCGTGCGGTTCGGTTGCCCTTAGTTTTGTTGCAGCTTTTCGGCTAGCCCACTGGATCATTATTTTTCCCATATCTTATATTAGCTGAGTACGAAATAGGAGTGTTGTGGAATAGAATACTGGCTCACGGGGAGGAGATCTACAAGGAAGAAGTACCTGAGTTCCAGTCCCTTTGCACCATTTATGAAATGGAAAAAGATTTGGCCCATAAACATGGCAAGCTGAAGCAATTTCCCAAGTTTACTCACTGGAAACCGGAGGGAAGTCAGTTATCTTCTGATCTGCATTTCTCCATTCTTGTGGGCCTTCAGACGAACGCAGTTGCCTACCAACATCATGTATTGGAAGCTAAGCAGCACTCCCGCAGGTACCTGTACATCTCCACACAGCACCCAAGCAAAAGGCCAACAATTGTCTTTTACAGTCCTCCGTCTAAATCCAGCAGCGACACCACAAACAGCACTTTAAGTTTTGGCATCATCATTAAAATCTATCAACACTCCTTTGCACAGAAAGTATTGATGTCGGCAGTTGTAAATTTCTACAAAATCCCAAAGTTTGTTCCAGGCTGTGGTCTTTGGTGCACTGATGATTCCTTTGGAACAACTGCCCCAGTCCTCCTCAGTCATTTATCTCATCCACTCATGACTGCAGTTGATGAAAAATTCAAGATCTGGTTTTTGGATCCTTATTGTTGAGCACAAAAACTAAGTTCCGAATACCCACCTGTTTTATCATTTCATATGGAGACAGAGAATGACAACAAGAACAACATCAGTCTCAAGAGAACTAAAACACTACCTTGCCAACAGTAAGGAGTCAAAACATCATGACGTACAATCTCAAGTTGCCACACAGTGAGACAAACAGTTCAATTCGTTAACTAAATCATGTACACATGTAGCCTAATTCTTACTCAGGAGTCTTTATTAGGCAACTTTGTTTGGCTAAATTCCAGTTCTTAGTTGCACTGAAAACTGTTGTATTGACAAGTGAAAACATAAATGTCTGATCAGAAGTGACTTAAGCTTAAACAGATCTGTCTAAAGCTATTAAGAATCTAAAATTAATATTTCTTCTATGTTCATAATTATAGTTTTACTTTAGGGTCACCCCCAGTAGTTCGGCATTTTCATGGGTTTTTCTTGCAGGAGTGCTGGTCATGCATGATGATCAAAAGATGCTTTCATGGAAATTTCATGGCTCATTAGAATTTTCATGACCCATGAAATACATACTAGGCTGTTACTGCCTTTTCATGGGTCATGAAATCTATCAGTCTGAAATATTTGGGAATTTCATGACCCATGAAACTCCATTTTCAGTACTTTGTAAACTTTTCATGGTCCCTGAAATCTGTCAGTCTGAAATATTTGGGAATTTCATGACCCATGAAACTCCATTTTCAGTACTTTGTAAACTTTTCATGGTCCATGAAAATCAGCCTCTCAAATTTTCATGGAAATTTCATGACTTAAATAAACACCATGAAATCTGAAATCTCTGTTTTCATGGCCTTTAAAAGTGCTTTCATGGGTTTTTCAACGCATTTTCATGGGATTTTCATAAAAAAAGAGATTCATAGTGATGGAGAAGACGTAAGTTGTTGTTGTCTAATTACACATGCGAAAGTAATACACCTTACCTCACATCTTTCAAGTCTTTTTGTTCGGTTTTGTTCGCGTTTTCCCTCAAGAGTTCGTCTTTCTCACACTCCACTTAAATACGTTAATGGGTCCCGACAGCTAACATAAAATCTTTTCATAGATGATAGAAGAGTGTATTTAGGAAAGTAATGGATTCAACGGATTGGATAGATGTGTAGAGCAACAAAACGTAAGTTCCCTGATTGTTATTACAATGAACACAAAAAGATTTCGGATTTTCTTTACACTTTCCAGCCATAATTAAATTTGCATTTCTAAGGTTCAACGTGAGAAATGGGTCCCGACAGCCCATATATAATCCTTTCATAAGTGACAGAAGAATGTATTCAGGAAAGTAGTGGATTCAACGGATTGGATAGATGTGTACAGCAGCAAATCGTAAGTTCCCCGATTATTATTACAATTAAACAAGAAAAAATGTCGGTTTTTTTTACACTTAACAGCCATAATTAAAATTCCATTTCTAAGGTTGAACGTGACAAAGGTTAAATACGTAGTGGATTCAATGGATTGGATAGATCTGTAGAGCACCAGAACGTAAGTTCAAAGATTGTTATGACAATTCAACACTAAAAGATTTCGGTTTGTTTACATTTTAAAGCCATAATTAAATTTGCATTTCTAAGGTTAAACGTGACACCATTAAGCAATTAATAAAGGCTTTGTTTTGAAGAAATGTCAATGATTAAATGTCCTAATGTTGGATTCTATTTGTTGTAACTAGCTAATTAATGTAAACTTTATCTTCTCCCAGGATGATACTGACGTGTTATCATCTCAGTTACTTATACAAGACGATGACAATCTTTCCAATACCCTGGCAATGGAGGTTAGGCTGCCTCGTTAACTTTCTGTCATTTTCATTTCAAAACAACAAAAAAAGGATTTAACCGCTACCTTCTACTATCTTATGGTGGGATGACCTCTTTGCCCAGTTACCCCCTGGAAGCCATCTGAATGGAATGATATAGCATTTACAGAGGTATAGTTCGAATTTACTTCACTTAAATTGTATCTTTACCAAAAAGTTAATGGTCTTATAACTTTCATTCCAAAACTGCCATCAAGAAGGTGCTGGTCTGGAGGGGCAGCTGTAGGCCAAGAAAGCTCCAATTTTCTATGAATGTGCCACTTGTGGTAGAACGTTTTTGCAAAAGGACAATCTAAAACGCCACACCCCAGTACATACTAGAGAAAAACGGCATATTTGTCCTTTATGTAACAAACCGTTTGCGCGTCCTGGTGATCTGAAACGCCACAAAAAACATGTCCATCATAACTGAGTTCTTCAAAAGAGCTTCAGACGTGGAATGCATGGAGAGAAGTTTAACAACATGGCACCGTACCAAGCACATGTAAGAAATGCGCACCAAGCTGCCAAGAGAGCGAGTGAGGAAGAAGGTATGATGTTACTGATAATAGTGAGATAAAATTGATTAGTATGAGGAGTTTAATTTCTTCGTTTACCAGACTATATTTTTCACGCTTTAAGTTTCTAGTGAAGTGTTAATTTTATTTATTATTATATGGCCGTGTCTCAAAAGGACTGGAAGCAACCAAATAGAAGAATTTGATTGGCTAAAATCGATATTGACCGCGGTCTAGATTTTCCCATCTAGACCGGCATCTAGACCGATGTTGTTCTAACATTTGCCTTCAAAAAGTTACAAACAAAAAAGTACAAACAAATTGGCTTGTTCCTGTTTGTAATACTAAATGGAAGAACCAGTAGACAGCGAGGAAATTTAGCAAGTAAAGAGAATGAGCAAACGTTGGCAAATTTGAGTTCAGCCGAGGAAGCTACGCGCGAAGATGAAGTCGAAATTGAGAAGCTTTTGCAAGCACAGAAATCCAGAAACACTCAGTACAAAACTAAGAGCGACTTAAACGCATGGACGAAATTCTGTGAGTTACTGAAAGAGTCTAGAGCAATTGTAAACATACCTGCCAAAGAGCTCGTCCTTCTTTTGTCCAAAATTTTCATCTCCGTTCGCAAAACAAGATGACACCGAGTACGAACTGTGTATACATTAAGCCAAACTCGATGACAAAAACAAGAAGAAGGTTTCTAATCACTCCGTTAGGAGGACCAGTGTTGGACGACTCCTCGAAGCAGACGTTCAGCCAAAATTCGTTGCACAGCTTAGCGGTGATAAAAATTTGAAAACCCTCGACAGCTACAGTCAGCATCTCTGAAGCGACAGCGATAAATGTCTCCTGTCTTGAATCGTGGGCCAGGTACATCCGCTCAGTCCGAAGAAAACCAAGTCAGTGCTTCCACTACAACACATCAAAATGTCTTCACAGTCCAACAAATCCAGCCTCAGGCAATTTTTGCCGGAGCGCATATTGACAAGTTCGAAGGCTGCACATTCAACAGCAACGTTTTTTGTGGTGATCAGATCGCAAGGCTAAATGAGAACTGATCGCTGATCGATCGATCGATTAAAATTCGTCGCACCTTTGGTCACTTTCCATACATTGTTGTTTAACCACAAGCTTTTTCATTGAGCCCATATCAAAAAGAACGGTTATTTTGTCTTCGTTCATTGACGAAGTTTGTACAAAGCTGGACTTTTGTCCCGTTTGGACTGGAGACTAGTGACAGAAGTAAGCCAGCTAAATGCTTGAGCCCGCGCAGGGAAAAAAATAAATGTTTATTTTTTGTCCTTTTGATTTCTTGTTTGGCCATATAATAAACATCTTATTAACTGAGCTAGGTTGGTCTGTATGGAAGAATCTTGACCTCGGTCGCTGGTACAGACCTCACTGCGTTCCGTCTGTACTGGCGACCTCGGTCAAGATTCTCCCATACAGACCTCCCGCTCGGTTAATAAGAACTAAATATCGTATTGGATTAGTATTGCTTCTGTTATACTTTCATTATAATTCCCAGAGAAAAGGAGAGCGGGTAGAGAGTTGATTTCCATTCTGAATAAACTTAGATAATATTTATGACATTATGTTCTAGCTCCTAACCCAAAGAGCTCTAGACCAACTTCACCACATCCACCTGCACACAGGTTCTCAACAATCGTTGCAGCAAGTGCCATTTGGAATTCTGACCCGCAGTCCGTCCCTGGAGATCTTTTGCCAACTGACGATCTTATGGCCAGTCGCATGTATGAAGAGCACTGGCCTCAAATTCGCACACGCTTCCATCGTGGTAACCATTTGCTGAACTGGTATAATTTCCAACTAACTTACCTCGACCCTTAGGAACTTGCCTGTCACACGCAACGCATCTTTTATGACTAGTCAACAGTGTTGAAATTGAACATTTCGTTCGGATTTATTTTGTGCAACAACGAGTCGGGTGCCTCACGGTACTATCATTCCTCCCGCAACAACAGCCAAGTCTTTGACCGTCCTTTTTAGATTCAAGCCAAGCAAGATCTTGTCCAGGTAAACGAGGCTTCACAGTAATTCGATATCTTGGAATGGGCGAGGCAGTAACGACGACCCAACTCTAAATGGATAGTGGATCAAGTTACAAATTGTAACAAAGCTCCGTCAGCATCTTCTTGATAAAAGCACACTTACCCTCTTTCATCATTAATAAAAAGGCAGTTGTAAGTCTGGAATGCGACGAAAAGGGTGGGCTTCGTTACAACGACAACCTTTGCTTTTTTCGTTGCCTTGCTGTGCATAATGGCTGTCATACGAAGAATCTAAAAAGAGACACCAGCCACTACTTTCACAGGTTTATACAGACCCGTTCATCAGCTAAACCTTTTCGCGATTTACTTTAGAAGAACTTCCAGAGCTCGAGAGACTTTTTGAAGCAAATATCTTTGTCTACACATTAGAGGAGGCTGACCGGGATGGTGAATTCAGTGAGCAAGATGACTTCTCCAATCATGATTCCTCTAACGTTGAGATAACTGCACGACTTCTCAAGCGCTCCCATTGTAAATACAATAACACCATGTACCTGAACCTTTACAAGAACTATTTTAGCTACATCCAGAATATAAATCGCTACTCTAAATCGTTTTCTTGCAATTGATGTCAAAAAATGTGGAAGCTGATGCAGGCAAACTTCACCAGCACGAGCAAACCTGTCATGCACAACTAAAGCTAAGCTTTCCTGGTGGTGCTTACAACTTACCTCCACTCATCTTCGATTAATTGGAAGATGAAGGCATATCAGTAGCTTATAATATGCGCTACTATCCATACTTTGCCTTTTTCGATTTCGAGTGCTTCTTGGATGAAGCGGATGAGGGCCTTAAAAACACTGAAAAGTTCCAGCAGAAGAACAAAGGCAGGCTGGCTTTGGTCGCCCCCATTGTATTGTTTCTAGTGAAAGTGAAAAAGACTAGGTGAGAGAAATGGTTGATTATCTGGTGAAGATAAGTGAAGAAGGCTATCGCATTCTCGAGGAAGACTTCAAAGATGTTTTCAAAGCAATTGATAGTCTAATGGGAGAGCAACGTTTTGACGTCTTCACGGGTGAAGAGTTTAAAGAAGATGACATGTTCAATGGCGCGATTGACCTCATGTCAAGTGACACAGAAATGGAGGACGAGGAAATGATAGGATCTGAAACAGACGAAGACCGCGCCTTTGTAGATGACGAAGTGGTCGATGAATAAAATGTATCATTTTCTAACCGCATCGATAATGAACAGATAAACAGTGAAGCCTGCCAACAGCCTCTCTTAGAACCAGATATGTATACATATACGTCCAAGTAAGAGATGCGTTTTCTTACTTTTATCCAAAGAGAAAGGTATTGGAAGATGGCGTTAGTACAATACCCCTGGGTGTTTGAGTTGGTTCTTTAAATATATAAATTGCGTGAATTATTGATCTTGGATATTGATTTGTGACTTGTAAATAGACTAAGGTGGCTGAAACATGGCTCGTTTTCTGTCTAGCCACGGGCGCGACCTCCACGCCCCATCCCTGGGAAAACACAGCGCCAAAAATGGCCTTCTTGGCCCGTGTGGCCTGACAAATTAATTATTCAGTTGAGGTCAACCTTTCACAGGGTTAACATGGTACGAAGGAAATTTAAGCATTGTCCCATTCCTGGCTTTGGTTCCAAATTTTCAGTTCGATTACATAACCATTTACGTGAAGTACACGAGTTGAGATGGAACGAAAATATTGTCTGCAATTCGCTAAATTAAAGTGACTGGATATTGGCTGCAATTCTGTAACTTAA
The DNA here is from genome assembly GCA_964030785.1 of Siderastrea siderea. Lineage (NCBI taxonomy): Eukaryota > Metazoa > Cnidaria > Anthozoa > Scleractinia > Rhizangiidae > Siderastrea > Siderastrea siderea. The sequence goes on along the minus strand of OZ034977.1, from coordinate 26,959,304 downwards.
AGTGACTGGAGTAAAAACTGTCAGTTGTGATCATGGATCCGAGGTGGAAACATCCTTTTCCTGCAACTGTTGTGGGACCAACGAGTTGTGGAAAAAGTCAATTTGTCAAACGATTACTGGAATCAGGAGAAGATGCGATCAATGGGGCACAAGGAAATATCATTTGGTGCTATGGCATTTACGATGAGATGTTGAGAAGTTACACCGCATAGACCCAGCTAGCCCTACTGCTCTAGCCAAGCTGTCGCTAAACCTTGCTGGCCCCACAGAAGATTTTTGTTATTCTTTGCCTGAAGATCGTAAAGCGACCTTCGATCAGCTGCGAGATGTTCTGTGAGAACGTTTTACTAACGATAAGCAGAGTTGGTTAATTTGGCAGGCTGTCATGACACGCCAACAAGAAACCACAGAACAATTAGACGCATACCTCACCAATTAAACTTATAAGTTCAGTAGGTTGAATATCACCAATGCTGAAAAAATTGAGATATTTTGTGCACGGTTTACGTGCTGACATACCAAAAACAGTTCTTTTCAAACAGCCAAAAACATTTCGTGAAGCCAAAACAACGGCAAGATTAGTGTGTTCTGTAGAAAATACCATGAACAGAGTTTCGGTGAGTCATATGGCAACTCAACTAGATAACTTGTCTCAAGCTGTACAAACACTAATCACTTCAGGTGGAAATAAACCAGCTGTGCAGTTCTCACTTCCAAAAGATTGTTGAAGAACATGATCCAGCAAAATAACGCCATTCTGGCCCAGCTAAGTTCCTCACTGGATAAACTGAGGAACCCCGAAACCTCAAACACAACAAATACAGTTTAACTAACTCAATCTGGCCGCTCTCTCCCATTCACCCACAACAAATGGGTATGTTAGTGGACTAAGAAGTGAAATCCAGCAGTTGAAAGAGATAATACAGAATCTCGGCCACAAAACTGACACCAGAATATGTGGTCTTGCGAGAAGAAACCAGTCCTTGCGTAAGGAACAACCAAGAGAAAGGACCCGCGATGGCTCCCTGTGTGCTACACTTGTGGTCAGACCGGGCATTTGTAAACAAGTTGTCCCGAGTGAAGGAACTCTGGTCCTCAATCACAGCCACCACAACAACAATGGTATCAGCCAACTTACTCATCAAATTCAAATTATAACCAACCAGGAGATAATTATAAAAACTATTCTCAGCCAAATCAAAGAGACCAATGCTTGGCAGTTCTCGCTGAAGGCTTAAGTGAAGACGGACTCATTGCTCAACTACAGCAAAATCCACTTGAACCAGTATATTACTGTTCTGATTTAGGAAAGGCCTTGGTTAATGGAAATTTTGAGAAAATGTTACAATCCTGTCAAACAACACTATTGTGTTCTCAAAACAAAAGCCGCAATAAGTAGGAAATTTGCATGAAAAATTAACACCAGGTCATGTGCTGCTGTTGCCTGGCAACTCTGGTCCTGGTGGGAACCAGTCTCCTGAGCAACCTTCTGTTTCCAGTTCTTTGCTTGACCGTAACCAGGCAACAAGTGAACCAATGGCATTCAAAACTGTTGGTCAGCAAAGGGCCCGTGATGATGTAAGATTCATATTGGAACCAATCCTGTGCACGATCAAGCAAGTACAGACCTGGCACTCTATTAATCCTGGTGTTGAATCGGCCAAGGACATCCCCCCATCCAGGACATGGAGCAGTTGTGGTTCGCCCAGGCCTCCTCCTTTCAACCGGAAGTCAGGAAGAATTTAGCGACCCAGTCTTCTGGAATCAACACAGTTGACCAGTCCACCTCGGCCGTTTCTATGCTACATCAAAGGAAACTGATGAAACCAGCTCGACCCAGTCCCTGCTTAGCTTGATTAGAGTTGTAAACCCTGTTCCACTTACACATACCGCCCAGAATAGTCCAACTCAGGATAACCCAGCAACATCTACATGCCCGTTGAACCAGGATCCTCCACGTGTTCTCAAGGCAGATGATGTCAAGCAAAACACCTGCTTGATCCCACACCCCACTCAGTCTGACAGTCACGCACAGGGAGACCACGCGCCAGAAGTTGCCTCCCAGTCCACCCTTGGCCTTTCTCAACCAGACCCAAAACCTTCAAGTAGTTTAATTTAAGTTTTGTTTGCCCACGCATAGGCGTCCGCTCATTTGGCTCCATTCTCCATGCAACCTGATGGAGAACCTTCCCATGCAGAACAAACCAAAGCTTATCAGCTACGACCTAGAGATCTGACCGTTACTGCAAAACTAAATGGCCAGCATATCAAGCCTTAAGTAGACACTGGGGCTGGAATTTCTGTAATAGATGAACAATTTTTGCTTGACATTTATGGAGGAAGGTTGCCCGATCTTTTCAAAAGCAGCTTGGCAAACGTTAAAACTGTAAGTGGTGATGCCCATCCTTGGAAGAGTGAAACTTCAACTACAAATAGCAGGAGGAACTTATCGTTGAGATTTCCATGTAGTTCAAAACCTTACCTATGAAGCATTTCTTGGTTGGGATTTCCTACGAGCAAATGGACCTGTAATCCACCTGAAAAATGGAACCTTAAAATTGGAAGACAGCCCTGCAGAACCACACCCAGATGACACTTGTCACATTTAAGTCTACTTGTGTTATACCACTTAAGCTCTGACACCATTATTCTAGCTAGCCTAGATGCACGATAAACGTCAGGAGTAGCCGGCCTTCTGGAAGCCTCATGGCGTCTTATTGAATGGTACCAATTACAGGGCGCTGCAGCCTTGGTAACCCTCTCGCTGACCACACAGTGCCGTTTCAGTTAATTAACCCTACGTGAAATCCAGTAACTTTATACCGTGGAGCTGCTATAGGAACGTTTACTAAAACCTATGATGACGTCCAAATGCTTAGCTTACACAATAACCACCAGGATTCACCTGTACGTCCAACCAGTGCTGAAAATGTTCCTGTTGACCTTACAAATACAGATTTAACTGAAGAGCAGCAGCCGCCTAAAAGAGTCTCCTAAATGAATATTGAGATATCTTTGCCTTGTCGTCAGAGGAACTGGGACGAACTAACCTAGTACAACATCACATAGATACTGGCGATCACCCTCCTATCCACCAACGAGCTTACCTTGCCCCTGTAGCTCAGAAGGAGAGAATAGAGCAGTGCATTGATGACATGTTAAGTCTTGGGCCTCACCTGTAGTCCTAATTAAGAAGTCCGATGGTAGTGATAGATATTGCTGCGACCTAAGAAAAAGTCAACTCGTTCACTAAAGGGGACTCCTATCCCTTACCAACGACAGCAGAATCCATTGCATACCATGATGATGATAGAGAAGATGATGATTGGCTGGCGCAACTGCCAGTACAGTGGGAAGTGCAAGACCAAGAGAAAGAGATGAGGATCGTGGGGATGGTCTCATCCTTGAGGCCACCTTAACCTGGCCACCACCAACTCCTCCGCCTTTTTCTCTCTCTCCGTTGTACTCGCCGATTGAACCTCAAATTGAAGTAATCATTTTAGCTGACAGTGACGAGGACTGGCCTGACGAGGAAGACGAAGGCCAGGAGGAAAGAGGAGAGCAGGAAGAGCTAGAAGTGGCAGACGAAGTCATCTGCCTTATAGAAATCGCTGAAATTAGCGATGCCGATGATGGGTCGCCTCGGCCACCTTTCATCATCGTCATCAGCGATGATGACAACAACGATTTTTAGACAATAAGTATTAATTGTATCGATCGATTAATTGTAACATTTTTGAAGTCTTCTTTGTTGTCTCACACTAATAAAATTTGTTAGATCAAACCAATAGTAGTATACTTGCTCAAAAATAAATCTCGCTTACGAGCATCTGAACTGCGCATAACAAAGTCCTTCGTAATAACGCAAGATGGCATCCAACCTCGGCGAGTAGTTGCCAGGAACGACGTCTTCGATGCCTTTTAATGAAGCACTTGAGTACTTCCTTGCATTCCAACCTCATCTCTGGGGTACCTACAAAATATCAAAGAGGTGTCATTTGCGAGGCTTTGCTACAAGAGAAACATGGACTCAGGATAAATATTTGAATAAGTGAGAGATCAGAATATGTTGCCCTCCATCCAGGCAATGTAGACTTAGAGCCATTATTGCTGCATATCTTAAATAACATTAACGACAACAGTAAAATCAGCGATAGTGCACTTGTACTTGACTAGGAGACACTTCAGGGCATTAATTTTACTCAATTAATTTTATCCCATTTTCTCCCATTGTATCTACTATGGACTCTGAGTGGTTTCCGGAATCCATTGCATACGATGAAGATGATAGAGAAGAAGATGATTGGCTGGTGCAACTGCCAGTACAGTGGGAAGTGCAGGACCAAGAGAAAGAGATGAGGATCGTGGGGGTGGTCTCGTCCATGAGGCCACCTTCAAGTTCATCCAGCAGCTCGCTGCTGCCAACTCCTCCGCCCTTTTATCTCTCTCCGGCGTACTCACCGATTGAACCTCAAATTCGGGTAATCATTTTGGCTGACAGCGACGAGGACTGGCCCGACAAGGAAGATGAAGACCAGGAGGAAAGAGGAGAGGAAGAGTACGAAGAAGAGCTAGAAGTGGCGGAAGAAGTCACTGCCCTATAGAAATTGTTGAAATGAGGGATGACGATGACAGGTCGCCTCGGCCACCTTCAATCATCGTCATCAGCAATGATGACAACGACGATTTTTAGACAATCAGTATTGATTGCATTGATTGATTAATTGTAACATTTTCTAGGTCTTCTTCTTGTTTGTTGTCTCAAACTGTAGGAATGTAATTTCTTAGATCAAACCAATAGTAGTGTACCTGCTCGAAAATAAATCTCGCTTACAAGCATCCGAACTACGCGTAACAAAGTCCTTCATAATAACGCAAGATGGCATCCAACCTCGGCGAGTAGTCGCCAGGAACGACATCTTCGATGCCTTTCAATGAACGCTTGAGTACTTCCTTGCATTCCAACCTCATCACTCTGGGGTACCTACAAAATATCAAAGAGGTGTCTTTCACGAGCCTTTGCTACACGAGAAACATGCACTCAGGATAAATGTCATTCGAATAAGTGAGAGATCAGAATATGTTGCCCTCCGTCCAGGCAATGTAGACATAGAGCCATCATTGCAGCATATTTTTAATAACATTAACGACAACAGTAAAATCAGTGATAGTGCACTCATACTTGACTAGGAGACACTTCAGCGCATTGTATCTACTATGGACTCTGAGTGGTTTCCAGAATCCATTGCATCAATGAAGATGATACAGAAGAAGACGATTGGCTGGCGCAACTGCCAGTACAGTGGGAAGTGCAGGACAAAGAGGAAGAGATGAGGATCGTGGGGGTGGTCTCGTCCTTGAGGCCACCTTCATGTTCATCCAGCGGCTTGGCGCCGCCAACTCCTCCGTCTTTTTTCTCTCTATTGCGTACTCGCCGATTGACCCTCAAATTGAAGTAATCATTTTAGCTGACAGCAACGAGGACTGGCCCAAGAAGGAAGACGAAGACCAGGAGGAAAAAAAAGAGGAAGAGTACGACGAAGAGGTAGAAGTGGCGGGAGAAGTCACTGCCCTATAGAAATCGTTGAAGTTAGGGATGACGATGACGGGTCACCTTGGCCACCTTCCACCATCATCATCAGCGATGACGACGGCGACGATTTTTAGACAATAAGTATTGATTGCATCGATCGATTAAACATAACATTTTAAAGTCTTCTTGTTCTTTGTTGTCTCAAACTATACGAATATAATTTGTTAAATCAAACCAATAGTAGTGCACTTGCTCGAAAATAAATCTCGCTTACAAGCATCCAAACTGGTGTAACAAAGTCCTTCGCAATAACGCAAGATGGCAGCCAACCTCGGCGAATAGTCGCTGGGGACGACGTCTTGGATGCCTTTTAATGAAGCGCTTGAGTACTTCCTTGCATTTCAACCTCATCACTCTGGGGTACCTACAAAATATCAATGAGGTGTCTCTTGTGAGGCTTTGCTACACAAGAAACATGGACTCAGGATAAATATCATTGGAATAAGTGAGAGATCAGAATATGTTGCCCCCCGTCCAGGCAATGTAGACTTAGAGCCATTATTGCTGCATATTTTTAAAAACATTAACGACAACAGTTAAATCAGTGATAGTGCGCTCGTACTTGACAAGGAGACACTTCAGGGCATTGTATCTATCACGGACTATGAGTGGTTTCCGGAATCCGTTGCATACGATGAAGATGACTGGCTGGCGCAACTGCCAGTACAGTGGGAAGTGCAGGACCAAGAGGAAGAGATGAGGATCGTGGGGGTGGTCTCGTCCTTGAGGCCACCTTCACATTCATCTAACGGCTCACCGCCACTGACCCCTCGGTCTCTTTTTCTCTCTCTGGCGTACTCGCCAATTGAACCTCAAATTGAAGCAATCATTTTAGCTGACAGCGATAAGGACTGGCCTGACGAGGAAGAGGAAGACGAGGAGGAAAGAGGAGAGGAAGAGTACGAAGAAGAGCTAGAAGTGGCGGAAGAAGTCTCCCGCCCTGTAGAGACGACGACGATTTTTAGACAATCAGTATTGATCGCATCAATCGATTAATTGTAACATTTTAAAGTCTGCTTCTTCTTTGTTGTCTCACACTGTACGAAAATAAATCTCGCTTACAAGCATCCCAACTGTGCGTAACAAAGTCCTTTGTAATAATGCAAGATGGCATCCAACCTCGGCGAGTACTCGCCAGGAACGACGTCTTCAATGTTTTTAATGAAGCACTTGAGTACTTCCTTGCATTCCAACCTCATCACTCTGGGGTACCTACAAAATATCAAAGAGGTGTCTTTCGTGAGGCTTTGCTATATGAGAAACATGGACTCAGGATAAATATCATTGGAATAAGTGAGAGATCAGAATATGTTGCCCTCCACCCAGGCAATGTAGACTTAGAGGCATTATTGCTGCATATTTTTAATAACATTAACGACAACAGTAAAATCAGTGATAGTGCACTCGTACTTGACAAGGAGACACTTCAGGGCATTGTATCTACTATGGACTCAGAGTGGCACAAAGTATGCCTCAAGGTCGTACTATGGTCAATATACTCCACGGACGAAATGCAAGGCCTTGGGTTCGATCCTGATAACCTTCCCTCTATGACTGAAAAGAGACGAGTTAAATTTGTACTGGAGGTTAAAATGCTGATGAGACAGCAGTTGATCTAGTCACGTTGTGTTCAATCTCTAAAAAGGAAATTCTGGAGAAGAACATCGGCGAGAAAGAACGCCTTCAGCAGAAGAAAAGAAATGTGTGGTCTACCAACACTGTCAAAGACATACTTAGTGATATCCCAGAGCTCAAAGAAAAAGTCCAAGACGTAGATAACCTACTCTACTGCAAACCCAATGACACCTGCTCTCAGAGGAAACGTTAAGGTGTTTGAACTGGTTGAAGGTGAAAAATAAACCCTATCCAAAAGTTCGATTACTTGAAAAATAATACTAAATTTAACAAAACCGTAAAAAACGAGAGCTTTATTCCTATTAGGAGCAGAGAAAAGGAAGGATGAATTTGCTTGTTATGCATGTTATTTTCCTTTGATTTGTGAAATTTGAAACAATATGATTGCGTGTTTACAGCTACGTTATGTTCACTCAAACTGGAACATGCGAGCATTAAGTGAGCATTGTGGGCGAAATTCGACAAAAAGACCGTAAAATACTTTTGCATTACATTTCTAAAAGCAGTTGTTGACCACTCTTTTAAACCTTTGGCCTTAAAATCTACCAATCTAGACCTTAAAATCTACCAAGAAACCGATTTGATATCCGAGCTTCATGCAGCGTAGACAAAACTCAGCATGGAACTTGTAACGCAATATGCATTGCTATGCTATTCGTATTTGTTTACGCCGCCATTTTTTTCCTGATGGTGAGCGAAAAATTCGGAGCTTTTCGAGTGCTTTTGTGCTTCAATTGGTAAGTTTCTTCCTCAGACATGTTGAACAGTGGTGTACACATGTAATATGGCGCCGCTGAATGAGCTGTTTGCTTGAAATTTGCGCTGGTTTTTCTTGTGAGGTGAAATAAACTTTTCACGGGAGCCCAGCGTGAAAGAAGATTTGAACTCGATATTATGGCTGCTTAAAGCGACGACTCATGTTTTTTTCGTTAAAACACGATATCTGAAGAAAGAAGCGGGCTTCGTCTCCAGGCTCCCGTGAGTTTCTTCCTTTTCTGTATACAAATAAATTCCTACATTTCTTTTCAATCTGCCTTTTAAGATAATGCCATCAAACGGCAAACTAACATTTTTGAGCCCGCAATTCAAATGGGATTTGTCACCTTAGGTGTGAAAATTGTCACCTCAGACATCTAATTTTTTGAAGCGTAGCTTTAGTTGTATCGACCTGATATATTTTTACTGCAACAAGTTTTTTTTTATTTTGAGCAATTTTTATTCAAAATGAACACGTTAATAGCGATCCAACTACCTTAAATGCTAAAGCGCCAAGCTTCCAGTCTTATCGAAAGCAACAGGCTTAAGAGACGAAAGCTGTCTAGCCAAGGTCCTAAGTTGAGACTAGACGGGGATGATAAAGATTTTATAGCAAAGGCAATAGAAGACAAAGCAAGCTATCACAGCCGCTATCACAAGACAGTTCTGTACACCGGCCAGAGAGTAAAGAAGAAGAACCATCTTACCATAGCCAACTATCGGCTTGCACCGCGTGGAAAGAAGTTAATACATTTAGCTACAACAGTATACAACAGAAGACGAAACAAAAGACGCCTGCAAGCAAAACGACATACTGGCAAGCGTTTTTTCTGTTGGAAAAGACCACCCAAAGGCAAGGAAAAGAGTAACGAAAACACCCATCACCAAAGAGCACACGTAAAGAACATAAAGAAGCGACTTTGGGGTGCAAGACATGCCAAGAATAAAAATAATTGCTTCATGAGAAGCATGGACGACAAAGCTTACCTCAGACCTAGGACTTCGGAGGGTTTTGAGAAAGCATGAAATCTAAGGATCTTGACACTTACAGATGTCGAAAGAGCAAGGAAGTTGCCAAAGTACGATTGGCCGGAAAAGATGGTCTATGTGACTCCCGGATCACATCGCATTTTCACTAAGTCTAGCGTCATGGCCGACAATGATGAGAAGCTCGTAACTGAGGATGATTGGCACCACGTGATCACTTAGCTGAAGGCGATAGTTGGATCCTCAGGGAGTGTCTGGCAAGGATCCAACAGCTTTTGAGGTTGAACAGAAAGAAACAAACGCTGAATATTCTCTTGGATTTGGCAAATGCACTCTAGATTGCACAATGTCCTATTTCTGTACCACGATATGACAGAGTCGGACGACTGACATAACTGAGTTTTTCACCTATGAAGAGTAAAAAGCAGGTCGTCCAAAACTGAGGCTGGAAAAAATAATGCAGTTGTCGGAGGTAACAGAACTGTCTGAGAACAAAAAGCATCTGCTTGCCTGTCATGTGATTCCAACCATCAAAGACATTTTAAATGCTATTGACGATGACACCGCAGAATCCAGAGTTGAATCTATTTTGAAAGTAAGCAATGCTTGCAAACGGGGTGTTGAAATCGTTAGGTATCTCTGCTTGCCACCTGTGAAGCCAAGATGGGCAGATCTGACAGATGCCGGACCTGGCGTTTCTAATTATAAAGTTCGCTTTCGTGATGCTGAGTTGCGTGAATCCACAACTCAGATTACCGAGTACAATGCCATCGCTTGAGAGGTGACAGCGGGCAAGGTGAGGCCAAGCGAACAAACTCAACCATTTCAGATGCTCTTGTTGACGGTGCAATGCTGGAATGGGAGAAGTGCCATCGATTCAAAGATCTCTCTGAAGAGGAAATCAAGGCTACGTCTCTCCATTCCTATGAACAGTACGAAAAAGCGCCTATGGAAAAATGCTTGGCACATTTGCAAGCAGGTTGCCGAAAGGATAGACGATGCCCCTGTCCTGAAGGATTACATCTAGATCTGTAGAAGGGTGAGTCTCCCAAACAGTTGTTCTTTTTTAATTCTTCTGAGCTTAATACGTACCGAAATGCTTCAGAAAACAGTAAGGCCGAAATATCCAGTGCAGCATATTTTAGTAACATAGAGAGTTTTATTGAAGACCACTATGTTTGAGGAGAGCCCTTTTTGAATTTTGTCGGGATGCCTGTAAAGAGCAAAGAGATGAAAGCTCCACACTCTGTTCCTGGTGTACCAACAACAGATGGGTGGGACCAGCAACAGAGGGAATCCCTCAGCCTGTGCCAGACAAGCAAAATCCCAGGCACTTCATGGATGTGTACAAAACGCCAATGACAGGTCGTACTCCAGACGATTATCAACCCAGGAAATGTCTGAAGGACTTGTACGAAAAAAAAGCCATCTCTGCGGACAATCCAAATACCATAGCTGCTTTCTGTGCAACCCAAAATGTCGAGGAAAAGCAGGTCATTGAATACCTAGGCCATCTAAATGATATCAACATCAGGAAGGATATTAGAACAATGGAAACTAAGGAGAAAAGAAGGTTAGAAGAGGAGCTAACATACAAGGACTACCAGTGGGACACACTCATTGAGAATGGCAATATTGAAAGACAGCTCGACCTGTACCTTAAGGAACATGGCCTGACCACTATTGGTTTAAAGCAGGACGAGATAAAGGCAATTCGCTACCATGACCATAGACAGAAAACGTCCAGGCAACGGAAATGAGTTATCCAGCAGTGAGGAAGAGATTGAAGAATCAGATACTGAGTCAGATGATGACGAGAATAGCGAAGATGATCTTGCCAATGCTGATCTCGATGAACAGTCAACTGTTCGTATGCCAGTTTTACCCTTTGTACCAGATGAGCAAATAGCTGAAGTCACGGTACAAGCACACACTGAATGAAAAGAAAACAAACAAACAGAACAAAAAAGTGACCAAAGCTACAGAGGCTGATCTATTACACTACAGATCAAAATGGAAAAGAGAACAGGCACAATAGCTGATCCTAGCTCTTCCAGATGGCCGAATTACAAGAGACACGTTTAAAGACTTCGCCATAACGGATTCACTATGCTTTGAGTACATCAAAGTTAGAAATATGACATGTATATGAACGTTAAAAACACTAAATATGCACTTCGCAAAATGAATATGAGGGGAGGACATGGGGGGGGGGGATCACGAAAGTTATCAATAGTTATGAGGGGGGATCACATCAATGAAATAACATTTAAAGGAGGGTTCGGCTAAATTTTACCGTGTTTAGCCCAAATTCCTCCAACCCCCCCCCCCCCCCCACCTCCAGGTGATAAATAATGCCTGGTCCCTTAAATGGGCCGGTTTTCCCTCCAGCCATATTACTTGGGAACCATGGGTAAATATATCATTGATGAGCGACTTTTCAGGCCTGGCCCCGAGCTAAACACCTGTTAACTGACGATCCCGACTTTAATCCAAGAGTGGCAATGCTTTCCTGGTCCCACCCAGTTCTTTTTCACCAACTGTGGCAGCTTTATCCCCTTCCATGGGCGGGAATCAATCTACTCCTTCCAGAAAAGGTTTTTCCCGCCAAAACTACTCTTCGCCACAGTTCCCACTACATCTATGTACCCACGAAAAGTCATCCCTTTTCCCCACATTGGCCTGGCACCAAGAGAGACTACCGCTGGACACTGCTCTACACAGTCTGCATGTAACCCAGCCAAGACAATACCCCGTTGCTGGACCATTACCAGTCTCCCACTGGTTTCGTCTGCTGACTAGCTCGCATCTGTACGGGCATCAGGTAGGTCAGTTTCTCCCACCTTTCCACGGGATCGGTTTTGCCCAATAACAACCCGATTTCAGACCTTGTTGCTATGGTTTTCTTTGCTGTTATGTGTGGGCCTGGTTCAGTGTAATAGAGATGAATACGCTTCAGCAGGAAGGATTCTTTCCTTCTTTCCGAATGCTATGATGATCGCGAAAAATACTAAGCCTTTAATTTGGTATCAGGATACTAAACTTGTGAGTATCCACATGGATTTACCCTCTTTTTCTCGAGGTGGCTACCTTGTTCTTATTTCTACTTGTGATCTACTTGTGAGGCAGTGTGGCCGAGTGGTTAGGGTGCCGGACTTGAAATCCGGAGGTCCCGGGTTCAAGTCCTGCTCTGACCGCTATCTGGAGTTGTTTCACGGCCGACCCAGGTTCAACTCCTCGGCCACACTTGTAAATAGCTAACTGGTCTGCCTCCTGCCAGTTGGGATTTTTAACTTGTTATGTTCAGTTTGAAATATTTGTTTCTAAGGTTTAAATGCTCAGCCCCACTAGCACCTTGCTATAATCACTTGCCGAGGGTAAATAAAGGACATTAATCCCAATTTATCGAAATTTATGACAGAGTTTTGTCCTCTATTTGCAGTGTTCAATTAGCTATTACTCGCCTTATTTGCCTTTCTATATTGTATTCATGGTGTCACAGATTTGTTGAGATGCGATAGCTATCTCCGACATCTCTATGGTTTTGTCTCTGGTCTTTTGTTGGAGCTAGTTTGCCCTACTAGGCATTACGCAGGCACTCTGCCTGATTGTAAACTTTAGGCCTTGAGCGCTTGTCACGTTCGTTCGCCACATGAGAAGGCGTGGTTGTGTGAACAGGAGAAATGCTCTAATTTTGGTTACTGCATGGGTTTAGGTGGAATCTCGAGATTGCTTTATGAATCGTTTGGGGGAAAGTGTGGGTCAACTGATTTTATGGGACTATTTAATGTCATACAACTTTGTTGCTATTATGAGAGAATCTCATGACCTCATAACAGTTGTTAACTGCAAGGTGACATTTCTAATTAAAACAACATCTTTTAAATTCCAAATTGACCAAGGTTGTTAACTCCATGCATCTTGTGGCTGGAGATTTTACTGGTTGGCAAAGCCATGCAAATACTTATTTCACGAAGAACTTTGTCATTTTAATCTCAACTAGGAGTTTATTTGCCGTTATTCTATGGAGGTAAACAAAGCGCTCACGGCATTATTACGCTTTAATGAAATAACTGATGATTTGGTTCGCCAATTGGCTCATTTGTCCACAAACACTCTAGTTGGTTTCCACGATTTACCGAGGTTTCTACCTGCTGATCTCGAGCTTCGTTAAGCACAACTTTCCTCCTTAGTTTCTACTATTGATGCTTTAAGAAGTGGTTTTTCTTTAATGTTAGAACTGGTAGTGGATTTCCAAATCACGTGTCATGCAAATTCATCTTTTGTTTACCTTACCAGAACTAGATAATTCTGGTGCGATATGTACCATAGAACAGCTGGTTCTGTTAAGCTATCAAGCAAATGGTCTCTGTCTTGGTGGTCCGATAGCGCGTCAAGATTTACTTTAAATGTCCTGTGCAGAGAAAATGTATGTCATTAAATGGGCCAACTTGGAGCAATGCTTTCAGGAGGCGTCAACCATTCTTTGTCCCGCAAATGTGTTGTCGACCGTGGAAGATCCGTTCTGGTTGGGACTGAAATGGATCCCTAACTCCAAACTCTCCTTTAATCACACTCATGTTCCTTCACAACATTGTTCACACTTACAACCGTTAATTCACCTCGGCAGTTGATTCTATTTGTCCACTGCTCAAACAAATTTATCGCTTACTTTGAACAATGCGAACCACATGCTTCATTTACATCCTTTCGGAATTTGTCACTTCCCCTGTACCTATTCATTTCCATATCAAAGAACCGGTTTTGTGCATCAAAGCTTAGCATACATTTTCTGTTGTTTGCTAAAAATCACTTCCAATTTATTCCCTGGACAGCTGCTATTTTCCCAAATCATACGTTGTAAAACTTTTACAATTCCCAAGCCATTGTCCATTCTATGCTGCATTCTTTAAATCGGACTAACAATACTCTTGACCAGGATTTGACTCGCTGTCTACACACAAACACTAGCAATGTGGACTCTATGTGCCATAAAATATTCTCTTTTATTTTGCTGACTCTTTATAACACCGTAGTTTTTCTTATTTTCTACTATGTTCTTGGGCCATCGGCCGCATCATTCGTCTGGTTCAGCACCGATCTTTCAACCAGTAGCTAATTGTCAAGCGGCTATTTAGGTTCCGAGCACTAATAAAAAAAAGAAAAAAACACAAAGGAAACAAAAGACACCACTTCTCATTATTCGTCCTTTGATTGTTATTACATTTCTTATCGTTTACCACTTGGATTTGCTCCTCACTGTGTTTACCCTGAAGCTTGTTGCTCATCGGTTTGGTTCTACTTAGCTAGGTTGTAGTGACTTCAGCTGTATGGCTGTATCCATTTTTATTGCGTTCCCTGTATTTCATCTGTTTCTATTTAATGAAGACTCCTATGCTTTCAGAACTTGTGAGATCCTTTTTCTTCCACCAACACCCTTTGCTAATAAAAGCTCCTCTCTTTTGTATCGTTGTCACTTGCTTTGGTTTATTGAGTGTTCGTCCTTGTTATCCCTTTCGCAATTTTCCATCCTGATTTATCATGGCCTTTTCTTCTCCTTTGGTGGTGGTCACTGACCTCGATGCTTTCCAACACAGTGCAGAGCCTCTGACACCAAAGTGCTTTGCGATCGCTTCTGATCACGTGGACATTTCATATGCCTGGCATTTTACCACTACTCATTCAGGTGGCCCACACTCTTTGCGGACCTACAGCTTTGAGATGTACAAGGTCCATGGCCTAAGCTTGTCCTCGCTGGGGATCCCACAGGATCTGTTTCCTCGAGTTTTGCAGCACAGCCTGAACAAGATCATGTTCGAGGCATTTCAGACCCCACAACCCTCACTACCGGATGGAGTCATCCTTTTCCTTAAGGGAAGGGTGAAGATGCATTTTGTGGAAGTGGCCCTTCCTTCGTCCCATACGCTGCTGCCGGTGGTGGTGCCGAATCTTGTGGACCTCAAGTGCCTGACCATAGGGTGTCTGTCACTGGACAATGCCTGGATGCGTCTTTTCTACTCGTGAAAAGGCAACAGACTATTCCATTTCGCTATGCCTACAGGGACTTTGCTGAATGTATAAATTTTCCTATTAATGTACATCTTTTGTCGTATTGTCGCATTCGGGTGATTTTTGTTGTTTTCTAATATTTTTCTCGCTCAGGAAAGCTCGTTATTAAGGTTGGGGGAGTGCTATGAAGTAAAATTCAATAATTGGGCGTTAAAACTAACAAACATTTGATTCAAGCAGGATTCAATAATTGGGGGTTAAAACAAAAAAAAATCGAATCAGGCAGTTTTGCTTTTGTTTACCGATCTCCTAGACAATCAGTTTTCATTTATGTTTGCTTTCGGATTATTTGGGTTGTGCTTTTCTTGTTTTATGATGTTGGGACATAAAATTCAGTAATTGCAGGTTTGGGGACTAAAATAATACAAAACTTTGATTTCAAACATTTTTGGAGCAGTATTGCATTTTCAATCAAGCAGTCTACAAGCTCATATCAATCCTGTGTAAATCATTTCTGTAACTTGAACATAGCTATACAAATATGCTTGTCCGGAATGTAAATACTGCGTGGGCTGCTTGATCTTATAATTTTGCCTTTTTGCTCAGGTCTAGCAACTGGAAATACAACACGTTCAATAGATTAAAGGCCGTAAATTAAAATAGAGTTTCCTTATTTGTACTCGCTTAAAAGGATGAAAGGTTTCTTTTACACTCGAAGTCAACCTCCGTGTGTTGTACATGGTTCAGTTGTTGTGGTTCCTGTACGTACCAGGAATTTGTGGCGCTCCCGGTAGCTAAGCGAGTCGCAGAGCTAAGTTTCCCGAGTCAAGTGTTCATTTTCCCGCCAATTGTCGCCCAGAAGCGAAGCTTTTGAGTGGAAAAACCTATTGTCACAAAATGCATGGAATGTGTTTAATCCTACTGTTTCATTAGTGGAACATCTGCTCCCTATTTTATGTTGGTATCGCTTTTGTTCTGACCACGTTTTCAATTTTTTTTAAAAATTATCCTTTGACCATGGCATTCAGCTTGTGAGAAAGGATAAAGCAAGTATACAAGTTTTAACTGGTTTCTAGCACGAGATCAACATGTGTTTACCCAGCACATAAGAGAGCTTGTTACCCCTCGTAATTCACTTTAACCATGAGTTCATTCAATGAGAATAACATCTATTTCAGTGCAATAGATGATGAACAAGTTCTATTCTACGCGATGTTCTTGCTGATGAGGAGGAAGAAAAATACTTTGATGCGATCGATGATGACTCTCTTTTAGCTGAGGCGCTTGGTAATTATAAACTAAACCAGAGCTAAATACCAAGGATCAGTAAGTTATTTTCTGCCTGAGATTTTTCGAATCAGCATGCTACCCAGTTGTACAGACCAGGGCAATACTTTTCCCGGTAGTTAGCCATTCAATAAAAATGACGACAGCCAACTGAATTTCAAAGATTTTCCTTCTTTGATTGACGATTTTTTTAATTAGGTTGTAGTATAACAATTTGGTTCTCATCAAGAGTGTACTGTATGACGATCAACATTTTCATCAAGATGTTCTTCAAATAGAACAATTATGTTTTTCCTTATGAATATTTCATTTATCCAATAGATTTTGATGATGATGAACAATTTCTCCAAGAAGTACTGGCAACAGAAGAACAGCTGGAATTCAGTTTGAACAGCTTGAATTCCACCTAACACCTACTCGGGAACGATGCTATGTTCGTTTTGGAATTTCAGACTAAAATTTCACATTGCGCGTTCATCGAAATGAAGGCGTACACAGGGTGGAAATGTAGTTCATGCTTTTGAACAGGGCTTTGTAAAAGCCGTAAGACCGCTTGTGGAACACTTGTCTGGGAACGACCGACTCCAAATTTACTCCAATTCCTGTCGCATTAACTGCGAATATCATTCACCTCCTATGTCTGTCAAATAGGGGCTCTTCTACCTCTCTCGTTCAACGCATCATGGCCAATTTGATGGGTGTATTGCAATCGAACGAAAAGTTTGAAGTGGATGATACGTTTGCTTTGTCATCATTGTAACAAAACCATCATCGGTAACAAGAAACACAGTTGTGAGAAAAGTAAATGTCACTCATGCGAAAAATTAGTTGATTTAATCACTCGCAAATGCTTTTTTCAACCTGCTGCCCCACAGAGAAGAAAAAGAAAAAAAAACAAAAGCGTGACAATGAAACCAGAAATGGAAACGAAGAACAAACCGGAAATCCTTACGAAGAAGAAAGCGGAAGTCATGGAATTGTTCCCTTGCTCGTGTTTGCTGACATTGAGTCAATGCAAGAACCAAATTTACTGATTGCTGAAACCGACAAAAATTAAAGAAATTCACAGATGGCAAGGAGTTACCTGCATAGAAGAGTTTTTACCCTGGTTGGAAGAAAAGAGGAGTGAGGAGTGAAGATGAACAGGGAACCATTATTGTTTTGTTTCATAATTTTCAGGGTTATGACAGTTACACCTACGCGTCTGCCACACACTGAAAATGTCCCTGTTGACCTTACCAATGCAGATTTAACTGAAGACCAGAAGTCAGCCTTGCAAATCTTCTCAACGAATATCAAGATTTACTCGCCCTATAACTTCTCTGGTGAACTAGGATGTACAAACTTAGTCCAAAACCAAACTGATACTGGTGATCATCCTGCAATCCGCCAACAAGTTTACCTTGTCCCAGTGGCCCAGAAGGAAGGAATAGAGCAGTGCATCGACAACATTTTATATCAAGGAATCATCCACCCATCAAACAGTGCTTGGGCATCAGCTGTAGTCCTCATTAAGAAGCCCGACGGATCTGATAGATTTTGCTGCAATCTAAGAAACATCAACTCGGTCACTAAAAAGGACTCCTACCCCTTGCAAAGGATAGCAGACATCTTATATGCACTCAGCGGTACCTAGTAATGCTCCAGTATGGACCTCATGTCCAGATACTGGCAGATAGAGATGGATGACGAGTCTTGCAAAAAGACAGTTACTGTCATGAATGCTGGCTTATACGAGTTTAAAGTTATGCCATTTGGCCTCACCAATGCACCAAGTTGTTTCCAGCACCTCATGGAGTGCGCTCTGCGTTTCGTGTGTACACTCGCCACATGAAAGAGCATGGTTAGCTGATTGAGCCAAATGCTCAAATATCGCATGTCACATGGGTTTACTAGAGATAACAAGATTTCTGTATTCTTTGTTCCGAGGAGAATGTGAGTCTAATAATTTCATGGTCATTATTAAGGTGCTGCGTGAATTTGTTGCTATTGTTATAATGGGTAAAGCACACCAACTTACCAAAGTTGTGAACAGCAAAGTGGCATACGTAATTTTAACCACACATCAAATAAATTCCAAATTAACCCAAGTCATTCGCTCTATGAAAGTTATAGCTGACACTTTTGATGGTTGGAAAACTCGGTTTAATGCGTATGTAAAGAACAGATTTTGTCATTTCAACCTTAACCAAATATTTATTTCGCTGTATTCGCTTGAGCTAAACAATGCACATGGCGCATTGTTACACCTCACTGAAATTGATGATTTGGTTCAACAGCTTGCGCATTTGTCCTGAAAACGTCTTGTCGGTTTCCTTGATCTTACTCGCTTTCTTTCTGCTGACTTACACCTCCGTCTTGCTCAGTTGCCTTCGCTTTCTCGAACAATGGAGGTCCTTCAAAATTGTCTTTCTTTAATAATGGAACCTGTTGTTGATTTTCATCTCAAGAATTCACGCTCTATGCAAACACATTCAATATTTACATTACCAGAAATTGATCATGACGAAGCAATATGTACCGTGGAACAGCTTGTACCAATAAGTTATCAATTACATGGGCATTGTTTTGGAGGTCAGTTGACTTGGCATGACCTGTTATTACTATCCCCTGCAGACAAATGGTACGTAATTAAGCATGTCGATTTAGAACAATGTTACAATACTGAGTCAATAATTCTTTGTCCGACGAATGTACTGTCCACTTTTGAGAATCAAACTTGGTTAGGGATGAAATGGACACTGACTTTGAAAGTTCTTTTTAAGCATAGTCATGTCTCCTTACCAAATTGCTAGATGGTCATAGTCCAGTGGTACACCTCGGTAGTCATTATTATTTGGCCTTACAGGATACGAATATTTCTCTCTAAACGGTTAATACTTCACTACAATTGTCGCTACAACCATTGTCTATTTATCACCTGCCTTGTCATTACTTCTTTTCTTTTCAACGCACAGGATTCAGAAGTTGTGTTTCAAAAATCAACCTACACTTTCCTTTATTTGCTAATTATAACAATTACTTTCAGTTTGTTCCGTGGCTACCTCATAATTCTGCAAATAACTCTCTTTTTCAAACACAGTCTTTTCACAAACACATGCTGAATTCTCTATCCGCCACCTACAATACACTGAATTCTGATTTACCTCGCCATTTAGACACTGTAACCGGCGACATTGAACAGATAAACAGAGACGCACCCAGTGTTACATCCTATCCTCATCAATTTTCCCTCGCACTCACAATTTGTAACTTTCTCATTGTACTCGCGTTTTATTGTATTTGCCTACATTGGTCTTCAAGAACTTTTGCAGGTGGTCAAGTGATACACCAAATGATCCAAACGGCTAACTAAACGTCAACGCCCCTTTAACACCGAGTAATGTTTTAACTGTTTCCTGCCCTTCTCGGTTTCTTGGGCAGTACGTATTTAGCATTTCTTTTTGGGATATATTTTTAGTCACGATTTTGGAAGTTACTTCTGTCGGGTGTTTTACTGTTCTTGTATGATATAGTTGGCCTTGTTATTATTTCTTGAGGAACGTGGATCATACTTCTACCTTTACAAAATGAATATTCACCGAAGTTTTCAATTGTTGTTCCAGATGCTTAGTTCATATTGGTTCGCTATCGATTTTATCACCCATATTGCTATAAAAGGTACTTGCTCTAAGTCACTTGCGGTTGCATTTTCAAGCCCTCCAATTTGAATCAAACCCAATTCGGTTTTGTGCAATGGATTATAACATTCCTCTCGTCATCGTGTCTCACATCACAGAGTTTCAACATGAAATTGAACCTTTTACTCCCAAATGCTTGGTGGTCACATGCAATCGCGTTGATTATTCCACTTAGTGGTATTTCCCGACCAGTGCCCTGACCTTGCATCCTGTAGAGAACGTGGACATGTACACACGACAGTCCCAACCGACTGGTCTCTCCATATCATTGCCAGGTGTGCTGCAGTTACTGTTTCAGTTCGTGCTACAACATGCCATTGCTGATGTCCTTTTTCATCTTCTTCAGTTTGGGGGAACTCAGCTAGGGGATCATTTCCTCGTATTCACAACGAAACTCACCAGCATAGGCCTGATAAATGAAGCTGGTCCCACCGTACCACCATCGTTGCAGGTGATTGTCCGCAATTTAGACGATTTCCAGTGCCCTCCATTTCCAGTGACCACCCTTGCAAAATGGATTCTCAGCTTTCTGGGAATTCCTAGGAATTCCTAAGAATTCCCCAAAATTCCCAACTATGCAAATTACCTGTGACTAAGAAAGCTTGGAATTCTTGGGAATTTCTGGGAATGAAAAATCTGTGTAGGCTTGGAATTTCTATAATTTTATATAGGTATAAGGTAGGTATAAGGTAGGTATAAGCTCTGTGTAGGCTTGGAATTCCTAGGAATTCTTGGGAATTCCAAGCTATGCAAATTACCTACAATTTAAGAAGCTTGGATTCTTGGGAATTTCTAGGAATAGATCTTACAAGATCTAATAAGGCTTGGAATTCCTAGGAATTCCTAAGAATTCTCAAGATCTTTTCAAGTTAAAGCTCTTATGTTTATTTTGGAGGACGCTTCAAAATTATTAATTCCACATATCGTATATCAGATTGTTAATTGTGTCATTTGCCACTCATTAGCATTGTGTAATAGCTTTATGATCTCACTGCATGTTCAGCACGTGATTCACATATAGAACACTCAGTAGGTGTATTGAACATAATTTCAGTTTTTGATTTCTGTTTGAACGTGTTCTTTGGATTGTTTGTACAATTTCCTTTAATTCCTTCAAATATGTCTCAACGTGATCGTCGTGCGATCCCAAGGATTGATTATGCTGCGTTAGAAGCAGCACGCTCTCCCACCGCCTTGAATTCCTCTTCTTTGGAGAATGGTCGTCCAGCTGAGGTCAATTCACTATCAACGATTGTTCAGATGCCCTCCTCTCAGGTGGAATCACATCAACCTGCCCCTACAAATATCGAATCGTTACGTGCTGCTCTGGCCGCTGCTAAAGCCGAAAATGAACAGTTAGTTCGGAATTCTGAGTTCCAGGCTCTTCAACAGGAATTATCGTCCTTGCAGCAACAGAATGCTCTTCCCAAATGACGCCAAAAGGACCCGCCCCCTTCGCATGCACAGCCTTTGACCGTGCAAGGTCTCCGTGATATTCCAGCGTTAAGTGCCAGGGCAGATGCTCAGCTCCAAAAACTTGGCCTTTCGGATTCTTCCAGTGGATCGGATGAGTCGGCTGATGATGAGGATGCCAATAATCACCGCCGCGAACGGGCCAAACGAGGTAAGAAGCTGCACTCAGGGAAGACAGCTAAACTTACCAGTAAAGTTCTTCACCCCCAAATTTGGCCCCATGGTGAATTAAGCTTCACGTACGTTTCCAAGAAAGTTACCTACGACAATTTAACCCTTGCGGAGTTTGCCGTGGGCTACGCATCGATCCTTCGCCTTCCTAAACTGAGTGCAATGGAGACGACAGCGCATATTGAGCACTTCGCAACACTGATGTACTTGGCCACGCAGTTTCCTTGGCCCTCGGTTTGCTCCCTTCACTCCGCAGCCTTGTTTGAAATTGAATGTGGTCGATTACGTTGGGCGACTCATTTTCTCACCTAGATTAGCGCGTTTATTACATGGTCCCTCAAATCAGTCTCGCTCTCTTCCTGCGGCGATGACAAAGCAGGCGGTTCAGTTTTGCAAAGCCTAGCAGAGTGGCAAATGTTCGTTCACCAAGGATCATTTTGGCCTTCTAAAACATGAACGTAAATGGCTTCAGCATATTTGTGCCAAGTGCTGGTTAACTAAGCAAGACATACAGCTTCATTGCGAGAACTCTGCAGAATGTCCTTTTACGCTCAGTTTGCCAGCCGCGTCCAGTCCTGTTGGCCTTTCAAATGTTTGACTTGCGCGAGTGTCAGTCGGGGATGATCAGACAGGTTTTTATAGTTCAAGTTTGTTTTGTTCTTCTTCCTCTCTTAATCGGGATCCGTGTACAACAGTCCCGCTTAGTTCATGTGGGTCTGTACGCAACAGTTTTAAAACAGTTTTAGTTCCCGCTTCTTCATCGGAAGCTTTCGTACGTCCGAGTGGTTGTGTTCCAGTTCAAGTTCCAAGTGTCTCAGT
The DNA here is from genome assembly GCA_964030785.1 of Siderastrea siderea. Classification (NCBI taxonomy): domain Eukaryota; kingdom Metazoa; phylum Cnidaria; class Anthozoa; order Scleractinia; family Rhizangiidae; genus Siderastrea; species Siderastrea siderea. Next base: position 26,936,894 of record OZ034977.1, on the reverse strand, counting down.
TCCAGTTTCGTCCGTTCCAGTTTACGGTCAAGTCGCTCCAAGTGTTCCTGTGTGCACCGGTGTTAAAGTTCAAGTTCCTCGCGCGCAGAAAACTAGCGTCTTCGTCCAAGCTTCTTGTGTCACGTCAGTCAGTTCAAGTTCAAGTTCAAGTGTTCCAGTACACGTTGTTAGTGTTCAAGATTCTAGCGTTCCCGTTCACGCTTCTTACATTGCGTCAGTCAGTTCAAGTTCAAGTTCAAGTGTTCCAGTACCCGTTGTTAGTGTTCAAGGTTCTAGCGTTCCTGTTCATGCTTCTAATGTGTTGCATCAGTCAGTTTAAGTTCAAGTTCACGTGTTTCAGCACACGTTCCTAGTGTTCAAGATCCTCGCGTTTCTGTTCCCGCTTCTTGTGACATGTCAATATTAGTTTCAGTGGTCCAGTTTGTGACAAGGATTTTGTCTCTTTACACGAACGTGTGCGTACATCTGGTTTACCGAATTATGTTGCATGCCGTGTACCTGTCCCGTCGCGTTTAAACATTCCTTTGTGGCGACAGTATTTACAAGAGTATCACGATGCAAAGATTTGCGACTTTTTAGAATTAGGCTGGCCTGTGGGTTACGATTATTCTACTCATGGTTTTCGAGTTAGCCAATTACGTAATAATCAAGGGGCATTATTATTCCCCCGCTGCCATCGATTTGTACTTGCAGAATGAAATCTGTAGGAACGCGGTGCTTGATCCTTTCGAGTCGAGTCCGTTTTCGTGTGCGGTTGCGTTGTCACCATTGAATTCCGTGCCTAAACATGATTCTGGACCTCAGTTGGCCAGCTGGTAGATCAGTTAACGATGGCATTTCTTTTTCACGTTATCTGGGAGAAGATGTCTCTCTCACCTATCCCATGGTAGGCTCCATCGCTTCTCTGATTTGGTCTGCTGGAGCAGGTTGTTTACTTTATAAACGCGATTTGAAACCTGCCTATCCCCAATTTCCTGTCAACCCTTTGGACTACCCGTTATTGGGTTATTGTTGGAAACATTATTTCTATTTTGATTTAGTTTTACCCATGGGTTTGGGATCAGCTGCGATGGCGTGCCAACGCATCACGAATGCAGTGTGTTACATTTGTGGCATGGAGGGACATCCCGTCCTTAGTTATTTAGACAACTTTATCGGTGTGGCTACTCCGGATCGCCTGGCAGGCTTATGACCGCTGTGGTCGCCTTCTTGCTGAACTTGGTCTCGAGGAATCTCTTAGTAAAGCCTGTCCACCTGCTACGATTCAAACTTGTTTAGGGGTACAATTTGACACTGTACAAATGACAATTTCCGTCACACCAACACGCCTCAAGGAAATCGAGACTCTCCTTGTTTCATGGTCCACTAAGAAATCCGCTACAAATCAGAGCTTCAGTCACTGGTTGGCAAGCTTTCTTTTATTTCGAAATGCGTTCGGCAGAGTAGACATTTTCTGTCTCGCATTTTAGATTTGTTGCGAACACTCAAACGGAATGATCATCGCACTCGTCTTACTACAGAGTTTCGTCGAGACATTGCGGTTCATGCGGACCTATAATGGAGTTTCTATTATTCCTCTCTTGTCTGGACTGGTCCTGACACCATGTTCTCCACTGACGCGTGCTTGTCGGGATGTGGTGGCTTGTCACAGTCTCAGTATTTTCACGTCTAATTCCCCCCAGAGGTTCTTGCCCGGTTTTCAGAGATTCACCTTTTGGAAGCACTCGCCATCCTAGTTGCTCTGCATTTGTGGGGTCATCTGTGGGCCGGTTGCCGCATTCAAGTCTTCTGCAATAACGCTGCGGTCGTTTCTGCACTCACTTCAGGAAAAGTGAAGGATCAGTCGCTAGCCACTCTGGCGTGATATCTGGTACCTTGCAGCTTCTCATGACTTTGAACTACGCGCGGTTCATTTACCAGGCGAAGAGAATCGCGCCGCAGACTTACTGTCTTGCTGGCACCTTGACAGTAGTTTTGGGGCACGTTTCCAGCAACTTCCCATGTTTGCAAGTTTGAGTTCAGTCTCCGTACCGCACGATTTCTTCACCGTTTATGACTATTAATTAGCCTTTCTTTATATTTTCCATTCCTTTGTTAGATCATGACCTACGAGACCTGTGGCGAGATTTAAAGGTCACTCGCAAGGCCGCCTTTGCGGCACGCACACACAAGAATCATCTCACGCAGTGGCAGACATATTCACTGTTTTGTTTATATTTTCCGTTTGATTTTCTACAGGCTACGGTTGACACTATTTGTTTGTTTTGTCAATTTTTAAGTAGATCCTTAACGCCGGCCTTGGTGCGTAATTATCTTAGTGGCGTCAAGTTTTTACATGTCGCCTTAGGTCATGATTTCCCCTCGCTCAAAACGTTTGCCATTAGAATCACGCTACATGGTATTGACAGGATGGCATTACATTGTCCTACGCGCTCGCCTCCTCTCACACCCTCCATTTTGTTTTTGTTGATTCAGTTGTCGCGCAGTGTCGATTCTTCCCCAGAGTGTATCACCTTTTCTTGTGCCTCTTTGTTTCCCTTTTTTCTTACTGCGCGTATATCTAACATTGTTCCCTTTTCTAAGCGATCTTTCGATTGTTGTAAGCATTTGTGTAGTGGGGATATAGTTCCAGCACCACATGGTCTCACTGTCACGTTCAAGTGGTCTAAAACTAATCAAGGCGGTACACGTCATTTGCTTTTGCCTTTAGTTGCTATGCCCAATTTGTCCTTGTGCCCCGTTAAGATGTTTCATCGTATGTGCGCTCTTATTCCGGCGTTGCCCACGTCCCCTGCATTTGTTCTCCCGTCTCCGGACGGCTCCCTTTCCCCGGTTATTAAGCAACAGGTCGTTCAGGTTTTTCGTCAGCGTTTATTGTCCGACGGTGTCCCTCACACGCACACATATCGGGGACATTCCTTTCGTAGAGGAGGGGCGAATTGGGCCTTTCAGTGTGGAGTTCCTGGAGAACTCATTCAAGTTTTCGGGGACTGGTCCTCGGACGCATATAAAGGCTATCTCGAGTTTTCCTTGCCGGCTAAGTTACGCATCGCTAAATGCGTTACCTCTGTGTTTATGCCTTCTTTATCGTTCTAGATGTCTTCCAGGACACACCATTTTGTTTGCGGGTTTTGGTGGGCAGAGAGCTTTATTTCTTCTGGATTTTTATCGGTTTTTGTACTACTGTGAAATAAATCTCTCTTTACGCCAAACAAATGGTGTGTTCTATTTTGTTAGTTGTCAGTTTGTATGGATATCTCGGGGGAATTTGTTTATTTTGGAGGACGCTTCAAAATTATTAATTCCACATATCGTGTATCAGATCGTTAGTTAGGTCATTTGTCACTCATTAGCATTCCGTAATAGCTTTATGATCTCACTGCATGTTCAGCACGTGATTCACATATAGAACACTCAGTAGGTGCATTGAACATAATTTCAGTTTTTGATTTCTGTTCGAACGTTGTCTTTGGATTGTTTGTACAATTTCCTTTACCCATCCCTCCCACCCTTATGGTGGGCAGAGAGCTTTATTTCTTCTGGGTTTTTTCCAGTTTTTGTACTACCGTGAAATAAATCTCTCTTTATGCCAAACAAATGGTGTGTTCTTTTTTGTTAGTTGCCAGTTTGTATAGATATCTCGGGGGAATTGACTGTTTGTGTTATTTTTGGGCATTTTAAGAGTGGTTATCTAAGTATAGATCGCTAAACTGCTTTGGAGTTTTCTCACACCAAGTATCTCTTGACGTTTGGACACAAACAAAACAGCCACCGACAAACAAAACTGCTATATTTACTACAAAGTACACGTATCCGTCAAAATATTCAAACTTTCAGATAAGCACATTTAATTTTTGAGTTTCAATTTCTACTTGGAATATAATGCTCAGTCTGTGCAAGAATTAACCATAAAACAGAAAAAATCATTTGTCACGGAATAATCAGTTTTACTTTACCTTGTTAATTTACATGATCATATCTGTTCAATTCAGCATTGATTGCATATGTCTTAATATTCACGCAGCCACTCAGCAAATTAAAGTGCACCTAACCCAAAATTTTTTTTCCCTGTCAGATAAATTCTGTTATCATTTCGAGTATTTCGTCACAAAAAGTTTTGATTTGGTTTAATCCCTGATTTTCTGTGCATGGTTGAAGTACGGAAAATCGGGCAAAAATAGACACCATTTTGGTTCAGGGTCGAGCAGTGAGGGCATGGGACTAGTAACCTTGTGACATCAAATCAAGAACTTGCAGTTTCCCGCTATCTCTATCGGAGCTACATTTCTTTTGAGTTCTCGAAGATGGACAGAAAACTGTCAACCGTTTGTATTGCTCCGAGACGTACAAACCCCAGAAACAAACCTCAAGACGTATCACTATATAATACAGCATCTTTTGACGACGAGCGACCAGAGGCGAAGAGATGAAATAGGTGGATTTTGTAAAGCATTAGCGAGCAAAGTGGCAGCCTTCCAAGCACTCGATACTATGCTCAATGCATTTTCAGTAAAGATTTGTTGTCGCAGAAGAAGGTATCAGATCAAACAATAGCTTTTTGTGTATTTCCAATGATTCAACGGCCGATTAACCAGACAATACCCTGCCACATGAACTGTTTTTTGTGGAGCCCTCTACGTGATACGCCGTATGCAGAAAATTATTACCTTTGCGAATTATTCAAGTTGGCTACACGGTAAGGGCTAAATAATTACATGGAAGCTATGCCCAAAACAGTCTAGGGTTTAAAATTAAAGGCTGTATGCATAGAAAGTCCTCCTTTAGCAGAACCGAACGTGCTTTCTCCACGATAACAAACCATTGCTATTATTCTAGTCTATGAACATGCCTCGCTATACATGCTATAACAGTTTTATCTTGACTCATTTTAAATCATTCGAGCATAACAAAACATCACCGTGCAGAGATCAATTGTTCATATACTCTATTGAAGTAGACTGCAAGCAGCCTCTTTCTTCTTTTATTACCATTTTTTGTGCGAAAAAAGGCCGCTTGAAGATCGAGGTGCGGGCGATGAGTGGTGAAGCCTCGAGTGGCGAGTTAAGTAGCGAGGGCCAGTTGATTTACATAATTTGTACATTTCCGCTTGCACGTAGGATCTAAGGAAACAGCTCGCATGTTGAAGCGAGTCAAATGATTGCTAAGATAATCTCAATTGAACCGATACTAACAAACTCTCGTGCTTATGATCTCGTCAATGTCCTTTAGAAAATAATTGCCTTCCTGATTCACTAGTGTTATAAATTGTTGTTATTGTTAATGTTGGTTACAGAAATGGACAAGACGTAAGTGGTATTACAGTTTCTACATTTACTTCTTTGTAAAATAAATAAATGAAGAAAGGAATGATTTATTAAAATCACCATTTCTAAAAGAGATCCCCTTAGCTTGAATATTATAAATCTCAAATGTGAGAAGCGCAGAGCAGGAAAAAAACGTGAAGACTGAACATGCCAAATAAAATGTAAACACTCACAGGTAAAGCTCATCAATCCGGCCTCTTCCCGGCCCTCCAGGGCCAATCGTTGCTTTATTTGCTGTTCCAGTTCAGAAATAGTTTGCCTTTATTTCCTTTCTGCATTGAGCGATTCATTCTTCGTCGGTTAGCGGGTTATTAGCAGATATGGCCAGGACAGCACTTTCGGCATCATTTGTCGGTGTACTGTCGACTTCGTGTTCCGCATCTCATATTCAGAGCTAAAATTCAGCTACAAATCAGCAGAATCCGCGTAGCTCGTCTCAGTATCTGCTTTGGATTGCAACATTGGAATTTTAGTCATACTATGACTTTGTTTGAATTAGCTAGAATGTCAGAAGGCTTCGATCAACAAATAAAGTCAGAGAAACACAGCTAAAAAATAAGCAGCGTGGAATTCTTGGTTCTTGATCTCATGTCACAACTACGGCTCACCACAGGTTCCTCTTCCAAGGACTTGAACCAAATTTTTCTTGAATTTAACAGGGCACAGAAAATCGAGAATTTAACCAAATCAAAAAATTTTTGCGAAGAAATGTTCCAGATGATGACAGAATTTTTTTAGCCGGAAAAAAATTTTAGGGGTTAGGTGCACTTTAACAATTAAAGTCCGCAGTTTTCGAACTTTTGCAGGGGTAAATTTGTTCTAAGTCTCCATAGCTCCCAAAAAACGATCAGTTGTGACTTCTTAGCAGAATGCACTCCTTAAGGTGAGCAAGAAAAGTGGAGCCGGAAGCAGCCGCCATTTTTTAATCCTGAATATGTGAGGAGAGACTGGTAATGAATGAGCCGCTTTGGTCAGCAGCCTTCTCATTGCAGGCTCAGAGAAAACGGTTGAATATGCCACAAATTTCAAATGTTCAACACATGTTTCCTTGGATTTTCTATTCTTTCAAGCTTAAATGGTGCCTCAAAGCAACCAATTTTGGATATCTACTCTTCAGAAGGAGGTAAGTTTAAAAGAAAATGATTTGTAATGAAAGATTGGCTTCAAAATTAACGATTTTGAGAACATCATGTTCTCTCCTGTCTTCTTGAATTCGAAGCTATATTTACATGCCGAACAAGTTACATTTGAGGCAGGTTTATTTAACTAAAGAAGCAGTTATGGCATAGTTGTGCAGTTTATAGAAAAGTTAAAATGAAACATCAAATATAATGTTCTCCAGTGCCTTTCCACTGCAGAGTGTTTCCATCGCTTTAGTTTATAAAAGGACACAAGATAACTGATGCTTTGAGTTTACATTGTCTTGATCTGAAAACAATAATAGAGATCATTTTCTAGAGAATTGAAAGAACAGAACTGTCAACAATAACTCAGAACTGATTTTAATCACAAAATGTTCTGTTTTGCTCTACCAGGTATGTATTCAATTCATGATCAGCTGATGTGAGAACAGATGTGACACTCATGGTCAGAGCACTGCAGTGTCAAGTCAAGAGTAGCCTGCTCAGTATAAAAGCTAAGTCACTTTTAATAACTACTCAAACTTATAACCACGACACAATGCAATTGTAAATGTATTGTAAGTTGTCTCTAATCCACTTTGATTGAACACAGCAAAATATTTTGTGAAATAAGAAAAACCAAGACAATGACTTTGTTGTCTGATTCACTTTGTGTATACTGGTGAAGCTTTATTTAAAAGAAGTATTCAGAATTAAATAATTGTAATTTTTCCAATGTTGAATTGAATTTTCTTCCAGTCACTGACTGTGTTGACAATTCTTGAAAATGTATGAATCACTGATGTGAATTTCAGAGGACAATACATACCTGTAAGTCATGTACAGATGTCCAAGAAATGTAGTATTCAATATGTCATATAAAGACTCTTGTGAACTTTGTGGAGATGTTATTTTAATCACAGCTGCACTGTGTCATTACAAGATGTAGTCTCCAGGTTAGTTTCCACTGTGTCAGTACAAGATGTAATCTCCAGGCTAGTTTCCAGAGTGCTGAATCTGTGGTGAATTAATGCTCTAAATATATTCACAAGAAAAGGTTTTAAGGTTTTATAGTACAGGCATTAAGTTTAAAATTTTCAATAAATTAAAACAATGTTGAATTTTGCTGCCTGGATGACAAACTTGAAAAGAAGCCTTAAAATTTTTCGAATAAATACTTAATCAACTTTAAGTTTGTTTGTTGTTTGATGTGCATAATAGATCCTAGTAGTAACTATTCTCAGTAATTCCCAGAAACTAAGAATTCCTAGGAATTCAATTTTTTTCCCAGATTTTATTTAATCCTCTCAGATTCCTAGGCATTCCTAGGAATTTTATCCAAGCTAACCTAAGACCATGCAAAGCTTGGATTTCCTAGGAATTCCATGTTCCAATTACCGTGAAAATTCACTCCTTAAGTCCTAAGTATTCCTAGGAATTCCTAGGAATTCTTGGGAAACAATTCCTAGGAATTTCCTATTCCTAGCTTCATTTCGGAAGGGCTGAGGGCATCTGGTAAGTATGCATTGCCAATGGCTGTGTTTTCACGAGTGCTTTTTCAGGTCGCTAAGCGAGTAGCAACTGGAAATCTCATGAAAACAGTTACTTTTCCAACTCACTTAAAGTTAAGCGAGTCGGCGTACTTCAATAGGATTCTCATTAAATTTGAGCCACCAAACCAGGTAGCTTAAGCAAGTAGGTAATTGATTTCCACCAATAAGGAGTCACTTGCGGTTTGCTAAGGCTGTCAAATTGGAAAAGTAACATACGTTCTTCTTTTGTGCTTCTTGCAAAATATTTTGAAAAGCAAAATCAGCGAAATCGGACCAGCAAAAGGTCTTCTCCATTCAACAGAAGCATTTCTCCTTTATTTTCATACTGGTTTAAAACTATGTGCTTGAACCAGAATTGTGGCCGTTCAAGAACCCAAGCGATTTTCCGTTCACGACATTTCCTTTGTAATTGAAAAAATACACTTCTGTTCTTCTCCTCCTTGTTCTAATTCCAAGCAATCTCAGCCTTTGCTAAAATTGCTTCCTCCGGGGCACGACCGCAATGGCGGACAGACGTGTTCTTCGATAGTGAACGAAAAGTGAGGGAAGACTCTCGAACAACAGTTGTATCGCCGCTCCAGTCTACACAATCAAGAGCTTTCGTAAATGTCAAAACACAAACGCGGAGAGCGAGGATCTAGTTCAAGCTCCCCAAAATCTCCTTTGGAACTGAAGAAGGCCAAAACCACTGAAACCATGGCGGAGCAACATTTCGAGGACAAAGCGATAAGAAATCTGATACGCCACCTTAATGAGAACATGGACAACACCTTCGCCAAACTTCATGAGGAATTGACCTACTTACGAGCAGAGATGAAAGTCGAGCTGGACAAGTTAAACGGAAAGTTTAAACAACTAGAAACTAGCGTCGAAAATGTGTGGGCGACCATCGATGACATGAAGGAAGAGTCTGCCGCACTAAAAGCTGTTAAAAGCCTTCAGGAGAAGGAAATCCAGAGTTTGCAACAAGAACTTACAAACGTCAGCAAAGATCTTGTCAAGACCAAGGCGGAATTGAAAGAAGAGAGGGAGAAGATCATTGAGCTAGAGGATTACACAAGAAGAGAAAACCTTAATTTAAATTTTGATCTTTCTCCCTTGCTTCTGGAATATTATTAAACACCTAAACAAGTTGTATGCGACATTCTTCAGAAGGAAATGAATCTTGACCCCTCGAAGATTCGTTTTCAGGCAGTCCACCGGATTGGAAAGCAAAAGGAAAACAAAAATAGACCCATTATTGCCCGGTTCGTCTGTAGAGAGGACAGAGATCTTGTCTTTAGCAGAAATAAGGCACTTCAAGAGAGGAAGAGGTTTAAAGATGCTTACGTAACTGCTGACTATGCCCGAGCTATTCAAGTAGAGTGCAGAAAGCTGATCAAAGCGATGTATGCAGCTAGAGGAAAAGGTTACGAAGCAAAAGTAGTCGGTCAATGGCTACATATTGGGGAGGAGAAATACAACTCAGAAAACATTCCCGAGGAACTAATGGACGAACAAAATGATAATAACAGTGGCTGACCATCTTAGCCCAATCAAACTATAACAGCATCTCTTTATCTTGCAGTGGAGAAACTTCATTTAAAGTTAAGAAAAGGTTAGTACCTCACAACTTCATCGGAAAACACTCACATGCCCTTAAATTGCCATTTTTACGTTTTTTTTTTTGTCAATCGATGTTTTTGTTTTTGTCGTTTTCCGGTCTATGTAAAAATATTCGTTTTAGATCTAGTTATTGCTCTCGTCATTATGTATATTTCTCTTGTTAGTACTGAATGTTTCTTTTTTGTTTTTGTTCAAAACATTCATCTGTCCTGCTGGGTGTTACTGGAATGCTTCTTCTCATATCTACGCACCCTTGTTTATTCATCACCTACTAATCAACACTTCTACCCCAATTGATGAATTGGTTATTTGTTCTCTGAACGTGAGGGGTCTCTCGAACCCTTGAAAAGACGCGAAATCTTTCGATGGCTTAGAATGAAAAAATTCTCAATCTTTTTTTTTTTTACAAAAAGTCCACTGCACCAAAGAGAAGGAACCCTTGTGGTCTTCAGAATGGGGATCCTCAGCCTTCTTTAGCAGCCTTTCAAGTGCTAGTGCAGGAGTGTGTATATTGTTTATAAGAAATAGAGTTCTATTTAAAATGTATTTAAATTCTATTTGCTATGTTCTATTTCAGTTCTATTTGAAATGATGGTATGCATTCTATTTAAGTTCTATTTCGATTCTAGTTAAACACTATTTAATTTCTACTTAAACTCTACTTAAAATCTATTTAATTTCTACTTAAACTCTATTTAATTTCTACTTAAACTCTACTTAAAATCTATTTAATCTCTACCTAAAGTCTACTTAAAAGCTATTTAGAACCTATTCAATTGCTACTTAAACTCTATTTGAAAGCTGTATTTATGCCTATTTAATTTCTATTTAAATTCTATTTAAACTCTATCTATATTTATTTTTATTTAACTTAAAATCTATTTAATTTCTATTAAAATTCTATTTATTTTCTACTTAAATTCTATTTAATTTCTACTTAAATTCTTTGTTTGCTACTTAAACTCTATTTAATTTCTACTTAAATTCTATTTATTTTCTACTTAAACTCTATTTAATTTCTACTTAAATTGTACTTAATTTCTACTTAAATTCTATTTCATTTCTACTTAAATTCTATTTATTTTCTACTTAAACTCTACTTGATTCCCACTTAAACTCTATTTAAATTCTCTTTTTAAGATTAAGTTCTCTCAAAATTTGTCAAGACTCTATTTATTTCTAAAGATTAAGTCCTGGAAATCACACATATCTAAGTATGTTAATTGCAGCTAATTTCACACCTACATGTACAGTGTAATAATAATAAAAACCATACTTCCCGAGAGGCCAAGAATTGCCAAGACATTATCGTTACTTAGAAATTGAACCAAGTAAAGGCTAGATATATAGAGAATCATGTAACAAACTGTTTTATTATGCAAATTGTTGTAGACAAGCACTGAAAATTTTTCATTCAGTAAATGCATATTAACAACCTTTAACTTTTAAATTTAAAAAAATGCAATCAGCACTCTGGTTTGATTGAAGTCTAGATCTGATCAGTATCAAGAAACATTTCAACAGGTAAGCTCCATGCATTGTTAATACTGCTGTATATAAAACTGCTTTTACAAAACTCAGCTGTTACTACAGAAATACATCAATTAAGCTAATAATACATAAGCTTAAACTTATGAGGCTTACATTACTGAGTGGACTGGAGCAATCACTTTGTTGAGCAAAAAATTTTTTAAAAATAATTTTTCCCTTGAAATCTTTTGCTGTTAAAATTATTTAACTAAGACTGTCAAAAGACTTGATCATTTAAAAGTCTTAATCAGCAGTTCATGGTGTCGTGTAGTAAGCAGTCGCATGATCCAAAGAAAAAGGGCAACGACAGAATTTAGTGCCATGTTAGTAAGCAACTTAGCTGATTGAGCAACCCCTATTAGTGACTTGATATTCCTCTGGTGATGGTCCAAGTGCCGGTCTCTCTCAACAACATTGAGTTGACTCGAACACAAACTTGCATCATGTCTATATATCGAGCTGCATTGAGTGGTCAAAATCAGTTTATATTTGAGTGATTCTGCACATTTTAAAACATTCTCGAATAGCACATGGTGAGCGATCCTCACCTGAAATCATCATCATTTTGAAGCCTGCTGTCTTCCAAAATTATAATTTGCTTTAACGTACCTCCTTCTGAAGAAGCTTAAAGAGTAGTTGATTCACATTTTGTTGCTCTGGTACATAATTTCAGCTCAAAAAAGTGAAAACTCTCCCCTTCAAATTATTCCCCCGCCTCCACCGAAGTGATTACAAAGGTCTCTCTCCGAGCCCGCAGTGGTCTAGCTGCTGAATAAAAGTGCTCATTCGTTCCCAGGCTTCTCAGATAGGTATTGCAAAACTTCCCAACATGGCTGCTACTTCAACGAAGCCTGCTCTTCTTTCCCATTTCAAAGTAGCATGATGCTTTCAGTGGTGAGTGGGAACAATTTTTGTCTTGGATTGCCATATATTTGAAAATGTATTACGAAGCGAGTGAATAGGACCCCCGGGTGGGGGGGTACTCTCGTCAATTTAGGATAGGTGTGTGCCGCCAAGGTTCTCAAACCCTGACCCTATTTAAGGGCAGAAAATCGAGAATTGATACCCTTTTAAAGGCCCAAAACCAAGAAATGCATCCCTATTTAAGGGAAACAAGATAACTCATAATTGTGTAACTGATAGCTCTTTTTATTTCTTTTCCCTTTAAAATCGCTTTGTTAAACTTTATAACGTATATTCGGGCTTGTAGTACCATTTTCACAGACCATATCTTCTTCGTTTTGCGCGTTGATGTGGATACTGCAATTTAGTGACCCTATCGAAGGAACATCTAAGGATCACAATACCAGAAGATACCAAAAAGGATACCCTATTTAAGGGCTGAGCACCTCAAAAACCCTACCCTATCGGGCGGCACATACCTATATAGCGTGTATAGGGGAGTACCCCCCCCCCCCCCCGGGCTAGGACCATATTTAATATATCACATCGATCAGAAGCAACAGCTGAGACAATCGAGGTAAATTGCTTTCTTTGACTGCAGTATTTCAATATATACTTTCAACACCTTAAATTTAGTGAAAAATCATAACAAGCATATTAGTCTATTTTCACAAAATCCTAGCAGAAATTGAAATACCTTCAAATTCAATCGGTAAACCAATTCAATCTCTAAGTCAATCAGAAACCAGTGCCGTTTGGATTTAGCAATTCAGGATGTGCCATAACCTTATTGTTGCCCTATTTTACTGATAATAAATTCGTTGCCTTCATTTTTTTGTAGGGTCAATAACAGCTGCAAGCAGTTGTAATCATAAACAGTTATTCAGCCCCATGGAGTATGCTGAAGTGCTACTCATTGAAATGAAACAAATGTATATAGTGTTAATCTAGAGGTGCAGAATTTTACTCTAGATGAAGCTGTGGTAATCAATTTAAAGTTGTTTTCCAGTAGATTTTTTCATAAATACAATATCGATTTCATTTCACTACTGGAAGCTTCCTGTAACAGAGTACAAACAGATGACTCTCCTCTGTTTAGTTTGCAAATAGTTTTCACATAGAACTATTTATAATCTATTTTCATTCCTGGTAGCGAATTGCAACTATGAATAGATCGATTTTTAACGACATGTTTTGTAGATAGCACACAAATAGATTTCTTCCCTATTTATGTTTTCAATAGATTTTAAATCCAGCTATTTATGTTCTATTTTCTCATTTATCATCACATTTGTAAATTTAAATAGATCTATTTTTAATAATGCTTTTCTAAATAGCACACAAATAGATACCTGTCTTGTGTTACAGAGAATTTCCCGCATTTTAGCCATTTCTTTGTTAAACCGTATTTAGCTTGTCGATCATTTAAAAAACACTTAAAACGCCAACAGCATCTCATTAGCCAAAAATAACCTGTTGATTTATTATTTGGTCTTCTAATATAAAAAGGAGTAAGTTAAAATAATAGATTGTTCCTTTTTGCTTCCGAAGCTTTTGTCTTACTTATTTTTAGTAATAGCGGTTGTTTTAGTTTGTTGCCGTAGCTAATTACTTAAGAGTTCCGCGCTTCTCGCATTTCCGAAAAGTGTTACATTTTCTCGGTATTTAATTTAGTTTTCTGATTACTTTACTAAATGAGGCTCGTGCCAATCTCGCCTCTGCTCTCCACTTGAATAGGATTAATTAACAACCCGTTGGTTGCTGACTCATCGCGTTTTAACTGTGAATACATTTGCTGACACATCTAGTTTCTTTAATTAATGTTTGAATACTTAATTTACTAGAAGTGCGATCGGACGGCAAGAAACCGCTCGTTAACACTTCAAACTTTAGTAGCTATTCATTAGTTTTAATTTCGTTCGGTAGTTTTAATTTAGTTTAATTTTAGTTGTAACTTTCACCGCCAAGCAGCGAACACTTTTGACAATAAACGCGGAAACTTAAATTAGAATTTTTATTAGGTTGCGCTATTCTCAAAGGACTTTTCACATCATGGTGTTAGCGCACTTATTATACTCTGTTAACAATAGACGCTTGTACAAATCATATATAAACAACCGAACTTGTATGCTTTTTCGATTACAAACTGAGTTGGAATAAACTGCTGTTGGACCCAAGCTGAGTTGTTGCTGTTGCTGTCCGTTCCAGTTCGTGGTTAGATCCCGGTACCCCAGAGTGTAACGGCTCTTCCTTGCAAGCGAGTGCCCATTTGAGTCTAGTTTTCCCCGCAATTATCGTCGCAGTTATCTCGTTAATTCAAGTTCAGAGTTCACCCGTTTTCCTGTACTCCCACAAGGAAAAACCTACCGTTACAGTGGTGCGAGAAGAGATTGGTAGCCCGACTGGACGTTTATCAGCATAGAAGCTTCTAAACACAGACAAGATCCACCCTGTTTGGTTTTCAAGACATGTAATCCCTTGAGCGCCGAGGAAAACAAGTCGCTCAAGTAATCGTGAGTAAAAGTCATTTATTTTTATCTTATGAAGTCCGTAAAGAAAGTTTTAAAGAAGAAATTAACGCCGTATAATCTACGAAGCAGAGGGTCAGCTCCCCACGTCATTCGTTCAAGTACACCTAAAGTCAATAGTGAAGTTCAGGTCTCTTTGTCCGACGAAGAGAATTGTACGTTGTTGTGTGAATTACCATATTTTAACTCAAGTTCATTTCAAGTCTCGACGCACACGACAAATCCCAGCGAATCAAGCAAACCACTACAACGTATCCAGCCAGGCGATCAGCCACGACACTCAACAGCGTATTCCAGTCCAGATCAAGCAAACATTACGAATAGAGAAAACATAGACATAAGTATAGAATCAATCCACGACCCGTTTTTCTCGCAACCAAGTTTATCAAAACAACAGACTCCCAGAGGACCGCACAAAGTGAGCGAAGGCAGTTCGCTCGAAGATTTTTCGCCGCTCAACTCCAGGCGATTTCAGGCCGGTCTCCGCTCCGCTTTAGAAGTTGAACATTTAAGTAAAGAAGACCTCGAGCCTCAACGAGCTTTGAGCGCCACCCGAAACGGTCATTCACCGTCCAATATTCTAGATCGCGTAGAAAGTAGAATACATCTTGAAAATTCAAAACAAAATTTAAAACAAAACAAAAAAAGGACACGCTTCGAATCCAGCTCCAGTGAGGATTTTGAGGACTCGCTCTCAAATTCTAGCAGAGAGGACGAGGTGAAAAACATTGATATTAAGGAAAGAAATCAAATCCAGTCGACTATGGATGAGCAATATCACGGGTCAACTTCTGCCGAAGAGGACATGTTTAAGGAACTACAAGAACAGATAGCTGCATTACAAACCCAGATGTGGTACCAACATGCGATGCAGCAACAAACAGTGAATGCTTTGGATCAAGCGCCACTACCCGAGACCGTAAGCACGCGACGTCCCCCGCCTTTCCATGGATATGACTCAGAAGACATAAATCGTTGGCTAGATAAATTTGAAAATTACTTAAAACTTCGAAGAATAGATCTGGCAACTCCAACAGCACAGGCGGAGTTAGTAATGAATTTAGCTGGACCTGCTGAAGATTTTTACTATTCCTTGCCTCTTGAACAGAAGTCAACATATGCAGAATTACGAAATTTACTGAGTGAGAGGTTTGCGAACGACAACCAGAGTTGGATTATCTGGCAAGCGGTCGCTACTCGCCAGCAAGGAGCTATTGAGCCCTTGGACACTTATCTCACCGATTTAACAAACAAGTTTCGCCGTTTGAACATCTCCGACGCGGAAAAAATGCGTTATTTTGTTCAAGGATTACGGCCAGAAATCAGAGAAACTGTGTTGTTAAAACAACCCAAATCATTTCGGGAAGCCGAAGAGATAGCACGACTGACTTCCGCAGTGAAAACCACGATGAATTCTCCTGCCGTTAGCATGGCCTGTCAACCCTTGAGTCAAGCTCCAGTACTTACCGAAACAAGTGTCTCAAAACTCTCGGCAAAAATCGACGAATTGAGCAAAAAAGTGGAAGCAAATAAAGAGCCAGCCAGTTCCACGCTACCAGACAAAGATTTCTTGTCTAAACTTGACGCTTTAGTTAAAAGCAGACCATCGAACGTAGCCTATTTAGAGAATCAACCCGCAGTGGCAGCTTTAAACGACGCCCGTCACGGAAATGTCGGCAACTCCAGTACGATGCGAAATGGGCACGATTATCGACACTTAGAAGAGATGATCCAAAAACTAGCCCGTGAAGTAGACGCCAGATTTCGAGGCCTCGCCAGACGAACAAATGCGCCCCGAGTTCAACAAACCAGAGAGCGAACTCGGGATGGACGCCCAACTTGTTTCTCTTGCGGACAAATCGGACATTTCTCGTCAAGCTGTCCAGAGCGAAGAAATCCCAGTTACCGTTCGCAAAATCAACCACAACAGAGGTCACAAGGTCAAAGTTATTCGGGTAGTCCAGGCTATAACCAGCCGCGAGACAATTATCGAAGCTTTCCGTCGCAAAATCGCGGAGATCAAAGATTAGCTGTCCTCGACGAAGGCTGGTACGATGACGACTTTGTCGCACAGTTTACGCAAAGTCCTTTCGAACAAGCATCTTCAGGAACTGATATTGAACCTCAACAAGCGAGCGCGTCGCAAGAACACGTAGAAATTCGTTCAAATGGAACTGTTGTATTTTCAAAACAACGACCTCAGAATGCCGTAAATTTGCATAACGACTCCACGCTTCAACAGTCTCTGATGTCACCTAGCACCTATGCCGCCATTAGATCCCAGTCCCTCTCGGCCCAGCCCGAAGTCAAGCAGCCGCCCTTGCCTGGAATCCTCTGCTTTAGCCCAGGTTCAGCAAACAGTCAGGCAATCTCAGTTACTTCGCCAGCTGACCAAACACCGGCCAACGTGAATACTAATTTGCTACTAGAATCCATTCTTCACGCGATCCAGGACCTTAACTTTAACCAGACCCAGGCCCCCGCGTTGAATGACAACCCTACACAGGCCTTGTCGGACGATAAACAAAGCGGAATTGATGCTGTTGTAACCAACTCTCTCACTTCTGGCCAGTACTCCGCCGTTCCAGAAATTATTCCTGAGGACACCCAGCCAAACACCGACAACACGGATCTGGTGTACCATTCGACACCCGCAGTCAATAACAGTCAAAACACAGAGCTACTCATTGATCCTGACACTAACTTCAATATGGTCCATGATGTTCCAAATCTCGCACCGTCCAGTACGACTCCTAAAGGCGACAAAGCCGTCGTGTCAAACCATCGCCAAGTCTCAAGAACAGCACCTGTCGCCAGCTCGTCCCCAGACTCCATCCGTGACCCTAGTTTCCAGGACTCCATCCGTGACCCTTGTTCCCAGGCGCACCCTAAAGAACCTGAGGCCGTCCACACTTCAGGTATTTCAACAACAAGTATTATCCAAGGCGAACTTGACGTTCCATTAAATGATTCGTTGTTATATACGACTCAAGATGGCGAGGCCACACCCCTCGCCCCAGTCTCCGCGCAGCAAGGTACTCTACCTCAAACTACAGCGCAGACAAAGGAGTTCCAACCCAAGCCAAGAGATCTTACAGTGACTGCAACAGTAAATGGCCAGAAAATAAAACTTCTAGTAGACACTGGTGCAGGAATATCAGTAATTGATGAAACTTTCCTTCGGGAACTCTATGCCAACCAGCTCCCAGCATTATGTACAAGCAGCACTACACAGGTGAAAACGGTGAGCGGTCAGTCCTTACCGATTAAAGGAACACTAAAAGTCTCTTTACAAATCGCAGGGGGAACTTATCCATGCGATTTTCACGTAGTCAGAAATCTCTCCTACGAAGCAGTCCTTGGAAGAGATTTTCTGCGTGCACACGGAGCAGTCATCAACTTAAAGAATAGCACATTGCATCTAGACAATGAGCCACCAGACACCTTATCGGAAACAACATGTGTGGTACGTGCCTGGTCTACCTGTGTAATCCCTCCCCAATCAGAGTCCGTGATGCCTGCTTACTTAGATGCTAATTGGTCGCCGGGTGTAGTTGGTTTATTAGAAGCCTCGCCACGACTTATTGAACGCTACCAGCTACAAGGGGCGGCCGCTTTAGTCACACTCTCCCCTGACCACACTGTTCCGTTCCGCCTTATCAACCCTACACAGAAACCTGTTACCTTGTATCGTGGAGCTACACTTGGAAACTTTTCAAGAGCTGACGATAACATACAAGTTTACAGCCTCGAGGAGCAGCCCGAAAAACCAGACGTGCAACCGCCCCCTGCTGAAAATGTCCCAGTTGATCTTACTGATGCTGATCTTACAGACACCCAGAAAGCAGAATTACAGAATCTCCTCAATGAATACCGCGACATTTTTGCACTAAAACCAAATGAGTTAGGACGTACTAACTTAGTGCAGCACCACATCGACACAGGTGACCACGCCCCAATAAGACAAAGAGCTTATCGTGTACCAGCAGCACAAAAGGAACGTATTGAACATTGTATAGATGAAATGTTGGAACAAGGAGTCATTCGTCCATCAACCAGTGCTTGGAGCAGCCCTGTAGTTTTAATCAAGAAACCGGACGGTTCCGACCGTTTCTGCTGTGACCTGAGAAAAGTCAACAGCGTAACCAAGAAAGATTCCTACCCCCTGCCACGAATAGCAGACACCCTAGACGCCCTCTCTGGCGCCCAGTTCTTTTCCAGCATAGATCTTATGGCTGGTTACTGGCAAATCGAGTTAACAGAGCAATCGCGAGAGAAAACAGCCTTTGTGACGCATGCTGGCCTGTTTCGAATTCAACGTAATGGCCTTCGGTCTTTGCAATGCTCCTAGTTGCTTCCAGCGCTTAATGGAATGCGTGCTGCGCGGTTTAAATTGGAAAATCGCATTGATCTACCTAGATGATGTCCTTGTCTATTCCCGTACGTTTGAAGACCATTTGCAACACCTTCGACTGGTATTTCAGCGTTTCCGAGAGGCCAACCTTAAACTCAAGCCTAAGAAATGTCATTTTGGTCAAAGGAAAGTGAAGTACCTGGGACATGTTATCTCCAGAGAAGGAATACAGCCAGACCCAGAAAAGATCAGCGCCATTAAAGAGTACCCAGTCCCCCGATCAGTAAAGGACGTCCGTGCATTCCTGGGCCTGGCCAACTACTACCGCAAGTTTGTTAAAGATTTTGCTAAGATTGCTGGACCCCTTCACGACCTCACCAAGAAAGGCCTCAAATTTCAGTGGAATGAAGATTGTCAATCTGACTTCGAAAGACTAATACAGGCTCTAACCCAGGCCCCAATCTTGGCGTACCCAGATTTCGCAGTTGAATTTACCCTAGCCACAGATGCAAGCGATGAAGGCCTAGGTTATGTCCTTGGTCAAGTGCAAAATGGGAAAGAAGTAGTTATTGGCTACGCAGGTAGGAAACTGCTCCCCGCAGAGAAGAATTACAGTGTCACCGAGCGTGAAGCCTTGGCATTAGTCTCTGGCATACGTCATTTTCGAAGTTATCTGTATGGCGTCCATTTCAAGGTTTACACTGACCACAGTGCCGTACGCTGGTTGATGCAATTGAAAGAACCAAGCGGTCGCTTAGCACGATGGGCCCTCCTTCTGCAGCAATACGACTTTGAAATCATTCATCGTGCTGGTCTTAACAATGGTAATGCAGATGCCTTGTCACGCCGTCCATATGATCCTGTTATCGCTGCGCTTAACACGACTGGTGTCCAGATCGACCGAGTACGCGAACTCCAACGTAAAGACTCATCATTAGCCGGAATCATTGAGTACTTAGAATGGGAGACCTTGCCAGCCAACAACAAAGCAGCCAAAACCATTCTCCACACGATTGAGCAGTATTATCTGGACCCTGACGGTCTCTTGTGCCACATATTTTTTCCAGGAAGCAACAGGGTGCAGATTCCCAAGTCCCAACTGGTCATCCCCGCAGCACTTCGCCATGAGGTCCTCCTGCAAGTTCACGACATCCCTTTTTCCGGTCACCTGGGTGTAAACAAGACGTACGCTAAATTGCGTGACAGGTATTTCTGGCCAAAGATGTATATGGATGTCCAGCACTATGTCCTTAGCTGCGAATCTTGTGCCATGAAAAAGACTCCGAAACAACGTACGACCACGCCCCTTTTGCCTTTGCCAGTCACCGGGCCAGGCGACCGATGGGCCGTCGATTGCGTCGGACCATTTGTAGAGTCTACACAGAAAAATAGGTACGTGGTTGTCTTCACGGAATATTGTACACGATGGGTGGAATGCTTTGCAGTCCCTAACATAGAAGCACGGACCATCGCCGACCTCTTGGTCAAAGAAATCATGCCGCGTCATCGCGCTCCACGCAACCTCCTCTCTGATCGCGGTTCCAATTTCCTTTCCAGTCTCGTCAAGGAAATATACTTTCTAATGAACACCCACAAGATATTTACCACTAGTTATCGGCCCCAGACGGACGGGCTTTGTGAAAAGTACAATGGGACGTTAGCACAATGCATTTCCATGTATGTAGACGCTAATCAGAAGAATTGGGATGAGCACTTGAATGCTATTCAATTTGCTTATCGCACCGCGCCCTCCGATGTCTTAGGAGAAAGCCCGTTTTTTATGATGTATGGAAGAGACGCAGCACTGCCATGTGACCCCGCCCTCTTACCCCCCAGGGAGATGTCGTCATCGGTAGCAGAACACAGAGCTCGTGTCGTGGAAAATATTGAGGTTGCCCGACGTATTGCAGCCGAAAACACTCAACGAGCACAACAGAAAATGAAAGATTTGCACGACCGATTTGCCACGCCCACTCGGTTTCAGTTAGGGGATAGAGTGTGGGCGTATACACCACGTAATCGTCGTGGTCTCTCCAAGAAACTGTGTCATAATTGGCACGGTCCTTATCGCATTGTAGAGTTTTTATCTCCAGTCCATTGCATCTTACACGCGGTGGACAATAGTCAAGTATCCTCAACGGTGCATGTCACTCGATTGAAACGTTACATAGATCCAGCGGATCGACCTACGCGACAACCGCTGACCGATGTGGACGAGCCCTTCCTGGCAGACAGCGATTTACCCCCCGACAGCTTTGCATCAGAATCGGAGTCGCTTGACCAGCCTACCACAGAGTCACAGACCCACGAATTACCAGCCACTCGTCAGTCCGAAACGACCCACCCACAGCAACGTTCTCCATGTGCAGATTTGGCCACACCCGCTTCTAAAGCCTCGTCACCAGCTCCCGAGCATCCTATTCCTGACGAGAGTGACAATGACGCCCAAATTCAGACCGATGATGACGTATATCAAGCAGAAAAAATTGTTCGACACCGCATGAGAAATGGTCAACCTCAGTTCCTTGTTAAGTGGGCTGGGTTCCCTGATAGTCATAACACTTGGGAACCTCGCGAACATCTCCTTGACAAACGTCTTCTCAAACGGTATTTTAAGGAGAATCCTAGAGCTCTTCGTGCCGTAGAAAACGACCCAGATTTTAATCCACGCGTAGCTTCACTTTCCTGGTCGTTAGGGACAAAGGATTCTCCTGTTATAGCTGCAATTTCCCTGGAAGAAGAGCGAGACCCACCCCTCAGAGCCGTGGAGCTGACTTCCCGCCATTTCCAGCCGCTGACCACCTTACAGCCACGTTATGTCCTAATGCCTGAAACGTCCACGCCTGACAGGGAGTTGCGGTCAGCGGACGTGATGGTTCAGTCACACGAGGTACTTCATACATTAGACCACGAAAAGTCTCCCGGACCAGATTCCACCCCAGGTCCCACCATTTCTCAACCGCTGACCAGCCAAATTGCAGATCAGACAATCATCACCAGTTTCCCGATCATGACGCACCGTCCTCCTCGTTCCCAAGCCCAGTTCCAAAAACATGGTATCATTCGCTTTGCCACATGGTTATGGCTCAGTTTGATTATTCTTACACATATTCATTTGGTCGACGAAAACGAATTTGATGCGGCAGGACAGGCCATTGGATTTTATCCAACGGCTATGATGCTTTCCACAAACCCCAAGGCTCTAGTATTTTATCAGGAAACAAGGATGGTTAGCCTCCACATGAGTTTACGTGGTTCGCCAAAATTAAATTCGCCTATTCATAATAATTCGTGTGATCCAGTGCTCGCCAAATTTTACGAGCATGTTCTCTCGTCTATTCGTAGCGTTCAACGCGTAACTACGCGCTTGTTTTCTATACAGGGAGTAACTAATTTGCTCGAGTGCGATAGTTATTTACGGCGATTCTACAATTATATTTCCGGCTTCGATTCGACATTGTCATGTGCTAGTCGTTATTATGCAGATTCACTCGCTAAATGTAAACAATGGGCTTTCAATTCCTGTAAAGTCCAAACCCCTCAAGAGCGTGAATGGCTTAAGGCGCGTCACAAACGTTCTAGTTATTGGTGCCACGCAGGTTTGGCAGGAATTCCACGATTTTTCTATACGCTGGGAGGCGGCAAATGCGAGAATTCAGGTTTCACAAATTTACTAAGCGTTCTTCGGAATTTTGCTTCCACAATGACTGACGCGCACAGTTTAACAAAAGTTTTGAACGGAAAAATTATATATCTTGTGCGAGCATCGGATTCGATGAATTCTAAACTAACTCAGGTTATAAATTCCTTACATCGTATTTCAGGAGCATTTACAGGTTGGAAAGAGCAATTCAACTCTTTTGCAAAGAAAGAACACTGTCATTTTAATATGCAACAAGAATTTGTCGCTCTCTATTCAATGGAAATCAATAGAGCGTTGATTTCGCTGCTTCGTTTAACCGAAGTGGATGACCTAGTAAGACAATTAGGCCACATAACACAGCGAAACGTTATCGGTTTTGCAGACCTGCCTCGATTTTTGACCGAGGAAATAGCTCTCAAATTATCTTCTGATTCAAGCCTAAACCAGGCTATCAATGCCTTAAAAAATGGCCTATCGTTGATGTTTAACCCGCTTGTTGATATCCAATTTCCGTCCGCTAAGCAATTACAATTACATCTTTTGTTTACCTTGCCTGTAATAACTTCTTCACAGGCGGTTTGTACCATTCAACAGCTGGTGCCAGTCACGTATCGTGTTGATAAAAAGTGTTACAGTGGCACAATACCACGATATGATCTGTTATTAATTATTTGTGGGGACAAAAGATTTGTTATTAAAAGTACCGAGCTAGCACATTGTAGGCAAAACAGCGAAACTATATTATGTCCACGGGACCTTCTCGATACGGTCGATTCTCCTGTTTGGCTTGGTGAAAAATGGTCTCCGAAATCCAAAATTTCTTTTCATCACGCGCATTCTCCGGTACCAAATTGTAATAATCTACGCACAATGGTCCATTTAGCTTCTCGCTTTTACTTAGCAGCGGACCGTACCAAAATTTCGATTCGACGCGGCAACGGCACTTCTTTGTTTTCTGTTCTGCCACTTCATGTATATAATTTCCCTTGTGATTATTCCTTCTATTCACAATCCACCGGCCTTGCGGAATGCGCGCAACACCTCTCTTTTCAATTTCCCGTGTTTCACGATAATACATTTCACTTTGTTCCGTGGCAAACAGTTCCGTTGCTGAATAGTTCCTTACTGCCGAATCCAAATTTCAAAATTCCACATTCCTTGGTACTTGATAATAGCACGCTCAAGTCCTTGGATGAAACTTACGCCACCATTGATAAGGATTTTACACAACGTCTTCAGAAGTTGCAAAACCAAATTACTACAGTACACGAGGTTTCCGATTCCAATTCTTTTGAAATTTTATTATATTTGTCTTTAGCTTTCGCAGGTTGCAATTTTGTTATAGTATGGCTCATTTATTGTGTACTCTCTAAGCGACTTTCTAATAGTATCGGTTTTCCACGAAACCCACCGCCGCCAGTCGAACGTATTGCTCGTACGGAAGATCAATCTACTGCAACTTCGGTTTAACATGTCGTTTTCCGGTCATGAAAATCGATCTTTTTTTTCATGAACGGATTTCCTTCATGATGCTCTTTTATCATGAAGGTCGTTGTGCGGCGCATCTGTTTTCTTTTCCAAACGCGTGAAACTTCGCCGGTAGATGGTGTTACCGCTCTTTCAGTTGAGTTTTCATTATGATTACAACTTTATTAAATTTTACCTCTTTTATTTTATTGTGTTTCTATTTTATAACTTGCAAATTAACCGCTATAAAATCACAAGCTTGTCGAGGCTTTCCACCATTTTTCCTGCTCTTGCTACAAACGTTATCTCCTGTCCTTGCTGTTCCGTGGTTTCTATTTCAACAATGGCTTGCCTCTCACTGATTGCTCAGGCCGATGGCTTCCAGCATGCCGCTGGCGAATTTTATTTTAAATCCTTGGTCCTAGTGGACATGAGAACGGGGATCTACCAATTAAGACGGTTGAAGTCAACGGACCTTCTTACGCACGACGTTCAGCACCTCCAGACATACCGAGCACAGTCAGCACAGCATGGCTGGCACATCAATTCTGCTGGCCTTCCGCAGTGTGCCGTGGAAACGGCCCTGCTAACATTTGTCCAGGATGCACTCTTGAACGCATTTGAGGCGGGACATCCAGTCCCGAACTCGATCGTCCTTTGGACGAAGGGACACAACATGCTAATGCGGTTTTCCGCGTTGGCATTACAACTAGCACCCTTGCCGTTACCTCTACTTGTGAGAAATTTGGAAGATCTCGACTGCCCACCGGCGCGATGCTTGACACAGCTGAAACCGGCGGAGATGCCTACAACGGTTCCGAAAGCCTTGGCATTTGCCAAGTGGCTGGAAGACCAGCACCTAGCATGATTGGCCGCCCTGAGAACGGAGTGACCTTCTTCAACAACAAGTACTGTAAGAACATTCAAAAAAAAAAAAAAAAATAGCTTTGTCCGATGCTTTGTGAGGGTTCGTTGCATTCTGCCACATGAATCGGGCTAATTGTTTATTTTGCTTCAACATGTAGTATTCGTTAACCACAAAAAAAAAAACAAAAAAAACAAAAACAAAAAAAAACAACACATAATCTATTACTTAAATTTTTTTATTACCTCTTGGGGGACTTGCTTCGCTTTATTTAGCAATTTCGCTTTCGCTTCGCATTGTTGAAATTATACTTATTCAATTTGTTGTTTCAATTTTAGCTTATTAGCATTTTGTTCAGGAAGACTCGTTGGTAAAGTACATTTCCTTCCACGTTTATTGCGAGACCAGGAGGTCTCGATTTAAGGTGGGAGGAATGTTACAGAGAATTTCCCGCATTTTAGCCATTTCTTTGTTAAACCGTATTTAGCTTGTCGACCATTTAAAAAACACTTAAAACGCCAACAGCATCTCATTAGCCAAAAATAACCTGTTGATTTATTATTTGGTCTTCTAATATAAAAAGGAGTAAGTTAAAATAATAGATTGTTCCTTTTTGCTTCCGAAGCTTTTGTCTTACTTATTTTTAGTAATAGCGGTTGTTTTAGTTTGTTGCCGTAGCTAATTACTTAAGAGTTCCGCGCTTCTCGCATTTCCGAAAAGTGTTACATTTTCTCGGTATTTAATTTAGTTTTCTGATTACTTTACTAAATGAGGCTCGTGCCGATCTCGCCTCTGCTCTCCACTTGAATAGGATTAATTAACAACCCGTTGGTTGCTGACTCATCGCGTTTTAACTGTGAATACATTTGCTGACACATCTAGTTTCTTTAATTAATGTTTGAATACTTAATTTACTAGAAGTGCGATCGGACGGCAAGAAACCGCTCGTTAACGCTTCAAACTTTAGTAGCTATTCATTAGTTTTAATTTCGTTCGGTAGTTTTAATTTAGTTTAATTTTAGTTGTAACTTTCACCGCCAAGCAGCGAACACTTTTGACAATAAACGCGGAAACTTAAATTAGAATTTTTATTAGGTTGCGCTATTCTCAAAGGACTTTTCACATCATGGTGTTAGCGCACTTATTATACTCTGTTAACAATAGACGCTTGTACAAATCGTATATAAACAACCAAACTTGTATGCTTTTTCGATTACAAACTGAGTTGGAATAAACTGCTGTTGGACCCAAGCTGAGTTGTTGCTGTTGCTGTCCGTTCCAGTTCGTGGTTAGATCCCGGTACCCCAGAGTGTAACGGCTCTTCCTTGCAAGCGAGTGCCCATTTGAGTCTAGTTTTCCCCGCAATTATCGTCACAGTTATCTCGTTAATTCAAGTTCAGAGTTCGCCCGTTTTCCTGTACTCCCACAAGGAAAAACCTACCGTTACACTTGTTTATGTTTACAGATAGACTTCAAATAGAGCTATTTAAACGCTATTTTCATAAAATGTGGACTTGTAATTTAAAATATATTTTAAATATATCTATTTAAGATCTTAAATACAACACAGATAGATATATTTTGAATTTTTAAATTTTAAAATTAGATTTTAAATAGAATTAAAATAAATTGCAAAGAGAACTAGAATTTTAATAATTTGAAGCAAATAGCCTTTAAATAGAATAAAATTATTTTAAATAGATTAAATAGAATTTAATTTGGTAATAAATAGATTACAAATAGACTTGATTTCTTAAGGGTAACAATAATTTTGAGTTCGAAGTCATGAGACAATTTTCCGATCCAGAAGGAAGATTTATTATAATTGACATAAAAATAGAAAATGAGATCATAACATTAGTAAACATCTATGCACCGAACGATGACAATCCCGCCTTTTTCACTTTAAAAAATCCCGCCTTCTTTACTTTAAGCCGTGGCGTGAGACAGGGGTGTCTGTTTTTGCTCTATCTATTTATTTTATGCGCTGAAGTCCTGGGCAACGCAATAAGGAGAGATGAAGAAATCTGTGGTATTAAAATAAGTGGTACTGAGTGCAAACTCTCACAATATGCAGATGATACGACAATGATTTTAGATGGCTCAGAACTCTCCTTCTCGAGGACCATATATTTACTCAATATATTTGCAGACATTTCTGGACTGAAAGTTAATTATGAGAAAACCGAAGCCCTCTGGATAGGCTCACTTAAAAATTCGAATACTATTATCCCTTCAAACAAACCGATGACTTGGGCAGAGAGGAAAGTCTACGCCTTGGGAGTTTGGTTTTTGACATCAGATTTAAAGGATATTGAGGCTAATTTTTCCGAGAAAATTGAAAAAATAAAAAAAATGCTTAGCAACTGCTCAGCTAGAAGACTGACTCTCCTGGTTCTCAGTCACGTTCTTTCTTTCGATTGTGAAGAGATAGTTTTGGGAGGTGATTTCAACTTAGTACTGGATGTTCAAAAAGATAAAAAAGGAGGAAACCCAGTGATGCATAAGAATTCATTGAAAGAAGTACAGAACGTAGCGAATTCGTTGGACTTGATAGACGTATGGCGTGCTTTTAACTCAGATGCCAAAAGATTTACTTGGAGGAGAAAGAATCCGGAAATACACTGTCGCTTAGACTTTTTCTTGACCAGCGCAAGTTTAAGCCCAGCAGTCACAAAAGCAGATATTTTAGCCGGATACAAGACTGATCACTCTCTCATAACACTTCACCTTGCAAATAACAACAATCCCAGGGACCCAGGTTTCTGGAAACTAAATACCTCGTTTTTATTGGACAGTGAATACATGAATGCAATTAAGAAAACAATTGCTGAAATTGCAAATGAGTACAACAATTATAACGAGGTCGACCCCGTGCTCCTTTGGGACACCATAAAGATGCGTATCCGCTCAAGTTCGCTTAAATATGCAAAAGAAAAGAAAGCCAAAATGAAGTCAAAGGAAACAAACTTAGAGTGTGATATTTTATCCCTCCAGAAGAAACTGGAAGAAAACAACCTTTCT
The DNA here is from genome assembly GCA_964030785.1 of Siderastrea siderea. Classification (NCBI taxonomy): domain Eukaryota; kingdom Metazoa; phylum Cnidaria; class Anthozoa; order Scleractinia; family Rhizangiidae; genus Siderastrea; species Siderastrea siderea. Next base: position 26,908,977 of record OZ034977.1, on the reverse strand, counting down.
GAAACAGATAAAACTGACACGCTTAATGAATTAGAGGTCAAAACACTCCAGTTAGAGAAAATTTGCCAGTATCAAACCCAAGGGACAATCATAAGATCTAAGGCACGCTGGCGTAATGAAGGAGAGAAAAATACCAAATACTTTTTAAGTCTAGAAAAACGCCACTTCAATACAAAAACTATCAAACAACTTCAACTTGATTATAAGCCGCAAAGTATTTCGGATTATGACGACATTTTCTTCCAAGAATGTTCCACTGGGACACTTGAGGAGCAGGCAAGAAAAGAATGCGAAGGTCTATTGACTAATAAAGAATGTTTAGAAAGTTTAAAAACAATGGCACCAAATAAAAGTCCTGGAAGTGACGGTCTTCCGGCTGAATTCTATAAAGTTTTCTGGGAAGACATCAAACAATTCTTACTAAGTGCCTTGAATTTTGCACACGCAAAGGGCTGTTTATCAATCACCCAGAGGAGAGAATTTATTACCCTCGTGCCTAAGAAGAACAAACCCGCCAATCTCTTAAAAAACTGGTGGCCAATTACTCTCCTGAACTGCGACTATAAAATTGCCGCCAAATATATCGCTAATTGTGTGAAAAAAATCCTGCCTAAGATAATTAATAACGACCAAACTGGTTTTTTAAAAGATAGATTCATCGGAGAAAACATCAGGCTTATTGATAGCATTATCAATTAGAAAAATACGGAACAAATCCCTGGCCTCCTGTTATTCATTGACTTCGAAAAAGCCTTCAATACGACAGAATGGTCTTTTATTGAGAAAACATTGAAATATTTTAACTTTGGAACCTCTTCGCTGACATGGATAAAATTATTTTATACAGATATAAGCAGCTGTGTCCAAAACAATGGATGGTCTTCTGACTTCTTTACTTTAAGCCGTGGCGTGAGACAGGGGTGTCTGTTTTTGCCCTATTTATTTTATGCGCTGAAGTCCTGGGCAACGCAATAAGGAGAGATGAAGAAATCTGTGGTATTAAAATAAGCGGTACTCAGTGCAAACTCTCACAATATGCAGATGATACGACAATGATTTTAGATGGCTCAGAACTCTCCATCTTGAGGACCATATATTTACTCGATATATTTGCGGACATTTCTGGACTGAAAGTTAATTATGAGAAAACCGAAGCCCTCTGGATAGGCTCACTTAAAAATTCGAATACTATTATCCCTTCAAACAAACCGATGACTTGGGCAGAGAGGAAAGTCTACGCCTTGGGAGTTTGGTTTTCGACATCAGATTTAAAGGATATTGAGGCTAATTTTTCCGAGAAAATTGAAAAAATCCAAAAAATGCTTAGCAACTGGTCAGCTAGAAGACTGACTCTCCTGGGTAGAATTGCAATCCTAAAATCCTTGGCTGTATCACAAATTGTTTATGTTTTGTCCTCTCTACCAACTCCCCAAGGTGTCATTAAGGAAATCAACTCCCTGTTATATGACTTCCTTTGGGATGGTAAAAGTGATAAAATCAAAAGGACAGAAATGATTAACAGCTATAGTAAAGGCGGATTAACAATGATTGACATTCAAAGCTTTAATCAATCATTGAAAATGAAATGGGTAAAAGGCTATCTCGACGATGATAATCAGGCGAAATGGAAGTCTTTTTTCAATTATTATCTTGAAAGGCATGGTGGCAATTTAGTGTTTTCGAGTAACCTAAAACGGCAAGATGTTCCAGTGCTCAATTTAACCAAGCGCATAATACACACCGATGAAAAGAAGAAAGACATACTTGCGAGCTTCGCCTGCATTTTCCACCATATTCTTGTTGCTTTTATTCACACGCCTAAAATTACTTTGGTGGAATATCAGCTTACTTTCTTGTGAAAACACCAATGATGTTTAAGTCGCTTAACTAAGTCAGTAAACAAGACACCTTCAGGAATGTTAAGTGAGACAAACGGCATAATGAAAACACGGCCTTTTTCATTTAACCATTTTTCTCTACTTATTGAACTCAACAGTCTGATCGGTTTCCGTCTCATGTCGTCTTTCTATTCACCTAATCAGAGTTCTCGTCTTGTTCGTAAAATTTTGAAGTGTCCTGGGATCAGAGTTTGTGTTCAGAATAGAGCGAGGCCATCACTAAAAGAAAAAAAGACAAAAAAAAAAAACAAATTGCTTGTATGGTATTTCATATTACACTATTGATTGCACTTATTATTATCGCTGCTATTTAGGTGTCATTGCTGGGTATTTTAACTTCTTATGATGTTTCTCTCGCTCAGGAGAGCTCGTCATTAAGGTCAGGGGAATGCCAGGGAATAAATGTCGTTATTATTTAGGGGTTTAGCAAAAAGGGGAAATAAAATAAAACAATTGCACTTCGGTCATAAAATATTGTTTAGGAAACTGTCTTGTCAACAAATTTTAATAACGATACTTTAAATTAATGGTCACCATTAAACAAATAGGTTCCTTAATGATGTACTTTTAGAAAATTACAAATTACTCCTGAACAGACTTGGAACATCAAGATTCTTCTAATCAATGCTTAGTTTTCTTGGATCTAGCCGCAAGTTAATGAAATTATTTCTTATTTTTTCACATTTCATTTTCTCTTCACTGTGTTTACCCTGAAGGTTGTTGTTTGTCGGTTTAACTTTACTTAGCTAGGAGTGTTATGATTTCAGCCATCCGGCTGTATCCATTTTCCTTGCATTCCCTGTATTTCAGCTGTTTCTACTTTTTGAAGTCTCCCCTTGCTTTTGACAACTTATGAAATCCTTTTTTCTTCCACTGACACCCTTTGCTAATAAAAGCTCCTCTGTTTCTGTCTCTTTATCACTTGCTTTGGTTTATTGAGTGTTTGCCCTTGTTATCCTTTTTGCCACTTTCCTTCCTGATCTATTATGGCCTTTTCTTCTCCTTTGGTGGTGGCCACTAACCTCAATGCTTTCCAACATGGTGCAGAGCCTCTGACACTGAAGTGCTTCATGATCGCTTGCGATCATGTGGAGATTTCCTACGCTTATTTTTTTTTTGCATGGCCCAGACTCTGTGAAGACCTACAACTTTCAGACGCACAAGGTCCATGGTCTAAGCTTGTCCTTGCCAGGGATTCTACAGGAGCTGTTTCCTCAAGTGTTGTAGCACAGCCTTGTCAAGGTTATGTTCGAGGTATTTCAGACCTGACCACAACCCTCACTACTGGGCAGAATCATCCTTTTTGTGATGGGAATGGCCAAGGTCCATTTCGTGAAAGCAGCCCTTCCTTCTGCCCATTCGCTGCTGCCGGCGGTGGTGCAAAACCTTGAAGATCTGAAGTGCCCTCCTGTAGTTCGCCAGTCAACCGACACACCGCCTGGATGCATGTTTTCTACCCGTGAAAAGGCAACAGAATATTCCATTTGGCTATGCCAACAGGGACTTTGCTGAATGTATGAACTTTAGAGAAGAAAAAGAAGAAAGCAAAAGCAAGAAACGAAGTGGAAACAAAAAAGAAACCGGAAGTCCTTACCAAGAGGAAAGCGGAAGTCATGAAATCGTTCCCTTGTTCGTGTTTGCTGACATTGAAGCAATGCAAGAACATGGCGCTCACCAACCAAATTTACTGATTGCTAAAACCGACGAAAGTGACAAAATTCACGGGTGGCAAGGAGTTACCTGCATAGAAAAGTTTTCATCCTGGTTGGAAGGAAAGAGGAGTGAAGATGAACGGCAAATCAGTATTTTTTTGTTTAATAATTTCCAGGGTTATGATCCAGTTGCATGATTTTGAAGGAACTTTACAATCTGTGTCGTACCCCTGACCTGATTGTCAACGAAGCTAAACTTCTTAGAGTGAAAATAGATGGAATAATTTCCAACATTTCCTCGTATTTCTACGAGGTTCAAATCTCTTCTGGGTTGCGAAAGCATTTTTTTGGCTTAGTACACAAGAAACACAAATGCCACCTGACAATGTATAGTTCCATTGTTTTTCCTGATCTTGTTCATTAGTTTTCGCTTTACGCCCCTTGTCAATAGGGCACTCCTGCACATGCGTTATACTATATTACAAAATATATGCACCCCCTATATTACCGTAAGTACCCGAGCAGTCGCAATGTTGGATTTTCACACCTTTCTTCAGAAAACAATAGATTGCTTACATTAGATTATCAAGTGGGTTTTTTTTTGCTTTGACTTTTAGCTGACTTTTCCTTGAAATTTATCTGAAAATGACTACTTTTCCCGTTTTGCATCGTTTTTGCTGAAAACTGCCCGTGTTTCTTCCCGAATTCTTACCAGTTTATATTTCTACTTAAAATTACTTTAGCCTTAATTATTTCGGCAAAGATAGCGATAACAAGTTTTAATTTAAAGGTTTCTGTAAGTGTGAATCAGTGTAAACATCCTTTGTTGTGAGAACACGTACCGTATTTTTAATTAGGATCTTGAAATGTCGCAAACAACCTACTGTAATTTATGGAAATAGTCGTGTTCTTAAATCCAGCCCTTCTTCTTGGAAAAAGAAGGTAAATTGTTATTTTTGTTATTTTTGTTATTTTTGTAATGGTTGCACAACAACCTTTAATTGAATTTCTACATACTTTAATCTTCTTAATGTTGTATTTTAATTTACAGAACATTTCTTTGTAATTTTTATATTTCTCCCATTATTTTGTTTTGGCTGGACATGTTGAGGAAAATGACGAAAATCTTAAAGGAAAATGTTTTAACTCATTCAAATAAGCCAAGGAAATTATGAAATATATCAGAACATCCAATCCCATAAGAGATTGTGTAAGCTTGCATCCCCAGCTGATGAGAGTTTGACAGCACTCTGCTAAATGTCTATCAATCATTCTCCAGCCATTATAAAAGCAAAGTGCAAAGTAGAATCATTCATCTGATGTACTGAGCTGAACTGTGAAGTTACTGATAGTACGCTAGTCCCCCGATGTTAAAGAGAAAAATACTTCAACAAAGTGGTGGCAGAATCGCGGGTTTCGACGTGGTGCATTGCCAGTTCACTGTGCAACCTCCGCTGCAAAAAGTGATCAGCACAGCCGTAGGTGCACCACAATCATACGCGCCCCAAAAAGAGCAGAACACGAAAGCCTGTTGCAGAGTTTTGGTGCACCCTGTGTTGTCCAACATTAGGACATGAAAGAGGTCCTTGGCTTCTAGGAGTTCCTGTACGAACCAGTTGCCGGTTGCCAGTCCAACCTTTGGACCTCCAGATTACTGCAGAAATTCTTCCTCTGTCCGCCTTGACGCTCGCATCTGTCCACCTACAAGTTCAGGATTACAAGTAAGAAAAATTTCAGTGATAATTGTGATGATCGAACTTTTGTCAACTTCCCATATTACATGGACCACTAGTTTATTTACTTCATTATTTCTTAAGAACGTTTATCCTTACTTAATGAAATTATTATATTGAGTATTTATTTATGGAATCGAGTAATTAGGTATCTTGCACAGTATTGTCTTCCAGAACAACCTATCTATTTTGAGTGTGTCTCAACACTGCCGCCACCACTCGGAAAGTGCATCCTTGTAGTTTATAATTATTTCGTTTATTAATTTGTACACCTCCCAGCTTAGTTTTGATATAAATAGGACCTCAATTCTTTCTACACTCCGTCCTACTCTTGCCTCTCTGTCCTACTCTTACTCTGAAGCTCTTGCCTTCACGTTTTGCTCGTTACCGTTCAGTCAAATCACTTGTCTAGTGTATCATCAATATGGCCGATTTCGTGTTCGTCATTGAATTGTCCAGATTTCAACATGGAGACCAGCCTTTTGTGGTCCAAAGGCTCTACATCGCCCCCGTCCATAATGGCCCAGTCCAAACCTTCACCTTTAACACAGACTTTCTCCTGGACCACAATAATCGCCCCATACGAACATACTATTATACAACCCGTTCTATACACAGAATTGCCATCAACGAACTGGGAGTGAACTATGACTTACATCAGGAGGTGCTAGACACCACCTTGAAGACCGCCATTTTTACCAGTTCTTGCTTGCCACTAAACCAGTGCCAGTGGTGTCCTCAGAAACTGCTCTCACCAAGGGCATGCAAAAAGTTAAACTGCTAGATGACCTTGTTCCTGCAGAGGGCAGCCCTTGTCAGCTGTACATGTGTTTGTGAATTACCGTCGCTTGCATCTAAGCGTGAACACGTGCCGCCGAAACATGATCTAATTGGGTATCAAACGTAGCATGATTGGTCGTCAAACGTTTGAAGTTTAGCAGACCGTAACAGCAAGTTTCCCGCCAAAAGTTCCAAGTTTCGGTTTTGAAATGGCGGCTGAAAGATTAGACATAGAAGAGTTTTTTAGGAGAATTGATCCCGATCTCTGTAGATATGCGTACGCTTTTCGAGAGAGTGGGTTCACTTCAAGTGTAACCATGAAATATTGGAGGGAGCAGGACTTTCAAAATCTTGCAGTTAACATCCCGGAAGGACATCGACGTCTAATCTTGAACATGGTCACAAAACTTCGTACACCCGAAGTCAAGAGTGCAGATCATCGCTCTAGTTTACTGTCAAAGAAAGTCGATGAAAGTCCAAGAAAGATGAGTCTCCATCCCAGAAGAGACATCTCAGCCACCTTTACTGGTTGTCCCAGCAAGAGCACTACCCAAAGCGTGTCAAAAAAGTTTCAAAGCTTGAAACATGAAGACGAAAGTGCATTTACCGGTAGCTCTTCCTCTTCCAAATCCAGTAAGTCTCGTAAACTTGACATGTTGTCCCCAGTCGAATGATTTATCAAAAGCAAGGAAGATGAACTTAAAGAGAAAACAGAAGAAGTCATGCAGAAGAAAAGTGAGCTTAATGGCATGTATGATCAAATCAAGAAAATTGCCTCAGCAGTTGGCCGAACCGGTCAGAGATGTTCAAACTGTCACCAAAAATTCCACACTGTTCGGTCATGTGTTGGTGAGAAATGCGAGTCGGTATTTCTATGTGGCGACTTGTCGAAACATCCTGATCAAAAGCTAGCTTTTCAAGAAAAAAAACGCGCTATTACAACACTGGAAACATCCATCAAGAAGATAAGTCAAGAAATAGAAGCCCGTCAAACTGCGTATTCTCGAGTTACCAACTCTGTGAACAAATCTTTTGAAGATATCCTTGTAGGAGAATTTCCCGATGACTATGTAGAAAACGGTGTGCGGAATTGGCTCAGAGTACAGCAAGATGTAGCGTACGTCAAGAAGAATTTGAAGGCAGGGGCAGTGCCTTCTCGAGAAATGGTGAGGTCAGTTATCAAGCAGAAGAATGAAGATTGTTTCCCACCGGCGTTGTCGTTGTCGACTTCTTCAACGAGTGCATCAAAGCGTCGAGGTTCTGTCAGCAGCTGTTCACCAATGAAAATGAAACTCGCTTCCTATGGAATCAAATTTCCGCAGAAAAGGAGCACTGCTGTACTTGAGCCAGCATCCGAAGAGGAAGAAGAAGAACCACTGAAAATGGCGACCAAACTGTCTTTGGCACACGAGCCTTGCAACTCGAACATGAGCACTGAAAGTCAAGATAGTAATGCCGAAGCGGCAAATATTTTGTTATCTCTCAGTAAAAAGTAAATGTAGGTGACATTTAACTGAGAAACATTTTATTCAGTGTTGACATTATTTTGTGGCTCTTGCTCAGTCATTTTCCATGAGACACAAAAACAGTTGCGTTTTGAAAATACCTTTAAGTAGGAAGTAACCAGTTTGTTTTTTTTTCCTCATTTACTGGGATAATATATGTGGGTGTCAAAGTACCGGCACCGTTAATTCACTTAATTTTCAGAAACACGGCGAAAACGAAAAAGTTTCAATTCTGAATCTCTCTATTTCATGTTTCAAGGTTGAAGTTATCATAAACTACCGGTACTTGTTTAGGCAAATTTCTAATTGTTGAACCTAGAAGATTTGCAGTTGTGTTATGGTATTTATTCTTGTTTAACCGCTCTGTCTCATCGACTGATCTGTATGTTATGAAATTAAAATGTTGTATTTGGATTTTGGTAACATGTTCGTCTGCGACATCCCACAAACTAAACCTGATTGCAAAACTAAACTTCTTGCGGTTAAAAAAAAATTTGGTAGACACAATAGACCGATTTCTGAAATAGCTGTGCGAAACTTTTTACAATCAAGCTTGAGTGTTGGGGTACAGGAAAGGAAGCAAAGGAGTTTTCCCAAAATAAATTTGCGAGACGCTTCCAGACTGCGTGTCACCATTTAATAGTATGTGATTGTTAACAGATGTTGCCAAAAAAACCTTTCTCCATCTCACGTTTTATTGGGACTTGCTTCTTAAATGTGTTTTTAAATACCGGTACATATACCTACATGATTTTTTCGTCTGCTACACAAGAGATGCTTTCATTTATCGTCTTTTCATTACCTGAGGGTACACTTACAATGTAAACAATACAGTAAAATATAAACATCGCGGGTCGAACAACTGTTCAAACGCAACGGCGGCAAGTGTTCACGCTTGCAAGCGACGGTGAATACATCTGATACATTGCCTAATTTACACTGAACTCGATGTATTAAATCAAATATCCAGCATGGCGGTAATATCCGTACATGTCGGCCGCCTCCAAATCACCAACTGCACACCAAACGGCATATTCCAAATTATCAAATACAATATCTTCATAGCGGTACTTCAAAAGATACTTTAGCTTCGAAAACACTTCCTCGTCGGGATTAAAATCGGGAGAATAAGCAGGTAAATACAAGAGTTCCATTCTTAAATCGTCGAAAAAACTGCGAAGAGCCCGTTCAGCATCTCCATGATGGGCAGCAAAATTGTCAACGACAATTATATCCCCGACCTCCAAAACTGGTCTTGCAGTGTTTGGATCAAGTGTTTCTGACGCTTCCATGAAAAACCTTAAAAATTCAATAGAGTTCGACGCAAGATGTAGCGTACGTCAAGAAGAATTTGAAGGCAGGGGCAGTGCCTTCTCGAGAAATGGTGAGGTCAGTTATCAAGCAGAAGAATGAAGATTGTTTCCCACCGGCGTTGTCGTTGTCGACTTCTTCAACGAGTGCATCAAAGCGTCGAGGTTCTGTCAGCAGCTGTTCACCAATGAAAATGAAACTCGCTTCCTATGGAATCAAATTTCCGCAGAAAAGGAGCACTGCTGTACTTGAGCCAGCATCCGAAGAGGAAGAAGAAGAACAACTGAAAATGGCGACCAAACTGTCTTTGGCACACGAGCCTTGCAACTCGAACATGAGCACTGAAAGTCAAGATAGTAATGCCGAAGCGGCAAATATTTTGTTATCTCTCAGTAAAAAGTAAATGTAGGTGACATTTAACTGAGAAACATTTTATTCAGTGTTGACATTATTTTGTGGCTCTTGCTCAGTCATTTTCCATGAGACACAAAAACAGTTGCGTTTTGAAAATACCTTTAAGTAGGAAGTAACCAGTTTTTTTTTTTTCCTCATTTACTGGGATAATATATGTGGGTGTCAAAGTACCGGCACCGTTAATTCACTTAATTTTCAGAAACACGGCGAAAACGAAAAAGTTTCAATTCTGAATCTCTCTATTTCATGTTTCAAGGTTGAAGTTATCATAAACTACCGGTACTTGTTTAGGCAAATTTCTAATTGTTGAACCTAGAAGATTTGCAGTTGTGTTATGGTATTTATTCTTGTTTAACCGCTCTGTCTCATCGACTGATCTGTATGTTATGAAATTAAAATGTTGTATTTGGATTTTGGTAACATGTTCGTCTGCGACATCCCACAAACTAAACCTGATTGCAAAACTAAACTTCTTGCGGTTAAAAAAAAATATGGTAGACACAATAGACCGATTTCTGAAATAGCTGTGCGAAACTTTTTACAATCAAGCTTGAGTGTTGGGGTACAGGAAAGGAAGCAAAGGAGTTTTCCCAAAATAAATTTGCGAGACGCTTCCAGACTGCGTGTCACCATTTAATAGTATGTGATTGTTAACAGATGTTGCCAAAAAAACCTTTCTCCATCTCACGTTTTATTGGGACTTGCTTCTTAAATGTGTTTTTAAATACCGGTACATATACCTACATGATTTTTTCGTCTGCTACACAAGAGATGCTTTCATTTATCGTCTTTTCATTACCTGAGGGTACACTTACAATGTAAACAATACAGTAAAATATAAACATCGCGGGTCGAACAACTGTTCAAACGCAACGGCGGCAAGTGTTCACGCTTGCAAGCGACGGTGAATACATCTGATACATTGCCTAATTTACACTGAACTCGATGTATTAAATCAAATATCCAGCATGGCGGTAATATCCGTACATGTCGGCCGCCTCCAAATCACCAACTGCACACCAAACGGCATATTCCAAATTATCAAATACAATATCTTCATAGCGGTACTTCAAAAGATACTTTAGCTTCGAAAACACTTCCTCGTCGGGATTAAAATCGGGAGAATAAGCAGGTAAATACAAGAGTTCCATTCTTAAATCGTCGAAAAAACTGCGAAGAGCCCATTCAGCATCTCCATGATGGGCAGCAAAATTGTCAACGACAATTATATCCCCGACCTCCAAAACTGGTCTTGCAGTGTTTGGATCAAGTGTTTCTGACGCTTCCGTGAAAAACCTTAAAAATTCAATAGAGTTCGACGCACCTTGAACAGTATTTGCATACTTAACTCCATCAATACCGGCCAAAAAATTGAGAGTTAAGTTGGCGGTAGACAAATAACGTCGAATGTCAACACAAGGTTCCCCAACAGGAGAGTAACCGTAAACTCTATGTCCGCTGTCCGGCAGTTGAAAGCCTGTTTCATCAAAAAATTTAACTGCAGAAGGATCTTTGTCTGCTAAGTAATCTAAGTAAAGTTGTGTATACACAAGGTTTTCATGGGTAAACCTTTCACCCGCACATTTTCCCATTCGTTTGCGTGAATACTGTTTTGTACCGGGAAGTTTCTTCCGAACATGTCTTGATATAGTTGAAATTGAAATATCTCCGCAATGACCAAAATTACTTAACTGAGATTTCATTTCGTTGAGAGATGTCGATCCTTTGCTTTCTACAATAGTTTCCAATAATATGGAGTCAGCCAGTGATAGTTTGCTTGCCGTTCGCTTGTGTGTTCTTTGAGCTGGGTCAATGTTTCCTTTTTCACGATAGAGTTTTGCGTATCTTGACACAGTTGAAGGCTGAATACGCAATCTTCTGCCAACCTCGCGTATCGGAAATTCGGCGGCCAACTCTATGGCTTCATTTCTCAAGTCCCTACTCAGGGGCACACCAGGTTTAAAGTTTCGCCCGTACTTATTTATCGTGAACATTTTGAGCGCAAACTTCAGTGAAACTTGCCGTTACGGTCTGCTAAACTTCAAACGTTTGACGACCAAACATGCCATGTTTATACCCAATTAGATCATGTTTCAGCGTCACGTGTTCACGCTTAGATGCAAGCGACGGTATTTTCTTAACATTACTTTCATTTCCCAAACTGTATTGTTTTGAGAGGAAGTTCTTGTTGTATGGAGAACTGTTTCAACATTCGTTTTCTCAGCTTTCCGGTTTTTAATAAACTATAACCATTTGCTCAAGTTCGCATTCTTAGCAAATTAAGTGATATTGGATAGCTTATTGAATATTTGCACAGCCGGCTTGTGCTGTCCATTGGTAATACAATAACAACAACAATCGCTCGTATTTTGCAACAATTTTAAGGACCTTAAATAACGATCTTTTCCTACGAAATATTAAGTGAACCACTGTACAATAAATAGAACATTAACCTGTCTTTCAAGGAAACATGTTTCGTCTTTTATTCTGGATTTCGCATACATGGTCCTTAGTATTCATAACACACACAGAAGAGCACATTGTATGCATAATCATCTTCACTTACACTTTTGTTTACGTTAGTTCAGAGTACTATTCTAGAACCAGGTTCCGTCGATCATATTGATTGTGTGCTTTTTCTTAATTATTCTGCTTCTGAAGTAGGTTTTCAATAGAAAGTTTCTTCCAGTTATAGCTATTTGTTTACTCTGCTGTAAAACTAATTTTAATTGAAAGATTTACGAACTGTAATTAACATACTCTGAGCACATAAAAGTAAGCTTGTACATTGTACAATTCTGAGTTACCACAAGACGCTAGAGTGTACATGTGCAGTTTTGTTGCTAAATTTTTCTGCCTTTGCTATTGCGTACGAGTTACAACGATCCAGTACCTTTGGCATTCTGTAACAAGTGCCACACAGCAAGTTGAAGTGCTCTCTAAAGCTTTTCCCCATCGTTTCTCCATTCAACAGCGCCACAGCTGTATTATTTTACCTTTGCCAAATGCCTGGGCATTTCGAAGACTAAAACCCGTTTGGATAGCCAAAAACCTCTTGTTAAATCCTCTTGTTACAAATGCATCACGAGCAGTTTGATGCGTGCATTGCAATCGAACGAACATTTTGAAGTGGATGATACATTTGATTTGCAAATTTTTCATGTAGAGATGCCTCTGGCTGCCTGAGGACCTCACAGTAAGAAAGCCACGAAGAAATCTGTGAGGCAGAACATTGTTACTAGGAAAAACATCATCGAAACTAAAAATCACGCTAATCTATGCTGTGCCCAACCTATCATGACCGCCAAGGCCTCACTCAGGGTTGATCGAGACACGAGTATGGATTCTTGGCATGATTAGGACAAGATAAAGAGAGGTCGCCCCATTCAGCAACTACTTGCCCAAGCCTTACGTCGAGAAGCAGGTGTTCCCCTTGGTCCATGCGATTTGAAAGCTGTTTGCTCAATTTCAAAGAGTTTTAACTCGTCATCAACTGATCGTGGTGTCTGCACAACAGTTGTATTCGTTTTTGTAAAGGTGAGGTGGGCAGTGAAAAAAGTTGTATCTTACGTGGGACGATAAACAATATTATGTCACTTAAGACATAAAGGCTATCACAGAAACTAGCTACTACCGTGAGAACTGCGAAAAAGGATTTGATCATAACGACCTTCAACACCATCGCTGTGAAGGGATATATTGAAGGAGGCAAAAGCAAATGAACGAAGAGATTTGATTTATCATGCCATCAATGATCAAATCAATGCTGTCAGTGAATTAACACTAACTCTGTTAAAAAACGAACTACCTCTTCAACCACAGCATGTAATCTTACTAAAACCGTATTGTAAACAGATGCGTAATTTAGGCAAAAAATCAATGTCACAAAAAGAGTGGCGCGACATTTTACTCAGTCAACGTGGAAGCGGATTTCTCAAAGTGCTTGAATGCTGTCTACTATAATTTCATAAAAGGGCGATGTCTACAATAACATCTGTAGTGTTACACATTTGTATAGACATCCGGGACTCCCACAGCGCGGGAAACTGTGGTCACGTGTCTAGCGAAGGGGTGTTCTGGGGATGCTTAGTGCGTATGTGGAAGTGCTACTTTGTGTGATCGAGTTGCTGGCCTTTGTGGCCTTTAAGAATACTACATTGGCGACGAGGATGGGCCAAATATGACTGAGAAGCACTTACCGCCATTGGATTTAACCGGACCGGCTTCGCAAGTCGCAGAGAGGTGGCGTAAATGGAAGCGCGCGTTCGAATATTATGCCGAGGGAAAGGGCATCGAAAATGTTCGTAAGAAGACATCTCAACTCTTGCATTTCGCCGGGATGGAAGTACAAGACATATTTGAAGATCTACAAGACCCTGGCCCTGTCCCAGAGGAGGGTGACAATGCTTACAAAATTGCCATTCGCAAGCTGGACTCCTACTTTCGAGTCGAGGAGAACATTCCCTACGAACGCCATGTTTTTCGCCAACTTACACCACAAGATGGAGAGACTGCTGACCAGTTTATGGTTCGGCTAAGAAAACAGGCCCGACACTGCAATTTTGGAACGAGTTTGAACGACAATTTGAGGGACCAGCTGATCGAGAAGTTAACGGATTTTGAACTCAAGAGAAAACTGTTGGAACAAAGGAATATTACACTGGAAGAGGCGTTAGATACAGCTCGTGCGTGGGAAGCGGCGGGGCGACAGGCAACAAACATGACGGTGAGCCCACCGACACCGCAAGTAGTGGAAGACAGTGTCAATGCAGTCAAGACAAGACAAGGAAAAGGGGATGAGAAAAGCAGAAAGTGCTACAATTGTGGAAGAGAGGGGCATCTGGCAAGGGACTGGAACTGCCCAGCAAAAGGAAAGAAATGTGCAAAATGTGGAAGGTATGGTCATTTTGCTTTGTGTTGTCAGGGAAAGAGTGATAGTTGTGGAAGCAAAAGTAAAACAAATCAGCGACGCCCGAGTCACAATGCTAACTTTGTGGGTGATCAAGAGGTATCCGATAGTGAGGAGGACTGTGCTTTTGCATTCGCAGTGACTGAAAATAGAGAGGAAACATGCAATGTAATCAGTTCTAAAGAACCAGTAGTAGAAGTAAGTGTTAGTGGCATTACAACAAGGGTTCTTATTGACTCTGGCTCGGTAAGCAACCTCATAGGAATGAAACAATATGAGGAACTTAAGGCACAAGGCCTTACTGCGAAGATGGAAGATTGCCACAAGCGGTTGTATGCGTATGGTGGAAAGGAGTTAGAAGTAATCGGTCAGGTTGGAGTTGAGATCTCAGCGGGTGACAAGAAGATAAATTCACACTTAGTGGTGACCAAGACTGGAAGGTGTCTGCTGGGCCATGAAACTTCAAGGGACCTGGGTCTGCTACGAATCGGTTTGGGTGCCAGTGGTGGATCGGTGCAATGCAATGTTGTCGGGGAGGACCTAGCCCCAGCTCTTCAGGCTAAGTACCCAAAGGTGTTTGTGGGTGTCGGTAAACTTAAGGACTACCAGTTGAAATTAAATGTTGACCCAGATGTGACACCAATAGCTCAGAAGCCAAGGCGTGTTCCATTTGCACTGCGAAAGAAAGTAACGGCGAAGGTAGAAGACCTCATTGCTAAGGATATTGTGGAGCGGGTAGATGGGCCGACGTCGTGGATTAGTCCGGTGGTGATTGCGCCGAAGGCATTAGGGGATATCAGGTTGTGTGTGGACATGAGAAAGGCAAATGCAGCTATTATTCGCGAAAGGATTCCTATACCAACTGTGGATGAAGTGTTAGAGAACCTCAATGGCAGTACAGTGTTTTCGAAATTGGACCTCCGTCTTGGATTTCATCAGATAGAGTTAGATGAGGGCTCCCGAGACATAACCACATTTGCCACACATGATGGACTATTCAGGTACAAGAGATTGAGCTTCGGAGTAAACTCTGCACCCGAGAAGTACCAGCAGATAGTAACGCAAGTGATATCAGATATTGGCGGAGTTCAGAATATTGCGGATGACTTGATAGTACATGGCAAGAACAATGAGGAGCATGACAGGAATCTCCATAGATTGATGCAGAGATTGGAGGAGAAGAACCTAACCCTCAACGCAGAGAAATGTCAATTCCGAATGGACAAGGTGGTCTTCATGGGGCTCCTAGTATCAAAGTACGGTATTGGCCCAACAGAAGAGAGAGTTCGTGCCGTGCTTGAGTCGAGCCGCCCAACAACGCCAACAGAGGTTAGAAGCTTCCTGGGGATGGTTGGCTTCAGTGCACGTTTTATTCCCAACTTCGCGACCATTGCAGAGCCCCTACGGGCGATTTCCAGGCAAGGAGTACCCTTTGAATGGGGCAGTGAGCAGGAAAAGGCGTTTCAGAAACTGAAACAGCAGTTAGCCAGTGCACCTGTTCTAGCCTATTTCGACAAAGATGCACACACTAGAGTGATAGCCGATGCGAGTCCTGTGGGCCTAGGTGTGGTGTTAGTCCAGGAAAAGAATGGGGTGGGTCGAGCTGTTTGTTACGCCAGCAGGAGCCTCAGCAGTGTAGAGAGGAGGTACAGTCAGACAGAAAAAGAGGCGTTGGCACTAGTGTGGGCATGTGAGCGGTTCAACTTATACCTGTACGGGTTGCAAACCTTTGATTTGGTTACAGATCACGAGGCCCTGAAGGTGATCTACTCGAGAGGATCCAAACCATCGGCACGTATCGAGCGCTGGGTGTTGAGACTGCAGCCTTATAATTATAAGGTGTGCTGTGTTGCATCAAGAGATAATATTGCAGATGCACTGTCACGTTTGACAACAATCCCTGCATCAGAGAAGTGTCGTTATGACGATGAGCACGTTTGGATGGTTGCCCTTAAAGCAGTCCCTATAGCAGTCAAGATTCAAGAGATAGAGAGTGCCTCAGCAGAGGATGAAGAGCTGCAAGCAGTGCGTAACTGCCTTGTTAGTGGAAACTGGGAGAAGTGCCCGAGGCCATTTGTCGTGGTGCGTAACGAACTGACTTTCATTGGGCAAGTTATCCTGCGTGGAACGAGGATTGTGATACCCAAGGTGCTGAGACAGAGAGTTGTTGAGCTTGCACACGAGGGTCACCAGGGAATAGTCAAAATGAAGGAGAGGCTGAGGTCTAAGGTGTGGTGGCCGGGTATTGATAAGGATGCGGGACAGAAGTGCCGAGAGTGTTATGGGTGTCAATTGGTTACAAAGGAGACCATCACCCCACCGGTGAAAACAACCAGGATGCCAGAAAGGCCATGGCAGGATGTAGCACTGGACTTACTTGGGCCCATGCCAACGGGAGAATATTTGCTGGTCCTAGTGGACTACTTCAGCCGATGGGTGGAAGTTGACGTAATTAAATCTACTACCTCTGCAGTGATTATCAAGTGTTTAGATAAACAGTTCTCTAGATATGGGGTACCTAGTACCTTGAGAACCGACAACGGAGCCAACCTGGTGTCCGCAGAAATGGAAGGATACTTGGAGAAAATGGGCATCAAGCACAGGTTGACCACCCCACTATGGCCAAGAGCAAATGGGGAAGTCGAGAGGCAAAATCGTTCCCTTTTGAAAGCAATGAGAGTTGCCCATGCTGAGAAGAGAGACTGGAGGTTAGAGTTGAACAAGTTCCTACTGGCTTATCGTTCCACCCCGCATGTAACGACTGGCAAAAGCCCAGCAGAATTATTGTATGGGAGGAAAATGTCCACTAAATTGCCAGAAGTTGCTGATTTGGAAGAACCTGAGAATCTGGGATATCAGCAAGCCAGAGATCATGATGCAGAGAAAAAGCAAATCGGGGCAGACCATGTTGACAAGAAGCACCAAGCTGCAGAGAAAGGCATACAAGAGGGAGATCTTGTGTTACTGGAGAAAAGGAAGGAGAACAAATTGTCGCCAAACTACGAGAAAGAGCCATATCAGGTGACAGCACGTTACGGTGATCAGGTCCAGTTAAAATCACCTCAAGGTGTGGAATACAAGCGAAACATCCAGCATGTCAAGCGATTTGTGACTCCAGCTATAGAGTCAGCGGAGCCAAGCCTTCCTGCAGTAGTACCATTTGAGCAGATGTGTGGGCAAGAGGCCACACCCAGCCCGGAGATTGGAGCAAGCCCTGTTGCAGCGGAGGATCAGAGTTCAATGCAGACACCGACAGCACCAAGGAGATCGGGGAGAGCTACCCGACCCCCGGACAGATTCAGTGACTATGTCACCACCTAAGGGTGGTTGCCATTTTGCAGTGACAGAAACTCTTATTTGCTGCAATAACAAAAGTTTTCTGCAGTGACAGTATTTTGATTATGTTACATTTGCAAGAGTGCCCTATTTACCTTATGGGACATTGTTGACATTGTTTTGTTGAGATTTTACTAAGAGTTCGTAAGCGAGGAAAGAGAGAGATGTAGTGTTACACATTTGTATAGACATCCGGGACTCCCACAGCGCGGGAAACTGTGGTCACGTGTCTAGCGAAGGGGTGTTCTGGGGATGCTTAGTGCGTATGTGGAAGTGCTACTTTGTGTGATCGAGTTGCTGGCCTTTGTGGCCTTTAAGAATACTACAACATCTATCATTTTAAAAAGATGACGAAGAGGCGTCAGCAGTACGAAAAGATTTTGATGGTTCCTTACCAAATGGGAGAAGAAATGTTAAAAAGTTGCTTTACAGAATCTCCGCTTCTCAATGTGTTAGTATCATCGGACAAGAATGAACAGCAAATTCTCAACAATCCTAACGTGGCTGCAGTGGAAAAGGTGGCTTTGTCTGATTCTGTGACACCAGAAATCCAAAAATACTTCAAAAACTATCTCAAGCAGCAAGTGTTAGGATTTGACAACGAGAACAAAGACGAACCAGATGACGTGATGATGACAGGTGAGCAGAAAGTACTACAAAAAAAATACCTAACGTGGCAAAGACACTCTGTTGCCTTACCACCAGAAGAACACATTGAACAAGCCTACGAGACTCGTGTTTCTAAAAAGAACAAGAAAGCAACTCCGGGGTCAGCGAATTGGTATCCTACGTCTCTTAAAACCAACAAGTGTCGAAAACGACAGGCAAACATTCAAGGACAGCTGGCAAAAACTATTAAGAGAACATCTGGATGGGAAGATTGGGAAGCTCAAGGTAAAAAAGTAAAGAAAAAATTATCCTCTTCTACTGTGAAAAAGCGCTCAAGGCCCGGAAAAAGAACTGTTTATGAAACAATAAAAGGTGGCGATGAAAAAACTATACCCATTCTGTTTAGGATGCCCAAGCAATGTAAGCAAGGCAGAGAAAGATTGCAACGTGGTCGAGGTGGTATCAACTTAGTAGGAGCTTTGCAAAAACTAAACCCGCCAGAAATGCACTGGCCCGGTTATCAGTTTCTAAGACCGTTCACAAAACTGGAAAAGCGTTTGAAACGTAGAGACAAGGGAATCAACAGATTGGAGCACATTTGCAAATCCCACAATATTGATTATTCCAAAGCCAAGAGTACAGAAGACATTTGGAAAGCAGACGAAAAAAGGGTAAAGCAATTGTCAGCTTGCCGAAAAAAAGTTTAATGGAGAAGATGGCTCAAAACATAAGTATTAAACGAAAACTCCAACTGTAAATATTCAATGGTCAGTTTTGTTTTTGTTTAATCATGAACAAGTTGTTTGCCTTTATTCAACTTGGACGTTGTCCATTGGGAATTGAACAACTATACAAGTGAGGTAAATTCGAGCTTGTTCCTTGATGTCACAATGAATGATTCTGCACAAACGAATCAGGGACATTGTTGTTGTGATGCGCAAAGTATAAGAGAAATCGTTGTGAAGCTTTTCCCTATTCTGCTGCAACAATTTGTAGCAGGGATTCAAAGAAGAGCGCAAGCACTGTAAGCAAGAAAAGTAAAAACATATTAGACTCTAAAGCAGTCAGCAGTGGGAGAAATAAACAAGCTGAAGTGTCAACAACATGTTACACTGGCAAATTGTCCGATTCATGTCATCTGTCTACTGAAACATCTTCACCCATACGAGAATTCTGAGCGAGACACGAACGAGATTCAAGCCATATAAAATACCGTTGATGAGCGAGACAGAGCATGAGGATAATCTGCCCGACAGGAGGGATAAAAATTGAACGATAAATGGACGAGAATAGAACAAGACATTCTTATGGCCATGACATTTGGGCAAAATTCTTGGCGATAAACCGGCGAGATTCGAGCCATAAAAAATCATGCCAGTGAACGAGACAAAACACAAGTTATTCTATAAATGGACGAGAATGGAGCGAGACATTTGTATGGCCGTGACGTCTATAGCGAAATTTTGCTATGCTTTAATTAAGGTTCACCGTGATCGCTCGGCATTTTACTAGTAATACAACTTCAAAAAGCACATTAAAAGTTGTTTATTATATATAGTTACACATACCCTATCAACACTGTGTATTTCCGCCTTAATTAAATGAGCTCA
Organism: Siderastrea siderea; assembly: GCA_964030785.1. Classification (NCBI taxonomy): domain Eukaryota; kingdom Metazoa; phylum Cnidaria; class Anthozoa; order Scleractinia; family Rhizangiidae; genus Siderastrea; species Siderastrea siderea. Next base: position 26,889,220 of record OZ034977.1, on the reverse strand, counting down.
CAAGAAACGTTTTCATGGTTGAAATACAAATTTTCTCTTGGAAGAAGAAAGTGGTAACTTACCAGCATGCAACGAACTTTTCTAGCAGTGTATAAGACCAATTCTCTGAAGATCTAATGAAAATCGTAGTATTCCTGATGCAAACCAGTTTGAGAGAACACTTCTTACATCCCTCTGCTTTTAAAATCCATCAAACGGTAAATCCATGAACCATCTTGAAAATTAGTAGCTAAAGTACGAAACATACATGGAAGCTGTATTCCCATAAATGAATCTTGACGTCGCATCCATAGAATTTTACAACAGTGATTTGTTTGTGCTTTGTGTGCATCTCCAAGCTCAACTTCTTTTCTTGGTAACTTTCTTCTTGAAAGTTTTCCAGTACACATTTAAAAGGTGTGCTTCCAGATTTTTAAGGCTAGCCGAACTTCACAAAGGAGAAAATGATGAATTTTGAAAAGTATAAACCTATTGACCGCCAAATAACGACTTTTTGACGCATTCCATTGGGATCATTTTACGGCCAATGACCTAGGGATTCCGAGTGGCTCGGTCATCTGGCGGTCTTGCCTTAAAATAAACATCTTTTCAAAAAGATGTTGTCTCGCTTTGTCTCGCTCAGTTTTCGCCTTAAAAATGAATTTATGGCCTGCATCGGGCTCGAATCTCCCTCGGTCAGGCCCCAAATTTTCGTACGGGCAAACCAAGAGAAGTCATGTCCTATATTTTGCTTCGAAGATAAAGCGGGTGATTACCTTAATGTGGTTAACATCAACCTTTTACCCATCTACAGGAGCTACACGCCTCTTTGCCAGTGTCAAAAGTCTACTACTCCGAAAGTCTCAAACTCTTCCAAGAATCCCAAGGGGCCTTGCTTCGCTTGATGAGAATATGAAGAAGCATGCAAGTTCTTTTTTTGGCTTCTCTCACGGGAAGCCTAGTACATGGCAGATACTCTGTCCAGCTCTACAATAAAGTGATCAACATCCTTCCCAATGCCAGACTTAGGCTATGTTTACACAGGACTGGACCAGAACCGTTCCAAGCCGAACCAGACCGGGAACCAGACCATGGAACCGTTTGGAACTGATCCAAGTGTTTACATGCGACTGTTCTGGAACAGATCCAAAACTAGACCTGCAATTTCTAAGTTCATGAAGTCAATGTTAAATTTTACTCATTATTAATTGCTAACCAACTACTTTTAACCTTGTCATTCTATCTTCACAGAATTTACGATGGACACTATTAAACAGGCTTCTGCACTCTTGAAATACAAGGAAAACAGCTCGAGAAGCCAAAAGGTAAATTAATCAAGGTGGAAAGATAAGAACAAATATGCCCACAATTATATTCAATTTTCTTGCTGAAAAAAACTATTGTTTTCGTATGTGGGTGTAACACTCAATTGTAACCACGCAAATGAAATCTACAGATCAGAACTTTCCCTTGGTACCTCTTTGCTATGCTGTAAATTTCTACACGTGTGTGCGAGCACTTATTTTGGGACAGATCTGCCCACATTTGGAACTGATCCCGTGTAAACATAACCTTAATGTCGTGGCTTTTTTCAGAGGTAGGTAGGTAGGTAGGTAGGTAGATAGTGCTACTGTTATTTCCTTTCAATTCTGGCTTATAAATATTTCATTACGAGTGTAATCAATACTCATTCTGACAACACTTGTTGTGCTGTAGTCAGTTGGTTGTCCCTTGCTAGACTTCTGTAATACATGGCTTGCCTTTCCCTCCTGCTCCACCTTGACAGGTTCCAACATGGTGACTGCCCTTTCCATGTTAAGGCTATGGCTTTAGCAAACTTGACGTTCCGCATTTGAAATTTGCGCCGTTTTGATTCCACAGAGCTGTTGGGTCATGGTAGCAGAGCGTTGCAGATGTACCACACTCAAGTGGCAAAGCACGGATGGCAGCTTAACACACTGGGGCTACCCCAGTGCGCGCCGCCAACCTGCCTTTTTACGCTAATTCAGGATGGCCTGTTAGACACGTTAGAATGGAACTATTAGCTTCCGACTTCTATCACCATCTGGGTGAAGGGCGCCCAACAGTAACAGTTGGTCACCTCTTTCTTGGCGGAAATACTGCTTTTACCGGTACCCATGAGGGTGAATGACTAAAAAGATATCTGATGTTGCCAGCCCAAAAACTAACGTTGCTCCACCCGAGATCACAACCCACTCCCAAGGTACAGGCGTAGGCCGATTGGCCTTGCAGAGAACATTTGGTGTGAGTTCAGCACAAGCTAAGTGACAATTCTGTCTTATAAATAGATTTCCTAAGTTAAAGTTTCGTCTGCATCTATGAGAGAATTGACAACAATGCCAACAAAACCAAGACCCAAAAAAAACACTAATAGTAATAATAATTAAAAAAACCGTAGGATAGTTATCCTTACTTATTTTTGTTTTTGCATTCTTGGATGAGGACGGCTCAAACTAAGGCCGGAGGAATGTGAGGGACGAAATGTCGTATTTATTCACATTTATCCAAATATGACCGTACTTCAGTTCTTTATGGTATATTATTTATATTTGGGGATGTAGAGTAATGATTGAGCAAGTTTCGCTTATTTATTCAGCTTTGATATATTCATATTTAGCCAATAAAGAAAACTCCTATCTACAATATATTTATCCAGTTTCTGGATTTGCTTAGTTTCAATAGTTTGCTATTCATATTTAGCCATGAAATTAAGTTTAAGTAACCTTCGCTACACTTATTATTCAGCCTTCGGATTAGATGGGGTTAGTGTTAATGTTACATTTTTGCTATTCACATTTTAGCCCATTCAAAAACCATATTTACAATACAGATTAAGAACAAAATAAAGAAAGTGAAGCTTATCTCAATGTTTCTTTCATGTCTACAGATCTTTCTAGAAGGGAAAGGGTTCCAAAGCGTGCCAAATGTACTAAGAAACGAAACGAAAGGAGAAAAAAACTTAGGCGCGATATCCATCAGAAAACACTGGAATCAAAGAAACAATACATCAGAAATCTCTCAGATAACGAACTGACAGGCGACCAAATTAACCTACTTTCAAGGGGGCACAAGTTTATTCCCACGCCAGCGACAAACAAAAGCCACATGATATCACAACTTTTAAACGATTTCAAAGAGTTTGCTAGGTGAATGCGCCTTTAGTACGTTTCATGGCCAGAATAAAGAGCAACACCCCTTCCTCGTAAAATCCAACTGGGAGCTGCCAACTCAACCATCGCTTGCGCTAGAAACATATCTAGAAGAGACTAAATCTCAACTAGCGGAGGTCAAAATACTTAAGCCTAAAGACAATTTGCCTTACAAAGAACGTCAAGCAATTAAAGAGCTAAAACACAACACAAATGTCAATATAAAAAGGCAGACAAAGGGACCACAACGGTTATCATGAATAAAGAAGACAAAATACGAGAGGGACAGGTACTACTAGACCAAAGGGAGAACTACGAGTCCCTGGCGTTACCCATGGTAACAGAAACGTCTCAGAGAGTCAAGGAATTAATCAAAGCGATCTACCATGGAAACCATATTGACGAAATGACAAAAAAAAATGGCTATCCGTAACACCAAATTCACGACAAATACCAGTTTTCTATACCCTTACAAAGATTCACAAACTGAACCCAGGCGGGAGACCAATTATATCTGGCTGTGATAGCCCAACAGAACGAATCTCATCGTTTGTTGGCTACCTCCTTCAGCCTATTGCTAAAGTACAGAAATCATATCTTAAAGACAACAGATTTCTTGAACTTTATAGAGAAAACAAAGGTCGAAAAAGACACAATGCTTGTGTCCATGGACATTGTTAGCCAATATGCTAACATCCCACAGGAGGAGGCTAGGAATCACTATTGTATGTAAAAGATAGGAAACATTCCACCTAAACAGACCTCCTATACCTACACTCTACCTCAGAGATATGCTCAGGCTTATCTTAAGAGAAAACTCTTTCCATCTGAACGGAAAAAATTTTCTTCAAACACACGGTATCGCAATGGGCACAAAAATGGCAGTATCTTTTGCCAACATTTTCATGGCCGTCGTCGAAACAGAAATTATTGAGCACAGTTCTAAAAAGCCCCTCATTTGGAAAAGATACATCGATGGTGTCTTTTCTCTATGGAACTTAAACAAAGAGGAAATAACCGCGTTCATAGAGCTAGCAAATAACTATCACCCGACCATAAAATTCACGGCTGAAATTTCAGATACAGAAATAACTTTCTCGGATACATGCATATACAAGGGCAAAAGATTTAAGGAAGCATCTATTCTCGATGTTCGCGTGCACTTCAAACCAACAGAAACTTTCCAATACATGCACTTTACATCCTGCCACCCTCCAGGCGTCAGGAAAGGCTTTATCAAGGCGAAGCATTGCGTCTTCTGAGAACCAATTCTTCAAAAGCTACTTTTACAGAAAACATTACACAATTCAAGCGTAGATTACGCGACAGAGGTTCCCCAGATAACCTCTTAGACAAGACTCTCTCAGAAGTTAAATTTAGCGAAAGAATGTCGGCACTACAGAATAAACAAAAAGCGGACAAACATTTGTAACAGAGTACCGCCCTTCTGTGCCTAATCTTAAAAACATTCTTGGGAGGAAATGGTATTTAATAGAAAATCAACCATTCCTAAGAAATATCTTTAAAGACCCTCCCCTACTTTCATACAGAAAAGGGAGGTCATTGAAAGACGTCTCATTAGAGCAAAGCTTTGAAGGTCAACGTTTTATCGATCTTGACCAATAGGAGTCGTGTTTGGCCTGTCAAGTTTTTGTAACATCATAGGTGCCCCAAAAAGAGCAGAACACCAAAGCCTGTTACAGAGTTTTGGTGCACCCTGTGTTGTCCAACATCAGGACACGAAAAAGATCCTTGGCCTCTTGGAGTTCCTGTACGAATCAGTTGCCGGTTGCCAGTCCAACCTTTGGATCTCCAGATTACCGCAGAAATTCTTCTTCCATCAGCCTTGACGCTTGCATCTGTCCACCTACAAGTTCAGGATTACAAGTAAGAGCATTTTCAGTAATGATTGTGATGATGAAACTTTTGTCAACTTTCCGGCTTACATGGAGCACTAGTTTATTTACTTCGTCATTATCTATCAACGTTTATCCTTACTTAATCAATTTATTATATTGAGTTTCTATTAATGGAATCGATTAATTAGCTATCTTCCACACCATTGTCTTCCAGAACGACCTATCTATTTTGAGTATGTCTCAACACTGCCGCCACTGCTCGGAAATTACGTCCTTAAAATTTATAATTATTTCGTTTCTTAATTTTTACACCTCCCAGATCAGTTTTGATATAAATATGACCTCAATTTTTCCTATTCTCCATCCTTCTCGAAGCTCTTGCCTTCATGTTTTGCTTGTTACCATTTAGTCAAATCACTTGTCTTATGTATCATCAAAATCGCCGATTTCGTGTTCGTCATTGAATTGTCCAGATTTCAACATAGAGACCAGCCTTTTATGGTCAAAAGGCTCTGCATCGCCCCTGTCCGTAATGGACCAGTTCAATCCTTCATCTTCAACACAGACTTTCCCCTGGACCACAGTGACTGCACAATACAAACGTGCCATTATACAACCCATTCTATCCATGGAATTGCCATCAACAAGCTGGGAGTGAACTATGACTTACTTCAGGAGGTGCTCGTTACCAAGGGCACACATCAAGTTAAACTGCTAGATGACCTTGTTTTTGCAGAGTGCATCTTCAAACATTTGATTGATTAGAGACCTTGCAGATTATGGTTGCCTTCCAGCACATCCGTTTTAGGCCGCCGACTGGACACATCAACTACAACAACCCTTTATGCCGCTTGGTTTGAGGGAGGATTTACAACTTTCTTCACTCCACAGTAGTATATGTTCATTGATTTGGGCCCATTACTGTCGAGGTAAGTTGAGTTAGGACGAGGTAAGTCTTGAGGTAGGTCGAGGTGTAATCATCTCATTATAGAAACCTCGAAATTTTTCCCAAAAACAATGAGCGTCTTTCTTACACAATGATAACAATATGCTTGCCCAAACTTGCCCCCTCGCAATCAAAACCGATTGGTCAGTTAAGAGGTTATTATGAATTCAAAAAAAGTTGAACACGTCATTCTTGCAACTGCAATTTGCTCTGCTAGAAAAATTTGCTTCGAGTTGATTTTTGTTCGAAAACATTTACAGCGAAAATGGCTTTCTTGAAGGTGAACAACCTTCAAACTGCCGTAAACGCTTGTTTGTCGGTCCGGGACTGGGAAATGTTGGTGGATTCGGTTCAAATTCCCGAACAGTGGACTGCAATTGCTTACGCTCGGTTGTCAGAGTTGACAGTGCAAGAACTTCAGGTAAGTTCAGGAATGCTTTGCTCCTGCTTTTCACACAGATTTACCCTTAGATATGCGTTTTTCTCAGTCTGTTTTGATGTTATTATAACATTTATTTATCTCTGCTGTTTCTTTACGCTTAGGTTGGTGAAAATCACAATATTTCTGTTGTTTGTTAATGATGCGACTGACATGGTAAGTTGAACAAAGGTATTTTTAAGTTGCTCAAAGTTTGACTCATTCTGTCCCGAACTAAACTTTACTTTTTTTTACCTAGAACGATGATGAACTGAACAACGCATTTCATCAAATGCTCAACGATTATTCTCAGCCAGAGAAACTCGTAAGTGTTATTTGAGCTTTTTATGCCTTACAATTGATTTAAAAACCGTTGGTAATAGTTTTCAAAAGTTGTTTAGTCCTCTCTTTTGACCACATCTTAATCCTTTCACACAGGCATCCTCAAACAATGAAGCAAGTACTTTTCAAGTCGATTTGGGAATTGAACGATTCGATAATGTATTTCAAGTTTGTAAACATATTTTACGAACAAAAGATTTACCGTTGGTATTTCACCCGCCGTTACACCTTTAACTATGCAAACTTAACTTGAACTGAATTTTCATTAAACACTTGTTAACTTCGTTAAGGAACAATTCGATAAAAGCTATGTGTGAATAAATCTATTTGATAACCGAAACCGTTTATTTTAGTGTTGCTTTTAACGCATTGTAATTAAAAGGTATTTGTTGTTTTACAGTTTACGAATACGGCGCTGCAAGATATCGAGGACAGGGCATGCCTTCTATTAGAAAATGTAAGTCGCATTTATTCTGTGTTACAAGTGAATTTTCCATTGTTTAGTGACTTTACGCTTTCTAAATGATACCGCAAATGTATGAGGCAACTTAGAAACTTTATGTTTTAGACCTGTAGTAATCTGAATTCCACTCTTCTAACTAGGATAATCAAGATGCGCAGATACCCATTTAGATGCGTACTCAGTTACTTGATGCGGTAAGTTTTATTTTTAAAACAGATTTTTTTCAGTGAATCATTATTGTACGTGTTATTTCTTCAAAGGCTTATGTCCTTTTGTTCATTATTTCCAGTGGCTCAGTAAAGTGGAACAAATGCCCACCTCGAATCCTTCGGAAACCACAAGTGATTTTTATTCTAATTCCTAGCGTTTCAAGTCCATCGGTTGCTCAGAAGGGTGCGATTATGGTTAAATCAGAGAATAGTAAAATACGTGTTTTGATTTACAATTCTTCTGATTCTGCGATTATAGCTACTCTTCGAGACCTATGCTATTCTCTGATTTTTCCGATTATACGCTTTTTCCGATTCTTTCAATTGTCCTCCGATCACACCTATTTTTCCGATTCTCCGATTTTAATGATTATCTACACGATTCTCCGATTTTTCCGATTACACGATCTTTCGATCCGATTATAACGACTATCTACACGATTCACCGATTTTTTCAATTATACGATTCTTCCAATTGTTCTGATTGTCCTCCGATTATACCTATTCCTCAGCAATTCTCCGATTTTTCCGATTTTCCGATTCTTCCAATTATTGTCCTCTGATTATGCCTATTTTTCCGTTTCAACAACTTTTCTATTTATTCTACTAATCTATGCAGTTAAAGTGAACTTGAACCTTCCAAGCTTTTATTTACAGCATTAAACCAACAAATACACTGAGAATATTATAGTCGCACCTTAACAACTACTTCATTTTTCCTTTGCCTTTTAACCATTCCTCTATAAGTTCATTTCGTGTTTTGATTACAAACTACATGAATGCTTTAAACTTAAATTCAGCCATTTCATTGCACATGTTTAAACCTGTTAAGAAAGTGGTTACTCTGCTCAGATTCAGTGTTTGTTCATCTGATTTCTTTAAAAGTTTCAAGATGAGGATGATAGCGGCACTTGGGATTGTTTGGAGGCATACAACAATCCTCTTTCTGCTTCTCAACATGAAAAATATCTACCAGACATTTTACATTTCCTTTCTTACTAACGTTTCTCAAGAATGGATGAAGATTGCACACACGCTCTATCATAACCCACAAATTTCAGTCTCCTTAAATCGTCAGTTGTCCTTCCGAATGTTAACAACAAAAACGCGTACACGTGGGTGCATGATTCACAAGTATACATCTCCTGTGCCTTCACTATGATACGGCATGGTCGTACCACTGTTAACAGCCCTGCAGGGTGGTCCATATATTGGTTTATTCTCTCTCTTGATTTACAACCGCCTTGTTCACTATTCAAACCGTCGTGTTCGGGAATGTCTCCAACAACTTTCTGATCAATAAATCCTGCTGAAATGGGATAAATGCATGCTTCATTTTTAACTACTTTTTCCTGAAATGCTCCGTCACTTTCTTTGTTTTTATCCACCTCCCTGCCATCGTTTTCTTGAAGGTGCAAATGTTCCCAGCAGAATTTAGACGCCTTTTGCGATTTCCCTCCAAGAGTGGGTGTATTGGTGCAACATTTGACAAAATTGCCTTCTCCATTGTTCACATAAAGTTTTTCTTTAGGTGTGGCACACATTGGTCTGCATACTTTCTCCAGGCTGTCAACACTGATGTAGCCTTCACTACAGTCTGGAACTTCGCACTTGTGATGTATCCACTTGTTTTGCAATTTACATATCAGCTTCCATGAGTCCTTGTTGACGTCACTTTCAGACGCAGGAGAATCTTCAAAATAGCTGTAGTAGTAAACCTTCTTGCATTTCTTGCAGTTGCCGTTAAACGCTGCTGCCACACTTGTAGTGTCGATGTATTGCGTTACGGTCATGCGCACTAGGAGTCGGTCGAGTCGGTAGTATCAAGGATTACTGTATTTTACTGTTAGAGAATAAATAACAAGTATTCACAATCAAGGACTCCATAACTGGCGACGAGGATAACTCAAGCGAATTCCACTACAGCCACACTTAATTTAATCGTCACCTTGGATCGAATGCACTGGATAAACAATGGCAAAACATGTTCAGTTCTCAACGCCACGTGGGCTGGCCGCCATTTGAGTAAGGCGGGAAATCAAAGTTGAACACTTATCTATTGTCGTCAAAATATTACGTCAAAAGATTACATCGAAAAATTACCTCAAAAGATTACACGGGACGATCACACAATTGCCGAAGCGGAATGGCGAATGTCTTACCTCCATTTCCTTCATTTTCCGTCCACGAAGACAACGCTTCAGTCGGCCCACGTTGGAAAAAATGGTTGAAACGTTTCGAAATGTACCTCGCCGCTCATGATGTGAAAGACGCAACACGCAAGAGAGCGCTACTACTATACTCCGCTGGTGAAGAGGTCAGCGACATATTTGAAACACTTCCAGATCGAGGAGAAGAGAAGGACTATGCGAAAGCAGTGACCGCTTTGAATGCTTATTTTCAGCCAAAAGTAAACAAGACCTACGAAATTTACATGTTCAGAAATGCTTCTCAGAATTCCGGTGAATCGCTAGATTCTTACTGCACACGGCTGAGGCGTCTTGCTCAAACATGCGAGTTTGCCAACGAAGATGAAGAAATCAAGTCACACATAGTTGTGTCCTGTTTATCTTCACGATTACGGCGAAGAGCTCTACGAGAAGACATGGATCTCAAAGCCCTACTCGACTATGGCCGTGGTCTAGAAATGTCTGACAAGCAAGCTAAAGGCATTGAGGAACAGGAAAAGTTAGCCAAAGTAGCAGAAGTCCAAGCGGTGAGAGAGGAAAAGCCAAAGTCGGAAAACAAGAAGTGTTACAGGTGTGGAGAAAATTACCCTCATAAAGGTCGACCTTGTCCGGCGCTGAATGAAAGTTGTAAACATTGTCGCAAGAAAGGCCATTTCACCAAAGTATGCCGAAGCAGATTAAATTTCAAGAAAGTCAATACAGTGGATGAGAAAGATGGCGATGAATCAACCGACGAAGAGTACACATACCGAATCACTCTCCACTCCATGCGTGACAAGATACAACCGTTTACTGAAATTACCATTGGAGGCAAGAGAGTGAAATGTCTTATTGACTCAGGAGCGGGAGTAAATGTCATCGACACATGTTCTTTCAATCAGCTGGAAAGCATTCCCATTACACCTACCTCGAAGAGGATCTATGGCTACAGATCTTCTGAGCCCTTACCAGTCATTGGCAAGTTTGAAGCTGAAATCAAGTCGGGAGTAACATGCAAATCGACGGTCACGCAATTCTGCGTTGTTGATGGATGTGATGGTAATTTGATAGGTTATGAGACGGCAACAGATCTCGGGCTGCTACACATAATAAACAGTATGTCGACACCCAAAGTCGATAACATTATCGAGGATTACAAAGATTGCTTCGAGGGGCTGGGAAAGATGACAGGTAAAACCGCAAAATTACATGTTAATGACAGCGCAAAACCACTGGCCCAGAAGTACCGCAGACTACCATTTCACATCCGTGATCAAGTCGAAGCAGAGCTCAAGAATCTAGAGGAACTTGACATCATAGAAAGAGCAGAAGGTCCAACTCCCTGGGTCTCTCCGATAGTTGTGGCCCCAAAGAAGACAGGAATACGCATATGTGTCGATATGAGAGCGGCCAATCAGGCTATAGAACGTGAGCGACATCCAGTACCCACTGTAGAAGACCTGATCGTTGATCTGAACGGAGCCACTGTTTTCAGCAAGATAGACCTAAACCAAGGATATCACCAACTTGAGCTGGACGAAGACTCCCGGAGCATTACTACTTTTGCCACGCGCATTGGCTTGTTTCGTTACAAGCGACTGAGTTTTGGAATTAACTCAGCAGCTGAAATCTTTCAGAAATCCATAGAAGAAGTGCTGCAAGGAATTGACGGTGTTAGAAACATTTCTGATGACATAATAGTGTTTGGCAAGAACCAATCCGATCATGATGATGCTTTACAAGCTGTTCTTCAGAGAATGAGAGAAAACAGTCTAACCGCAAACCCTGTCAAGTGTCTGTTCAACCAGTCATCCATTGACTTCTTTGGTCATCACTTCTCTGCAGATGGCATCAGTGCAGATGATAAGAAGGTTGCATCCCTCATTAATGCCAGTTCCCCAAAGAATGCAACTGAGGCACGCAGCTTCCTCGGTTTGGCACAATACCTTGCACGTTTCATAAAGGACTTTGCTTCCATCTCTGCTCCAATCCGTCAACTCACCCATCTAAATGCTAAGTGGGTGTGGGGTCCAGAACAACAACATGCATTCGACTGCCTCAAAGCCAGCATGGCAACTCCAGAAATCATGAAATACTTCGACCCCTCACTCCAAACGGAGCTGATTGTTGATGCCAGCCCAGTCGGCCTGGGAGCAATTCTCACGCAAGTAACAACAGATGGAGGAACAAACATTGTAGCGTATGCCAGCCGCTCACTCACGGATTGTGAAAGCCGCTACAGCCAAACCGAGAGAGAGGCTCTTGCAGTGGTCTGGGGAATTGAGCACTTCCACCTATACCTCTATGGATCATCCTTCCAAGTTACCACAGACCACAAGCCGTTAGAAACAATCTTCAACAACCCCACTTGCAAAGCAACTGCGCGAGTTGAGAGGCTACAGCTACGTCTACAGCCATACAAAACCAAAGTTGTTTACAAGCCAGGAGCAAACAATCCAGCTGATTACATGAGTCGCCATCCAGATCCCAAACAATCGCAGGCTTCCAACCATTTATCAAGAGTTGATGCCTATATTAACTTTGTAACCAATAATGCTGTGCCCCATGCCGTTACGCTTCAAGAAGTAAAAGATGCGACAGCAGCTGATGAAACGTTGCAGAGTCTAGCAAAAGTGATAGCAACTCAAAAGTGGCACGAGGCTGGAAGAGATGTCAGTCAGTACCAGCAGATCAAGCAGGAGTTGTCAGTATCAAATGGCGTTATTCTGAGAGGGACATGCATAATAGTTCCCGAGAAGCTACGAGATCGAATGATTATGCTAGCTCACAGTGGACACCAAGGAATTGTGAAGACCAAGCGTCTTTTGCGAGATTCAGTCTGGTTTCCAGGGATAGACAGAATGGTCGAGGAAGTTGTCAAAGGATGCCTACCGTGCCAAGCTGCGAACCATGATCCAAAGCCAGTATGCGAGCCTCTGCAAATGTCCCCCTTACCACTAGGCCCATGGCAAGAGCTCTCCATAGATTTCTGTGGCCCCTTTCCAAGTGGAGATTACTTGCTCGTCGTGACTGATGACTTCAGTCGATATCCAGAAGTTGAAATTTTGAGGTCAACATCAGCAAAGGCAGTGATTCCCCACCTTCACAGCATCTTTGCCAGGCAAGGGATCCCCGAGGTAGTAAGAACGGACAATGGTCCACCATTCAATAGTGAAAGTTTCCAGATGTTTGCCACTCAACTTGGTTTCACACATCGCAGAATAACTCCTGAATGGCCCAGAGCAAATGGAGAGGCGGAGAGGCTGATGAAGACACTGGAGAAAGCGATTAGGACAGCCGTCGTTCAAGGCAAGAACTGGAAACAAGAGTTGTTCACCTTCCTTCGACAGTACAGGGCCACCCCTCATAGCACCACAGGGAAGTCTCCTTCGGAGTTGCTGAATGGACGAAAACTAAAGTCCACATTACCCCTGGTGCAGTCTGATCAGGCATCCCCAGAGATCAGACGAGCTGATGCTAAGAGAAAGGAGAAGATGAAAGAGTATGCAGACAAGTGCAACCATGCCAAGAACACAGACCTGAATGTTGGTGACAAAGTATTGATAAAGCAACCAAAACAGAACAAGATGTCTACACCATTCAAGCCTGAGCCATTTGAGATCACAGACAAGAAAGGAAGCATGATTACAGCCCAAAATGCAGAACACATCATAACAAGAAATGCATCATTCTTTAAAAAGCTGCCTTCTAACATACCTGTACATCCCGTTCCAAGTGACGAGGAAGAACAGTCTACACCCTTCATTGATGCAACAGAAGCAGTTGATCCAGTTGAGACAGTCGAACCACCTACAGTTATACCAGTTGAATCACCTGGAAATGCACCAATAGCACCACCTGGAAATGCATCAGTTGAAACACCTACACCTACACCAGTTGAATTACCCGCACTTCGCAGATCAGCAAGAGAAAGACGAGTGCCTGATCATTTCAAAGACTATGTTACTTGAGCATTGCTGAAATCAATGGCTTAATGAAAAGGAACATTGTTGCGTGAACAATATCTGAACTTTTCAAAGACTGTGTTACTTGGACATTGCTTAGATCAATTGCACAAAGGAAATAACTTGTGTGAACGTTACCTGGACTGGTAGATTTAGGAAGTAGCATGTTGAGTTTCGTTTTTTTTAAGTTTTACCTAGCTCATTATCCAGAGGAAAGGAGAGATGTAGTGTCGATGTATTGCGTTACGGTCATGCGCACTAGGAGTCGGTCGAGTCGGTAGTATCAAGGATTACTGTATTTTACTGTTAGAGAATAAATAACAAGTATTCACAATCAAGGACTCCATAACACTCGTTCCATGACTGGTATACACTATTGGAAAAGATGGCCTGTTGTGTATAGTAATACTTGAGCCACAGCACGTGGCCTGTTGTGGCTATTCAATCATCTTTGCGGCAAAGGTAAGGCTGCTTTTTTCCCGTTAGTTGTAGGAGAGAATTTCCGTTAGTTGTAGGAGAGAAACAAATGCACGATTGACAAATGGCAAATTTGTGTACAGCATGAAAACTACTGACACCTTGACTACCAAGATCAACCGTCTCGCTCAGGATTTGCACGTAGTAGACAGAAACTTTTTGCAATGGCAATCACAATTAAATAACTTTTCCGAACAAACACAATGCCATGAATCCATTTTGTTAGAATTCTTATCCAAACATTTCAATGCTGTCAATCGTGCATTTGTTTCTCTCCTACAACTAACGGAAATTCATCAAAAATTTCAAAAAATATCACTTTCTACAGAAACGGCTCTGATGAGACGGCGGTCAAATGATAGTTGATAAAGGTTAATAGCCACCGTAGCGAATTTTTATTAGCTGACGCTTCAATCGTTGGCCCTTTGATCATGTTTGATCCTACGAAGGGCTAACTTAAGTACATCAGCTTTTCTAAATTCGCTTCAGTTGGCAGTTTACATACCTTTATATATTAGCTTAAGATTACCAACTAAGCATTCTAAATTTTGACCACTTGTGGATTACAAGTACAGTCGAATCTTGATTAATAGCAGCACACAAACAGTCTCTTAGTTTTTCACTCCGGATTGGAATTGCAAAATAATACTTTTTGATTGGCTATTCGCGTAATACCATTACGCTACTAGCCATTTCACTCAGACTCACACTTGAGTCACAATGTCTTTCAGTAAGTTAAACTGCGGCCATTTGCCATCTTTACCAACTATAGAAGAGGATAAGTGACGTTCAAAATGCTCAATTTAAATGGGAATTGGTGTGCCGAAAGAGTTCTTGTTTTTCCCGCTTCTGACAACTGTTGCATCACTTATGGGAACTTCCACCTGCATAGAAATCGACAAGAAATGGACAGAACCCGCACTGTTCTGGTTTGTGATTGCTTCAAAACAGGGCACCAACAAATCAGGTGCTCTCAACTTGCTGTCTGGCGTCCTCACAACACGTTTGCGACCCATCACACCAGGGCCTGTACTCTCTATTGACAACAACTGCTTGGCAATTCAGAATGATTTCTTCAACAGTCTCTTACACTCGATCCACAACACACAAAGGGTTATCACATGCCTCCTCTCTCGGTCCAGTTTTTCTAACCTTTTAGAATGTGATTCATACCTCAGAAGTTTCTGTTCTTATTCCATGGGTTTCTACAGTAGGATGATTTGCCCCCATCATTATCAACCTTCCATTGACGCATGCAAAGCTTGGGCATTAAAAAATTGCTAAGGGCTCACGGCACATGAACGAATGTTTTTGCACGGGCATTCCCGACAACATCGCAGCAGTTTTCTTTGTCATGCAGGACTTCTTGGTATTTTGCAGAGAATTTACACAGCGCTAGGACACTCTTGTGAATCAAATCACTTAACTAATCTCAACGATACACTTAGATCTATGTCTAGTACCATTGGTACTGAATGGCAAATTTGTTTACATCATGAAAACTACTGACACCTTGACTACCAAGATCAACCGTCTCGCTCAGGATTTGCACGTAGTAGACAGAAACTTTTTGCAATGGCAATCACAATTAAATAACTTTTCCGAACAAACACAATGCCATGAATCCATTTTGTTAGAATTCTTATCCAAACATTTCAATGCTGTCAATCGTGCATTTGTTTCTCTCCTACAACTAACGGAAATTCAAGCTAGCCAGAGAATAGGTGTGATAATGAGGCTGTGGAATCTCATACCAACTGAGACCAAACTACATCTCTTTAAGGCAGCTATTCTCCCGCATTTAACATACTGCCCCTTAGTGTGGCATTTTTGTAGAGCCTCAGTCACCCATAGATTGGAGAGAGTACACGAGCGTGGACTGCGTGCTGTATTGAAAGACAAGCAGTCTAGCTACCAACAGCTGTTAGTGAAAGCAAAGCTACCATCGTTGTATAATAGAAAACTGCAGGACATATGTATTCTCATGTATAAGGTTAAACATAATTTGTGTCCACGGACTACAGTACAGCCCAAAAATAATGCACGCGCAAGAACTTCTTTTTGCATCCGCAAGCCGGGAACTTCTTGCAGCTACTTGCGGGACGCTTGCGCTTGCATACTGCAAGCCGCAAGAACTTCTTTGCGTTTAGAAGTTAAAACCGCAAGAACGTCTTTGCGGTAAGATGTCCGGACCGCAAGTAAACGCAAGAACTTATTTGCGCTAACATCTTAAAAACACAGAACCCGGTAAAAAAGAGACCACTTTGTAGCGCAAGGCACGTTCAAAATCGGCTGCCTTTGTAGCTTGCAATCAGTTGTTTATTTGTCTTGTAAGTTTTTTTCTTCGGTTTAGAATTTTTTTATCTGATAAAGAGTTCACTAGGTTCTGAATTTGACGCTGGTTGCCATCAATGTTATTTTTTAATGGCTAGGGAGAAACGAGACTCGAACGAAGCACGCGTATGTTATTGTTTATTATGTGTCCCGGAGTCCCAGACATGCGGTATGCTTAGCGGCGCGAAAGATTTTGCTCGATTTATTTCACTTAAATGAGGAACAACGGCAAAGCACAGTCCATCAGTCACATTATAAAAGAACCGACATTTACCTGTTCAGTGTTGCTGTACTTCTACCAACATATTAAACTCGGACAAACACTTTTAATTAGTTGTGCTCACACGTGTGGGAAATGAGCATCGTCACTCAGATGAGAAGGAATAATAGTCAAAGTCTTAATTGGAAAAACACATTATGTTTGTAAAAATAGTTCCATTCATTACGCTGAAGTCGATATCACATTTTAAATCTTCGAAGTAAACCAAAGAAGTCTGAAGGAAACTAAACTCCGCGATCTGAAATAAATTCGAAACGTCAATTCTAACCTGAGTAAACACAAATCTGCCATATGCAAATTTAGTATGATTTGCATGAATGACATTTTGTAATGCAATGCATGAGCAGTTCTCTGAGCCATCAAAATAGCAAGCCCCGGGCAGCAAGCTTCGTCGAAAGGCGAATGTGTAGTTGAAATCACATGTCTATGCTATTTCTTCAAGTATTCCTTTTTTGCTGGGAAATTAAAGTGGTAAAGATGCAGGGATTCTTGACGAGTTCACCCACGAGATGGCATGACCTTGTGTACGTGTAAGTCTTGTCTTGTCTTGCCTGTCAAAGAAGTGTTCGCGCAGTTTGCCACAATTATAGCTTTTGGACTTTTTGTTTCTATTTCTTGGATGGAATAAAAAACTGAATTGAGTCAGTTCTGAGTTGAACCCCTATCACCATATCAGACACGCTTAAAAAAAAATTGATCATGTTTTGTCATGTGCCGGAGATCATGTTTACTGGGTGATTATCTTGCAGTCGGAAAGCTGACGGATATTCCATTTCGTGACGTGAATTTTCTTCGATACTTCGGTTGTTCGAACATTTGCTTCCTTGAGTTTTTGTTTAGCCTTGTGAACTTTTGCTTGACTTGGTGAATTGTCGCGCCAACGCGGCGAAAAATCGCTCGAAAGCTCGGCGATATTTCAAAGAGAATAGAGCGCGAGATTCACTCTCATTACTTTTGCAAATTACCTCACACTAACACGAGCACTACAAGTTTCTTCGGCTGGACCCGCAGTACCTGCGCCTTCTTGCGGCTTGCGGTAACATTAGTAACTTCTTGCGGCTTCTTGCAGCTAGATTTTCAACTTCTTGCGTTTCGAATGTGCTTGCGGGTAAACCGCAAAAACATAGCACTTTCACTTCTTGCGCCGGCTTGCGTGTTCTTGCGGCGCAAGAACTTCTTACGCCACTTCTTGCGAGTGCGTTATTTTTGGGCTGTACTGTATTTGTGACAGGTTTCTGACCAACAGCCACGCTTACAATTTACGGCACAAAGATTTTTATCAACCTAGTTTTAACACAGTTACGCACGGAAAACACTCAATTAGTAGTTATGAAAATGGGGGTACGAGCCAAGCAACAGATTTTTTTAGCAGATTTAATTTATCTTAAAAAATCTGTTGGTGGGCTCGTATTTTTACAAACATTTTTTAGCAGATTTAATTTATCTTAAAAAATCTGTTGGTGTGCTCGCATTATATTGAACATATTTTTTCTAAAAATCTATTACTGCGCTTGTATTTCCTAAAATCTGTTGGTGTGCGTGCGCCCTCCATAAGTCTAAATGGATTTTTAGACTGCGCGCTGGTGCCCTAAAAACTATAATTTAAAAGCTGGTGCTTCTAATCTTATTTTTTATACAAAAATGATTGAAATTTTAAAAAGAATGAAAATGATTCAGCTAAGAGAGTTTCCTCAAGATCGAAAAATTTTAAAATACTGTAAGAGTAGTAATGTGAGCTCACTCAGGGATCAAAGGATGCCGCCGCCACCACCGCCGCATATCATTAGCCGCCATCTTTTCTGGGAATCCGCCATCTTGGTTTGGGTGGTGCTAACTGTAAGCTCATTTGCATAGTAACCCTAAGTCTAATACTCCTACACGTGGGTCTAACCCTAGATCTCATACTCCTACACGTGGGGTCTCTGCCATCTTGGATCTACCATATTGGATCCGCCATCTTTGATTTCAAACCCCAACTGGATTTCAGATCACTTTGACCTTTGGAACCTACCAACTCTAACTCCCAGGCTCCTTAGCAACCCTAACTGAAAAAAGAAAGAAAGATGGACCCAACCAAGATTCGAACCTGGAATGTTCTGATCTGGAGTCAGATGTCTTACCATTAGACCACCGGGCCATTCAGTCATTCAAAAAAGGGGCGAGTCCTTGTAGGACTCTGAAGTCTTTTGACTTCCAAGATAACCAGACACCACCGACATCCGCGGATACTTTGAATTTGTCAAGTGTACCATTGTACCGCCCACGGGGTCAAGTTCTTGCGTGATGGCTTTTTCTAATCCGCTCATCAAAGCTTCGAGGGAATAGGGTGGTTTGATTTGTCGCCAACTAACATGATATTCGGTCACTTGAATACCTCGTTTGGGGTTACTTCGTTTGAAAAAAGGGATGAGAGTAAATTGACATTCACCCCAGCCTTCCATGATGTGAATGAAAGAAAGGGTTGAGGGAAAAGACAATTAAATCAGTTCAACATCATTTTTATTCCTAGAAAAATTTACAATCAAGCGAGTGAGTTATTCTAAATTCTCGGAAAACCTATCCTATAAAAACCTATGATACAAGACTCTATCGATCCTATAAAAATCCTCGGAAAACTACTTTCGATGCTATAAAAAATTGGTGGAAAAAACCTATAATGACTCTAACCTAGGTTCAAAATTCTCAGAAAATGTTCAGCCTTGGAAATATCCATAAGGATACGTGTCCATGGTGGTGCGATCAATGACACGTTTGTCGTAGACCAGTTTATAAAACTTGGATTCCATGTGCGTTTCCAACTCATAGGTTTTAGCGTTCCGTACAATTTGAAATGATTTGATCACTTGATGCTCACGGGGTTTCTTGAGAGGTTGTTTCAGTTCCGCTAAGACATTGTCTCGCATCTTGATGTAATTCAATTGTTCCATACCCTCGGCATTGAGACGAAATCCGCGTACTTTACACTCGACTTTGCCTTGTTTCGTGCAATACCCGTAATTTTTGGGTCCCCCACTCACAAATTCCACGATGTAATCTCCCGAGTCACACTCGTCGGTGAAATCGCCGAGGTAATTTCCGAGCACGGGTTGAGGTTCCGTGGGGTCGTCGGTGTGTTCTATAAACACCACACTGTCCGTATCATAGTATAATACTCGATCCCCAAGTAACTCCAGCACCTCGTAAAGTCGCAAACGTGCCCAGCATGTTGTAAAAGCGGCCACGAAAATGTTTAGATGAGGGTTGACCGGGATGTCCTCTTCTCGATACTTGTAGTGTACTTCGACCAATTCTTCCGTGCGTACGGTGACATTGGACACTTCAATGGCGTCACTATCTAGAAATTCGTGGAAGGCAATCGGATCATTGAAGAGGCGGATCTGGGTCTTGTTCAAGTTCTGCCCGAACTTGCCCCACATGGAGTTGAGGGCAATTTTAGCAACGGAGCGTAAGCCCGGGTTATGTTCAATCTTGTCGTAGTCGAGTCGAATCCCTTCCTGTGCCTGATAATTGTCAATGTACGCTCGTTTGTCAGCTTCACTCTCTACACTGCTGGGCCAACCGGAGGCTTCTTGCTTAATTTTCAACCAGTTATTGACATAACTGGCGAAAAGTCCTTCTTGCATCTCAGGGAAATGCCAGACTTCAAATATTTTGTCGATCTCATAGCCGAGTTTCACCGCCTTTTCTAATTCAGGCGTACACCATGTCCCTATCAATGTTCTTTGTTCGCGGGTGTGTTGACATATGGCGGACCGTTCCAATAACGGTTTGGCTAAATTTTCCTCCATGCAGGTAGGGCAGAGCGGGAAAGTCAACTTGGCTTGATTGCGCGAGGGTAAAACGGGGTGGTACAACCCATAAGGGGCGACAATCGTGCTCTTGACAAACCCAAAATAGGATGAGATGTCCACGGTATCTGGTTGGTTGATGAACACGGGGTGTCCGTTGGGGTACCGAGCCGTTTTGTTTACCCAGGGATAGAGGCTTGTATAATCAATGTATCTGATCTTTTCATTGGGGGCGACTTGGTAGTACAAGGTGGTGGCATTGGTGCGTCCGCCGCTGAAGGCATCTCGGGTTTGAGGGGTTCTACAAAGTTCAACTTTTCCACGAAAGTGCTGATTTCTGGGTGGTCCACTTTTTCTTTCTTCCACTGACACTCCCACATTTCCACTACTCGGTACCCTTTGTCTCTCAACGTTTGTGTTTTCTTCTTCGTACGTTCGTAGATATCATAGAACGTGAGATCATTCAGGCGCTGATGTGGTTCGGTGCGAACAGGATAGCAGACAGGACAACCATGATAGAAACATCCATGGTATTCACAGATGGTGTTGCTGTCAGGATGGTAACCATCCACTTTGTAGCGGGTTCCTGGGACTAGGAATTCGCCCCCATTATCCACGTGCTGGAGGTAGTGGCGATAGGATGGATGAAGGTGGTCAGGATACGCCAAACCCATGAGGTCGTGCGCCTCTAAATCTTCAGCGGTCAAGTCAGCTAACGCGGCTTCCTGTAGTTGATGCTTCGTCCAGTACAAAAATTCGCGGGCAACATTCGACTGATTACTGTGTGTTTTCCAGCCATGGACCGGTTCTGAAGCGATGCTGTTCGGGATCATATGGTTTTCCCTCAGATCACGATTGCAAGCTGATGCAATCGTGACACATTCAAATGGGTTGAAAGTCGAACTCTCTTGCCACTTATCCATCAAGGTCATACAACCTTCTTTGAGCAGTCTGACGTCACTTTTACAATAAGTGATCAGTTCTTTGGCAAAGTCAAAGACCACATTCTCGTCACGCTGTTTTTGGTGCCAGGTGTTAAACTCCTTTCGCCCCTTGATGGTCATGCTTTCCAGCATGTAATAGTCCTGGGCAGGAATAGGTCCTACATACTCTTGATGTTCCGGCGCGTTGAATAGATGGGGGAAATAGCCCTTTTTCAGTTCTTTAATCCCAAAAGTTTTGGGGAAGGCGATGAGTGGCATGGCCATAAACGATAACGAATCAATAAACCGTACTGAATCGGGTTTCACTTTCAGCAGTTTCGCCCCATTGCATAATTGTTGGATGAGTTGATTATGACCGTAATAATCTTTCACGACAAAATAGCCATCATAACCTTGAAAGTTATGAGCTATCACAGTCACGTGATGAGTGTCTTCTTCGGTTAATTCTTCCAACCAATCCAGAAAGGCACGGACACAACACAATCTTCCCCTTCGAACACCATCGGTTGATTGCCTTCGCCCATTTCCGCCACTAACAAATTGGGTTGATTGGAGCCACGAAGTTGCATGGCCTCGATATCGAAGAATACATACAACACTTCTTTCTCTTCGTCTTCCAAGTCGTCTTCTTCCATTCTAGCGCATTTGTTAGAACGGGCCATGTCCTCTTCTCGACGTTTGGGGGCGAATGAAACATTTGTGTGTACTCAGTTCCACATACTCTTGACATGACGGGCACCGCGCATAGCCACAACGATGTCGGCGAATGTGTTTGGGTGTCGTTTCCAACTTGAAACAGGTTTTACATCGGCGAATGGTTTGACACACGGAGGCTCCCGGGTTGGTTTTTTGCTGACGATCCTTCTTCAAATGGGCTTGGTAACAAGTTTCCCCAAAAAATTGTCGGAAACAGTCATGACATCGATACGTGGCTTTCCGTCCATGAGGTAACGCTTCCAGGAAATCGGGGCAATTTTGTTGACGACACGCCCGACAGAATTTCATGTTCTTTCGACACGCATGATGGCCCTGATTGTTGAACGCTTCCAAACAGTGTGCGCAGACATACGAGGTCCCGAAGAAACCGGGTAGTGATGTAATCACATCATAGTGATGTTGTTCTTGTAATAAAATCAGTTCAGGTTTACCGGGACCAACAAACGCTTTCCGATGATAGGCTTGATCCGCATACACTACAATCAAACGGTATTGATCTTTCAAAAACTCTTGAAATTGAGTTAGTTCCTGATAACCACACTCACCCTCCGGTACATTCGCCAGGTTGTGGAGTTCGATGGCCAACTCTTGCTGCCGCCAATGACCTTTACGAATGGATTCCCCCTCAGGATCTCGCTCCAATTTGGCACGAGCAGTGACGATGGCGCGGGCACAACACAATTCATCTTGGTTCTTGATGCGGATGACTGATTCCTTTTTCATATTGAACATAGCGCTAGGTTTATGTCCAGGTTTCAGGTTTCAGTTTTCTTTTCTGTCCTGATCCTCGTGGTGGTTGTCGAACATGTGTGATCGACACTTGAAATGAATCGTTCATTTCAAAGTTTTCGTTACTATTCAGCAAATTCGCCAATCGCTGAAATAATGCATCCACACGATCCTCTCCTTGACGCCATTCACCTGCCGTTAAACCCCAACCTTGAAAATTCGTTGTCAGACGATTGCTAGAAACCGTAAAAAACAAACGGTCACGGTCATCCATGTCAGGATCCAACACATTATGCATGGCTCGACATAAACCCTGTTCCAGTTCCGCGGTGATATTTTGTCGGGAATAAAATTACCGGTTTGGCGTACACAGGTGGAAAAATGACGTTCCCGTACTCCCATTTTGGTTGATTGTCGATCCACATACGGTTGTAACTCAAACTCCAGACGCCCGGGTTGATCCAAAGCACCACCCAATTGACTCAGCAAACGTTGTTGATAATCAAATTGATCCATGGTACGATGACACGCTTCGTCGTTGTCTTCATCCTCGACAGGTAAACCAAACCCTTGATCCTCGACAGGTAAACCAAACTCTTGATCCATACCATACAATACATCCATCAGCGGATCCATTCCATCGGTACCAAACACTTCCACACAATCCAGCGCTTGAGCACAAGCCTGATCCTCCTCCAAATTTTGGAAATAGATATCAAAATCACTCCACATGATGAATTAACCGAATGCAGTTAAACGTTACAACGAACAAGTGAAATGAGGGGTGGGTTTGAATTTATAGGTGCATACTAATCAACTGAGGATCGAAAGGAACCAATCAGCGTTCACTAGTAAGTGGACAAGTTTAAACATGTTTCATCCCACGTGGGGTTTGTATTCAAACCACCAATCGGTGTTGAGTTTCGGCACCCTATATCAACCTATTGTTGTTCTTTTGTTTTTTTGTTAACGGCCTACGTCATGTTGAACCAATCACCATAGACTTGAAGGTCAGTCAAGGTAGCCTATTTCGGCAGCCTATATCAACCTATTGTTTAAAACAAGTCACGTTGTTCTATATCTGGTTGAACCAATCAGCGTTGAGTTTCGGCAGCCTATATCAACTTATTGTTGTTTGCTAACGGCCTCTATCATGTTCAACCAATCAGCGTTGAGTTTCGGCAGCCTATATCAACCTATTGTTTAAAACAAGTCAAGTTGTTCTATATCTGGTTGAACCAATCAGCGTTGAGTTTCGGCAGCCTATATCAACTTATTGTTGTTCTTTTGTTTTTTGTTAACGGTCTATATCATGTTGAACCAATGGAGTGCATGTCAGATGCAAATTCGGTGCATCATGATAAAAAAAAAAGCCAAACCAAGTGCGCTCAATTCAAATGTCTTGGCATCAGTTACGACATCTACGAAAAGAGTTAAGTTATCTCAACGATCAACGCCTGGAAACCTTCGCTTTACAGCTACAACGTGAAGACCATCCTGTAGTTTACCCCCAGTTCACCTGCTGTTGGTACATTCAAGGTTTACAAGATTGTTGTGAAACATGGCAACATCAGTCAAACAACGTAAAACGTCCCACACAGCCCGTACAGAAACCGGAGACAGCGGAGAAAGTTATTGGGATTGGTTACCACGAGAAATCAAGGACAAATCATCATGATGGTTGCACGACAAATGCATCGTGAACAATGGAAAGAGGTGAGGTTTTTTCTTTTTGATTTTCCTCTTAGGTCATTGACGATTTAGAATTGATTTGGAGCAACCCTCATGGTGTTTTATTCTGGACGTGGGATGAAGATGATTGTTAAGAGGCCTTGTATTTTTTCATCGTAGGTTCAAGCTGAAATCAAACGTGTGGAATTTTTGCAATTTAGAACACCAACCTTGGCGACAAAAATTTTTCACTAAACGTATAGAGCTCATACGTATGCGTGGTCTGAAATTATATTTACAATTGACAGGTTCAAAATGAATTGAATCAGGCCAGAACCTTTTGTACGTACGAACATTATCTGGATTGGAGAGGGACTGATTTCTTTCGTATCATCCGTAGGCGTAGTTTAAAGCAATATATTTCTTTTAGGTTGCAACTGAAATGAAAAATGTTTGGGCATTTTGTAATCGTGAACATTTGAAGAGTGAAGACAGTCGAAGTCATGTCAAGTGGTTTTGCACTGATAACTATATTCATTATTGGAGAGGCAGTATTTACTTTCGTCTACTACGTATGCGTAGTTTCAAACAGTATCTTTCTTTTAGGTCCTTGATGAAATCATACAAGTTGTAAAGTTTTGTTGTTTCGAAAATAGACACTGTTTACATAGTTTGAAAAAGTTTTTGAATAAGGTTTTCTTTTGTCATGCTTAGGTCAATATGTATCTTGGTAAAATCTGGCTCATCTGTGATTGTGGAGCATCTCATTGGCTAAAAGAAATTCAATTTTACCGTCGCTGTACACGGATGATGATGCTAGGCATGGTTCAAATGTTAAAAATGCAAGGGAATCGACCCGCCAACAAACATAGTTGGGCTCGCTTGACACAATGTCAATATTTGTATTGTGAATTCCAAGAATTGGATGACGAGCACGATTGTGACTGCGACCTTCTGTTTCGTTTTAGGTGAATCGTGACATAGAACAAATTGGACAGTTTCGTTTTTGTGAATATTGGTGGCAAGGTGTTCGTTATTATAATCCTTTAGCTTTAAAATCGTTTCTAGATTATTTTTAAACTAAGATGTAAATTTTTTTCGTAGGTGATGAATGATGTAAGAGACGTAGGCTATTTTCGACAATGTTGGTGTCGTGAAATTTGTGAAAATTTTGCTATTAAAACTGTTCTATCGTTTTTGGAATATTCCTAGGTGACCAAAGCGGTAAGACAAGCTTTTTGACCATGTTAATGTAGCGAACATTATTTCATTCAGAAATTATGACGAAATGTATGTAATTCCACGAATGTAATAAAAAAATGAACCTGGACATTGTGTGTCGTGAGTCTCTGGGAGTATTAATGGGTTTTTTCTATTTTCAGCATGACGCGTTTAAACAAATTTGTATGGTCCTTGATCTCGATGGATACCGAATCAAGTCAGGGTTTCTGTTACGGGAAATGGGATGGTGTACCAGCCAGGGGGTAGCTCAGCGTCTACACTTTAAGTCGTCCCATCAGTACCACCAGTTATCAGCTAAGGATAAACGATCCGTGGATCATGTCTACCACAACATACACGCGCTACCCTTTGAAGCGGCTCCAGAAGAATTAGCGGTGTCGGAACACGTGGCTCCCCAAATCGTTCGGTGTATTTATCTAACGTCGTGCACTCCCGATCGTCCTTTGGTGGCTTACAAAGGGGGTCAGTTGGAACGCGATCTTTTACGCAAACTCAGAATTCCCGCGGTGAATTTGGAATGGTGGGGGTGCCCCAGAGCTGATCAATTGGGAGAATGTCAACTAACCTGTGGGTTCCATCATAAAAACATTGGACATTGTCCACAAGCCGAAACGTTTTATTTCACACATGGATGCAACAACAAATGTAAAATCACACACACACTTTTTATTTGTAAATAAAACGATTACAACTTTAGTTTTTTCTTGGCTTGCATGATTCGTTTGACAATACGTTCCGTCTTGGTTTTCTTGCCGGGTAAACGATCAATGGCCTTAATCGTTTTTGCATCAGCTTTCCATTTGTCTTGCAAATTCTTGGCTTTGGCATAATCAATATCGTGCTGTTTGGCAATCTTGTCCAATCTGTTAATGCCCGGATCCCCACGTTTCAATCGTTGGCTAAGGCTTTTTGAATATCCAACGCACCCCCTTCCTTGTAACACATAGAACCTCCACGTTGTGTTCGTCCTACACCCACACGTGCTTTTTGATGTCGGGGTCGTTTGCGCTTGGTTCGGGTTTTACGCTTGGCTACCATTATTCACTGTCGTAATCCAATCGACGTCTCAACTCTTTACCTTGGGCCCAATCTGTCCAACCGGGTAAAGGTTTTAACTTTTCAACTTCGGTTTTCCTTTTCCTCACGGGTTTGACTTTTTGCACTGACTTAGGCTTCGAGTCAGGTCGGACGGGTAAAAATCGTTTTGATTTTGGTTTAGTCTCTTTTTCCGACGGTATGATGGCTTTCAGCGTAGAAGGACTCCCTTTTATCATTTTTTTCACCCACTGATCTACAGGTCCCGTCACTAAACTTTCATCTTCCTCTTCGGACCCACCTGCCCCTACACCTCCAGGAAATTGACGAATACGTTTAGTCAGTTTACCCAGTTCACGACTGATGGGTTTCACTTCGGTATTGACTAGCGGTGGAGGTAACTTGGAATCCAACAACAAATGTTTCTTGGCAGCTAAGGTAGCGGCTTTGGTCAATTGAGCATTTTCAGTGAGTTCTCCTTTATAATGTTGAATCAACTGATATAACTCCGTTTTGGGTATCATGTAGACCTCCTCCATGCTGTATCACTGAGTTAACGAGGATAGTGTTCACTTAATTTATATCTCTTGTGTTCCATTAGTAAGCGAACCAATTTTTCTGTTTTGGTTTTGGAGCGTTGAAGTTGATCAATTCTCCATATCATTTTGGCATCAGCTTTCCAATAATCTCTCACACTTGAAGCTTTTTGATAAGCCAAATCATGTTCGGCTACAATTCTATCCAAATCATCGAATACATCGGCAGACGACATCGTTAAGACTTTTAAACAATCCGCTTCCACGTTGTTGCATCAACAGCTCCCGACGTTTTTTGACTGACTGACTATGTTGTCCTAGCATTCTTAAAGCTTTTTTATGTGGGCGGAGCTTGGCCATCAGGTCAGGTGTCATGGGAATATTGTTTTTCAACAAATTCAAGACCACTTCACTTATCACATTAATTTGATCTGAATTAGCATGATGTAATAACTCTTGACGTTTTTTCGATTGGCTTCTTTCAACACGGATTGTAAAAATGGGAGCTGACGTTTTAACCTACTCATCTTCGACCACGACGACGTTTGTAATGCTTGACATTGTCGGTAATTCCTTTTAAACCCTGACTGGTCAATTTTCCCAACATCGTCGTAAAAGTAGGAGCGGGTCCTGATAAAAACATACTAGCACCTTGAGCAATTTTATCCACCAAACGGGGTTTGCGTCGGTACAAAGCACCACCACGTTGCTTTTTTCGTTGATGTTTACGTTTGGCTCTCATGTTAAAAATGTCTTCCTATACTTCTTCATGCACGTTTTCATATTTTCCTGTTTTAGCATTTTTTACCAATCGCATAATGGTTCCTTTTCTTGGATGAGTCCAAAATTTTTTGGAAGTGATACCTCTTTTTCCTGTAAAGGCTTTTTTCAAAATGTCACCACTCCAAAATCGTTTAAATACATGTTTGGTAGACGGAATAAACTTTTTTACAGCAGCTTGAGCAATTTTGACAGCATCTGGTAAAACACCTTTACCTTTTCGTCTTACACGTTGCTTTCTACGTTGAGGTTTTCGTCTTTTACGCACTGCCATGGTTTGATAGTTTCCTCTGTTATGTTTTGGTTTTTATATCCTCCGTCGACCACAGATTGATGTAGTTGTTGATATTTTTGTAAACAGGTTGCGGGTAAAGGCGGTGTTAGATCCACCACAATGCCATCCACGGTAGTCATTTTTTTCGAAATTCTTTCACGCAGGTCAGGGTTCGTAATTCCATCAAAGCTTTGGCATACAGTATTGTGCAAAAGTAACGAGAGCGAATTTCGTCGAAATTCGACGAAAAGTTTCGAAAAGCTTCGAAAATGAGCGATATTTCGAACCAAACGAATATTCTTCGAATTTTCGTTGATTTTTCGAAGGTGCTATTCTTTTGCTGTTTGCGAAAAATCGCGCTAATCTGCGAAAAGTCGGGCGAAATTTCGAACGCCATTTCGCCGACAGTATCGAATTTTCGCAACTAAATTCGAAGAGGGCTTCGAAATTTCGAAGACTGTTTCGAAAAGTGCTTTAAACATTCGAAGACTGCTTCGAAATATCGAAGAGTGCTTTGACCCGAAGATCGTGACTGCTGCGTTACTTATTGCATTGAAATGCAATCCGCTTGTGTTCTCATGCAAATTTATCTCACTCACCGCGGACAGTCAGTTGTTATTCGGCCTTAAAACCGGAAAATACTCTGCTTTTGAAGGCCCAATTTGTCATAAAGATTACCACCATGCGCCCAGTATTTGTGGGCACTGTATTGCGAACGAAATTATAATTTTAGTAAACACCGATGCGGGCGAGTAGGCGCTTTTGTTTTGCAAGCGCCACGGCAAATTTATAAAAAGTTATAACTCCGGTTTAAAAAGGTCTACAACGACGATCGAAACGGGAAAGTACTCTGCATTTGGAGGCAAAATTTGTAATAAAAATGACCACAATGCGCCGAGTATTTCTCAGCGCTGTATTACGAGCGAATAATGTATTTAGTACAGGTAAACAATGACAGCCGTCGAGGAGCTTTTGTTTGGCAAGCGTCACGGCAAATTGATAAAACGTCATAACTCCGGTTTTAAAGGGCCTATAAAGATGATTGGCACGGGAAAATACTCTACATTTAAGGGTCCGATTTGTAATAGAGATGATACCAATTTGTATTAAAAAGTCGTGAAAGAGCCATGAAAAACTGGTTATCTTTGTTTTCATGGCCATGAAACATGCATTTATGAAATTCATGGTCTAGACATGATTCTTCTTGTGCACCATTAAAATGCCATGAAAAATATTCACCACCGTTAAAACGTCTTGAAATGAAACAGAAATTTGTTTTCATGGCAGTTTAACATACCATGAAAATAGCTTCTTTGGTATATGTACCATGAAAAAACAGTGAAAGTAATTTTCTGAAATTTCATGGGCTTTTCACTATTTCTAGGATTTTCATGACCCTGAAAAAAACACTGAAAGACCATGCACCCACCTAGCTATAGGATATAATGTAAGCGTGGCAATTGATTGGTTTTGTAATTTAATATCATGAATTACATTTTTTGCCTTTACAATACTATAAACTACTGTATTGATAGAGAAAAACATAAGATTTTATAGCTGTATCAAGGTCAATCACAGTTGTAGTTGATCAAAGCTTGCAAATACTTGTCCAGTCTTTTGTTGCCCATTATGTCATTCAAATTTATTGAAAATAACTGAAGTTCAAACTCAACACTTCTGTATCTTGCTCAGCTTCCATTGGTAATCGAACTCAATGTTCTTTTTCTGTAATTTCTTGAGAAGTTTCTTGAGATATCGAGCATTCCCAACTAGTCTAAAGTCTACTGGTAGCTCTAGTCCTTTTCCTCGCCCTTTGTTTATTCTACTTCCAGTGCATTCTGCTTCAATTTTGCCATACTCTGATAGAAATTCGAAGAAGAGTTTAGAAAGCTCAATAGGGACATGACCAACAATCCTGTCGTCCTCATTTTTTACCACAACTGCATACTTGCTGTGGCGATTATTGGGCTCCATTTCGCATATAAGAATCTCTCCAATGTAGACTGTGGCGTCCTTGAAATAAGCATGATAACCCCTTGTGCTTGCCTCTAAATATAGTTCATATTCATTCGTCATTATTCTAATGTGTGTGGGTTTATCCTTAAAAATCTGTCAAGGTTTTTCACGAATTCCAAGATGGTTCCTCACTCGCACAACCTGGCAGTGCCCGAAGTGGTTCCCGGGTAATATAACAAAGGAAACCGCTGGCCAATGCAGAGGCGCACAAAGTGTTCTTCCTCGTGTGTTGAACTTCACTGTTTGGAATTTTTATGAGCTGAATATATTAAGCTAAAACAAAGATGAATCGGACTTTATTCGATTGTGGCGTTCGAAAAAAAGTAGAATTGAAGAATGGTTGTATGCTTGACATCACGCCAACGATGGAAAAGACAGCTGAGATATCTAAAAGCGCTGAAGTAAAATGCAACGTCTGTGGTAAATCATTCAGAGGTCAACAATACCTTGACAGCCACATGAAATTCGAACACCCGATGACCGAGAACTCACACGAGGGTTCAAAGCAAGAGAATATGTTCGCCAATCGAAAGGAAGCAGATGCCCATTGCTCATTGCCTGAGGCTAGCCAGTCAGGAAGTAATGATCCCATTGCTCTAGACAGTAACGAAGTCGAAAGTCTTGGAAACAAGAGAAGGGGAAGTAAGAAGCGAAAATCGTACACAGTTGAATTCAAAAAGAAAACCCTGGATCTTTTTGATTCTTTGAAATCATCAAAACATAGATACAACATCTTATCGTCTCAAAAGAGAAAGGAGTTCATCGATCTTTGATTCAAAAGTGGAACAAAAACAGAAACCAAATTCTGAAGGAACTAGAACTAAATAAAAAGGGAAAAAATTCTGGGAATATAAGAGATGCAAGGCAGAGAAGAAAAATTGTGGCTGGGCGATCGAAGCAGAGTGAGAGGTATCCACTTGCAGCTAATCTATTGATTGCTGAATTCAAAGTTCGTAGAGCAGCTGGATGCAAGATTACAAAACTGTGGTTCAGGAAAAAGATGAAGGCAAAAATTGAGATGACTTATGGGAAAAAGGAGGCTGAAAGTTTCAAAGGAAGCTCTAACTGGTTCCAAAGGTTTAAGAAAAGGCACGATATAGTACTGAGAAGAAGAACAAACAAGAAGAAAAACTCTGCTGATGATGGTAGGTTAACCATCCAGAAGTTCCATCAAAATTTGAGGAAATCCCTGAAAACACAGAGGAGGCGGAACAGATCAACTATGACTGACCCCAAATATGGCAGGTGGACTCCTGAAAACAGGTACAATGTGGACCAGGTTCCTCTTCCATTTGTGGTGGACCAAGGGACTACCTATGACTCACGTGGCAATAAACAAGTCTGGGTTGCACAACCATCATCAGGTCTGGATAAAAGGCAAGCCACTTTGCAACTTTGCATAAGAAGTGAAGGAGAACAGAATGTAAAGCCTTCCCTTGTGTTTAGAGGGAAAGGGAATGTTAGTTCTCAAGAGAAAGAACAATATGATAAAAGAGTTGATGTGTATTTCCAGCAAAATGCCTGGATGGATGAGGTGACAAATATGCAATGGTGCAAGAAAACACTCATTCCTGGGGTTGGAAAAACTGACCAGGAAAAGGTGTTATTTGCAGACAACGTGTCCTTCCAACAAACCAAAGAGTTCCACGAGACATGTAGGAATGAAATCAGTACTTCTGTGTACATGCTACCAGAAAACCATACTGATAAAATTCAGCCAATTGATGCAGGATGTGGAAGGATGATGAAAGTGAAAATTGCTGCTGCAATGGACAGGTGGTTGGAGATAGATGACAATCTTGAAAAATGGCATGATAGACTTTCTACAAAGGACAGGCGAATACTTATGACTCAATGGACTGGGGAAGCCTGGAGTGAACTAAAAGAAAGCAAAGACTTTCTAAGACGGCTTTTTGAAAAGACCGGCTGCCTAATGACAACTGATGGCTCAGGAGACGAGAAAATCTCTCCCCAGGGCTTGGACGAATACAGTTTCTAAGATGCACAGCTGGCTTTTGGGTTACAGATCTACAAACAATAACAAGAGTACAAACCCTTAATGTTATTGTTTTGCTGATGTACATGTCAACACAGTAGTAAATCAGACTTTCAGATTTGCAGATGTACAGTGGACCTCTACTTTACACATTTCAAGGGTGGGGCAGCATATGGATCTGCCACAGAGCTATACATACACCCTTCTTGTTACTGTTTTGTTACATTACTGATTACAGTAGACCTATTTGAACATTAGGTTTTTAATTATTGTTCCATCAATTTATGTAATTGTCCAAAAACATGATTAAAATTTCTAGCAACATTTTTTATGCTGTACAGCACTGAATTTCAAAAAATTTAAGAACATTTAAGAACATCCTGAGGCTGATTTTTCACTAAGCATCCGATAAATACGAACACAATCAGTCTGACCTCTGAAATTGTGTGTTCTTATATGCGGGTGTTTACTGTATCTGATTTCCGAACTTTTGCAGAATATGATCCCTGTGATTCCTAGTTTCTTGTTATCCCGATAAAAACTTTTAAAATTGGTAGAAAAAGCAAGTTTCTCAGTTGTCGTTAGGGGGGCCGCCATCTTGAATGGAATGAGCTTTTCTGGTCAGCAGCATCTCCAACACAGCGGATAGGGGCCTGGGATTCAGCGTGAAAAAGAGGCTGAAAAATTCGTTTTTTGTTTCCTCCCAGTTTAAACAGAGAAAACCTTCCCTTCAAGAACCTCTAAACATGGATTCCCTAATTTAACAAATAGGTAAGTACAAAATATGTATTATAAATTTCTAAACAGTCTAAGTTTGGCTTCAAACGAATACATGTAGTGAGATTTATACACGATCTTATTAAGTTTATAGAGATACGTATTACATATGATGCTTGCTTAGCAAAGATGTTGGGGTAAAAACAAGAACTTAGCTTTATAATTTGAGATTTAGGTTTACTTTCTAACTCTACAAGCTACTGCAGTCAATTATTTGAATTTGATCTTCGGGTTACAATTAAAATTGTGCATACTTGAGGGACATTGATTGTATACAGCTCTACATGTACATATCATGTAAGCTTATTTCTATTTTGTTCCTATTGATTGCAGAAGCAGTCTTGAGGAACAGCTTGAAGTAAAATACTGTTGCTGAAACAAACAGCCTTTTCTCAACTGCAATTAGATCACTGACTGCTTGCATTGGACAACAAGGACATATTTTAACTTGTTTGAACTGTGATCACAGTTATTAAAAGTTCTCCTGAAGATACGTTTTACTATAGTATCAATATTGATCTTTGGATCACTGAACTTTCAGTATTAAACATTGCCTAAGTCCACTTGTTGATTCTTTTGACCTGAGTAAATAGCATGTTGATAACTAGCATTGTAAAAAAAGACGGTTTTTTATATGGACATTTTTCATGGTATTTTCACTTCTTTTGGACAAAATTCATGGCATTCGTGTGAGAGGTGCCATTCCTTGTAGCAAATAATGAAAATGCCATTGTAATGCCATTAAAAAAATCATGGCCATGAGTTTTTGTACCTTTCATGACTTTTTCCTGGGCCATGAAAAATTTCATTCCATTAAAAAGGCATTAAAATAGACCGTTAAAAAAGCCTGAAATTTTGAGTCGCCAGACATGAAAATTAAGTGCTTTTTCATGGCCATGAAAAAGCTGTTAAAAGCCATACCATGAAATGACCATTACTTTCTCATATTAATAGCTTTATCATGGCCATGAAAGGTACAAAAACTAAGAAGTTTTTAATGGTAAAATTAATGGTTATTTCATGGAGCATAAACATGAATTACTAGTTGATGTACCATGAAATATTTATTACTATCACATTAATCTCCTCTGAAACTTACATTAAACTGCCATGAAAAATTCATGGCATTTTAAGAGTGTTTGGTTGATGTGCTGAGTATTTCCTCGGTACGTTATTGCAAACGAATGAAATTTGTGTGGAAAGCAGAAGCCGCTGAGATTCTCGCGAGGCTTTGTCACACTACGCTTGAGAACAATACTTGGATGCGTAAACATGGCAACCGTTTGTTTTTAATAAATCGTGAAACTTTGAACGCATCACTACTCAGTAAGCAATCATGCCGAAGGTATCTTCTTATACAAGAAAGCGAATTCAAGTTCTGTGTGAACGCGATCTTCATCCCGTAGCGATATTTAAAGAGTTGAAGGCTGAAGGTTTATCAGTCAGCTATCCGAGTGTCGCAAGGATAATCAACAAGTTTAAACTCACCAGATCTCTCGAGAACCTCCCAAGATCAGGCCGGCCAACAAAGCTGAATGAAGCAGCGAAAGCCTTCATCGATGCTCAGATGCGGAAGAATGATGAAACCACCAGCCGTCAAATCCAAAAACGGCTCGCCAAGCGTGGTGTCACGGTCCATTCTTCAACAGTTCGAAGAGCGCGAAATGAACAAGGCTGGACCCTGCAAAACACGGCTTACTGCCAGATGATTCGCGAAGCCAACAAAGTCAAAAGACTGGAGTATGCCCAGCGAGTGATAGACACTGGCGATACGTTTCATAACGTTATCTTCAGCGATGAATGCTCTATTTCCTTAGAGCAGTTCCGCTGCACGTGTTACCGAAAGGTTGGTGAACCCGCGAAGCGGAAACCCAGGCCAAAGCACCCGCTGAAATTGCACGTCTGGGCCGGAATAAGCAGACATGGTGCAACAAATATCTGCATCTTCGAAGGAGTGATGGAAGCTGGTCTTTATTACAGTATTCTACGAGACACCCTGATTCCCTTCATCCGTGACACCTTACCAAACCACAGATTTATGCAAGACAATGACCCCAAACAAACCTCCAGACTCGCGAAAGACTTCTTCCAGGAGAATGGGATCAACTGGTGGCGAACCCCCCCAGAAAGCCCAGATTTGAACCCCATAGAGGATCTGTGGCATGAACTTAAGTTTTACTTAGAAACTCGAGTCAAGCCCACGACGAAGCAGGAACTCATTGATGGCATTAGAAAATTCTGGAGAAAGAAAGTGACCGTCAAAAAGTGCAATAGGTACATCGACCACGTCCTTCGAGATGCCATCCCAGAAGTAATCACCCAGCAGGGGGGAGCAACTAAACATTAAAAATCCTGTAGGTCGAACTCAATGAGTTCGACATTGCACTCTACGGGTGACAAACAAAACGGCTCCTTTAGGAGCCACCACATTTAATAAAAGTTATGACCAACATGCAATGATAACAAATTCCCCGTTCGATAAATAAATGCGCGCGCAAACTTCCTCTATGACATCATACTGATAAATGATTAGAAACACCTCCCGCCAAACTGCAAAAGAGAGTTATAAAGTCCTCGAAAAAAGTCACACATCCAAGCTGCAAAAGGGAGGGTCAAAAGGTAATTATTTGATGCTTGCATGATTACAACAAAACAAATAATTATTGTTTCGTCTAAGTTTATTTGTCGCGTGAGTAAACTCAAGCGCGTGCTACCTAATTCTAGCGGTCTTCATTTCTCAAAGCACTTTAAAACAACGTTAATTCTTTTAAAACTAGAAGAAAAAATGTGCAAAAAAAAAACAAACAATCAAAACAACATGCGCACAATAAAAATCCAGCGGCCGAAAAAATTCATACCGGCCAGTGAAGCTGCAAAAGAGTGTTCAGAAGTTAATTAGTTTTAAAATCTATTGTTACTAGCGGCTTGTCGGTCCTCGGCCTAAAAAAAGTCACACATCCAAGCTGCAGAAGGGAGGGTCAAAAGGTAATTATTTGATGCTTGCATGATTACAACAAAACAAATAATTATTGTTTCGTCTAAGTTTATTTACGTCGCGTGAGTAAACTCAAGCGCGTGCTGCCTAATTCTAGCGGTCTCCATTTTTCAAAGCACTTTAAAGCAAAGTTTATTCTCTTAAACCGAGAACAAAAAATGTGCAAGTAAAAAATAAAAAAAAAAACAAGCAAAACAAAAAAAACCAAACAAATAAGACAGCATGCGCACAATAAAATCCAGCGGCTGAAAAATCTCACACCGGCCGGTGAAGCTGCAAAAGAGTGTTTAAAAGTTAATTAGTTTCAAAATGTATTGTTATTAGCGGCCTGTCCGTCCTTGGCTAAAAAAAGTCACACATCCAAGCTGCCAAGGGGTGGGTCAAAAGAGTGTTCAAAAGTTAATCAGTTTTAAAATGTATTGTTCTGCACTGTTCATTCTTATGATAACATACACCGTCCACGCAACAATAGGAACTGTTAAAGCCAATCAGATTTTAGGATTTTCGATCCACCAGAACTAAAAATTTCGTATAAAAGGCTTTTTTAATGCTGACTCAGTTTAACACTTGTTGACGCTTGTCCAGTGATATTCATCCAAACGAACTTTCAAAATGAACAACCAGATTGCTCGCGTGAACTGGAGTCGTGGCAGGTACTCCGATAAGCAAAATGACACAAAACCACTTTGAACCGATAATGTTTGAAATCACTCCAACCTTTCACAAAGGTTCCTGCTGCTGCTAAACTGGCCACCAAAATACTATTTTTCAAAATGGGACCCACAATCATACCTGTGGCCACCAAAAATAAGGCTAAACCATTCAGGCAAGCATGCCACCATTTGTAACACTGTAATTGATGTCGATAACACCACCATTGTTGATGATACAGCTTATACAAAGCAATTTTCACAGGTTGAATAGGTGGCGTAACACATCGGAATCCACCATCATTTTCCATGCATGATCCTCCAACGTCCAAATCAATTCACAAAAATACGTTTCACCGTACCGATCGACCACACATTCTATCTGTGGCATACGTCTTTGTCTAATCAAATATACTTTTTGCATCATTTGATAATCCATGTCACTCAACAACATCTCAGATACATGATCGCGTGCTACTTTTTCAAAACAGCTCCAAAACAATGGTGGTTCTAAACCCCGCAAACGTCGACTTTTTCTGGTTTTACCCGTACCAGACATCCAGTACATGAAAGGTAGTTTACTCGTCATAGTGTGAACGTTTCTGATAGGCCTGGGTCCATCCTTCGTCTTTTAACACATGAGCATACAAACGATGCTGGTCGGACGAAGCAGGATGTAAATCCATGAGCATGTAACCAAACGGATGAGCTGTCACATGTTGAAACGTGTCTAAACAATCTTTCCATTCGCTGGGAAATGATTGGAGTAAGACATTCCGTACACCTAATTGATCCCTCGGGTTTTTGAAAGCTACAATGTAATGGGCATTACGCGAAATACTTTTTCCAAGCAAGCTGAAAGTTTCACAGGCGACTAATTAAATTCCACAGCACCGAAACGCGCTCCAGGTGATTTTCGCGCGTGATCTAGCTTTTTAATTAATTTTCCTTTTTTATTTTTGTTGTTTTCCTTCACACTTTCCTTCCACGTTTCTTACTTACTCTCTTTCTGCCGCCTTTTAGGGA
This sequence comes from Siderastrea siderea, assembly GCA_964030785.1. Lineage (NCBI taxonomy): Eukaryota > Metazoa > Cnidaria > Anthozoa > Scleractinia > Rhizangiidae > Siderastrea > Siderastrea siderea. The sequence continues at coordinate 26,851,434 of OZ034977.1, read as the reverse complement.
TCCCTCTAAATACCCCTACTTGAAGTCCTCTCTTCACTCCACTTGCCTTGTGCATCTCTGGTGTATAACTCTCCCTTTGGCGTCCAAGTATGTTACGCTCGTTTCCATCACGGACTACAAATACCGGGGTTGAAGGTTTCCAACATGGCGATAAGGAACTCACACTGAAATGTCTGGCCATTAGCTGCATGGCACTGAGTTTTTGCAAGCAGTTCCAATTCTGCACCAACTGGCTATGTGACAGCCATCAGAAAAACCTCACAATTTACCAGCACCAACAAGCCTTGCACGGCTTCTACCTGATGTCCCCGAGTGAGTCACAGCAGACTCGGCAGACCCTTCAGCAGTCCCTTTGTGACATTCAGCTGGAATTCATCACTTTGTGCAATGCACCGGCACCGCCATTGCGCCTCTGGGCGAAAGGATGAGATAATACAAATTTTATTCAGACCTTGACAACATTAACAATGGGCTTACTACTCCGCGACTTAGAGGAAATTGGCTGTCCGTCACTGAAAACATTGCCACAATCCAAATGGATAACTCCGTTGTCAAAGGCACGTACACTGAACAAGTGGCTGCTGTCACAAGACATTTAATGAAGCACAGACATTTCCCTTAGGCAAGATACCTTATTTTTATTTAATTACTTTTCATTATCATCATCCTAGTTTTGCCTTGTTCTATTATTCGTTAGCTGTATTTTTGGAACCCCCGAGACCGCTATATATGGTAGCTCAGTTTATGCCACCGTTCAGGCACAAAAACCCAATACAAAATTTCAAAATCTTTCAAAATAAAGAAATAAAATACCAACAACAAACATACAGACAAAGTTTTCAAAATATTATCGCTACGCTTCTATAGATTAAGTTTACTTTAATTGCTCGACCCAGGAGGGTTTCGAGCTAAGGTCGGAGGAATGTGAGAAGAAGAAAGTACTCTTGATAAGTTTTGCTTGCTTCGCTGTTAAAAATATAGAAAATCCAACATAGAAATATTTCCTTAGTTTCAGTTCAGTAAACCGTAACTGGCTGTGTGACAGCCCTGACAAAAGCCCCACAATTTACCAGCACCAAGAAGCCTTGCACGGCTTCTCCCTGGTGTCCCCGGGCAAGTCACAGCAATGAGCACCGCTTCTCCTTCGGCAGGCCTTTTGGGACATTGAGCTGGAATTCATCACTTTGTGCAATGCACTGGCACCGCCATTGCACCTCTGGGCGAAAGGCTGAAATAATACAAATTTTATTCGGACCTTGACAACATTAACAATGGGCTTACTACTCCGGAACATACAGGAAATTGGCCGTCCGTCGCTGAAAACATTGCCACAATCCAAATGGATAACTCCGTTGTCAAAGGCACGTACACTGAACAAGTGGCTGCTGTCACAAGACATTCAATGAAGCACGGACCTTTGCCTTAGGCAAGATACCTTATTTTTATTTAATTACTTTTCATCATTATCATCATCTTAGTTTTGCCTTGTTCTATTATTCGCTACCTGTATTTTGGGACCCCCCGAGACCGCTATATATGGTAGCTCGGTTTATACCGCCATTCACGCACAAAAAAACCAAGGTACAAAGTTTCAAAATCTTTCAAAATCAGAAAAAAAAAACCAGCAACAAGCATAAAGACAAAGTTTTCAAAATATTATCGCTACGCTTCTATTAAGATTAAGTTTACTTTCATTGCTCGACCCAGGAGGATTTCGAGCTAAGGTCGGAGGAATGTGAGAAGAAAGTACTCTTAATAAGTTTTATTTGCTTCGCTGTTAAAAATATAGAAAATCCAACATAGAAATATTTCCTTAGTTTCAGTTCAGTAAATTGAACTACTCCCTGCCGTTAAGTGTATTGAATCATACCTGTAAAAAGTGTTAAACTGTAATTGTAACCTGCACTAGTCTTTTGTTAAACTGTTATCTACCTGTTTTGTTTCGAAAGTAAATTCCGTTTTCCCCAATCAAACTTCTTTTACGCAATGAGATAATGTTAACTCAGACTTCTTAATCAACTGTGTAATTTCCGCTATTTTCGATATATATATATACAGGTGCTTTATAAGCTATTCTTTGGTGAAAGTTCTGGTGATATCTTGGAGATATCGCAGTATTTAAGAGGAAGTTTCCAGAAAAATCGAACAAAAATGATTTTTTGCGGCAAGGCTAAAAAACAGAGAGTTCGCTCATCTTCTGCATATAGGTAGCCCTTAGTAAAACTAAAAACGTTATGTTGTTTTTTCTTCAAATATTGTTATTTTTCTGAGAAATATGAAATTTTCGATTTCACGTCTGGACTCGATTCAGAGGGTCTAAACTGGGTTGAAAATCGACCATTTTCATTCGATTCGCATGTCAAAACGATCAAGCGCAGAAAAAAATTAATACAACAGGTTGATTGCATGACTCTTCCTTGTCCAAAGAAGCATAGTTTCAAGAGTTTTGGTTTAATTTAATTATTCAACGGTAAACAAAACCAGACGATTCTCACGCGGCATGAAAGTCGGTCGGTCAAAAGAATCGTCATTTTCACCATGTGCCATATCTCGGAATTCCTTGAGATGAAGGTATTTCAACTGTAGAAGGATGATACTTCCAAAATATGCAAAGTTTGGTTTGGGCCAATGATTAAGCACTTGTCAAAAAATTATTCAAAATCGTACAAAAACGGCACAAAATCACGCCAGCCTTCGAATGCGTGACCAAAAGTATTACCACCGTATTTGTTATTTAAATCAATTTAATCGCAATACTAGCAATACTAAGGCATAAATCAACATAAATATGTTCACCTTTGCTCGGTTTTGATGTCCTGACCGTTGCAATACGTTTCTTTCCTGTCATTTCTTCAATGGCTTCCCGTTCAGTTCGCATGCTCTTGTCGACTCTTGAACGCGAATCCGTCTTGCGACTGGTGAATTTGAAGCAACCACTGCTAGGTTTTTATCCAAATATGTATCGTCATGATTAACGTGCGCTACTTGTGTTACTTGATTAAGCCATATTTCAGGAAATAACCGGCAAAGCGTTTTCAATGAGCCACTTTGCAGTGCCTGTTGGAGATGAATTATCACAGATTGGCGAGCAAACCGGGCAAAAGGTGGATTCAGCAATGGTATCCAGAGGTATGAGGACAGCTAAAGACAAGAACGGCGAGCGCCTTTTAAATAGCAACTAGTTTCTTACAAGCGGACAGGTTGCTAGTTTCTTTTCACGTCTGGCCTCAAAGCGAAGTGTTGATGTTGGTACTGACTCTGAGTCGCAAAGTGACGACGAAGACGAAGCAGAGAGGAAGCCCAGCAGAGGCAGACCCTAAGAAACGAAATGATGACTGACATTTCAATCCAGCATGCGCATCCAATCGTGTATGATGCTCATAACATCTGTGACCTCGTCAAAAATTCGAAGCTTTCAAAGTTTTCTATCAAAATGTTAGATGAAATTTGCTCTTCTTTTGGACTTGATGTATTAAAGATCAACGTAAAGAAAAAGAAGCCATAGATAGATTTGTTGACAAACGTTGTCATGGGCTGCCACTACCAGAAGAGCACTCACTGACTAGTGATGGTCACTTGTACGCTTGAACAGTGCAATCCGAGTCCCAAAATTTATTTAAATCTCTCGATATCTCTGCCATAAACAGGCCGCTGCTAAGATTATTTTCGTGTCTATGTCGTTGTCAAGTATGCGAAATTTAGTGTCCGGTAGCGATGCTTTTAGTTATGTAAACCATGCTTGTTATAATATCATCGAGAAACAAAATTATCGGGTACAAGAACGGTGTATTTTTGACCATTTTTAGGAAGCCCAAAACAACCTTTATTTTATTTCATTTTAAACGCCAGAGCTTTCTGTTTGTATCGAAAGGAGGCAGAACCGGGAGCGAAGGAAAACCGAGCCTTGATCGTTTGTTAAAAAAACAACAACGACAAGAAAAATAATGGTGATTGTCTTTTTTTCTCTCTCTGATTTTGAACGTAAGCAGAACTTATAAGTTAAGCAAATCACGTAGTAAATACGAGTTTGTGATAATTCATCTCCAAACACTTTCGAACCATGGGTTCAGCTGAAATTCAAGACCCTACCCTCACCCCACCCCGTTAAGTACAAAAACTGTCACGCTTGTCTCGGAAGTATGCAAATTACTTCGCTTTTCGAATAACAATGGCTTCCAACGGGCACTGCAAAGTGGCTCATTGAAAACGCTTTGCCGGTTATTTCCTGAAATATGGCTTAATCAAGTAACACAAGTAGCGCACGTTAATCATGACGACACATATTTGGATAAAAACCTAGCAGTGGTTGCTTCAAATTCACCAGTCGCAAGACGGATTCGCGTTCAAGAGTCGACAAGAGCATGCGAACTGAACGGGAAGCCATTGAAGAAATGACGGGAAAGAAACGTATTGCAACGGTCAGGACATCCTAATCGAGCAAAGGTGAACATATTTATTTTTATTTATGCCTTAGTATTGCTAGTATTGCGATTAAATTGATTTAAATAACAAATATGGTGGTAATACTTTTGGTCACGCATTCGAAGGCTGGCGTGATTTTGTGCCGTTTTTGTACGATTTTGAATAATTTTTTGACAAGTGCTTAATCATTGGCCCAAACCAAACTTTGCATATTTTGGAAGTATCATCCTTCTACATTTGAAATACCTTCATCTCAAGGAATTCCGAGATATGGCACATGGTGAAAATGACAATTCTTTTGACCGACCGACTTTCATGGCGCGTGAGAATAGTCTGGTTTTGTTTACCGTTAAATAATTAGATTAAACCAAAACTCTTGAAACTATGCTTCTTTGGACAAGGAAGAGTCATGCAATAAACCGGTTGTATTCAATTTTTTCTGCGCTTGATCGTTTTGACATGCGAATCGAATGAAAATGGTCGATTTTCAACCCAGTTTAGACCCTCTCAATCGAGTCTAGACGTGAAATCGAAAATTTCGTTTTTCTCAGAAAAATAAAAATATTTGAAGAAAAAAACAACATAACGTTTTTAGTTTTACTAAGAGCTACCTATATGCAGAAGATGAGCGAACTCTTTTTTTTAGCCTTGCCGCACCTTGTTGAATTTTTGTGGAAACTTCCTCTTAAGTCTACTGTTGGAGCCAAGTACTGTCTACTCTTTGAGTCTCAGTGAGTGGTTTCTTCTGTAGAGATTCCCGTACTTCCCCAAGTTGAAGATGTTTCATAGTTTTCAGTTATAGTCCTGTTAGCCACAAAACTTGTCATCACACTTATCGCATGTTCTATTAGGTGAAGTTTTTTGAAGGTACATCTGAGTATCCTCATAAATGTACGACATAATATCAATTTACCCTCAACTGATACAGTCCATACTATCCTTTATTTTACATTCTTTAAGATTTGGTACTTTTTTACACCACAAGTACCTTTTGGCCGACTACTTTTCATTTTTGGTCCAATAACTACCTCATCAGTATTTTCGTTCAACCCACGTTTCGTAGCTAGTATGGTGTTTGTTGGTGGTGTGCACACTGATCGAGATTGAAGAAGGTAACTATGACAATGAAGAAGTAAGTGACAATGAAACTAGAGACATTGATTTGATGGCAAGTGATGACGAAGAGGACAAAGAGAAGATTGAGCCTGTGGATGAAGAAGATCGGGCCTTCATTGAGAATGAGGTGAGACGAGAAAACTACCCTTCCTTTTACAGAAGATTAAATGTAGAACTAGATCATGGTAGAAGACAAGAACAAAGAAAGAGGCAAGAAGAGATGGCGGACAGTAAAGATTTGTTATTTGGTGAAGAACAAATCAGGGACAACAAAGTCCTCAACAAGCTGGCAGAATAGTTCAAGGAGTGCCTAAACAAACTTCCAGTCTTGGGCTTCAATTCGCGAAAATACAATTTGAAGCTCCTGGATATATAAAACTACGTGGTGGCTGGATTCAGGTACGACCAGTTTCTTAATGCCTAAGAGTGCAAACAGACAAAAGGTTTCTTTCCTTTCGAGTGGGTAGGACAGATTAGACAAGCTAAAAGAAACAACTCTGTCACCACATGAAGCCTTCTATTCCTCCTCCCTCAAGAGCAAAAACATCACGGACCATGAGTATGCCTCCTGTCAGTAAATCTGGGAAGGGGGAAAAAAGTCAAAGAAGCAGAACGAGGCCAGGCAGCTAAGCTATGTAAGAAGATTGTGGGATGTGAATTAAAAGCACTTCATTTGTTGGCCGTCATACAGAATATGCCAATGGGAAGCTATACAAGGTGCTTTGCAGGAAACAACTTCAAACCTCAAGGCTCTATATACATGGCAATTGGATGGCTCCAGTGGGTGACTCTCAAAGAAAGAATCCATATCAATTGAACAATACAGAAAAGCGAACTGGAGATCAAAGACTTCCCGTAGATGGGTTTCACTGGCATGGTCACGATTGTGCTCTAAAGCAAGCGAAAGATGTCAATGCAGAATGCAAGAAATCCATCGTTAACATGATTAAAGAAACAAGAGCCAATAAAGAATGCATTAGAGGCAAAGATTATGGAATGGTGGAGAGGTGGGGATGTCAGTGGCAACAGACGAAGAGAACAGACTGTGAATTACAAAGATTTATTGCCATTAAAGTCAGAGGAAAGTTACATTGAGTGAAAATTACAAGCCCAGGGCAAAATTTGAGTGAGTAGAGAAGATATTTGACAGCTCGTGAAGGCACAGGCAGAGGAGCACAACATCATGGCTCAACTTCGATGCAGTCTCATTGGCAGCATGAAATCTTGTTGGCCACCCCATTACTAAAATGGTACTTTGATCATGATTTGAAGGTGACAAAAGTCTATCGAGTCATCGAATTCACCCCTGAACCCTGCTTTAAACCGTTTGGTGATGCAATATCGAGCGGCTGCCAATCAGGCAATTATTGACTTCTGAGTCTCTGCCAGATACAGAGACGCGGCCAATTACTTCTGCTCACTGGTTGCACGACAAGGGGCTTCCTCAGACCATATGACGTACATTGTAAGCGTGTGAACATTTCCTTTGTTAGTGCTTCATATATTTCTATTCTATAGTTTCACGTATATTTAACCTTATACATTTAGCCGGATTTATTCTTTAGCGTTTCGCAGGGGTAACTGTTTAACTTTTTTGTTAATTACCTATTTAGGACGACTGGTAACCATTTGCTTTTCCCAAAAACAAAATTCGCTACAAACTTCTCTCCCGGCACCTTTAATTTGGGAAAGCATATAGATTTGGATACTTATCAGAAAATACTGTTTAGCCGTACTTTAATCATATGCACAATAACTTGTTTTTGTGAAAGGAATATTTAATCAGTTAATCGCTCTATTTAGCCTTGATTTGGTCTTAGCGAATAAGTATAACTAATGGCATCATGTATTTAATCAAGAAACAGCCACCAGTTCGTATTTAGCCATATTATCTGATAAATTTTTGCTTGTTTTATTCAATGTTCTTACTAAAACTGCATGAGAATTCTAAACAACAGACCTTGGTTAATGTATGCAATCTCTCAACAAAAATGTATTCAGAACTGTAGATGTGTACATTTGTCTTTTGGTATCACACTAACCTAAGGACTCGCAAAATCAAGGAGTCAGCAGTTCTTTTGTCTTAACACTATTTCATGAGCAAAGTTCGCAATTTTGTTGTTATACGGAAAACTACTGCCCTATAAGGAAACTCTTAACAATTAGGTGCATGTCAAATCAAGTTTTTAAGTCACGTTTCTGTTTACAAGGCATGATGTGATATTGCATCACTGTACTCTGTGGTGTTGTTTTCACTTTGTGGTACAGCTACTTAGCTGTTGCTCCCTTGTGTTTTTCTTTCATAACCTGTGTGATGGAACAATTATAGTTTATTCTTTTAAAAACAGAATCAATGGAAAACACCTGAAGTTCAATTCGCGCGGGAAACTTTCCCACCTGTTTTTACCTGTTATTTTAGTCGCCTTCTCTTTCCCCTTATCTTTAACTAACAACGTTATTAGATCAGTGCTAGTTCGCGTTATAATTTTACCCTTCATTGAGTTTTTCACGGCCCCAAAACTGCCTCTATTGCCGTCTAATTAACTATGCTATTCCGTCAACCAATAATGCTAACTAACGCTTGTTAAATTATTACTTAAGTTTTGCTTAGTCACATACTGTGTTTTCCATTGGTTCTGTCCACTGTAATTCTCACCCAGAGTTGTAAATTAATGCTGATACAAACAACATGTAATCGGATTAAGTAACTTCCGGACTGACGTCCATAAGATAGGGAAAAAACATTGTAAAACAGAAAATGATTGATTTGTGATTGAGTGCTAAAAAGTTAATTGTTGTTTTGCTGCTGACAAGCTAGTCGTTGTTTGGGTATTTCGTGGAAAGTTTGAACTGTCATATACAAAGATCCCTAAGTACTGGCGTACTTCTCGTCAAGCAAGCAGACTTACAAAGAGCATCCCCGTGCCAGTACAAATGGCGGAAAATCCGAGCAAAGGAAACCAAACCATGCAACGTAAGACCCTTTAATTCACTCTTTCACTCCCTTGTTGTTTGTTTGTTTGTTTTACCCTTTCCCTTATTTCAACATTAGAGCATGTTATTAGGACACTACCATACGTGAGAGTTAAGCTTCATTGTATTTCTAAGCTTTTGGTTTCTTTGTGATCGCTTTGTTAGTTAATGTGTTCATCGTTAGGTTAGTTACCAGTAACAATATTGTTTATTAGAAGTGTTAGTCACTTACAGCGACGGGTAGTCCCTTTTCCTGGTAATTTTGCCATATTTTTCCTTCAACGGGAACAAATACGAACAAGTACCTTCTGAACCCTCTGAATTAACGAATATATATGTCAGTTTCCTTCACAACCATTTAAGTCCTTTTCCTTTTTACTTCATTTTTTTTTTCTCCCTCTTCTTATTCTTTTCACGCTGTTAACCCGCGCTCAAGCGAAGCAAGCAAAATCAGCGACATATTGTCAGTGCCCACCCCCTAGTGAGGTCGACGTCAATATTTCACAAGCACCAAACATGACAGAAAAATTAGCGGAAGATTTTCAACAAATGCTTACTGGGTTTCAGAAAACATTCGCACAAACCCAGGATGCTAGTGCCCAGCAGGTGGCTGCCCTAACGGACGCGCTAAAAAGTAATTCACAGCATGTCCCAACAGGTTATAACACCAAACCACCCGTTTTTCGTGGCGAGGGAACTGACGACCTCGACCAGTTCCTTCAATTGTTTAAATTATACGCCGATTTCTATAACTGGTCGGCTCCTATGCGGCTAAAAGCATTACCGCTTAACCTCCAAGGGCGCGCTAAAATATGGTTTAATTCCCTTGAAACAGAGAGCTTCACAAGTTATCCTGAGCTTGTAAAATTGTTAAAAGATCATTTTAATTCCGGCGCGTCCGAATGGCTCGTACGCAACGAGCTGGATCAGCGTAAACAAGGTCCGAATGAGTCGGTTACTATTTATAGCGATGACATATGCCGTCTATGTCAACGCTTAAACTTACCAAAAGCAGAGTGGCGACATGCCTTGGTCCGGGGACTTCACTCCGAATTATGAAGCCATGTTGTACCACAACAGCCCGCAACATACGAGCAGGCAGAAAATTTGGCAGCACTGAAAGAAGCGTTATCAAAAACCGAGCCTTCAGTTGCGAGTTTGACGAAGGAATTACAGGAAACTTTACACAAGTTTCAAAACGGTTCAGGTAGTGCCTCGCACCAACAAACTGTCGCTGCATACAAAATGACGAATGCAAATGACCAGTTGCCAATTACCGGTGGCGAAATTCACCGCCTTATACAACGGGAAATTCGTAGTGCCCTACGGGATTCCCATCAAGGAAACTCCTTCACGTTTAACCGCCGACCTACTAATGGTGGTAATTACTCTCGGACGCCTGATTTCCTCCCTCGTAATAGGCGAACACCCCAAGGTGTCCCTATTTGTAACAACTGTGGGCGCCGTGGTCACACGGCCTACAATTGCTACCAAAGGGACCCCAGGATACCCAGGGATCCTAGAGCCCAAACTCCCCGCAACCCTTCTCCCCCACATAACAGATCACCCCAGGGAAACTAGGGAGGGCCTCTACGTCATATCGGGAACCCGTAGGGGTCACTAGTTATTATTTAAATTCCATATCATATTCCCAGGACCAAAATCGCGACAATCGTTGCCTCCCCCCGGAAACAACATATAAATTTACCCAGTTGGCGTCCTCGCATGATAATGACTCCCTTTCCTATACTTTTGAACCCCCTAACTACGAAAATGTTATAACCCAACATGACACACAGCATTATCACAATACAGTCCCTAGCCACCCGCATCAGGTTCCTACCTGCCATCGTTTAGATACCCACTCATCTGGAACTAACTCCCCACCAGCACCCCCAGCCCTTGAAGCCAGTAATTACCAACACCAGGTGCAAAGTCTTATGGAGTTTGTAGGTTTAAATCCATTAGACTCAAATCCATGTGCCCCAGAAGATAAGGAAATCGCTCCCGTTCCAATTGCAAAAAGAAACGAAAGTTGTATGCCCTCTGAAAGTATTGTTTCCGATGAAAATGTTACCACAATTAAATTGTTACATGTCGCTGCGTCCAGACTGCACGAAAATGTTGATGTAGTTAAATTATTAAAGGAGGCAGTTTCCAAGTTGGAGCAGCGAACTATTGAGTTAAATACAGGCATAAATGCCGACCAGATATTACATGATATTACTGAATGTGTGGCCACAGAACCAGAATATATTTTAGTTGATGAAGATATACAGGAAACAACTAACCCAGAGAACATAACGCTATATGAAGACATGGAACCAAAAGACGTTATAATTAGCCAAAAAAATATTTCGGATACTGAACGGGCAGTCTCAATTACACACATGTTATCACCTCAGTTGGCACATTTTACTGATATCAACCTTCAGAGTCAACACACTCCCGATGACTCCATAGTACAGTTAAATGATAAATCAGGCAATCTTACTCTTCAGGGATATATAGGTGGGTTGTCTATCCCTTTCTTAATAGACACAGGGGCAGCTATCACTTCAATCAGTTTGGCCCTCTGGCAACGCCTACCAGCACCAGTTAAACACCCTCCCCATCCCACCTCAACCCTGTCAGTAAGAACCGTCAATGGAGACCCAATGATAGTTCAAGGCTCGGTCCCAATCCCCCTCCAAATTGGACACCACACTTTTACCCATAATGCCCTTGTGATAGAAAATCTTCTGCATGATGTTATTTTGGGTAAGGACTTTTTAGAACGCTTTAAAACCATCATTGACCTAGAACATCACACAATCTCTCTCCATCATGAGTTTGCCTTTTCAAAATATCCCCTCCCTGCAGACGAACACCACCCTGTAAAACCTCTCCTATGTTCCGTACATGCCTTTAAGACATATGTTCTCCCTCCTAATAGTGAGACCCTTGTCTGTGGTAAATTAAGTGTTCCCGTTCCGCAAGGAACTGTGGGAATTACAGACCCAAGGGCTGAACTCTCAGACCGTTATCATGTTTGTGGAGCAGCAGAATTAGTATCCTCATCACCTTCCAATACTGTCCCCATACGACTCTTAAACCCATCCACCATGCCAGTCACAATCTACCGACGTGCCCAATTGGGAACTTTCATGGCCACTGACAAGGACCTCTTAGCAATCAGCCTCTCCAATCAGCCCTCAGGTGTAACCGAGACTGACTCTAATGTTCCCTTATTAGGTGACCCCAACATCACCTTCGATCTCTCCCAGAGCAATTGGCCCCTACCTCAACAAGAACAACTCCTAGATTTGCTATCTAAATATCAGGACGTGTTTGCCCCCACGGCCTCACACCTGGGGCGTACAGGGGAGGTCCAACATACCATTGATACTGGGGATGCCCCACCTATTAGACTACGCCCATATCGTACATCTCCAGGTCAAAGGGAAGAAATTGATACCCAAATCACCGACATGTTATCCCAGAATATCATTCAGGAATCAGTTAGTCCCTGGGCAGCCCCTGTCGTTCTTGTAAAGAAAAAGGATGGTACTACTCGCTTTTGTGTTGATTACAGGAAATTAAATGAGATAACTAAGAAAGATTCCTACCCCCTCCCACGTATTGATGACACCCTTGATGCATTACAGGGGTCCCAAATTTTTTCCACTCTCGATTTAAGGTCTGGTTATTGGCAGATCGAATTACACCCCACTGCTAAGGAAAAGTCCGCGTTCATTACTCACAAGGGCTTATATGAGTTCACTGTTTTACCATTCGGGCTCTGTAATTTGCCTTCCACCTTTCAGCGCTTAATGGAACACGTCCTCCGGGGACTTAATTGGAAAACATGCCTAATCTACATAGATGACATCATTATCTATTCACGGAGTTTTGAAGAACATCTTCAACACTTGGAAGACGTGTTCCTTAGGCTACGACAGGCTAATGTTAAACTCAAGCCATCAAAATGTTTTTTTCGCCAGAAATAGTGTGGAATATCTCGGCCATGTTGTTTCCAAAGATGGTATTCAACCAAACCCTGACAAAATCCGTGCAGTTACAGAATTCCCTGTCCCTAAGAATACCAAGGGTGTTCGCAGTTTTCTTGGGTTGGCAAACTATTACCGCCGTTTCATTAAGGGTTTTGCCTCAATCGCCGCACCCCTTAACAATCTCCTTCGGAAACACGTCCGTTTCAAGTGGGACACTAACTGCCAGCAATCCTTTGATGCTCTCAAACAAGCTCTTGTGACTGCCCCCATTCTTGCATTCCCAGACTTCACACGCCCCTTTGATTTGTATGTTGATGCAAGCCTTGATGGCATTGGTATGACTTTGGGCCAGACTCAAAATGGCAAAGAGGTTGCTATTGCGTATGCAGGTCGTGATCTCACCCCTGCTGAACGTAATTATAGTGCAACTGAATGTGAGGCTCTGGCAGTTGTAGCAGGTATAAAGAAATTCCAGTCATACCTCTACGGCAGGCACTTTAATGTTTACACTCATCACAATGCTCTCAAATGGCTGATGTCAGTCAAAGATCCAACTGGTCGTCTCGCCAGATGGTCTTTACTCCTACAGCAATTTGATTTTACTATTCATCACCGCTCAGGGAAGTCAAATGGCAATGCGGACGCATTGTCACGTAGACCTTACTCTGACCAGAGTATCAATACCCTTACTACTGAGGGAGTTCAATCTGATGTCATACGTTTTCACCAACGCCATGATGCCCATTTGGCTGACATAATTGATTATCTGGAATCTGGCATACTCCCTAAATCAAACCCACAGGCTAGGGCAATTCTACTTTCCAATGACTCTTTTTACCTAGATGAGGACGGCTTGCTCTACCATATTGCCTACTCTCGTGGTAAAGAGAGCTTTTCTCAACTGGTCATCCCAGCAGCCCTGCGTTATGAAATCCTTACACAGGGCCATGATAATGTTACTTCAGGACACCTTGGCGTCCACAAAACGTATGACAAGCTGCGAAAACGCTATTTTTGGCACGGCATGTATAGGGATGTCAAACATTGGTGCAAATCTTGTGTTGACTGCGCTATGCGAAAAGATCCTAAGACTAGACCTAAAGCCCCATTGTTACCTATACCAGTAGAAGGTGCGTTTGATCGTGTCGCGGTCGATTGTCTCGGTCCATTTCCGCCTTCGCACTCGGGAAATCGATACATTGTGGTGTTTTCAGATTATATGACTCATTGGCCAGAAGCTTTTGCCGTTAAATCTATCGAAGCAACCACCATTTCTCGGCTACTCACTGATGAAATTGTTGCTCGACATGGGGCCCCAAGGACCCTACTTTCCGATCGGGGGACCAATTTTCTCTCATCAATTGTTAACGAAACCTGTCGGTTATTAGACATACACAAGCTAAATACAACAGCATATCATCCCCAAACGGATGGTCTTGTTGAACGTTTTAATGGGACACTGGCCCAGTCTATATCTATGTATGTGAGCAAAGACCAAAAAGACTGGGACCGACATATTCCAGAAATCCTTTTTGTTTATCGTGTGTCTCCATCTGATGTCACAGGGGAATCCCCCTTTTATCTGCTATACGGGAGCGAACCTCGTCTACCCATGGATGTAAATCTACTCACACCTAAGGACCTGTCTCCCTCAATTGTAGAACATCGCAAACGTATTGTACAAAGCATAGAACGCTCCCATAGAATTGCTAAAGAAAATATTCAATGGGCACAACAAAAAATGAAATTGTACTATGACCTCAAAGCACAAGAACCCAATTACGAGATTGGTGACCGGGTTTGGGTATTTACTCCAAAGCCAACAAGAGGGCTTTCCCGTAAACTTCAACATCGTTGGCATGGCCCTCATAGGGTCATTCAGAAACTCTCCCCTGTGCACTTTCGCCTTCGAACCTGTCACACTAATCGTGAAGTCACTACCACAGTACACGCTAATAGAATGAAACCAGTCACTGACCCCGATGAAAGACCCATTCTGCCCCCTCCACAGGATGACTCCTCCGCATCCTATTTATCTATTGATGATTTACTCCCCGATAGTTTTGTCCCAGACCCCACCACTGAGGAATCTCGCCCCGGTCCCTTAGGCGATGACCCCTCAGTGTTCTCTGCAGAACGCATCCTCCGCAAAAGAATTCGAAATGGGAAACCCCAATATTTTGTTAAATGGGCAGGGTATCCTGAACGCGAGGGAACCTGGGAACCTGAGGAACATCTACATGACCCTAGGCTCCTTCAAGAATTTAATAATCGCACTTATTCTTGCCCACAAGATCCTCCAGTAGCGGAACACGCCCAATGACTCGACTCCTGGTGCTCACCTTCACACTGTTTGTTGTTCTTCCACCAGTAGTCTCATTTGATCCAAACAATTTTGACCCTACTGGCGAGGTAGTAACGTTTTATCCTTCCTCGTTATTCCTAAGCCATAACCCACGGGCACTAGTATTTTTCACCGAAACAAAATTAATTCATTTGGCGCTGAAATTCAAAACAGTACCAATCGTTCCTACTCCCGAACTAAAAGTCACATGCTCCGGGGCCAACAATGCATTCTTACTCAATTCTGTTTCAACCGTCCAACGCTCCATCCGTCGTCTATTGTCTATGCCCGGCTTTTCAAATCTTATCGAATGTGATTCATATTTACGTCGTTTTTATCAATATTCGACTGGGTTACCATCTCACATGACCTGTCCTCGGGTTTATAAGTCATCTCTGTCGGAGTGTAAACAATGGGCATTGCAAAATTGCCGTGGTTTTTCTTCGAATGAAAAAGTTTGGCTACAACCCACATCACGCGTGCGTCGCTCCAGCTGGCTATGCCACGCAGGTCTTTTCGGCATATTTCGCAAAATTTACACGGCTACAGGTCACTCTTGTGATTCTAACACTGTTTCCAACCTCCACTCAACCCTCCGTCAACTCACAAGTGCTATGTCTATCTCTCAAAGCCTTGTTCATGTCATTAACGGTAAAATCATCTACCTCATTAAGACCACAGATAATTTAAACATTAAACTCACTAGCGTCATGGGCACGCTCCATGAAATTGACTCTACATTTAATGACTGGGTACAATCTCTAACAAATTTTTCTAATATAGAACATTGCCACCACAACTCCATTCTCGAATTCATGTCACATTTCTCCACGTCTGTCAACCGTGCATTCTACTCTATCCTTAGGCTAAGTGAGATCGAAGATACCCTGACTCAACTCACACATTTATCCCAGAAGGTACTTGTTGGTTACTCACACTTACCTCGTTTTTTAGTTTCTGATATTTCTGCTCGCTTAGACACTGATAACACCATGACCTTCACCGAGAAGGCTCTTCAGGACGGGTTCCCACTTCTTGTCAATCCCCTTGTGAATATTGAGCAGACTGGTAAACAGTTGGACCTCTCCCTTTTATTCACCGTACCTGAAATTCCTCATAAAAATTCCTTCTGTACGGTTGAATACTTGACCCCACTTAAGTACAATATCTCGGGCACATGCTACACCGGCCCCATTACCTATGATAATCTTGCATTAGTAACATGCTCTAATGTGAAAAGTCTAGTCCAGGTTGATTCCTTACAAAAATGTTTCCAACAAGATCGTACATTACTATGTCCACACCATATTTTTCAATCTGTCAAAAACGTTGCATGGCTTGGTTTCCCCTGGAACCCAACGACCAAGCTGTCTTTTCCCAGACACCATCAACCCGCACGTGATTGCTCAGATCTACACCCTCTACATGTCCTCGGCGGACGTTACTATTTGGCGACAACAGCAGATACCCTACAACTTAATACGGGACCTATAAACACCTCTCCTCTGGCTGTGTACCACTTCCCCTGTAACACAACGTTTAACGGAATGGCCACCGGCCTGGGAGTATGTCCGGATACCATGGAAGTTAACATCCCATTATTCAACCCAGACCACATCAGATATATACCGTGGAAACCAACGGATGACGATAGTTCCTGGAAACTACACTACAAGTCACTCAATATCACCCAGCCTCTGGAGCTGGATCCTGAAACACTTAATCAACTAGATAATGTTTGCCAACACATCGACAGCCGTCTGTCACGACAGCTGAATACTGTGCGAGACAGTATCACCCACATACACGATGCTTCCACATCAACTGTGAACGATATTTGTACCTATGTGGCACTTGTATTCACGGCCTTAAACACAGTCGCCTTACTCCTTCTGATACGCAAGTTCTGCCGCCATTTACCAGCATGTTTACCAAGACGTCGACCACAGGAGACACTTCAAGACCCCCAAGTTCAGGACAGCAGTGATGACCCTTGCGAAGTTTGCCATTTACCAATGCACCAACCCGATGAATGAACTATCTGACGACTTCTCACCATAAACTCTGTTTTATTTATGTTTTATTTACGTAATCGTATGTATCTATATATTTTAACTATCCATATTAGTATAGTATGATTTACAAATTTGCTGTGCCGGCTCGTTCACTTGGAACTCAGTACCTATCGCAACATTTTTGCAGCTACCTTAAAGCGAGCAGATGTACTTTCTATTGTGGTCATTAGTGCAGTAATGCGATACTGAATTCCATTTATTGAGCTCGCTTGCTGGTGTGTATGTAAAACAAAAACAAAAAAAAAAGTATTGTATATTGATGCTTTTGCTTTCGCTTATTGTACATCTAAGTATTATTGACCGCTCGAGGTCGAGCTTTTTCGAGAGGGGGGAGTCATGTGATGGAACAATTATAGTTTATTCTTTTAAAAACAGAATCAATGGAAAACACCTGAAGTTCAATTCGCGCGGGAAACTTTCCCACCTGTTTTTACCTGTTATTTTAGTCGCCTTCTCTTTCCCCTTATTTTTAACTAACAACGTTATTAGATCAGTGCTAGTTTGCGTTATAATTTTACCCTTCATTGAGTTTTTCACGGCCCCAAAACTGCCTCTATTGCCGTCTAATTAACTATGCTATTCCGTCAACCAATAATGCTAACTAACGCTTGTTAAATTATTACTTAAGTTTTGCTTAGTCACATACTGTGTTTTCCATTGGTTCTGTCCACTATAATTCTCACCCAGAGTTGTAAATTAATGCTGATACAAACAATATGTAATCGGATTAAGTAACTTCCGGACTGACGTCCATAAGACAGGGAAAAAACATTGTAAAACAGAAAATGATTGATTTTTGTGATTGAGTGCTATAAAGTTAACTGTTGTTTTGCTGCTGACAAGCTAGTCGTTGTTGTTTGGGTATTTCGTGGAAAGTTTGAACTGTCATATACAAAGATCCCTAAGTACTGGCGTACTTCTCGTCAAGCAAGCGGACTTACAAAGAGCATCCCCATGCCAGTACACAGTTAGGCACAAAACCTCTCCGTCAGCTTTCACATCTCACGCGGAAAAACTTGATTTAAGTTTTGCTGACTTTCCACGCTTTTTAACAATGGAATTAAATGTGCGTCTTTCCGGTATTCTGCTCCTTCGCCATACCTTGGATGCCCTGAATTCTGGATTCGCCGCCATAATGCAACCTTTAGTGGACTATGAGTTTACCAATAACAAAAAACTACAGTTGAATTTGTTATTAACGCTACCAGAAATTCTGACCAGCTCCACTTTGTGCACAGTTGAACAGCTGTTGCCAATTAACTACCAAAACAAAGGTCATTGTTTTGGCAGTCCATTACCGAGAGCAGACCTGTCATTATTGACGTGTGGCAATAAACGCTTAGTCCTCCGCAACACAGAACTGGACCGCTGTTTCCAAGATGACACTACAATCCTGTGCCCTGCAAATGTCCTCAATACGGTTTCTGAACCCCATTGGTTAGGACTTCCCTGGACTTCCGACGCTAAACTTAAATTTACTCAGCTACACCGTCTTATCCCATTGCCGCCCTTTGCAGCCAAAACGTGACATTCTTTTCACCTGATACTGTCACGCACTTGTCTCTATCACCTCTCACTATTATTCATATCCCGTTGTAAGGTATCTTTTACCCATCAAAAAGGTGGTTTAGGCACATGTCCCGAAATTTTGCGTTTCTCGGCGCCCTTATTTCAAGAGAAGCAATTCACTTAATATATTCCCTGGAACAAAGTATCACATAATAACGTTACTCTTTCTGTTCCCGAAATTCTGTTACCACAACATTTTGAATTCGATAATAACACTCTGGTATCATTAGATAACACTTAATATAATACTCTTGATCATGATTTAACCAGCCGCCTCAATACATTTAACACTGATATCAGTAACTTAAAGGATACCACAACAACCACAACTAACGATATCTTTACTTATCTCACATTCGCTCTTACAATAATAAATCTCGTTGCACTCTGTATTGCATTCGGGCGAATTCGCCGCACCCAGCCACCGCTAGATGTTCACTCGCTTCCTTTTTCCACGCAAGCTGAATCTTTCACAGGTGACTAATTAAATTCCATGGCACCGAAACGTGCTCCAGGTCATTTTCGCGCGTGATCTAGCTTTTTAATTCCTTTTTTATTTTTGTTGTTTTCCTTCACACTTTCCTTCCACGTTTCTTCTTACTTATTCTCTTTCTGCCGCCTCTTGGGGATCCCTATATATACCCCTACTTGAATTGCTCTCTTCACTCCACTTGCCTTGTGCGTCTCTGGTGTATAACTCTCCCTTTGGCTTCCAACTATGTTACGCTCTTTTCCACCATGGACTACAAATACCTGGACATAGTCATCACGATTGAAGGCTTCCAACACCGCGATGAGGAACTCACACTGAAATGTCTGGCCATTAGCTGCATGGCACTGAGTTTTTACAAACAGTTCCAATTCTGCACCAACTGGCTATGTGACAGCCATCAGAAAAACCTCACAATTTACCAGCACCAACAAGCCTTGCACGGCTTCTCCCTGATGTCCCGGGGCGAGTCACAGCAGACTCAGTAGACCCGTCGGCAGACCCTTTGTGACATTCAGCTGGAATCCATCACTTTGTGCAATGCACCGGCACCGCCATTGCACCTCTGGACGAAAGGCCAAGATACTACAATTTTATTCAGACCTTGACAACATTAACAATGGGCTTACTACTCCGGGACTTAGAGGAAATTGGCTGTCCATCACTGAAAACATTGCCACAATCCAAATAGATAACTCCGTTGTCAAAGGCACGTACACTGAACAAGGGGCTGCTGTCACAAGACATTCAATGAAGCACGGACCTTTGCCTTAGGCAAGATACCTTATTTTTATTTAATTACTTTTCATTATCATCATGCTAGTTTTGCCTGGTTCTATTATTCGTTAGCTGTATTTTTGGAACCCCCGAGACCGCTATATATGGTAGGTCGGTTTATGCCGCCGTTCAGGCACAAAAACCCAATACAAAATTTCAAAATCAGAAAAATTAGAAAAAAAAATACCAACAACAAACATACAGACAAAGTTTTCAAAATATTATCGCTACGCTTCTATTGATTAAGTTTACATTAATTGCTCGACCCAGAAGTGTTTCGAGCTATGGTCGAAGGAATGTGAGGAGAAGAAAGTACTCTTGATAAGATTTATTTGCTTCGCTGTTAAAAATATAGAAAATCCAACATAGAAATATTTCCTTAGTTTCAGTTCAGTAAACGGTAACTGGCTGTATGACAGCCCTCAGAAAAGCCCCACAATTTACCAGCACCAACAAGCCTTGCACGGCTTCTCCCTGTCGTCCCTGGGCGAGTCACAGCAACGAGCACTGCTTCTCCTTTGGCAGGCCTTTTGTGACATTGAGCTGGAATTCATCACTTTGTGCAATGCACCGCCACCGCCACTGCGCCTCTGGGCGAACGGCCGAAATAATACGAATTTTTATTCGGACCTTGACAACATTGACAATGGGCTTACTACTCCGGAACTTAGAGGAAATTGGCTGTCCGTCGCTGAAAACATTGCCACAATCCAAATGGATAACTCCGTTGTCAAAGGCACGTACACTGAACAAGTGGCTGGTGTCACAAGACATTCAATGAAGAACGGACCTTTGCCTTAGGCAAGATACCTTATTTTTATTTAATTACTTTTCATCATTATCATCATCTTAGTTTTGCCTTGTTCTATTATTCGCTACCTGTATTTTGGGAACCCCCGAGACCGCTATATATGGTAGCTCGGTTTAGGCCACCATTCAGGCACAAAAACCCAATACAAAGTATCAAAATCTTTCAAAATCAGAAAAAAAAAGACCAACAACAAGCATACAGACAAAGTTTTCAAAATATTACCGCTACGCTTCTATAGATTAAGTTTACTTTAATTGCTCGACCCAGGAAGATTTTGAGCTAAGGTCGGAGGAATGTGAGGAGAAGAAAGTACTCTTAATAAGTTTTATTTGCTTCACTGTTAACAACAGAAAATCCAACATAGAAATATTTCCTTAGTTTCAGTTCAGTAAATTGAACTACTTCGTGCCGTTAAGTGTATTGAATCATAACTGTAAAAAGTGTTAAACTGTAATTGTAACCTGCACTAGACTTTTGTTAAACTGTTATCTACCCGTTTTGTTTCGAAAGTAATTAATTTTGTAAAGCTTAAATTCCGTTTTCCCCAATCAAACTTCTTTCACGCGATGAGATAATGTTAACTCAGACTTCTTAATCAACTGTGTAATTTCCGCTATTTTCGATATATATATACAAGTGCTTTATAAGCTATTCTTTGGTGAAAGTTCTGTATTAAAGTCTACTGTTGGAGCCAAGTATTGTCTACTCTTTGAGTCTCAGTGAGTGGTTTCTACTGTATAGATTTCCGTACTTCCCCAAGTTGAAGATGTTTCATAGTTTTCAGTATTGTCCTGTTAGCCACAAAACTTGTTATCACACTTACTGCACGTTCTATTAGGTCAATTTTTTTGAAGGTACATCTGAGTATCCTCATAAATGTACGACATAATATCAATTTACCCTCAACTGATACAGTCCATACTTTCCTTTATTTTACATTCTTTAAGATTTGGTACTTTTTTACACCACAAGTACCTTTTGGCCGACTACTTTTCATCTTTGGTCCAATAACTACCTCATCAGTATTTTCGTTCAACCCACGTTTCGTAGCTAGTATGGTGTTTGTTGGTGGTGTGGACACTGATCGAGATTGAAGAAGGTAACTATGACAATGAAGAAGTAAGTAACAATGAAACTAGAGACATCAATTTAATGGCAAGCGATGACGAAAAGGACAAAGAGGAGATTGAGCCTGTGGATGAAGAAGATTGGGCCTTCATTGAGAATGAGGCGAGACGAGAAAACTACCCTTCCTTTTACAGAAGATTAAATGTAGAACTAGATCATGGTAGAAGACAAGAACAAAGAAAGAGGCAAGAAGAGATGGCGGACAGTAAAGATTTGTTATTTGGTGAAGAACAAATCAGGGACAACAAAGTCCTCAACAAGCTGGCAGAATAGCCCAACGAGTGCCTAAACCAACCTTCCAGTCCT
Organism: Siderastrea siderea; assembly: GCA_964030785.1. Taxonomy (NCBI): domain Eukaryota; kingdom Metazoa; phylum Cnidaria; class Anthozoa; order Scleractinia; family Rhizangiidae; genus Siderastrea; species Siderastrea siderea. Next base: position 26,829,431 of record OZ034977.1, on the reverse strand, counting down.
GGGCTTCAATTCTGGAAAATACGATTTGAAGCTCCTGGATATATAAAACTACGTGGTGGCTGGATTCAGGTATGACCAGTTTCTTAATGCCTAAGAGTGCAAACAGACAAAAGGTTTCTTTCCTTTCGAGTGGGTAGGACAGATTAGACAAGCTAAAAGAAACAACTCTGTCACCACATGAAGCCTTCTATTCCTCCTCCCTCAAGAGCAAAAACATCACGGACCATGAGTATCCTACTGTCAGTAAATCTGGGAAGGGGGAAAAAAGTCAAAGAAGCAGAACGAGGCCAGGCAGCTAAGCTATGTAAGGAGATTGTGGGATGTGAATTAAAAGCACTTCATTTGTTGGCCGTCATACAGAATATGCCAATGGGAAGCTATACAAGGCGCTTTGCAGGAAACAACTTCAAACCTCAAGGCTCTATATACATGGCAATTGGATGGCTCCAGTGGGTGACTCACAAAGAAAGAATCCATATCAACTGAACAATACAGAAAAGTGAACTGGAGATCAAAGACTTCCCGTGGATGGGTTTCATGTGCAGAAACAAACCGTCTATCAGTTTCATGGCTGTTACTGGCATGGTCACGATTGTGCTCTAAACCAAGGGAAAGATTTCAATGCAGAATGCAAGAAATCCATTGTTAACATGATTAAAGAAACAAGAGCCAATAAAGAATGCATTGGAGGCAAAGGTTACGGAATGGTGGAGAGGTGGGGATGTCAGTGGCAACAGATGAAGAGAACAGACTGTGAATTACAAAGATTTATTGCCATTAAAGTCAGAGGAAAGTTAGATTGAGTGAAAATTACAAGCCCAGGGCAAAATTTGAGCGAGTAGAGAAGATATTGGACAGCTCGTGCAGGCATGGGCAGAGGAGCACAACATCATGGCTCAACTTCGATGCAGTCTCATTCGCAGCATGAAATCTTGTTGGCCACCCCATTACTAAAATGGTACTTGGATCATGGTTTGAAGGTGACAAAAGTCTATCGAGTCATCGAATTCACCCCTTAACCCTGCTTTAAACCGTTTGGTGATGCAATATCGAGCGGCCGCCAATCAGGCAATTATTGACTTCTGAGACTGTGCCAGACACAGAGACGCGACCAGTTACTTTTGCTCACTGGTTGCATGACAAGGGGCTTCCTCAGACCATATGACGTACATTGTAAGCGTGTGAACATTTCCTTTGTTAGTTCTTCATATATTTCTCTTCTATAGTTTCACGTATATTTAACCTTATACATTTAGCCGGGTTTAGCGTTTCGCAGGGGTAACTGTTTAAATTTTTTGTTAATTACCTATTTAGGACGATTGGTAACCATTTGCTTTTCCCAAAAACAAAATTCGCTACAAACTTCTCTCCCGGCACCTTTAATTTGACAGGGACGTCGAAATTCAGGAAGGGCAAATGGCAATTTGGGAAAGCATATAAATTTGGATACTTATCGGAAAATACTGTTTAGCCGTACTTTAATCATATGCACAATAACTTGTTTTTGTGAAAGGAATATTTAATCAGTTAATCGCTGTATTTAGCCTTGATTTGGTCTTAGGGACCGGTCATTATTTAAGTCGGAGGGGGGGGTGGAGGAGAAATTGGGGGGCCCTGAATTATTTCTAGTGAGAAATAGGGGGGTCTCAAAAGCTGAAAATGATATTTTAGGGGGTCTTGAGAAAAGTTAAGTTTCGTAAAACCATTCACCATTAAATTTCACTTTCAAGCTATTTACACATGAAATTTTGTAATTACTCTACCCTACAAATGAGTAGAGTGTTTCTTAGGTGCTTTTTATGCCATGTTTTTAGATAATTAACAACTTGAACCCCTATAATTAAAAAGAGCTCATTTTAACACAATTTGCAACTGAAGAGTATCACTAAATTATATGCTCAGGAGCAGAACAAAACAAATGAACATTTTTGTCACAGTGTCAATGTTCCTGATCACTTAGTGACTCAGAATCACTCTCTGAATCAGGCATTACTGCTTCACTATCAGAACTCTCACTGATTGTAGTTTCAGCTGGTTTAGCATTCTTTTTACATTTAGCCAGAAAGGTTGTCAGTGTCACTTGTTTATCTTTTGCTCCTTCATTTGACATTGCAGTCATCGGGGGTGCTTCCAACTTCTCAATAACTTCTTTTACTTCAGAAAGTACACAGTCACTGATATATCCTTGTTGGATTAGGTCTTTAAGAGGCTCTAGATGAAATCGTTTTCTCAGTTTTGTATGTAGTGCTTCTCTGTTTATATTTTTTGCGTCGATGATGGGTGAAGATGCCTTTTTAGTGATTTCTATGTCAGACTGATTTCCAGTCAAAAGTTCACAAACTTCTCTTGTTTGTCTTGTTCTAACTTTTAGCTTCTTGTTCTTGTTCTTCTTGTTTTGTTCCTTCTTTCTTCTTTTTTTCCTCAACTCCTCAGCCTTGGCAGATGTTCTCCTACTATACCTTCTATGTAGGTCAAGAAGTACTGAGTTTACATTGTCAAGCATACAAAAAAGAGTTCCTTTGAGTTGTTCCAAAGTATCTAGCTTAACTTGAATATACTGAAGTGTGCTTTTACCTCCTGGCATTAGATCCATGTTTGGGAGCTGGTAACACGTTTTCTTCTTCAGTAAGAGTGAATTAGACAGATCTTCACAGGTGTTTTTCATTGCCTCCAAGGCACTTAGTGCTCGTTCGCCACGACTTACATCTTCTGAACTAACATCTAATGGAACTTTCTGCAGCCTTTGAATATTATATGCAGTTCCATTGCTTTGATTTGTGGAGTTAGTGGTGATGTCAGTGATTTTTGCAGTCAATGAGTTAGTTTTACTTTCTATATCAAATCTCCACCTTCGTTCAGTAATCAAATAGTTCTGGAATCGTTCCGTGGAAGAAAAGTCTTTAAAAGACTCATCATATAAAATGGGAGTGACATCATTGTAGAACTGAAATCTTGTGGTGTGTCGATTTGGATAAAGGTATATTTCGTACGGCTTAGATTCGTTTACTATCTTCTCTTTATTTAACTCCAAAATTCCAGTATTCGCACTTGCCTTTAGAGTAACTTGCTTGAAGCCACAGTTCTTGGAATTACTGTTTATGCTCGGTTTGGCTGGAACCTTAGAAACTACTTTTATCTTTATTCGTGTCGAGGCAGTAAAACTTTGTGGTAAATTTACCCACTCTTCCCATTCGTTGTCGTAGCTCTGTAACGTTAGATCACTCGTGGAAACCTCGAAAACTTTTCCAAATGCCTCTAGTAAATCGTTGATATTTGACACAAAGTCAACACAGGTTTGTATTTTCTTCTCGCCAAACATAAAAAGTACAGAAACGTGCTTTCCATCTTGAGCAGCCATTTTGAATATTAATTGATCGCCCCATCATGCCAAGCTGGCTTTCACTAGAACTCAGGTCTTTTCGGCTGATTTAGGAATGCCTGGCGATTTTTGCGAAAGTGCAGAATGGACAGTGTTTCTAGGTACGTTATAATCAGGTATTTTACATTTATCACGAATAAGCTATTCCATTATCATAATAATGTAATAATGTGTACCCTGTATTGCTAAATTAAGTTTATATTATATAAAAAATATTAGTATTTTATTGAAAAACCTTTCCCTACGTACCTTGCTGCAACAGTTGAACTGTGTTATTTTATTTCAAGAATATGTGGTGCTATGCTGTTATTTTTTTTGTCATTTTATGTATACTGTACTATAATATAAGATAATAGGAATATTACAATCAAGGCCTTTTCTTGTTATCTTAGTAAACCGCAAGCGGGATTCTCAAAACCACCTGGACGACCCCGGATTTCTGAAGACAGCTCAAATTTACGAGGGTCAAATGAGGTTCGATCATTAAATAGGCAAGGAGCAACAACCATCTCACCACATGTTAAAAATTCAAATCAACCTTGTTCGATTGGTCAAATTTTGCCACATTTAAGATCCCTGTTGAGAAAAGAAAAAAGGGAGAAAGAGCAACAAAAGTTAAATGGTTTAATTGCAGTGTACAATGAGCTTATTTCTCAAGAAATTGGAAGCGATGGAAGAGAATATAGAAAGAGCATCCTTTCTTTTAACTACTGTCTTGAAATCTTTCTTGGTTATAAAACAGACTTTGCTCCTGGGTCTCTCACGAAAGATGATAGAATATCATTTCAAGACTGCCTACTACATCATAGATATGGTCTCCCTGTGTACATATTAAACACACAAGACGAAGCTGGAAAGATGGTAGTGCTTAGACCCGATGATGTAGATTTGACCAACATTTTTCATGAGATCATTTATACAGCCTCAACCTCTGAAAAAGAAATAAGTGAAAACACTTTGACACGTGACACGCTTAGGACTATTTTGTCGACTGTAGACACGGAATGGGACAAAAAAGTAGTAAAGGCTTTACTTACTTATAATCGATCATACAAGGAGCTTGAAAGTCTCGGCATAGATACAGATTCCATTACAAGGGATAATAAGCAGGTGCTTGATGTTGCAAAAGAATGGCAGAATGCAATCATAGCTGCTGAAGATATAACCACGTTGCGCCTCAAGGGACAGCTGTCTTCCTATCAAGAAAACTAAGAAGGTCTCAATAACTTAAAACAGAAAAAGGAAGGAGTTTGGTCGACAGGACTGAACAAAATTGAGGGAGAGATTGAGTTAGCAGAAGAAAGAATTCAAGATACTGAATGTTTATTGAGAGATCTCAAGGGACAAAAAGCCAAGCAGATGATCAAACGCAAGGCCAAGGCTTTATTTGAAGAAAACAGAGTAAAAAGAAGAGCCATATCTTCACAAGGAAGACCAGCTTTGTTGGACAGTGAGGATGAAGAATTTGTTGCTAAATGTATCGAAGACAAGGCTACATATCATGGCCGTCGACATGACACTGTCATGTACACCAACAAGAGAGTTAAAAAACGTGACCTTCTTAACATTGCCAGCTACAAGCTCTTACAGAGAGGAAAGAAAGTAATTAGATCAGTGAACACAGTGTATAACCGGTCACGACCAAGACATATGCATTCTTTACAAGCACGACGCCACTGTGGCAAAGGCCTTTTTTGCTTCAAAAAGCCCCCCAAAGCTGAGGACAATGACAACGAGAATACACACTATCAAAGAGGTCACATCAAGAACATCAAGTTATCTTTTTTTCCAACAAGGTAGACGTGCAAACCCGAAATTTATGCTTCATGCGAAGTACTGACGATAAAGCTTATTTACGTCCTGGTACATCAGAGGGATTTGAAAAGTGCAGAAATGTCAAAATTTTGAATCTTACTGATGTAAATCGAGCACGAGTATTAGCGAAATATGACTGGCCTGAGAAGCTGGTGTACATTACTCCAGCTGCACATCGTATATTCACTAAGAAAGGTTCGATAACGGATGATGTGGAAACACTGGAAACAGACGAAGATCACCACTTTGTTTATGTTAGACCTAAGGCAATTATTGGAAGCTCCGGATCCGTGTGGGCGAGCGAGACTGTAGACTTGAGGCACAGGTCCCCTGATGTATTTAAGGTGCCAACTGTGAATGGGAACATTTACACTAAAGGATTTCGCAGTTTTTGTGCACAAGTTCATGATTACATGTTTCAATATGTGGATATGACCAATGTTATTGACTTAAGCAAGATGACTACTAAATCAGAGTGCCCTCATCGATTATATGAAGCCAGTAGAATTAATCATGCACAGAATGGTCTCAAGAGAGCCTCAGAAACTCTTGGCATGGACATGACCCTTACTGATGCAGAGAATACTTTAATTGCTTCTTGTGTCATGCCAAAATTGTCTCAAATTCAGAGCACCCTTGATGAGCTGCACAATCAAATATATGCTCCTGATTTTAGTAATATTAGCGTGGGACAAATCATGATCTTGAATGCGAGATTGAAAGATACTTCCAATGAACTCTTTGACATTTTTGACAACTTGAAGCTTCCTAAAGTCAAGCCAAAGTGGGCTGATCTAACGGACGCGGGACCAGGAGTTGGTGTCTCAAACTATCTTGTGAGATTTAGAGATGCTGAATTGGCACGATTATATAATTCAGATTACAGGGTTCGTTGTCACAGATCACGAGGTGATAGCGGCCAGGGGGAGGCTGAACGTACGAATAGTGCCATTGGAGATTCCATTATTGATGGCGAAACACTTGAGTGGGAGAAAACCAAGTGCTTCCAAGGTATGACAGAGGAAGAAGTACAATCGATGTCTGTCAAAGACTTCCAGGAATACGAGAAGAAAAGAATGGAGAACAATGCATGGGAAGTCGCAAATGAAGTGAAAGCACGAATACATGATGCTCCAGTGCTGAGCGAATATATAACTGCGTATCTAACAATGAAGAAAGAAGACCAGTTCTTCTTTAATGAGGCCAATATTTTAGCTTTTAGTAAATCAAAAAGCAGCAGTGCAATAGAGCAGATTCCTGGAAGTGGATATATGAAGACGATATCTACATTTGTTGACTTGCACTATCAAGTTGGCGAGCTCTACATAGAGTACCTGAAGAAGACTTGCCGTGAGCATCAAGATGGTCAGCTATGCGACTTTTGTAAGAACCATCCGTGGGTGGGACCAGAGGGTGAGCGAATATCCCAACCTATTCCGGACCCACAAAATCTTCCACACTTCAAGAGCGTATTTCTTACTCCTGTGCGAAATGAAGATGAAAGCCGCAGAATTCCTGATGACTGGCAGCCAAGGGCCCAGCTGAAGTGTTTATTTCATTCATCTAAAATAACTCTTGACGACACTGATGCGATAAAGGAATATGCCACGAAGTATGCTGTCGAGGAAAAATATGTCCGTTCGTATCTAGAGCACCTAAACACCCTGAGACTCAAAGAATCCATCAGGTCCAACCAGAGGAAGACGGACAAAGATAAGCGTGACTTGAAAGGCTATGAAGAGTATGACTGGCTAGATATGGCACTGAAAGGAACATTAAAACAACTAGTGGTGAAGGAAATTGACAAGTACCTCGATGCACATGGGCTAAGGAAATATGGGAATAAAGCTGACAAAATTAAAACTGTAACGTGCCACGTACTACGGGAAAACAACATACGTGAAATAGAAGAGAAACAGACAAACTCCATGCCAGATACAGACTCAGATGACTCAGACTCAGATGATGATTATGTTTTTGGTACATTTGGCAGTGATAGCGAATCCTAAGCAAGGTAGGAGTTTTTGTGACTTGCCATACTAGCCATTGTGTAAAATATTCATTTTCCACATTTTCAACCATTCTTTTATTGAGGGGGGTCCTGAATTTTTCAAACAGTCCGGAAGGGGGGCTCCCGAAAAAAATGAATGCTATCAGGTCAGGTTCTCAATTTTTTTTTGTATCAAAGCCAATTTCTCCTCCACCCCCCCCCCCCCTCCGACTTAAATAATGACCGGTCCCTTAGCGAATAAGTATAACTAATCGCATCATGTATTTAATCAAGAAACAGCCACCAGTTCGTATTTAGCCATATTATCTGATAAATTTTTGCTTGTTTTATTCAATATTCTCTCTAAAACTGCATGAGAATTCTAAACAACAGACCTTGGTTACTGTATTCAATCTGTCAACAAAAATGTGTTCAGAACTGTATATGTTGGACACGCTTGATTTGTTTAGCTCATTAGCATATTTGTCATGCGCAGTTTGTTCTGTTTGATTGACCTCGTGGTCATTGAACTTGTCACGTTTTCCTATCATGCAAGAATAACAGTGTACGGTCTCGAAGAAGTTTAACAAATACAGTCCTATAAGAACAAGGCTCGTCTATTACATTCTGGTCCTTAAACGCCGGACGATTACAGTAGAAAGATCTACAGTCGTCGAACTCAAAAAGAAAACAGCTGAGCGAGCAAGTCGCCATTCAACTAGCTGACGATCACAAGATGTCCCGTGAGACTCTTATTCAGCAAAAAGGAATCACTAAACGTAAAATAACAAACCTTCTCAAGAAAGTTGAACAGGTCGTCGAAAAAGAAGACAAGTCAGCCTATGACATCGTCTGCGCCAAGCAGTATTTGAACGAAATTCGCACCCTGGACATGCAATTTCAAAAACAGCATTTGGCAGCGACTGCCATCGTTGAACCGTCGAACGAGGAACTTATCGAAAGGGATTTTGAGGATTTGGAAATTCACAATGAACGTGTCCGCGAAAACACGAGCAAGCTTCTCTATGTACTGAACGTCGCTTCAAAGCCACAAGGCAAATCTAAAGCTACCGAAAACAAGACCAAAGTGAATTCGCTCGAAGCGAAATGGACTCGAATTACAAAGAATGTTGACAGTGTCGCCTCGAAGGTCAGCGAAGCACAAACCAAACTCGACGAAATGGAGATCGAAGAACTAACGGACATAAGAAGTCAGCTTTCTGAATTTGAGAAAACTTTCGATCAATTCACCGCAGAAATTAACTCTGTTTCCCCGAACTTAGATGTTGAAGACGGTGAAAATTGGAACGACGCCATTTCGAATTATTTCGACAAGATTGCATTGACTCAAGACACTTTGGCTCTGTTGATTATCGAACGCCGCCGCAACCAAACTCGTGAAATCAAAGAGCAAGAACTTGAACGGGAGGAAAAACGAAACAAGGAAATCGAAGTCCAAAACAGCAAACATCGTGAAGAAATTAACAAGTTGCTGCACAAATTCAAAACGCATTCGGAGGAACATGAATCAAAAACAGTGAAATTGCCTTCACTCAGCATCCCATCATTCGATGGAGATCCAACTAAATGGAAATCTTACTGGCAACAGTTTGAATCCACAATACACAATTCGAAAAAGCTAGACGACCAATTGCGGATCCAGTATTTGCTTAAATCTCTCACCACCAAAAGGGCTAGAGATGCTGTTGAGGGAATTGATGCAGTAGCTGAAGCATACCCAGAAGCTGTGGCAGCCCTAAAGAACCGTTTTGACAGACCTCAAGTCATTCACAGAGCACATGTAAGAGCAATACTTAATCTTAAACCAATTAAAGATGGTTCAAGTGGTGAACTGAGAAAGCTACATGACACACTTCAGCATCACTTAAGATCATTAAAGGCAATGGATCAACTGGATTTTGAAAGATTTATGACTGCCTTAGGAGAGTGCAAACTTGATGACCTAACCATGGTTGAATGGCAGAAATCTATTCAAGCAGAAAAGCAAGTCCCTGGCTATGACAAGTTCCTTGAATTCCTTGATCTCCGAGCAACTGCCACTGAACTTGCGCCTCATGAAACAGGCCCCAAGAAACCTCCCATTCTTCCCGGAAAGTCACCAAAGCCACCTCCTCCTAAGCCATTTTTAATGTATACTACAAACACCAAAGTTAAGTGCACAGCCTGTAATGGATCAAAACACAACCTTGCTTATTGCCAGTCCTTCAAAGCAAAATCACTTTCTGAGAAGCGGAACTTTGTTATGGAACAAGGAAGGCAAAGCACACAAGTAAACAATGCCCTTCACCTAATTGTTGTCTGAAATGTGGCAAGCGACATCACACCTTTCTTCACCTCGATGACTCTAGGGATGCAGTCAATCAAGACACATTGGAAACAGCGAGACAGGACATTCTGATGGTTTCAGCACCTGGTGCTTCTAACACAACCGACCCTGGAAACACTGCAAGTGATGGTGGCATCTCCACTGTTACCTATGTAGCTGCCCCAGAAGCCATTGCTTCAAATTCTATTCTCATGATGACAGCAGAAGTGATCCTTAGTGGACCCAATGGTCATCAAATGCTTGCACGAGCTCTACTGGACCCAGCATCCTCTGCCTCCTTTGTCACTGAAAGAGTCGTCCAACGCTTAAAGTTGCACAAACAAAGGCAAGAAATCACCATCAATGGAATCGGAGACACCCGGTGCTCTACCCAAAGTAATTCTGTTGTTAACATGAATTTAAGATCTACTCAAGGCTCCTCAGCACTGGACAATGTTCAAGCTATTGTTCTGCCTTCGTTGACAAAATGCTTGCCTATCACAACCCTTCCTAAAGGGAATTGGCCACATCTATCTACTCTCAATCTTGCTGATCCTGAGTTCAATGTGTCAAAGCCTATTGATGTTCTCCTTGGTGTAGATGTGTACCATGACATCCTTAAGCCAGAGCTTATCCTTAGACCAAAAGGAACCCCAGCAGCCCAAGCAACCATGTTTGGGTGGGTCTTGTTTGGGAACACTAACACTCACCAATTACCAGCTGAAGTCACAACAATGCATGCGTCAACTTCATTTCCAAGTTGTGAAGAAACTCTCCATAAATTTTGGACTCTAGAGGAGCCACCTAAACCTAGGTTGCCTCTATCACCAGCTGACAAATTACTTGTGCAGGACTTTGACCGAAGCCACAAACGTGATGAAACTGGCCGCTTTGTAGTCAGACTCCCATTCAAGCCACAAGGGCCTCCTTTAGGCCAATCACGACCTCTGGCTTTGCGACGCTTCCTTTCCCTTGAATGTCGTCTTCAACGTTTCGACAAATCCCAAGATTATGCAAAGGTCGTTAACGAGTACTTCACATTGGGCCATGCTGAAAGAGTCCCAGAGACTGATCTCAACAAACCTGCATCACATTCATTCTACTTAGCCCATCATGCTGTCTACAAGGATTCAGACTCAACCCCATTACGCGTGGTATTTGATGGATCAATGAAAACCACAACTGGTGTCTCTCTCAATGATCAGCTCCCCGTGGGACCGACTGTTCATCCGCCCCTCAATGATGTTCTCATTCGTTTCAGACAACACCCTTATGTTTCACCACTGATGTTTCAAAGATGTATCGTGCTGTTGCCCTGGCACCAGAAGACAGAGATTTTCACCGGTTCTTAAGGAGAGAAAAGGCTACTGATCCAGTTGTTGACTCTCGAAAAAAGGACGCTGAAGGGTTTAACAAGACAGACTTGGAACCCGTAGATATCAGCGTTGATTCCAATAGCGACGAAAGTTGCAGTGTTTTGGCTCCGCCAGTTCTTAGTAGCTCTATGGATACTGACTAAGAAAATAATTCAGAAAAAGAAAAAGAAAAAGAAAAACAGAACATTGTTGGAGAAGTTGGTGCAACAGGTGGTAAACAAGTACATGTAAGCACAATGCCTTTTGCTGGCGAACGTACCACTGCTAACACCATTTCAGCTGGTGGGCAGCAGGTGCCAGTAATTAACTCACCTGCCGATATTTACAATCACTTTGCTCGGAAGCGGTTGTCTTATGACGAAGATCTACCAGAGGATCTGAACTCTGAGGAACATTTCACATTATCGGACAAAATTGAGTCCAGCAGCGATACGGACTCGGACGATTTTCTACGAAATTCGGACAAGAGGGAGTCCAGTGCGACTTGAGATTCTACAACAGGTACCATGCAAGCAGAGGTGGTAACTGAGTTACAAGACCAAATAGCTTCGTTGCGACGAGAATTATTGGAACAACAAGAAAGAACAACAAGAAACTATAAACGCTGTTGAACATGCACCGCTCCCAGATACAACTAGTAACCACAGGCCACCTGCTTTTCATGGCTTCGACTCAGAACACATAAATTGCTGGTTGGATAAGGTGGAAAACTACTTAAAGTTACGCCGGATAAATACAGCCACTCCCACCGCCTTGGCTGAGTTGGTGCTTAACCTTGCAGGACCTGCCGAAGATTTCTACTATTCTTTGGAGGAGGACAAAAGAGACACATGATAAATTACGCGATGCTTTGAGAGAGAGATTTGCTAATGAAAATCAAAGTTGGATTATCTGGCAAGCAATAACCACCCGCCAACAAGGACCTGTTGGATCCCTTGACACATACTTGACTGATTTAACATTTAAGTTTCGCCGAATAAACATTTCAGATGCCGATAAGATGCGTTGCTTTGTTCAAGCACTGAAAGCCAACTTAAGGGAAACTGTTTTACTAAAACAGCCAAAGAGTTTTCGGGAGGCTGAGGAGATGGCTCGCCTTGCAGCGGCAGTGAAAACTACCATGAGCAATTCTAATGAAACTATGGCCGTCCAGTTAAATAACTTGACAAAGACACAACACTATGGTAGCAGGTACCAGTAGCCCATCAAACACCTGTCAACAACAAGCTATGTAAATGCAACTGGATGTGATAACCAGGAAATTGGACAATTTAACGACTCCGTCACCCAAAACAGAAAACGTTGTGCCTATGCTGAGTCACCAAGGCGTGATGAGTCGAATATATTTCAACTTATGAATGAATTAAAAGAAGATCTGTCACGAAAGTTCAATCACATCGACCGGCGTATCAACCGTTTGGCAAATCGCGAACGTGACACTAGGGATAATCGCGAACGTGACACTAGGAATAACTGACAGTGATCAAGAGATGGCAGACCATTGTGTTTCTATTGTGGATCAGAAGGACATTTCCTAGTCAGTTGCCCACAACAAAATGCCCAAGAACGATGACCAGCACCAAGGAATGCACTGCCTGCTCCAGAAGGTGTTAATCGGCGTACATTTCAGCCTGGTTTTCAACCCCGACAGCGTGCACTGCCTCCGCTTGACAGACAAAATCGTGTTGCTGCTGTAACCAATGATTTCGCTGAACCAATATATGATTATTTGGCTTTTATGTGGCCCGATGGCAAGGATCTAGAAGTAGAGGACTATTATGATGCCTATGCTAGTGACGGTGGCATTGCTGATGGCTATGGTGAATGGGATTATTACTATGATTACGAACCTGAAGAAATCGGGTACGACCAGCCCACAGAGATTGAACTAGTATCAGGCCAAGTTGCCGGACGGTTGTCAAAGACAGACATCTGCGTGGACACCACAACTGACCACGAAACCGTTGACCAGACCCTGAGGAGAGTCTGTACTTTTAGTTCACGTCTTTTGAATAAAGAGGACTTTAAGGAAATACAGACCGCTGACCAGCTAGTAGGGCCTAAGCCTGTCTCGGATCCGGAAAAGTTACCTGACGGAGCGGGGAAAGAAACCTTCAGCAGCCACAGCTTAGCAGATGAGACCGCTGACCACTTAAGCCTGGCTCAGAATGACCTCCAGGGAGAAAAAGAGAATCCTGACTTGTTTATTTTATCTCACACAAGTGGCCAGCAATGTCTCTCACTACAGCAGAAGCCGTGAGTAAAGACTTCCCATCACAAGCAGAAGCTACTGACCAGTACGTGGAAACGACATTGACGGGTGACATCCCACCAAAGTCTGAAAATGTGGTCCACTTTTCAGAACGACCCATGGGAGAAGCCCAAGCACCAGAGTTGGAAACCGCTGACAAACCTGGGGAACCGCCTAAGTCTGCTAATTTTACAAGTGCTGAGCCAACCATGCTGCAGGATGCAGACCCAGGCAAGGTAACTGAAATTGTTGTTGAGGTTCCTAGGCCCAAAGTTGTGAAAAAGCAAGTGATGTTTGCAGTTTTCCCGCCACCAAAGGCTGACTATGAGCTGGAAATCCACACAAATGAAATTGTCACCAAGTCCGCAGGTGATGACGTTCTACAACCAGACGATCAGAGGTACCAATCTCAGAGTTACCCTGATGATGCAAGATTCCCGCTAAATGAGGAGAAAGAACATGTGGTTGATTATGAGTGGATGGCCAAGAAGACCACATCCACAGTAGCCACACAAGCCATTGCAGACCACAGGGAACCCAAGCCAGTCGTGCCTACTGGAGAAGTTCCTGTATCGAGGCAGAACAGCTCTCATAATGCATTGAAATCCACAGACGAAAGACTTAGACGCACAGACCAGCCTATAGGAGAGTTAGCCTCAACAGGCCCAACACCACCCCCCATGGATCTGACGGTTGAGGTATGGACAAATGATAAACCTATGAGATGCCTTGTGGACACAGGAGCCGCTGTCTCCATATTAGAAGCTCGTCAGTTGACGAAATTGTATGACGGTTGCCCTTCACCGTTGGTTCAGAGCCAATCTAAGTCACTGAAAACAGTTAATGGTGAGTCTATGGTTGTCGGTGGAATACTGAAAACTAACATCAGCACTGGGGAGGTAATTACCCTTGTGAGTTCAGGGTGATAGAGCGTGTAGAATACTGCGGAGTACTGGGGAGAGACTTGCTACGAGCTACCCGTGCCAACATCGACTTTGACGAATTCACCTTGCAGCTGAAAGACGAGGCACCTGTGACCTTTTCAGAGGACCTCTTGTCTGTGATTGCTTCAGAGACTTATGCTATACCTCCACAAAGTGAAACAGTGATCCCAGCTAAGATCAAGAGCAATGTGTAACCAGGTACAATTGGACTAATTGAGTCTACCGCCTGCTTAGCCGGCCGCTATGAACTTCAGGGAGCAGCTGCCTTGGTAAAAGTTGCAAAAGATGAATCTGTCCCCTTTCGTCTGTTCAATCCCACCAACAAGCCAGTGACATTGTACAAGGGCGCTAGTTTGGGCACCTTCTCAGAAGCCGATGGCGACCCTGATGTCATTCCTGTGGGAGATTGCAACCCTATACAGCTTTCACAACAGGAGCCTGACGATATCCCAGTAGACTAACTGGGTTCAGCACTGACCCCAAAGCAACAGGAGCAGCTGAAGGCTCTGCTCAAGGAATACACAGATATATTTGCGGTCAGACCTGAAGAACTTGGAAGCACGGACCTGGTACAGCACCACATAGATACGGGAGATAATGCACCACTGCGTTCCCGTCCCTATCGCGTTCCTCAGGCACAAAAAGAGACGATAGAAAATCATATTAATGATATGCTCAGCCATGACTTCGCCTGGTGTTTGATCGGTTCAGAGATGCGGGACTCAAACTCAAACCAAGCAAATGTCATTTTGGACAATCAAACATTTTGGGTCACGTGATTACACCTGATGGTCTACAACCTGACCCCGCGAAGATTAAAGTCGTCCAAGAATATCCCGTCCCAAGTTCAGTCAAAGACATCAGAGCGTTTATGGGATTGGCCAATTGCTACCGAAAGTTTGTGAAGAACTTTGCTAAAATAGCCAGCCCTCTCCATGATTTGACGAAGAAGAGAACCAAATTTGTCTGGACAGGGGCTTGTCAAAGTGCGTTTGATACCTTTAAGAAAGCCTTGAGAGAGGCTCCAATCCTCTCGTACCCAGACTTCATTCAGCCCTTCCTCCTTTCTACTGATGCAAGTGATGATGCTATTGGCATGGTTTTGGGACAAAAACAGAACGGCCGCGAAGTGGTGATAGCTTATGGAGGTCGCAAGCTTAACCCTGCAGAAAGGAACTACAGTGTCACAGAAAGGGAAGCAGTCGTTGATGGAATTAAACATTTCCAACACCACTTGCACGGACGACAGTTCACTGTGTTTACAGACCATAATGCTGTACGTTGGCTGATGAACATAAGAGAACCAACTGGTCGCTTAGCTCGATGGGCATTGCTTCTACAGCAGCACGACTTTACGATTGAACACCGGTTGGGTAAATCCAATGGTAATGCTGATGCTCTCTCTCGTCGCACGTATGACCTGGTTGTAGCAGCCTATAATGACCCAGGTTTGCAGGTAGAGAGAATCTGGACCTTGCAACGAAAGGATCCTGCTCTAGCTGACATCATCACCTATCTGGAGACTGAACAGCTACCTACCAATAATGCTACAGCTAAAGCCATTATGCATTCCATTGACAGCTACTATCTGGATCCTAATGGCCTGTTATGTCACATTTGGGTTCCGAAGGGACGCCGTATACAGACGCCAAGGTCACAGTTGGTAGTTCCAGCCCCACTGCGTTATGAAATTTTGGTTGGTGGACATGATGATCCCTTAGCTGGTCACTTAGGTGTCAACAAGACCTATGACAAATTGCGTGACAAGTACTATTTGCCGAAGATGTTTGCAGACGTGCAACACTGGTGTCTCTCCGGTACCCATTGTCAAATGAAGAAGAGTCCTAAGCAAAGACAGACCGCACCTATTTTGCCCATTCCAGTTGAGGATGCATTTGACCACGTCGTGGTTGATTGGCTTGGCCCGTTCCCAGTGACGTCATCAAATAAACGATACATTGTTGTCTCCTCTGATTATTTGACACGATACCCAGAAGCCTTTGCAGTACCAACGATTGATGCTGCCACAATTGCTGCCCTTCTGGTGAACCAAATCATGCCTCGTCATGGTGCACCCCGTACACTTTTGTCAGAGAGAGGCTCCAATTTTCTTTCCAGCCTGGTACGTGAAGTCTGTTTTCTGATGGGAACAAAGAAGGAATTCACAACCAGTTATCATCCCCAATGTGATGGCCTTGTGGAGCGTTTTAATGGAACCTTAGCACAAAGCCTGTCTCATTACGTCAGCAGTGATCAGAAAGACTGGGACCGATACTTAAATCCCGTTCTTTTTGGTTATCGTGTTTCGCCCTCGGAAGTGACTGGTGAGTCACCCTTCTATGTGCTATACGGGAGGGACCACGCCTTCCAATGGATGTTTCCTTGATTCCACCGCGAGAAATCTCCCCGTCCATAGCTGAACATCGAGCACGAGTTGTGGAGAATATCGAAATTGCTCACCACCTTGCCAAGGAAAATATTCAGTGTGCACAGCAACGCATGAAAGACTACCACGATAGAATGGCAGTACCACTTAAATACAGACTTGGAGATTGCGTACGGGTCTATACACCAAAGAACCGCAAGGGACTTTCCAAGAAGCTAGCGCATAATTACCATGGACCCTAACCGAATAGTCCAATTTCTCTCCCCAGTCCACTGCATCTTGCGCGCCTCGGATAATTGCCGTGTTTCCACGACAGTTCACATCTCTAGAATGAAGCCCTATGTGGATCCAGCTTCCCGGCCAATTCGCGAGCCACCTGAGGATGTTAATGACCCTTTCCTCGCTGAAGACGACCTACCAGATGACAGTTTTCTTCCAGATCCGCCTGAAGCTGATTCTCGGCCCCAGGTCCCTCTCAGCGAGCAACCAGACGCGGCCCCCTCCGCTGGAAGCTCGAGTGAGTGTAACTCGCCCCAGGCCTCAGCTCCTGCCGGTAGTGTAGTTCGCAGAACAGCCATGAAGACAACCAACACTCTGTCCCAGGTCTCTGCTCCTGCCAGTAACGTTTTGCGAGGAAAAACTAGAAAAACAACCGCTACTCGGCGCCAGGCCACTGCACGTGACGGAACCCATATTGCCGCTCCAACTACAAGCATCAGCGAAGACAATCGCTCTGTTTGTGAACAGGAGCCAAGATCTACAGGAATTCAAGCCAATACTATGCCTCTGTCGTCTTCTTCAAGTGCTCGTAGATCTCCTAGGAAGAAAGCAGATACTACGCCCCAGGCCCCTGATGTCGCCCAGGCGATTGATGTAAACCTTGACACAGACAACAAACAATCCGAACAGCATGTATATCAAGTTGAGAAAATTCTTAAGCAACGTCGACTTAACGGCGAACATCAGTTCCAGATTAAATGGCTTGGCTTTCCCCACAGCCAAAACACTTGGGAGCCCGCCTCGAATATTATTGATAAGCACTCTACCGAGAAGTTTTATCGCAAACATCCGCGTGCAAAACGTTTTGATGACGATCCAGATTATCAGCCGCAAGTGGCCGCCTTGGTAGAAGCCGAATTTACAAAAGACATCCCAGTTATCGCTGCCTTCTCACACGAAATCATATGCAGCAATTTGGACGAACATTCCAGTGATCTACACCACGGAAAGAAACCCTATACTGCGCCCCAACACCTTCGTGTAATCAGTCACGAATTGAAACAGAACTGCGAAATTCTGCTGTCAAAGAATACCGCGGACACAAATGCTATCAAACCGCTGACAAGTAACACACCATTTCATGCAAGCGTACTTGAAATGTCTCCCCCTACGAATCCGCTGACCGCAGGGACGTCACGTCGTATACAGCAACCTGGATTGTCCACTCAAAGGACACCGCTGACCACCGAAGCGACGCGCTATGCCCCTGGACTCCACAACAATAACAAACCACTGTTTTCTGGCCCGGTGGACCCTATTTCTGTTTCTAGGGTAACCACTGTTTATACACAAAGGTCGCCCGTTTTTGCCTGGGTTTCTACTCTTAATGGCTATTCTTGCGGCGATTATTTCGCCTGTAAAAGCACATGAATATGACGCCACAGGAAAGAAAATTACGTTCTTTCCGAATGCTTTGATGTACGCAACTAATCCTAAAGTTTTGATTTTCTATAACGACACAAAGTTGATCAACATCCACATCGATCTCAATGCTTTTCCGAGAGGTCAAACGCCTGAAATAAACATTACATGCGACTCCGTTCAAGCTACTTTTTATCGACAAATTTTGGATTCTGTGCGTGGCATACAACGGACCATGCACCGTTTATTATCTATCCCCGGCGTGACAAATTTCTTGGAGTGTGATAGTTTCCTTCACCGTTACTATCAATATGAAACCAGGTTGCCTTCACAGCTCTCTTGTCCCACCCACCATTTTGAAAACAACCTTCAAGAATGCAAATCATGGGCCGCTCGCACGTGCCGCATTACTTCTTCAAATGAATTAACATGGCTTCGCTCACGCGCACGTAGAAGTCCGTTTGTATGTCACGTGGGAGTTTTTGGTCTGTTTCAAGCAATGTACAAGCTCTTCTCGAGAAAAAGTTGTGATTCTTCTGTTAGCGCTCCGCTAGTTCATGTCTTAAAAGAGGCTGGAAAGTCATTAACAATAAATCAACAGCTGACTGAGACGGTTAACGGGAAGGTGGTCTATTTAATTAAAACAACTGATCTACTCAGTTCTAAAATAAACAACTCATCTCTACTATGCGGGTAATGGATCCACATTCAAATCGTGGAATAAACAAATTAACGTGGAGATAAACAAAGAACGCTGTCACTACCAAGCTAACATGGAGTTTATTTCACTGTATTCCTTGCAAGTTAATTGCGCGATGAGTTCTATTTTACGTCTGACTGAAATCGAAGACACGTTATGGCAGATGTCGCATATCACGCGAAAGACAGTAGTCAGCTTTGCGGACTTTCCACGTTTTATAACGGCCGAGTTGGAAATTCGTTTGGCCCAAATTCCTGCGATGGTCCACACGATAGCAGCCCTAAAAGAAGGCTTTTCCCTTATCCTTGAGCCCCTCGTGGATTATGAATTTGCAGCTAACAAGAAAATGCAATTAAGCCTATTGTTTACCCTGCCGGAACTTTCGTCGCCCTCCGTTTTGTGCACCGTCGAACAACTGGTTCCAATAACGTACCAGAACAACGGTAAATGTTTTGGTGGTGCATTACAACACGATGACCTGTCATTGTTGACATGTGGAATTCAACGCTTTGTTTTGAAAAGCGCCGAGCTCGACCAATGCTTGAAGGACGATACAACAATTCTGTGCCCAGCGAATGTTTTGACCACCGTGAAAGAACCACAATGGCTTGGCTTACCCTGGACACCAAATAGAAAATTACAATTTCGGCAGACTCATCAAATTCTTTCACATTGCCACCAACTGCGCCCACTGTTATCGTTAGGCGGACGTTATCTTATGGCAACAGTTTTTCAAAACATCACACTCGCATCTTCGCAAGCAATTCATTACCTGCAGTTATCTCCATTGTCTATTATTCATAGCCCTTGTAATATGTCCTTTCATTCACAACACACAGGTATTGCTTCTTGCCCGAAAACACTTCGTTTTTCTATCCATTTTTTTCAAAATGATCACTTTTCCTGTATTCCCTGGCACGACGTTACCGCTCACAAATTCACTATAGCGGTACCTAACATGCCCATTCCAAAAGACTTCAGTTTGGGTAACTCCACTTTGCAATCCTTGGATCGCACTTATAATTCCCTAGATCGTGAGCTAACTTTACGCCTTGACAAATTCAATCACAACGTGGATAATTTGAATGTTGATACAGCTACATCAATGACTGATGTTTTCGCCTATCTTTCTTTCACCCTTACTTTATTAAATCTACTCCCGTTTTTCTTTCTCTTTCGTCATTTCGGTGTGGTATACCTTTCATACCAAAACAGGCACCCTGCTCCCGTCTCAATTCCCTTAGCCATGCACACTGACACATCAACTTTGGACTGAAACTTACACCTTTCCTCAGCAACAGCATTGCTGCCACCTGTTCCACGTTCCCTCCTTGAAAATTAACTTTATTCAACTTTGCACCTTTTCAGGCAAGTTGCTAGATTCCCACATTTGCTATTCCTTTAGTTACCTTGCCGCCCTCATTGCTTCTACTATTTATACCAGTCCATTTTGATACTTCACTATGTTCGCCTTGTGCTGTTATCGCCTTGTGCTCTTCTGTTTCTTCGCTGGTTTCCACTCAATACCGATATGTCTCCCTTCACTGCATGCGTCGCCGACGAGAACGGTATATTATACGCCTCTCACATCAAGACGCCCCTGACAGATCTCACCCAGATGAGTGCCTTTATCAAGGCTAAAACAGAATCCCTTCTAACCTTCTGTCCGCGGTGTCCGGAAAGAAGCCACCCAACGGATGTCCTTTGCTACTCTCCTGGTGTGATGACCAGAGACGCCTCCGCTTTCATGACCAAACTGTTGGCAAACCATAGAATATTGCCGGCATTCTATAGCTTTTCCCAGATCTGGGACATGGCCCAATACCTGATGTTGGAAGAGGGCTACCTCACGCAAGTACTGATGCCCGTTCTGGAGTCAACACGAATATGTAGAGACCCAGCGACGATCATCTGTCTGGAAGAACTTTACACCGCGGGATACAGAGCGCTGGCAAAACACCTCTATATTCTCCTGTGCTCTAAAGCCCCGCCGGAAGTGTTTGCAAGGGTTTTTGCCAAAAACCCAGACCTTTTCACGGACACAGACTTTTTTTGGGACTAGTGATCCAAGTCATACCACATTTGTGACATATCTTATTTATCTATTTATTTTGTTTTAAAGGGTTATGTTTTGTTCCGTGTAATTATTATAGGTAGAGATTTTTGTTAGTTTTGGGGGTATTCGCGTTTCATTATTGAACTCTTGAGTTATGTGCACTCCACTTATTATGGCTTGTTCGGTTTATGCCGTGGTTCAGGCACAAAAATACAATGCAGAAATTTAAAATTTTACAAACCAACAACAAAACAAATTTTCTTAATAGCAATGTTTTTTTTACAATGATTTTTAATGAATTTTTGATTACTTTTTTTTTAATTGCTTGACTCAGGAGAGTTTCAAGCTAAGGTGGGAGGAATGTGAGGAGAGAAATTACGATGATTTAGTTTGATTTTATTTATTCACTTTCGCTGAGAAAGACATAGAAAATTCTAACATAGAAGTTATTGTTTCAGTTTTGAAGTAGCAGGTTAATGTTCCAGTTCATTAACCGTGGCAGGCACCTGTTGTTTTGTCGTGGATCATAACTCTAATTAGCGTTGAAGTGTAACGGAACCTGCACTTGCCTTTTGTAGAACTGTTATCTACCTGCCTTGTTTTGAAAGTGATTAATGTTGTAAAGGTTAAATTCCGCTTAAGCCAATCGTGCTTTCTGAAACACATGATCTAATGTTTGTTAAGACTTTCTGAGGATATGATGTAATCCTGTTATTCCTCATAAATAGAAGTGCTTTGTAAAATATTCTTTGGTTACGTTTGTTGGATTAAACTGTATGTTGGACCCAAGTCTGCCTGTTCTAGTTTGTCCCTGAGGATAATATTCCTGTAACAGATCCTGGACTTCCGCAGCCAGCGTGTTCCCCAGAGTTGAGAGCGCTACAAAGATATTGCAGAAATAGTCAAGAGAGCTGAAAAACTTATTATCACAAATTTTATAGTGATAGAGATTAGTTTTAGATCAATATTAAAATGCAAATTAGTAGTAACCCTTGTTTTTTTCTTCATGGTTCGCCGCATCCTATCAAATTTTTATTTGTGGTTCTAAAATCCTTTTCATTGACCATGTGGTTCTTTTCAAGGCAACCTAACCCCTTCTAAGCCCTTTCTAAGCCCTTTCTAAGCCCCACCAACTCTTAGCAGAAACCGTCGTTGACGATTCGTGCATTCACAGTCTTTTTTTAAAACCAAAACACAACAACCTCACAAAGTCAGAACTATGGCTACCCCATCCATTATTGCGGAAATTGATGGGTTTCAACATCAAACAGACCCTTTCTACCTTAATTGCCTTGCCCTTGCACATTACAAGTGGCGAAAATGCACTACCAGGATCTTCAACACCACAGCCTTACTTCACCGGCCTCCAGTAGCCCTCCATACCTATCGTTTCCAGTCAGAATATCATGGCTACCCTATTGACGGGGAAGGATTGCCTCGGGAGAACACAGTATGTATCCTATTGCATTTCATCCAAGATGCAGTACTGGATGAATTTGAGCACGGATTTCCAGTTCCAGCGTCAATACTCCTCTAGACCAAAAGAACCTCAAAAGTGGCTTTCCTGAACCACTTGATTCAGATGGCCCTGGTCCCGCCACCTCTTCCTCTACTGGTTCGGAACCTGGAGGATATCGAGCGCCTCCCAATCAGGCAATTACTGACCTCTCAGTCTCTGCCAGAAACAGAGACACAAACAATATATTACTTTTGCTCACTGGTTGCACAACAAGGGGCTTCCTCAGACCACACGATGTACATTGTAAGCATGTGAACATTCTTTTCTTTTGTTAGTTCTTCCTACATTTCTATTCTATAGTTTCACGTATATTTAACCTTATACATTTAGTCGCATTTATTCTTTAGTGTTGCACAAAGGTGACTGTTTAAACTTCTTGTTTATTACCTATTTAGACAATCGGTGACTATTTGCTTTCCTCAAAAACAAAATTCTTAAAAAACTTCTCTCCCGGCACCTTTGATTTGACGGGGACGTAGAAACTCAGGAAGTGCGAATGTCAGGCTATCTTTCAATTTGGGAAAGCGTATAGATTTGGATACTTATCAGAAAAGACTGTTTAGCCGTACTTTAATCATACTTCTATTGCTTACCATTGGCTGTAATTGGTCACGGTTCGTTTTTCAAACTTTCCCTAGGTTTCCTTTCTTAGTCCCTGTGCTACTGTTGTTTCCTTTCAATTCTGGCTTATAAATATTTCATTTCAACTCTGACCGGTACTCATTTTGACAACACTTGTTACATTGTGTTCAGTTGGTTGTTAGACTTCTGTCCAAAATGGCTTGCCTTTCCCTCATGGTTCACCTGGACAGGTTCCTACATGGACACTGTCCGTTTCACATTAAGGCAATGGCATTAGCCAATTTGACATTCCGCATTTGGAATTTGCATTGATTCGATTTGACTGGGCTGCTGAACAATAATGGCAGAGCATTGCAGACGTACCGCATACAAGTGACGAAACATGGCTGGCAGCTCAACACACAGGGGCTACCTCAGTACGTGGTGCCGACCTGCCTGTCCACACTCCTACAGGATGGTGTGTTAGACACCTTAGAACGTAACTACCAGCTCCCCACTACTATTACCATCTGGGTGAAGGACGCCTGGCAGTACCAGTTCGTCACCGCTTTCTTGGAGGCCTTACCGCCTTTCCTAGTAACGTGAGGGTGAAGGATTTGAAGGACGTAGGATGTCCACAGGCCCGATGACTCACGATACTCCACCCGAGTTCCAAACCTACAACCATGGCTAAGGTATGGGCATTTGCGACTGGCTATATCAGGATCATTTTGTGTAGGTGTACCACTAACTGTGACCATTCTATTTAAAAATTGGTTTCCTACTTACGTTTAAAAAAAAACGAAACAAAAAGCCATCAAAAGGGTAAAATAGTTATACTTCACGCTTTATATCTATGGAGGAGGGATGCAACCTCCCAAAGACGAGTGGGGTGAGCAACCCTGCCACACCAAATGCCTCAAAAAATGGAAAGATCCCGTGCTCTCAAGCACGGGATCCTGCCCTCATTGCAGGAGGGCATTTGGGACCCTGTGCTCTCCTGAAAGTTGAAGAGAATTGCAAAGCCTTATGCTGATACTCCTCCGTATTTTTTGCTGTACCCATCCATACATCTTCATATTCATCCATACATCTATTAACCCATGTATCCACACTAACAGAACCTTGTGCTACTTTCTTATTCTATTTTCTTCCTTGTTCCTTTGTCGCTTTACCTGATTTATTAGTCCTTTCTGTTGTCCCTTTTCCCCTTTCGAGGGAAACCTTTGTCATATTAAATTTTTCAGTGTTTCCTGTCTCCTCCAACCACAATCATGACACCTAGTCAACCAGTTCCAGAGAGACCTCAGGATGTGATCGCCCATTGGCTGGAAGAACTAAGCAAGGGCAGTTTCAACCTTTGTTTCAGGGAAGCCAAGATTTTTGATGGACTACATCAGAACATAAAAATGGTGAGTGGATTCAGTTCAAGCATCATTGGCACAAAAGATTTTACCATTGTTTTGCTCTAGATGTGCACTTTCGTTTCGCTCACAAGTCTAGTTTAAGCATCCCTTGGCAAAAAAGATTTGATCACTGTTTCACTTTAGATGTCGGCTTTCGCTTTGCTTTCATTTGCTAATTAAGCTTTTCCTTTTACACTTCAGCATACCGCATCTTTGATTACCCGTTTATTTTCTGTCACACCGCGCCTGTGTCTGATTTGCTGCTAATTTCTCATGTTTAACCTTTTCGGTTTCTTTCTTTTGAAGATTCTTTCCACGTGCTTCATATGTCTCGAGCACCCTATGGAGTTTAAATAAAAGAGAATGTTGCCACCAACCAGCTCACAATGAGTGAGGCAGACCTTAACTTAAGAGAAGAAGCCTTTCTTCTATTTTTAACTTACCGATCTTACTGTTGTTATGTAATAATATTCAACTTGCGTTTTCACTTGTATTTAAGTAAAGTGTGTTAAATTTAAATCAATAGAATTCTTCTTTGTAATTTTTGTATTGCTCTTGTTACTTAGTATTTTGACCAGATACCTTGAGAACGATGCTGAAAAGTTAGCAAGAAGTAGATTTTGTTACTACGCAATTGGTTGAAGCTTTTTATGCTAATCACCTTCAGGTGCATGGGTATTTTTGCAATAGATCTACTGCAGAGGGCATTACATTAGCCTTTATTTGAGTTTGACAGGTAACTGACATGTGATTGACAGTTCTCGCCTGGTCAAGATAAAAGATTGAGAGTGATAAATTTTTTGTGATTCAAGGCTAGCCTCTGTACTGTAAAGTTCAACAGTTTGCATTAAACAGATAAATCTTGGAAGAAGAAAACTAGTCTTTCAGTTTGTTGTTGGTCTGCAAGCTAATCCCCATTAACAGGCCATTTCAACACGCACACCTTTTTTCATTCCAATTTAAAACAAAATTAAAACGTGTGTTAATATTGGTATCAGAATTCAAACCTTCAGAAAAACTAAGATTTGCAAATTTTTGCACTGTTATTTCAAATGCGCAAAATGCTGAAAATTTTCTTCCAAGGGTGGGATGACTACAAGCAGGGATTCGGTAATCTGAACGGCAAGTTTTGCCTTGGACTGGACAAGATACACCGTCTGACTATAAACAATAACAACAAGTTTTATGTCGATCAAAACACCAAGCAGGACACCAACTTTGGTGTGAACATTCCTTACAAATCTGTTCCGATACAACAAATTGCCAGAGCAGCATTGCCGACATGGGGAAAAGAATAAGGATGAATGGCAGGAGCCTTGACAACAAAAGGAAGAAGAAGAAAGAGGTCGATAAGTAACAACGCAGAGAATAAATTATGAGTAAAGCAAATGGGGAATGGAGAAAGAGGTCAAGAAGTTGCATTTTGTTTGAAATCTTAACAAACTCTTTTTTGCAAGGAGAAGAAATTATTCCTAATAAGTTTTATCTGCTTTGCTGCTAAAAATAAAGAGATTTTAGCGCGATCTAGCTTTTTAATTAATTTTCTTTTCTTGCTTTTTTACTTCACACTTTTCCACGTTCCTACTTAATTATTCTCTTCTCTGTGCCGCCTTTTATGGATTCCTATATATACCCCCTGCTCAAAGTGCTTTCTTCACTCCAATTGCCGTGTGCGTCTCTTGCCGTGTGCGTATAACTCTGCCTTTTGCTTGTATCGTACGTTCACTCCCCATTATGGCATGCAAGTACTTGGATGCCGCCATCATGGTCGAAGGATTTCAACATGTCAACGAAGAAATTACTCTCAAATGTTTAGCCATCAGTTGCATGACGCTGCGCTTCTATCAGCAGCAGAGTTTCCAGACCGACTGGCTACATAACAGTACCCCGTATCAACTCCATACATGCAGTCACCAACAAGCCCTACACGGTTTTTCTCTAACGTCCCCGGGCAAACCACAGCAGCATACACCACTAACCCTTTGGCAGGCCCTCTGCCAAATCTAGACTGATTTTATTCACCTGCAGAACTCACTGGTACCATCATTGCACCTCTGAGCGAAGGGCCGCAACACCACCAATTTTGTATGGACGCTGACAAATCTAACAACAGGCCTCCTCCTCAGAGATCTGAAAGAAGTTGGCTGTCCACCTTTGCGGATTTTGCCCCAGTCAAAATGGGTGACCCCACTATCAAAGGCTCGTACGCTTAACAAGTGGCTGTTATTTCGTCGAGGCGCTCCTTCACGACATCACGCACAGGGTAGAACTTGGCTACAGTGGACCGACAATATTTCAATCCTACCCCAATCACCTCTCCGCGCTGGACGCCAGCAAGCACAGTCTATTGGGGGTAGTACATGTATTGGGTTATGAAACGATTAGTTGCATCACCCTCATTAAAATCTTGTTTTCGCTATGGTAAGTTGACACCTTTTGAGTTTCCAACTTATACAGTCAGTTAGATTTTACTCATTTCTTCAGCCTAAAACTAAAGTATTTTTCGATTCAAACTTAGTTTATGTTATTAGCTTTTGGTCTAGCGTCTTTACTTTCTCTAGAAGAATTCAGACCTAAGAAAAATTTCACTTTTGCAAAAATTTTCCAATGAATAGACGCTAAAACTTTTCGCAATGGCAATAATGTTCTTTCATTCGTGGAGCTCTGAACAGCTGGAAGGCACTTACTTGTTGCATATGAATTGTGTTTATTTTCCTAAAAACCAGTTAACCTAATGATTTGACATAAATAGAGCTGCACTGTAAACCATATTCATCCGATACTCTTCTCAGCTCTAGAGAAGGTGATCTTCTGCAGAGTAAGACACCAAGCAGGACACCAACTTTGGCATGAACATTCTTTTACAAATCTGTTCTGTAACAACAAATTGCCAAAGCAGCATTGGCGACATGGTGAAAAGAATAAGGACGAATGGCAAGAGCCTTGACAATAAGAAGAAGAAGAAAAAAGAGGTTGATAAGTTATAATGCAGAGAATATAAATAAAGCAAATGGGGAATGGAAAAAAAGTTCAAGAAGTTGCGTTTTGTTTTGAAATCTTAACAAACTCTTTTTTCAAATGGTTTTCGCATTTTAAATTATTATAATGACATTTTTTAATTTTCATTTCATTTATTTCTTTGCATAAATAAAGCTTTTGATTAATTGATTGTACATTCTAATTTTTTCCTTTTTAATATTTGTATTTCTTGTCTTAGTTATGTAACAAAAGAAGTTTATATAACAAATACAAGTTCACATTCTCATGAAGTTACATTTTGTTTGAAATCGAAACAAACTAATCTTTTTTAAAATGATCTAAGCAACATTCTGGTTACAGATAAAAAAAACCCTCTTCGTGAAGACAAACTTCAATCCAACAGACCTCAAGTCGTCATTACCATTTTTGTTTGCAATACATGGAAGCCTCACTCTAGGAAAAGCATGTTATCGAGTGCCATCCACGTGACAAAACAGGTTTGAAAAGTTTTCCTACACCCTGTAATTTTATTTTCGAGGAGCACAACATACAAATTCATATATTTCCTCTTGAAGTTGCGTTTCGTTTTGAAATCTTAACAAACTCTTTTTTAATGGTTTTTGCAGATGAAGCGATGTTCCACTATTGGCCTCTTTGCCAACAAAAGGACATCATTGCCGCATCAGTGTTAAGGACATTTTCACCCACGTCCTTAGGACAAGGGAAAGAGCAAGATGGAAATTGATAAAGGTAAGATAAAACAAATTACAATAATAAAATAAGACAGCATCTGTTTTGATTTTCTTTGTAATTGAAATGTCATTTTTTTTTATTTTCAAGTGCCATAACTGCATTGCCCTTTTTGTTTGCAATATTAATGGAAGCCTCATTCCAGGAGAAGCATGTTATCAACCATCCGCACAACAAAACAGGTTTGGAAAGTTTTCTTGACTTAATTTTCAAGGAGCGTCCACCAGCACCAGAAGAGATACAGAAATCTCAGTTAGAGAAAACCGTCGAAATGAAAGACCTGTCGTGAGAACAGTGACCTCCTTCCTCAAATTACACACCTCACCGCAGTTTCAACCGAAAATAACAGCTTGTTATCCTCTATATCTCCACTGGTGGGTTCATCTCAACCCTGCAGGACATCATCACTCATTGTACCATTGTTATCGGGACGCTTTAACATCTTGTCAGCGACAGTGAAAAGGATTGGTCACTATTGGAAGCTGTTTCCTAAATCTCACAGGTCATCATGTATCCTTCAATGCTGCTCTGCTCATCGAGGGCCATTCACATCACCCTTTCAATCCTGTTCTTAGTGAGTCAAATTCTGACGACCATGGACAGTTTACCACTTGGGCTCCTGTTTTTTTTTATTGATACCCTGATATCATTTTCCCATCCTGTTATTAAAATACCACCTCCAGAACGGTTAAAGAAGTCTTTTACTCGACCTCACGTGCACCTTCAATGATACTGATTGTCAATTGACCCAATCGTTGGATAACACCAATGGCAGAATCAATGACATAACAGGAACTTCTACTGTACAATGCCTGCTTCTGCAGATGTGAGGTACTGTGCTCTGATTCTCATTGTCATAGCCACCTTTCTAACTTCGCACATCTACAACTTTGCACATCTCACATATATTTGTGCCTTTTCATCGCCTGATAACAAAGATCAACCAAGATGATAGCTGGTTTCAAAATCTTGAGCGAAAACTGGAGTAAATTAAAAGAGCAGATGGAGCCTTGAAATCACAACAAAGGCATTTTGTTTTTTGCAGATTCTGACTTTGTTTAACATTGCAGAATTATACCATTTCACCTTGTTTATCCCCCAAGCAACTGGAAGGGGTACGTTTTGGTAGTGCAATTATGATGCTTTTCGCTAGATTAGTGTTTTGACACAAAAGAATTTTTCAATCGTGAGTGAGGTAAGCTTTAGTAAAATTAGGTTAATGATAATATTGCAGGATATTGTTTCTGGGAGTTGTCAGTCACCCGCTGAAAAACCTTGCAAGGAACATTGCCGCAAGACCTGCAGCAAAACCTTCACTTGCCCAAACCATTCGGTAGCCCATCAGTGCATTCATGTGGAGAAAAAACCTGCAAGCATCCTCATTGCCCCAAACGCTTTTCAGGCAAATCCACTCTCAACCATCACCTCAACCATCAATTCAAACTGCACACCTGAACCAGCTGAAACAACAACTGAAACAACTAGCAAAAACTACAGAGGCTTCTCGCACGAGGATAGCCAAGACAAAGCCATCTAATTAATCTGCTCCACAGGCCAGTTCCAGCTGGGAAATGGATCCTGAAATGGATCCTGTCCTAATGCAAGATAATAAATACTAGTTTGTTTCTTTCTCAATATTATTATTCGCTTAAAACATTTGCTGTTTTGCTTATTTATTTAGGCCCTGAGACCGCTATAATAAGTAGCTCAGTTTACACTACGGTTCAGGTATTGATTTGAAATATTTAATTTTGCAAAGCTTGGTTTTCATTTAATCCAACAGATCCTAAGAAATGTTTGTTTACGTTCTGTAATTAAGCTTTTGTGGTTATGCTGTAATCCCACATTGGGTCCTTTTGTAGTCTTAAATAGAAGCACACCAAAAAAAAAATCATTTGTCTACAGATTTAAGTCTTTGTTGGACCCCTGCAAGTACTGTCTGTATATTCGCTCAAAAATTGTATCCGCTGTAACAGATCCTCAGTATTCCCGCAGCCAATGAGTTTTTCCCCATGTTTAGAACCCATTTCACAGAATAAAAGAATTTTGTTCTTGACAGTGCAAAAGACCTGTTATCATAGTAGTTTAAGAATGTGTGGAAGTTACAGAGAAATCATCAGAGGAGGATTAGTGCAGTATTAGATAATGTAACCCCCTGGAACAACAAGACATTCAAGTAAAAAAGAGAAATGTGAGGGAATTTCTTTTGTTTTTTTTGGGAATTCAAGTAGATGCTTTTCAAAAGTGAGACATACAATTTGACAAGTCGGAACAGTTAAATGGAAGCACCCTGAGAAAAGACCCTCCATGTTAAAACTGGACCAAAGATCTGTAAGAGGTTTAGAACCCGTTTCACAGAATTAAAAGAATTTTTTCTTCACAGCCCAAAAGACCTGTTAACACAGTGATTTGAGAATGTGTAGAAGTTACAGCAAAATCATCAGAGGAGGATTAGTGCAGTATCAGATAATGTAACCCTCTGGAACAACAATAAGACATTCAAGTAAAAAAGAGAAATGTGAGGGAATTTCTTTCTTTCCATTTTAAAAGTGGACCAAAGATCCACAACAGAAGATGGTCCTTTGATGCAACATTTCTATTTGAAGAATTACTTTTGAGCACCATCAACTTAAGTGAAGGTTAGTCAGAGCTCATCCAAGTCTCTCTGTCAATAACATGATTACTGATGTCGGTCATGAGACTGCAAGATTTGCTTCATAGATGAAGATGATGTGATAGCCCTAGTCACAGGTCATGACCAGCTGATGGTGGTAGTTGTAGATGGCCTCACAGATTTTGCCTGACAGTAGGTGATTCTTTTGGTAAAAGATCTTTGTACTGGCCTTATCAATGGAGTGCCCTGCCCCTTCACCTGCTCCAAAATTGGCAACTTGAAATCAGACATTTATAGTACTTGATGTGTGGCATTAGAAATGGCAACAAAAACTTTTTGTCAGAGTTAAAAGCTTGGGCTTTTACAAGCAGTATCATGTTAGATAAACAGCACAGAGTGCTCATACTGTAAACTACTTTTGTTTCTTTCTTCAATTGCAAATTGTTTTAATCCAGGAAAATAAGTTTCAGTATCCAAACTTTCAGCTGCAGAAGGATTTTAAATGACATATGAACCTCCATGGTACCTTACCCTTTTAGAAATATTTGTGATCCATTTCAGCTTTTTATTGGCTGCATTGTTACCCATATCAGCCACACCGTAAGTACTATAACAACCATACTGGCAACCATACTATTCAAGGCAAGAGAAGTAATGGAAGAAAACTTCTTTCTGTTATTTGGTTGTTGTTCTTGTTGTTGTTGTTAAGTTTTTCTTTTTTGAACTTTTATTTTTTGAATTATTTTTTAATTAGTTTTCTTCAATTTTTTTTCCTTATTATTATTACTAGTAACTTATTGTTATCATTACTAGTAGTATGTCATTAATACCAGTAGTATTGTTATCATTTACCCATCTAATCTGTTGCATTAAGGTGGCCCAGTCCATTGCATGGTTCAGACAAAAAAACAACAATACATTACAAGAAGATTGATCAAGACCTTTAGAACAAGGAACATTGAACTAAAAGATGCAAGTGTAGTTTGGTCAACTTTTGCAGTAGTTTTTATCACAAGAATTTGTACAAGATCAACACTTGAAGTGTAAAAATATCATTTTCGTTGTTTTCTTTCACTGCATTTGTGATACTGAAGACCACATGTTTTCAAGTGCATTCACTTTTCCTTTGCATATGCCACTGTTTATTTTTTTCTCATTTCTTTCCAACCACGATTTCAGACATTTTGTGTTAATTATTTACATTTTATATTTATGTTGCTGTTGGCTTTTTCATTTCCCTTTTTAACGTATTGCTGGTCCCACAGAAATTATCGTTCTATTTTTGTGCACCTAATATACAGTGTATTGATAAGTTTGGTTTATGTTACGGTTCAGGCACTAAATCATGAGTTTGATCTTGTCGATATCAAGTGATCTGGTGAGCAACCTTGCATTTTGGAGTCTTCAACCAAGATTATTAATTATTTTTGGTAAATACTGTATATGGAGAAAACACCTTCCCTGTTTAGTATTTACAACGCTACACTGAAAAATGGAACCAATCATAAAACAACTTTACTATACATTTTGTATTGTATTGTATGGTATGTAGCTTAATAGCATGAGAAAACAGCCAACGTTTCATGAGGTCACCACTTGAGCCCTCGCAAAACGATTTCTGAGTAAGGAGTGCAGAAATTCCATACTGATATGACGCGTCACTACCCAGATCTATTGGTGGAAACAAAATTCCCTTGCGTTTCAACCAATCAGAAGCACTAGTAACCTGGATCTGGGTAGTGACACGTCATCAGTATGGAATTTCTGCACTAGTTACTCAGGCATTGCTTAGCAAGGGCTCAAGTGGCGACCTCCCGAAACGTGGGCTGCTTTGTCAGGCTGGTAGCTTAAATGTCAATTTGCTGTGGAACCACAGAATTTTGTAATCATGAACTTGTATGCTTTTTGCACTGTAATGTTTTTTAAACTTAAATTTTGATATGGTAACTATTTGTTTCTTTACGAATAAAGTGAGGTGTTAAAAAAATTATCTAGCGATGTTTGTAGTTTTCTATTTGATTCTTTTCAGCTACTCTCAACATATATATGTTAATTACTATTTAATACTACAGTGCAGTGTTTTAGTGTAACAGCATACAACCAGAAAAATGATAGAAACTATATCCATAATTTGACGAATGAACTTGAAAATGGGGCCTGGGAACGACATCTAAATCAAATGTTGAATGTAATAATTTGAGTCGATGCAAATTGTTATTAAATTCGGCACATGTGAAATTCAACGATTAAACTGGGCCTTAGTGAGTTAAACAATATACACAAATATGGATAACAATAAATAAATAAAAGCCATGATCTTATTACTTGGAAAAAATCTTAGACTTAGTGGGAATTGAACTCCTGACCTTCCAGAATACTGGTTGGGGCTCGCAATTTTTTCTAAGCAAGCTTATCATGAAATTGATTTATTTATTGTGAAGCAATATAATTCACAATATCAAATAATAAAAGTAAGTTCTTGTAATTAGGAAGTTTGTTATTATCATAAAGAGTCGAACATGTAAGTCGCTAAAAAATGTAATGTTAAATTGCCAATTGAAATAGTGATCTTCAAGTTGATTTCAGGATGAGAGATGCATGGCCAAAGATGAAAGAAAAATTCTTCACCGTTTTGGTAAAATGAAACCCCCCAAAAAACTTTTATATTAGAAAAGAGACATTTGCGAGCACAGCCCACAAGACAATGCACTGCAAACGTCCCTTCACTGTAACTGTCATGGTTCAATTAATCTCCCTTCCAGTAAGTGCACCATTAAGCATGGCATCACAAGATCAATTGTTTTTTAGCTTTTTTAATACTATATTTTGTAACAAGCCACATCAAACTGCAATCTCAAAAAACCTGGTCTTCCTTGGTTGTCTCGACTGTCTTTTCCAAGTGAGAGCACAATTCTGTTATTGTTCATTAAAGTGCTTTTGCATGCTCCAGTGTTAATGTAAAAAAATGAAAAGAAATAATCAGCCCACTGACTCTGGAGCCACCAAAGGCAAATTAAGGACCAGCATTATATAGAATCATTACACTACTGCACAACCAAAAAAAAAAAAAATGAAAAGTTTCCTTCACATCAAACTGGGGACTGAACATTACCATAGCAACAAGTTAACACACGAAACTCACTGTGCCAGATTCCTTTGTTTCCTGCAAATTTCCATCAAAGTCTCAGAGCTTGTAATATCTTTTCCTGTCAAAAACAATAAAGCAAATTAACTTTGTTTCTCTTTAATAAAAAAAACTTTGATTTTGATACAACACCTCCCAAGGAGTACTACATGAAATGTCGCAAGAACACAGGGAGAATTTGTATGCTAATATTGGGGATTAAATGAATGTTTTATTATTTTTTATTATTATTATTTTTTAATTCAATTTTATTTTATTAAGTATGGCTGTTTTGTCTATGATTATTTTTCATGCATTGTTACATGAAATCATTTGAAATTCAAATCAGATATGGCCACCAACTGACCAGGTCTTCTATGAAACTAGTTTTACAGTAACATATGTAAATGAGTGTGTAAAAAGAAAAATGCAAAAATTAGGTGTTTCTTGCTAAAGCTCAGTGCTTTCAATAAGCGCCAACGACCAACCAAAAGCATCTGCAAATTCACTCAAAGAAGTCGGCTGCTATTTCCCCTAAACTGAAGTAATTAAAGAAAGATTTCTTTCAAACCTTGATGATACAGTCGGCTACTCTACTCAAACCAGCTGCCTTCTTCAAATTTTGTTGAAACCCCTGAAAGCTTATTGAGGCTAAAAGGGTAAAACTATTTCTATCATTTTCTTGTCAGCACAACTAGCAGAAAGTCTGACAGGGCTAAAAATTAACTTCAGTGCTTGGTTGCCACTCGGGCCAGTATTCCTGAATTCTTAGTGGCCCAGGGCGATCAGACCTCAACTTTTAGTGGCCCTGGACACTTTTTAATTGCCACTGGCAACCGTGCGACGGCCAAGTTTTAGCCCAAGAAAGATTGATGCCTGCTCTGACACTACTTCTTAAAACTAATGCTTGATGGATTGAACGAACAAACTATACAAATTCTCTGACTAGTCCACAGGCGGCCCAAGCACAAGATAAGAGAGAAACGTCGCGGATGTGACTGTAGTGTATCGGCGTATAAGGTGGTGTTGTGTTACAACGGTTTGAATTATAAAGGTTTGTATGGGAAGACATTGGATTTGTTTTAAATAGTAGAAATTATTGTCATTTGGCAATAAATTTAACTAATCCCGTTGCCTTGTTATATTCTTTGTCATTTGCCAACTTCTCAGGCTGATTTGAAGCCATTTCGGCGATTTAGTGATTCTCAAAGTTTCCACTGCTAAGAGGAGCGCAAGGCAGAACATTGCTTTCTGGGATGCCCGCTGTTCAAAGCCCAAAAAAACCCACTGAAATTTGCCCTGCTGTTCCAGTGCCTCCATAGAATTAAAGTAGAGATGTTAAGCTTTCCTCTCAGTGAAATCCCGGATCGATTGGGGCCCGATTGCGTTCGCTACAAAGCTTTTCTTTCAAGTCAGCTGCGCTGCTGAACTTTCGAAAGAGCTTGGCCAGAACGCCATGGACACATTAAACTTTGGAACAGCACGCTGGGTAACAAAAGTGAACCCGGCAGGGGTAGACAAACACGACGAAGGTGACTCCAGCGTATCGGCGTATAAGGTGGTGACTACCCCTGCCGGGTTCCCTTTTGTTACCCAGCGTGCTGTTCCAAAGTTCAGTGTGTCCATGGCATTCTGGTCGAGCTCTTTCGAAAGTTCAGCAGCGCAGCTGACTCGAAAGAAAAGCTTTGTAGCGAACGCAATTGGGCCCCAATCGATCCGGGATTTCGCTGAGAGGAAAGCTTAACATCTCTACTTTGATTCTATGGAGGCACTGGAACAGCAGGGCAAATTTTAGTGGGGTTTTTTGGGCTTCGAACAGTGGGCATCCTGGAAAGTAATGTTCTGCCTTGCGCTTCTCTTAGCAGTGGAAACTTCGAGAACCGCTAAATCGCCGAAATGGCTTCAAATCGGCCTGAGAAGCTGGCAAATGACAAATAATATAAGAAGACAATGGGATTAGTTAAATTTATTGCCAAACAACAATAATTTCTACTATTTAAAACAAATCAGATGTCTTCCCATACAAACCTTTATGATTCAAACCGTTGTAACACAACACCACCTCATACGCCAATACGCTAGAGTCACGTTCGCAGCGTTTGTCTCTTATCTCGTGCTTGGGCCGCCTGTGACTAGTCACATTTGACAATTTCAAATGTTTGAACTACCAACACGTGCTGACAAACAATGCTTAAAAAATTTACTTACAATATAAAACCCCATCAAGGAATGTCGGTCGTTTCACCTACGGGTCGTTTCGCCTACCATCGGTTCGCCTACGTCCAGGGTCGATTCGCCTACGTCTGATATGGCAGTTCGCCTACGTCTTAAGTGCTTTCGCCTACTATGACAATCATTAATTTAAAACATTGAAATCAACTAGTTTGAAGCACGATCTACGACAAACTTTACAGAAGAGTCTAGCTAGCAGAAAGCGAGGTCGTAAACAAAGGCATTAAGGTCCTTTGCACTAACATTTATGCTGACTGGATTCGAGTCGCTAACTTTCAGTAAGAACGCTAGAATTTACTAGAAGCAAAAGTGCTGAGAACAAATTACTTAGGCAGATAAGTTTCATCTTCGCACTGAGTATTGAAGGCGAACGGCAAAGCCGAACCCACTGGAAATCCAGGTGTTCCTTAGGATGAAAGTGTCACTGGATGGATGAAGTAGGTTGGTTTCCTTTCTCGACTAACAATCCTACAATTAGTTGTGTCAGCAGACACAACTACTACAGTTCCTACACAGCCGTCATCGCTCAATGGAGGCATCCTAGCAAATAGACAAATTATTTCGATACAGTTATTATTAAATTGTGAATATATGAAATTCATATATTTGAACTGCGGAATGAAGAAATAAATGTAAAGAAGATCCTCGCAGTTATAAACGCAACTTATGCAGTTGCGAAAAGAAAGCTTGAAAAAATCAGGCTTGCCGGGATTCGAACCCTGACCTCTGCAATACCGGTGCAGCGCTCTAACCAATTGAGCTAACAAGCCAACTGGGAGCTGGTCATTAAATTAGTTCGTAATATACCCAGGAAAGATGAAGATGAAATTGTGAATATATGCAGTGCTTTCAGTAAGCACCGACGGCCGACGAAAAGCGTCGGCTATTTCGCTCAGAGAAATTGGCTACTTTTCCCCTAAACTGAAGTAATTACAGGAAGATTCTTTTAAAGCCCCTGTTGATACAGTCGGTTACTCTACTCAAACCAGCTGCCTACTTCAAATTTTATTGAAACCCCTGATATGAAATTCACATATTTGAACTGCGGAATGAAGAAATAAATGTAAAGAAGATCCTCGCAGTTATTAACCCAACTTATGCAGTTGCGAAAAGAAAGCCTGAAAAAATCAGGCTTGCCGGGATTCGAACCCTGACCTCTGCGATACCGGTGCAGCGCTCTAACCAATTGAGCTAACAAGCCAACTGGGAGCTGGTCATTAAATTGGTTCGTAATATACCCGGGAAAGATGAAGATGAAATTGTGAATATATGAAATTCATATATTTGAACTGCGGAATGAAGAAATAAATGTAAAGAAGATTAGTATTGATTACGATCGATTTTTATCGAGTATCGAAAATATCGATTAGTTACGTCCTGTGTTTTAGCACGTTGCCTTGCTGGAACATCAAGGTTGGTATGTATTGACTTCTGTTCGTTTTTTTAGGTGGCAAGGATCAGGTAATGTTCAGCAAGGACTTTTTAGCATAGTTCTTTTATTGGCTTAGATCTACATCGATGAAATTCACTTTTTATGGTAACAACTTAGATCCACATCAACAACTCGGACATACGAGCCGTAGGCGAATTGACCGATTACGTACATAAGACACGTAGGCGAATCGACCTTACACGTAGGCGAAGTGAGCGTATCAAAACGACACGTAGGCGAAACGACCGGTTACCCCATTAAGATATCGGATACACTGATATCGGAATAATCCAGACTGACAAATGCAAGAAAATACGAGTTCCTTACCCTTGCTCAATTCAAAGCAAACTTCATTGTAATCTCCCGTCAAAGCTTTAGGCTGTGTAAATACAGCTGCTCTTCTAAGAAGTAAAGGAAATGGTTAACTCAAAATTAGTTTGGAATTCAACTTGTCCATACAATACCTTGCCTTTAAACACTGTGATAAATGTAAGCCCACGGTATTTGAAACTCAAAATGTAGTTTACAGTCTACGAATTCAGCTTAAGTTCTTAGAGCTTAACCCCGCTTTAGAAGTTAAGTTTCATTCGATTTCCGGTGTACAAGCATATTAAAGTGCTCGGAAACCAAATACAATTATTAATAAACCACCCGGGTAGATTTAGAAGCTCGATAAGCTTATATTTACAACTCAAAAGTACTTAAAAACTTACCTTTAAACGAGCAGTTTCTCGGTGGAAGGAATCCACAGCGATGAAAGATGTCCACTGCATGTCCATGTGTTATTACAAACAAAGATGGCGATGGAATTGATACGTCATCGTTCTCTGGTTGCTTTATTTCATGGAAAGCCTACAAAAACGGAAAGCAAGCCAAACAGACAGTAAGAAAACTAACGAAGCATCAAACAAGGCACAGATGAAAGTGCAACCAGAAAAAAGACTGACGAATGCTTACCTTCCCAAATCAAATTTGACTACAGCCTAGCCGCATCATGAACGACAGCTGAAATGAACAAAGAGTCAGGTGAAAACGACTCAAAAGCTATTCCATATAGCTATTCGATATCAGATGTTTGTGTAAGACTACACAATGCATAGCAACAAGACAGTCACCAATCAGAAGAAAGACAAAAGTAAGTTTTATCCAATCAGAATTCAGTAAATTTCAGTACACCTGTGTCGCAAAACGAAACAAAAGCGGTGTAATACAAATGCACAATGACACACCACTTGAATTTTTCTTACTAACTCTGTGAGAGTCCTGGTTTGCAAAAATTTAAGTGAGATCTGTATCAATCCTATTAAAATCTGCAAGCGGATAACTGATGGCGTCTTCCACGTGTCTTTTCTCTCAGTAGACAAGCTCAAGTTCAAAAGAAAAAACAACACAAAAGAAAGCGAAACAATAGCGAGGATCTTCTTTACATTTAATAGCTGTATACTTGAATATGCAAAACACTCGGACGCCACGTGTTATACGCCTCAAAATGTAATGCTATTGAATAAAGGCCTTATGGTTTTTGTCTTCGTTCTGTTTGTTGTCCAGGTATTGTTTCCAGGTAAACCGTTTTTTTTTTCTGTCCCTGCGTACCGGTACACGGAGAGAGAGCTAAAAATACAGTAATAACCGCCGCAAAGTACTAAAATGAAAAAAAACAACAACAACAACAACAACAACAATTGTAGTATGTTTAATTTTCAGTTAAAATTGCACCCCTAAATCATTATGATGTAAAAGTCAGTGATAGTCATTTTAGATTTTAAGTGAATCGAATACAGGTTCTGAGCTTTCAATGTGAGAACTGTTTGTCTCTCTACTTGCTCTACTCACGTGCATGTATCATACCGGGAGGTATCGTTTTCGAGTCCTATTCTAAACAGGATATGACTTGTGAAAGTATTGATATACAACAAAAGCGTATTTTTTGCCTACCAGTTTGAATTGCAGGGTGAAGGAATTAACGATTTTGAAGACTAAAGTAAACAACAGTAAACTGATCCTTACGACGAGAAGATTGAGAAATTAAAATTGAGACAGAAATGAAATAAAGTGATGTATTTTAATTTCTCAATCTTCTCGCCGTAAGGATCAGTTTACTGCTACTTACTTTAGTCCTCAAGATTTTTACTGATCCAGGTCTACACAAGATCCAGCACTCCTCACTGGTTTGTCGCTGTGGTTTCGCCTTTAGTAGTTCTTTCAAACCACTTTGGCCTGAAGAAAGAGAAAAAAAGGTCTGAAAAGAATCGTTTCACTTATTTAAAAAAAAAAAGAACTGCAAAACAATTGTGTTTAGTCACTTTTTTTATCTTGTGAACTCTTAGTAGGTTTCTATGACAACAGGAAATTGTATAGAGGTTCTGTTAATATTTAAAAGAAATCGCTTCCACACCCTATAATTCCATTGAAATTATTTGCAGCGCCAGATCATTTGACAAAATTAAAACAATTGGCCTTTTCTCTACCACAGGATGTTTGAAATCTTTTGGGAATTCATTTTTGTCTCATCCCTCGTTTTTAGTACATTTCTAGGTATTTCTGCTTTGAAATAAAGGGACACAGTGAAGTAGTTTGCTCAGCTGTTTCCTGTCAAGCACAAGCGCAACAAACATCAACAAGGGCAAACAAAAGCCTACACAAAATCTTTGAAAGTCACGGAAAGGAAAGAAATAGAAATTTCCCAGTGTACTCCTTGCTATTGGCCAAATGAGGTTGATTGTCACGTGACTGTCCAACCTTCCTAACCCACCAAATATTTGATTAGTGATTGGATATCACCTGGGATGATGTCCACCAGTTTTCAAAATTCAGTTTAGACTTTTTTGTGTGTCCGTCAAGATGGAGAGGCGTTATTTCTTCTTGTAAGAGACGAAGACATCATAGTTTAAAAAAACGAAACAGTTCCTACATATACGCAGAAAGCCATTTCTTGGCCTTAACGGAAAAATATTCGAACGCTAACTTTTTGGACAAGCCAACCGAAAACAGACTTTTGTTTTCTTAATTTAATGAATGGTGATTTGTATGCGCACTTTGCATGCTTAACTACAGAATAAAGATTCCGAATCAATTTATGCTTGCTCCGAAATGGGCCCAAGGCGTGCGCTATTGTAAAGGTCTAAGGGTCATCGCACAAAGGTCCTTTAATTTAAGGGACTCGCCAGGTCCTGACCTATCTGACAAGTGCTAACGAATGAAATGGGTAAAGGCATGCACTATTGTAAATGTCCAAGGGTCATCGCACAAAGCTCCTTTAATGTAAGGGACTCGCCAAGTCCTGACCAATCTGACACGTGCTCCTTCAAGCAGAGTCGCTTTGGTCTTTCCCAGATAAGCCGGGAAACAGGAACGTCTTTCCTGTTTGTCCCTACTTATCGAGGAAAATCGAAGCCACTCTGCATGCCAAGGTTAACGACCACTAAATTAAGTTTGTTTTTGGTTTAATCCCAGTCTTGTTTGCAATGATGAAATTGGCAAAGCTACTCCAGTTGGTCTGAAACGAGCCGTGCGCACAACTGTGATATTCCCATGCTTTTCCTGATTAAAATCAAAGCCACCCCCAGCTTTACAGACAATGAATCGGTGAGGTGCTTTCAGTCTGTTGAAAAACAAAGGAAAAACAAATGAAAGCGAGCCATGTGAAAATAACAACCTTTATTTGGCTTTGGAATATCTACGGGTAATTGTTTTTAGAAATTGTATGTTCCACGAACCCCAGTTTCCTAGCTTTGCTCTCGGAAAACTGTTCAGTTCTCAGAACTGAAAATGTGCGAGGACTAATATCCGTGCATGCATGTCTTCGCGCAAGATAAAGGTTGTCCTTTATATAATGTTAGAGAAACAATTCAGGTTTACGGCTGGAGCTGCTATTTGCGCGAGATGTCGGCTGCCGCGTGGAAAAATGTCGCGCGTGTGCGGCAGCCGAGGGTTTCGAGGGTAAACGTGTTCTTCTCGCTCAACTAATCCCGAGGGAACGCGGTTAGAAAAGCGGAACTTGGAAAGTGAACACGTAAAGAAACCTAAATTCAAAAGAAGTTGTGTTGCTCTATGGCTGTTTTCCAGTACCTCGAGCAATGCAATAGCATTGCCGAGTTAACTCCACAACACTATA
Organism: Siderastrea siderea; assembly: GCA_964030785.1. NCBI lineage: Eukaryota > Metazoa > Cnidaria > Anthozoa > Scleractinia > Rhizangiidae > Siderastrea > Siderastrea siderea. Next base: position 26,787,836 of record OZ034977.1, on the reverse strand, counting down.
AAGGGATTTTAACCCTTTTCACACTGGCGAAAAAAAGCCTATGCAAGCTGCAGCTTACATGTTAAAGTTAGGAATCTTAGCAAACACGGCGGCGGCGGCTGACGAGAACGTCAAAAAACAAAAGTTTTAATTAGCAAAACAATGGCTCTACAAGTGCGTTATATTTGTTGGTACATTTCTGTGCCGTTCTGTGCACAACTACAACGTGAAATTAACCAAATTAAAAGTTCTGTGTAGAACGTTAACACACGATGGTAAATTTTCATTTTTCTCCCTCATCTGTAACGCCGTCCTTCCAAATTCAGCTCCCGGAAAGTTCGGCTACACTAATCAGATTGAATGAATTGGAACAATCGCGAAGAAGTTTAAAGCCTGGGAAGTCACTTATTAACTTACAGTGGGACCCCGATTCTTCGAACCCTCCATTTTTCGAACCTTCCGATTTTTCGAACCGTGGCACGTTTCCCTTGGATTTGCTTCAGTCAAACACTGTAATTTTACCCCCGATTTTTCGGACCCTCCATTTTTCGAGACTCCCGACATTTCGAACCAATTCTTGCCTCCCATGGAAGAAATTTGTAAGAAATTTACCTTTGATTTCTTGAACCCGCACGAAATTTTTAAAGTACTACTCAGTAGTTTTCATTTGAATGGTCGCACGTCTCGGACTCAAAAGGTAGAACCACCTTCTATCACACCGGTAACAGTACCAAGGAAAGTACGGCTCAGTGCCTTTCATTTGAATGGCCACTCATAAGGCATGGCTTTTCTGTGGGTGCTGTTTATTATGTGTATACCGTGGTTCTTACTTTTGAGCTAAGCGTGATGTCGTGCCACCTTCGATTTTTCCAACTCCCGATTTTTCGAACCAATTTTCGTTTCCCTAGGAAGTTCGAGAAATCGGTATTGCACTTTATGTTTTCCTTGCCCTTGGCGTTGCCGTCGCGGTTGCTTAAGTTCCCTCACATAAAGTTGTGTAAGCTGACGAGTTCGGAACAATTTGAACCAAAATATGATTACGCATTCTACTTCCTTAAGGCAGGCAAGTCTTTTTACACTTTTACAAAGATCATATAACTGCTTTGACCGCATCAGCACGTCTGTATGGCTGACCCGCAGTATTTCGTCGTCGACGCCTTTAGTATCGTCTCCAACGTTTACTTTCACATCAAAACTGAACTCATGTTTACATGGCTCTTGTTTGTGTGATTATAATTAGTTCTTTCAGCCAGGATCCTTTTCACCGTCCAGCGACGAGCAGACCTCTGACATCTCTGTTTTTAAACCAGCATCACCAGTGTCTTCACTATTTTTATCATCGTTAAGAGGAACATCGTTACAGTCATTACCGCCGGCATCACCATCATCATCATCATCATCATCATCATCATCATCATCATCGTCGTCATCGTCGTCATCATCATCGTCGTCATCGTCGTTATCCTCGTCCTCCTCGTCCTCCTCGTCCTCCTCCTCCTCCTCCTCATTATCATCATCATCATCATCATCATCATCATCATCATCATCATCATCATCATCATCATCGTCATTGTCGTCATCATCATCGTCGTCGTCGACGTTATCCTCGTCCTCCTCCTCCTCCTCCTCCTCTTCATCATCATCATCATCATCATCATCATCATCATCATCATCATCATCATCATCATCACTGCATTTTGTACAAGATTCTTGGTTATTGTCCGCAGGATTATTTTGTTCTTCTTTATGGACCAGAGTAGCGGCTAGTTCTAGTTCCTCTAAATGCCAGGACAAGTCGCTTTTATGAATTTCAACCTAGAAAACAAAAAATATACATACATGTATATAAATGTTATAAATCTCATTCACAATTAAATTACCGCCAAATATTTCATCGACTGGTTTCGTTTTCCGAGCAAATCAATAACCAGTACAGTTGACTTTCGGTAACTCGAACCTCTAGCTAACTCGAAGTAAATGCTTTTTCCCTTCAGGTCATTTTCTTTATGATTTTACCTTCGATAACTCGAACCTTTTACTATTTCCCTTGAAGGTTCGAGTTATCGGGAGTCAACTGTATTTTCACATTTAAAACCTGAAAAATGTAAAATACAACTCCTAAAAATAAGCTTTTCCATAGCTCAAAAACTACTAAAGAATCCAGTCTGGTAGTCAAGTAAGTCTAACTGTTAATTCAGTAAAACACACAACTGAATAATACCTGTTCAAGGTTTTGTGCTAAAGAAGATAGCTTCTTGCGACTGTTTAAGGGGAAGAGAAACACAGAAACAAAAATTGTTATTTGAAAATTAGAATACAGTAAACAGAGCATCTGCAAGACTGTGGGGAGGATAAATTTCATATTTTTAGTCCTCTTAATTTTGTTTTGTTTTTTTTTAATTCAATGTTTATATTTTAGTTTTTAGTATTAATCTTTGAGGTCCTTTTCGAAAACCACGTAAGTGAAAAAGTTTCCTCAATAAAGATTATTATTATTATTATTGAAAACGGAAAAAAGAAGGCTGATGCGATCTACAATTGTCCACGGAAGAATGTTAATATTATACTGAAAGTTCATCCAAAAGAGTCCTCATTATATTAACACAGTTTCAGTGGGAAAAAGTGATCACCTTTCACACTCCTCCTCTTCTCCTCCGCAGAGGCCCCAAGAATCAGTAAATAGAGAAAACGGCAGCGCGCTTCAGCGTTTCCCGCGCGCTTTACTTTTTTCCACTACCCAGCCTCCGCGCGTTTTATTCGAAGCGTGCCGTCATGGCGCGACTGTTGGAAGCCTCTGCGGAGGAGAGAACACTCCTCCCACTGACAACTAGGTCTTTTTGAGCTTTCAAAGCTATTGGTACTAAAACATTTTAATTTATCGACTCAAAAATTTAAACCGTCTTGTGCAGCATAAAAAACAGTACCGCAGGAAACTACTTCTCAACCGCTTTAATCCTGAAAGAAGGTTTGATTCAAGAAAAAGGGGATAAAGGGAGTTTGTCAGCCTTTGAAGTACGAGATTTATGTGAAAGCTCTGTCGAAGGAGTACTCTCCTGTGGTGCTTTTTTAATATTCTGCAATATAATTCACAGCGATCAAACGTAAGACGCATGCACAGTTCCCGCCATAATTTTACAAAGGAAAATAGAGACAAATGTGGAAAGTTTCACTTTAACCGCAAAAATAACACCGTTTCTGAAAAAGTATTTTTACGCTGTAGTAATACGTTCAATATGAAGTAACTGTCCCGGAACACATCATGCAGGAACTTCGCGCTCGCGAAAACGTTTGAACATTCAAACTTCAAAACTCTGAAAGACCGGAAGTGACGTAGTTTTTTGCGTTTGACCGCTGTGAAGCTATATTCATGGTTGTAACTTTTCAGTAGGTGGATGAAACCGACAGTACGACCAATCAGCTGAAGGCAACCAAGTAGCACTTTCCTGTAATACTGTAAATTATGCTATGCAAAGATTGTTCCATCTTTTGGTTCAGTGGATGAAACCCAGTGTCACCATTCAAATGAAGCTCTCTGAGAAGCAATTTCCTTGCTTCATAAGGTGTTTTTCAACGGTTGAGCGCGTGGATAAAATCCTCGAAGTGTGACCATTCAAATGAAAGCTATTGAGCAGTACTTTCCTGTGGTGCTGTTTATTATGCTGCACAAGGTGGTTCTAACGTTTGAGTCTGTGGTTAAAATCCTTCGAGAGCGACCATTCAAATAAAAGCTACTGAGCAGTACTTTCCTTAACACTATTTGTTCCTTGATATTTTACAAAGCGAAAGTTGATAATCGGCCTCGTCGCAGGCTTTTAGAGCAGTTTTCAATTGAGTGTCGAAAGTAATTCGTGTTTTGCTTTGGTTTTGCTTTACTTCGCTCTGTGATTGGTTAAAACCTTTCGCGCCACTTTCTCGACCAATCAGGAGTAAAACTCAAACCAATCAGTCGTGACTTGCTCGCGCTCGCACGTTTTTTCCCGCGCTTGACGCCGGTAACATGTACTTACTTCGAGTTCTGATTGGTTCATTGGGTAATTTGTGTTTGTTGTGATTGGCTGGGGTAATTACTTTGGTTTTGGTTTTACGACACTCATTTGAAAAGCGCTCTAGCCACAAATGACAATTGGTTCTACGAGGGGCATGTTACTTTCAAATTTTGTTAGAGATTTTAAATGAATTTTTGCAAAAAGTGGCCGTCCATCGCACGCCTGGACACCCTGCTAGCTTCCATCTTCAATGCTTTATACCTAGCTTCCATCTTTAATGCTTTATACTTTTGGGAGTGAAAGGTTTAACAAACAATTACCTCGCTTTCTGCATCCAAACACAGTAGTCAGTCAGAAATAGATCGTTCAGCAGATACCACGGATCTTCCTCGCGACACAGAGCATGGATTTCCAGCAGACATTTCAACAGCTGTCGGCGACCTTACAAACAGAAGGATGATAAATATATGTAGGAAAATGAATAACTACAAGTCTTGTGCACTTTTAAGTCATTCCCTTCTAAGTTAGTTAATTCAGATTTCTTTTGTACTTTTGTGCTAGTTTGATGGAGCATCAAACGAGGAAATATATGTAAAAGACGTAAAAAATCTCGGTAAGAGGAGATTCTTGATAAACCACGAAATAACAAATTGAAAACTCAATCTGATATTTCGAGACTCACCTAAATGCCTTGTTCAATGAAGCGCTGCTAAAGACTCGTTTTGGATATGACGCTATTTTACATGAATAGCCCCTGAGGTTAGCCTGCGTAAAAGGGGTAGACGGGGGAGGGGTAGGGGAGCGAGAACGCGGGAGAAAAAATGGGGGACAGGGGATAGGGACGTCAATATCTTAGAGGATCTTAGGTCAATCCCAGGGACTTCGCCACTAGATGAAGCTGTGTACCTTTGAGTAATCGGGGCACGAACTGTAAAGGTCAAATCAATGAAACTGAAAAGCCACGTACCAAGTGAGAAGATTTTCTTCGTGTCTTCTATAACTGCTGTGACCAGAGACCAATGCCGATAAAGAGGGTAAGATAGTGAGCGACGAGCACATGATATTAGAACATCACGAACACCGCTGAAAGACTAAGAAAACAAATAAACTAGTCAATGTACCTTGGTAATGATTATCGAAAAGGTACCCCTTACGACAGCATTTCAGGGCCAATAGAAGCACATCCAGTGCTACTTTGCCACTATGCCCCAAGGTCCCTGTTAAACCTTTAAGCCCCAATATCAACAAGCATTTTCTCCTCAGTGTTCCCCATGTATTTATGAATGCTATTTAGTTAGAGATATTAGATGAAAAATCAAGACATTTCATCTTAAGTGACCATTTTCTTTGTTCTCATGACCTGTATGTTTGATCAAGTAGTAACATTGTGTAGAGAGAACTTAGATACTTTTCACTGTTGGAGATAAATGCGTTATTATTATAGTTGAACCTTGCTTTTACTGTGCTACACTCCGTACCGTTGCCATTTGAATAAAAGTTTTTGACATCTTTTTTGATAACTTTTTAATGGCTTCCGTTTTAACTAACCAATGAAACTCAAGAATTATGGGAAGACTGGTCACGAGCAAAGATGTGGAACTTGACAAATCCGCCTATCAGAGGTTTTTCATGAAAAAGTTGTCAAAAAGATGTTTAAAATTGTCAAAAACTAATCCAACGTTTAGTGTTATTGGCAACAGAACGACTCGCAGCACTGTAATAGAAACACGGGGAACCTTTCCGGCGGTTCCTAAAACGTACCTCGAACCACGAGAAAGTGGAACTTATTCTGGATATAGTCCATTGAGACTCAACCTGTCAAAAAAAAAAACAGAGGCAAAAATAAAACAACAGTATGAAATCATGAAATGTACTGCTTTAAAAGTAGCAATAACGCGATATTACGATGCCACAAAATGTGCTAAATCAACAAATTTGGGAAATTGCTGTCTTTCATATTCCTTACCCAAGCTCTACATTTTAGCCCTTGTAAGGCGATTTGATGTGTTATTACTGTGTTAAATTTATTATTATGGAAGTAAATTATTTAAAAGTTGTGTAAGTTTTTGATAACTAGATTTGTCGCGCACAGTAATGTATCGTATCGTGTATCGTATCGTGGCCCTTGTATTGAGATATGTATCGTATCGTGGGAAAATGTACCTTTGCAGCCCTAGTGTGTCCTCAAAGGGACTGAAAGGAACTGGTTGCAAGGGCCGTTGTAACACTGCGCTCCGACGACAAACCTCTTGAGTGTAAACACGAGACCTGTTGCGATTTGTTCGGTGATTGGCTAGTTTTGCTTTTTTTTTTTCTTCATGTAGTGATGTACATCTAGAGACCTGTCCTATTAAAATTACACACGAGGAGGCAACAAGAGTTTAAGGTGACAAGTGCCTGGGACTTAAATTCAAACCAGTTTGAATTTAAGGACAGGGACAACAAGACAAGACCCCTCGTGGGTGCCGACCTTAAAACTGCCAAGCAAAATTAATTTGATTTATCACCAAAAAGGGTATTACAACTTCTCACCGTGTTTTCCCCTTCTGTGGTCCGATGATTGTATGCATAGGCGTAAATAATGTCCACAAGCCCGAGGAACAGAGGAAGCTCTTCGCTGTCATCTAGAAGATTTTAACTACGTCAAGGTGTAACACTTTTCTGGAAACTTTCACGTCTCGTGGTCGATTTAAGACAAAATAAACTTTCAATGTGTCCCAGACGGGATTTTCCGAGGTTCAAAATCATTTTTCAAGGTGAATGTTTCAAATAGTGGCGCCATTTTTAAAACAAAATAAAGTTCTGGTGTATCTTTCGTAGAATTTTCCGAGGACCAAAATCGTTTTTTAAGAGGTGACGTTCCACAAGCCGTCAGTTGCTTTTGCTCAACATGGTGGTCTTTAGGCCGCTGAGCAAACAATTGAGCCACAGGGCAACCAACTGCTTGTGCGACCTGCATTATCTGCTGGAATCAGTAACGATGAAAGCATCTAAGTAGAGTGGGGATAAAGGAAATGTTTACCATGAACACATACAAAGTAGTATGTTAACTGTACCAAGTTGCAGCAACTATTCCGCTGTCTCTTTTATCGTAACTTGGTGAAAAAAGCCAAAACCGTGCTTTGTTCTATGATAAAACACGCACGGAAGTGACGAAAAGACGAAAGACGAGCCGCAGGCGAGTGCTTTTCCCTACATCTTTCGTGCTCTCGTCACTTCCTTGCATGCTTTATCACAGAACAAAGCACGTAACGGTTTTGGCTTTTTCATTTGTTTTATGTAAAGAAATTGGCTTTAATTTGCAAGAAAACAAGTTTTATTCATAGCTTGCAAGCCCAAGCAAGAAAGGTTTTCAGTTTGCCAGCCCGCCCAGAATGGCGTCACGGGTTACTCCCTGCATCTGTACCTTTTCCCGCCCTGGTTTCAACCAATTAGAGCGCGCGTTATATCGAAACTTTATTAAAAGAGAAGTATACCCAGGCTCCAGAAATTTTCCTTTCTTCTAACTGCCATTTCACCGCTCAATTTCATGTAATCACCTGCAGTTTACACGTCAAAATTTGGAAACTCGGCAGTGTCGGAATGTGAATCGTCAAAATATTGTTTTGCAGAATTTTAATTGGCAAGGCGATTTCTCCAAAAATGTACATCCGATTGCACAAAAATCTCTTGCACTGCAACAGGTTTACTGGACCAGGCAGATTTCAATTTTCAGGAGTTGATGGCAATTTAGATGTCAAAACACATATAAGATTTTCTCCAATACCGTCGGGCTGACAAACTGAGGTGTGTGAACTGACCATAAAAAGAAGAAAGAAAAACCACCGGCACCAAATTAGCCTTTTATGCTGCAAAAATTTAAATAACAGCAACATGCCACACATTTCATTGTTTAGCTTTTACTCAAGGATATAATCTTTATTTGGGAGTCTCCTCAGCTGGTCTTTCTCAAAATCTGTAAATTGAACTGAACAAAAACAAAAAAACGTTTGAGTAAGAATTTTGAGCGAAAAAAAAGATTCACTGTTTATTTTTGTACATATCTTTCGCAAACATGTTTCTACCTGTTTTTTCCTCAGCTCTGCTGGAAGTTTCTGTTTTATTCTGCAATAAAATAAAAATCTGTTCATACAACTGGCACATAGGAGAGTGCTAGATAATTATTATCTATCCTAGTATGCTTTATGAGGATGCTTTATCTGCATCTAACCGAGATAGAAGCGATCTGTGAGTTACGTTTCTACAATAATTATTTGCATACATTAATTTCTGCATTCTGATTGGCTAAGAACATGTCAATTTATCCCGAACAAGTGAAATTGGTGGTGCAAAAAGTGAAATTGATAGTGCAAAAGGTGAAATTTCCAGTGCAAAATCTGAAATTGAAAATGATTGACTAATTATAAATATTTCTGATGAACCTCTCAAATTAATGAAAGGCTACTAAGTATTAATTTTGACACTGCTCCTCAATTTGAGGTCAGTCATGGATTTATTGTGTTCAAACAGGCTAACTTATAGGATAAGGATAAAGTCGCACTCAGGCCAAGGAGGCCCACACAGCAGGAGCTTATCCCGGTTTCTGTAGCATGAAGCAACTGAGAGTATTGCTACTTCCCCCTGGATGGGATGCTAGTCCATCGCAGGGTTACCCCCAGCAGTATGTTGCCGGTACCCATTAATACACCTGGGTGGAGAGAGACAATGTGGGGCAAAGTATCTTATCTAAGGAAACAACATGGTGGCAGGGACTGGGCATCGAACCACCGACCTTCAGATCTGAAGTCCAATGCGCTAACCACTTCACCACTGGGGCCCCACCAGGCACAAAATGAGTAGCCTAAAATTGGCTAATATATACTGGTCCAAATGTGCACTTGGGCTGTGTGTGTGTTTTTGAGTTAACCTATTTAATACCTTTGTAGTACTCTCTTTCTGCTCCAAAAATCCAATATCCCAGGGGGGCTTGTAATCTAAGAGATGTTGAATTTGATCTGGACTGAAATAGTCCGCCCTAATAAGACAATCAAAAAAATAACATTAAGTTACCAATGTAACAACCCTCATTACTTTCGGTAGCAGCCTTTTAATATTCACTTTTTTTTCACAAATTTGAGCTTTAATTTACGCTTGTTATGTGGCTTACAAGTAATTACATTATTTGTTAATCTATAATGTATTGAAAGATAGTCAAAACTTTATTCTTACAAATAATATTCCTCGTCAAACTTGGTATCCTCAGCTGCTCTTCTGGCCTCTCTTCTCTCATTCAAGGTCACTGAGTCAGGATCTGGTATTTCAGCTATCTCATGAAGTTCTGCCTAAAACAAAACATAAATTTACATGCAGCTAACTGCCTGACATCTACAAATTTGAGTCTGCAAGAGCAAAGAGATCCAATTGAATCAGGGTGGTAATATTCTACCATTGAAAAGCACAAATTTGATGTATGACTTTATTCTGTTTGTTCTGCAGCACTGAAATAACAACAAGTATTGGGTGAGCAGTGACAGCAGAAAAGAAGGAGGTTTCAGACATTTTAGAGATCCAATATATGATCGTCAGGATAAATAGGACAGTCACATGGCATGTTAACCCTTTAAACCGCAATAGTGATCAGCATCCAAATTTCTCCTCATCATGTCAGTGCCATAAAACACATTCAGGTCATGAGAATCAGGGAAATGATCACCAAAGATAAATTGTCTTCAGTTGATGTTTCAACAAGTTCTCCTAACTAGTGCCCAACATAGTGTATGACAACCAGTAAAGAGAATTTTAATAATGATGCCAAGGCTTAAAGGGTTAACACATACACAGGTGTCCCACCAGTGATGCTGTGGTAAAACATATTTGTTGCAAACCTGCTGAAACTTTTGCACAATGCCTGCAAATTTGGCACCAACTTCAAATTTATTCTGTCCACCCCAAAAAACTCTGACTCTTAATAATAAGCTCAGCTAGAATGCTATAATGTTTTGTAACCACTACGGGAACTTACTTCACGTCCTTTAAAGATTCCATTCTCTTGATTGGCAAATCCATATCCTGCCCCTTGTAGGGTAATACTAACATTTTCCTGTAATATGAAGTAGGTTATGGGGCAAAAGAATGTTGGCATGACTTAAAAGGTGCCTAACTGTGGTAGCATTCTGTCACAGTGTAAGGCATAAATAACAAGTCCCAGCTGAAACCTAGCAGGGTTAATTTATTTGATCGTAAATTGAAGGGCTTGGAGGAAAAAGGGGAACAGTGATGATTTGAGGTTAAAATCAAAATTGGTGCTATTCAGCTGAACATTGGCAGACAGGCTGGTTTTCATGAAAGGAACACTGTTGTGCATTTATTTCTTGACCTGAGATCCAAAATTGGAAGAATTAACGTATTACTTTTGTTTAAAAGTTTTGTTAAACTGAACTCCCTCAAGTGAAGTGTGAATGACTTCTTCTGTTCTCTGCTTGAACTAAAACAATTCAACCTAATGTCCGCAGTCCTGTTCTTTTCTTTGTGTCAGTTTTAAGCAAAAGTAATATTCTAATTCTTCAAATTGAAGCTCTCAGGTCAAGAAATAAATGCACAACAATGTCCCGTACACAAAAACCAGCCTGTGTGCCAATGTTCAGCTGAATAGCACCAATTTCAATTTTAAACTCAAATCATCACTTACACTCTTTTTCCACCGGGCCCTTCAATTACTTTAGGCTCGATTACCAGCTGCTGTTTGGGAAATGAGCCCGCACTCCTCTCTTCTTGGGAAGGAACAAAGACCAGGCTCCAGAGAGTGGCAGAAATTGAGCTTAAAATTACTCAGAAAAATAAATAAACAGAAGAGTCAAGAAATCAGTTTTCTAACTTAAAAACAAATAATTTGAACTGTAATGTTCGACAACTATTATGGAAAGGTGAAATTTAAGCTACTGTATGCAATCAAATAATATTTTGTATCTTAATCTGGGGCTATGAGGCTTTGTCAGCATAGAAATTTAGAATAGTACATGTATGCAACCTTTAGTTCCTGAATAAGGCCAATGGTCTGAGGTTGAGGGATTTACATGCAATTTAACAAAATCAATTAGTTAGTCTAAAATTACTTTTAGTAGAATTTTCCATGTATATGAAATGCACTATTAGATCCCAAAAAGGTCAAAAAGAGGAAACTAAATAATATTATTATAATTGTATGTACCTGATTTACTTTTGGTAGATGTTGCTCAACTTCCCAATCAAAGTCATCATGATCATCATCACTTTCATTTTCTTCATTGTCATCACCTCCTCCAATGCAAAGAGATTAGCAAACTAACTTGGTTAAGTGGAAAACGCGGAGTGTGGAGTGCGGAGTGCGGAGTGTTGAAAATGCGGAGTGTGGAAAACGCGGAGTGTAGAAAATGTGGAGTGTGGAAAACGCAGAGTGTAGAAAATGCGGAGTGTGGAAAATGGGGAGTGTTAAAGAGAAATATATTAAAAGGTTATAAAAAAGTCAAAAGAAAAAATAAGGTAATATCGCCACACGTACTCAATTATATAAGGTATAACACCCTATATAGCTCCCCTGCCCACTGTACAGACCCTGGAAAGGGCAAACTACTCTTAACAAAATGAAAAATCACAAAATTTATTTTTTTGCTTATTTTCAAAATCGCGAAATTAAGTACTCGTAAACACGTCTTTCGAATTCTATAGAAATAAAGTACACGTGAAAATTAATGAATATAAAAAGCTTGTATGGAAAGGGAAATTAAAAAATAATCTTTAATTGCACTATATTCTTGGTAAGATCGTTTTAAATGTTTAATTAAAGGTGATATCTTCACACAGACACAAGTAACAAGGTATAACACTCTATAAAACTCCTTCATGCATCATTACATTTTAACGTGCGTAGCATTATTGTCAGCTGATTGTGAATCAACAATATTAACAATCAGTCCATGTTCTTTGAAAAAGCGATGCATGATTGAGTTTCATTGCTAAATCGTACATTATTTTTTGTACGAATACTGAGGTAAATAAAACAAATCCACGCGAGTAGCATTACTGTTAATTAACGATATTAACAATCAGTCCATGTTCTTTTAGCATTTCCTTCTTGCTTTCATCAACTGAGTGGTAGGTGCTGAAGTCGATATGTACACGTCCGTCAAAAACAGAGTTTTTTGGCATGATATGCGCAGGGCTGGGATGGTAATAGGTATTGGTAGAGTCTGTGCTGTACACCAACGCCCCTGTGTCGTCGTCCCTGCGTACCTGCCGACGGTGGACGTGCTTGACCACGATGTTGTGTGGTGGCTGACGAAATTTTTCTGCAAAATTGTCACCGCATCCGTAGCACTTCTTCACACTTTTTTCTAAACCGGAAACAACTACTATGGCTTAACCGGAAATAAAAACTACACAACTTCATTTCTTTCTCTAGAATTCGAAAGACATGTTTTACGAGCACTAAATTTCGCGGTTTTGAAAACAAACAAACAAAAAAAATTATTTTTTTCATTTCGTTAAGAGTAATGTGCTTTTCCAGGGTTCGCACAGGGGGCATGGGATGGGAAGGAGTTACATTGGGTGTTATACCTACGTGTGGCGATATGACCTTATTTTTTTCTTTTAAGCTTTTTATATATTTTTCTTTAACACTCCGCATTTTCCACACTCTGCATTTTCTACACTCCGCATTTTCCACACTCCACATTTTCTACACTCCTCATTTTCCACACTCCGCATTTTCTACACTCTGTATTTTCCACACTCCACATTTTCTACACTCCGCATTTTCCACACTCCGCATTTTCCACACTCCTCATTTTCTACACTCCGCGTTTTCCACACTCCGCATTTTCCACACTCTGCATTTTCTGCACTCCGCGTTTTCCACACTCCTCATTTTCCACACTCCGCACTCCGCACTCCGCGTTTTAAAAATAATGTACGATTTAGCAATGAAACTCAATCATGCATCACTTTTTCAAAGAACATGGACTGATTGTTAATATCGTTGATTCACAATCAGCTGACAACAATGCTATGCGCGTTAAAATGTAATGATGCATGAAGGAGTTTTATAGAGTGTTATACCTTGTTACTTGTGTCCGTGTGAAGATATCACCTTTAATTAAACATTTAAAACCATCTTACCAAGAATATAGCGCAATTAAAAATAATTTTGTAATTTCACTTTCCATACAAGCTTTTTATATTCATTAATTTTCACGTGTACTTTATTTCTATAGAATTCGAAAGATGTGTTTACGAGTACTTAATTTCGCGATTTTGGGTCTGTACAGTGGGCAGGGGAGCTATATAGGGTGTTATACCTTATATAATTGAGTACATGTGGCGATATTACCTTATTTTTTCTTTTGACTTTTTTATAACCTTTAAATATATTTTTCTTTAACACTCCGCATTTTCCACACTCCGCATTTTCTACACTCCGCGTTTTCCACACTCCGTATTTTCCACACTCCGCATTTTCTACACTCTGCGTTTTCCACACTCCGCATTTTCCGCACTCCGCACTCCGCACTCCGCGTTTTCCACTTAACCAACTAACTTTGTCTTAGGGTCTCCTTACATAAGTCATTTCATCCCACTGCCTCAACATTTTTTTTCCTGTTGTTTTAATGTGATAAACTGAGTGGGCCTGCAATGAGCTATCCTAGAAGGAGCTCATTGTTCAATGTTGTCCTCAGTACAAGTCTTAAATTTCATCCCCATCCCAATGGGGTTTTTAAGACCCTGCCATTAAAAAATTATGGATATAATGAAATCAAGAAATCAATATGAATGCCTGCAAAATACAGGCCCACCAGTTTTGTGACATTAAATGCCCACAAAAAATTAGAGAATAACATACTGTAGGCATTGTTTGGAATTTTATACTGAATAATGCATTAGCCTTTCAAGTTGAAGAGTCACAGATTTTAAATCGTTTGAAGCTAATGACCCAAATTCCCTTTGTTCCAGAAGACTAAAGGCACATTTTTGCAGGAACTATCTGGAATGAGAATAGTTGGAATGGCTTTTTGTTGCGCTTTTTTAACACCTGTTAGAACTCCTGATTCTGGGAATGTTAGAATGGTAGTTTACAGGTATACCATTCCATGCATTCTTGACTACTGTTTAGGGCAGAATGAACAGAATGAGCTAAATGAAGAAGTTGTCAATCACTTGGCAATAACAAAATGGCTGAACAAAAACAGCAGGGCTTCCACAGCAAATTTCAATTCTCAAGGCGAGCCTGAGGAAGAAAACTGTGGTCAGTTTTCAGTCCACTTTTGGAAAAACCTTTTTTTTTCTTGCTTCATGTTCAAATAAGTCAGATCATTCCCATTCTGTCCATTCTCATTCCAGAAGAGACCAAGGAAATGCGCCCTGACTATAAGTGCCCCCTTCAGAATATACCAGGACACTGTATAGTAATAAGTGAGAATGGGGGTGGGGGGGGTAATAAGTGAGAATGGGGGTGGGGGGGGGGAGGAGGACCAAACTTCCCACTTCCCATATTCTTCAATCCTGGTTCCCATGTTATTTCTGTAGGCTTCCACCTCTTTGCTTTTTTTGGATTGTAAACTGTTATGCCATGTTGCATAACTTTTCCCTATTTTTCCCACCTCTGGCTACCTTTGGAATCCTGCTTTTTGCCACCTTTTGTCCTACTTTCCATACATTTCCAGCCCCCTTTTCAGTCAGGTTCCTACCCCCTGTGCCCCTGCCCCCCCCCCCACCCCCTCACTATATATCGGAGTGGTGAATATTTGGGAGACAAGAAGATAATCCAGGAGAGTTGGCCAGAATGTACATGTACATGTATTTTGGTTTACCAATGAGCTCAATAAAGGGCTTGATTGTAGCTGGTGCTTTCTTCTTAGGAGCCAACAGTGTTGTTAACAGGTCCAGACCCTCAAAGGATTCTCCTGGATGGAGCTTAGGCAGCTTCACTGAAAATGTTCCTGCAATACAATGTACAGTGGAACTCTGTTAATATGAAAGGTATACATGGTTATTTTTACCCCTCCAAATGTTAGGATACATTGAGTCAAACATTCCCACCATAATATTGAAAGAAAAATACAGGCAAATGTGGAAATTTGTACTCTAACTGAGTGATGCAACATTGTGTATTTCTCCATTTGAAGCTAAACTTTTTTACATTATGTGTTACATTCAGGTTCAAAATAATTAATCTATCATTCACAAGTTTTAACTGCATGAAATTTAGTTTGTCGAAGCATGCATTTTGTGCGATGTTTTCATAGAATCATCATGCTTGAATGTAAACATTTGAGCTGAAAACTCTAGTGAGGAAGCAATGTTGCTTTCTCCATTTTGCCACTGTGAGCACTGTTGTGAAATTAATTAAAACTACTTTCAACTGACCAACAACATAATGTTTCTTTTCTATAACCAATAACGAATTCAAAGATCTGTTCGATTTCAGACTGCGCTCTAATTGAAACTATGAACTAGAAACTTGTATAAATATAAGTTTGCTGCTGAGGTATTTATTTTTTTGAGGATTGTTTTAGCATGTCTTTTACACAGAACACTTGAATCAACAACATGCCAAAGTTGAAAGAGTGAGTGATAGTGAAAGAGGTGCTATACTGTACTAAGTGTAGGGGAACATCTTGATTAATCTGAAGGTGATACATGTACATATAGAGAGGGGTTCTACGTAAATTGCAGGGTTAATTAATAAATCAATTAGGTAATTTTTGACAATTCAAATGAGTTTTCAGATTATTATAACATTTGAAAATCATTGCCAATTAAACTAATAATCACAAAATCATTTTAAAATGACAAAAGAAAAAATTGGCATTGCTGCATACAATAAATTGGGGAATAACGTAATTTTCAAGGGCTACAAAATGTCTGATTTTATACTAGAGATGACTGCCCAGAATTTGTCCACTTGGAACAAACTTGGACAGACAACATTTGCTTTATCTAGCTTAGCCTGCATAACTAACAGGATTGTTCGCACAAAGGTGACGTCTGAGCAGCAGAGCTGCGAGAATAAGTGGTGAACACATGAGAGGAATGGAGAGGGGCAGCTTAAGCTGCTCGTTGTTGTAGCTCATGCCATTCATGGAGGCCCCATCACCAACAGACATGCAGGCTAGCCTGGTTAAGTGTATCATAGTTTGACTGTATAAAGATGGGCACAAGGAAAATTATCAATGCATTAGCTTGAACTAAAGCAAAAACTTTGTCTTGATAGACAATCTGTCTTGTGCTAATCTTTATTTTAAAAAAAATAAATAAATAGAGTTGACTCCTGGGAACTCAAACCCTTGGTAACTCGAAGCTTGCACTGACTCGGACCACTGATTACCCCTGTATTTGCTCAATGCGTCTACTGTTAGTTATTTTACCCTGAATAACTCGAACCTCCTGCTAACTTGAAGTGAATTCCTATTCCCTTCAGGTCATTTTCTTCACTATTTTACCCTTGATCACTCAAACCTCATTTTGTCAAAGTGTAATGAGACAAAACCAACTCCATAACACTGATTGCAATTTATTTTTAATCAATTTTTGAAAAATTGAGCAGCAATGTTGTTGTGAAGTGTCTAATTGTCCTTTGTGCCACTTCCTTTAGTTCCCTGGTGTTTTGATACACAAAATGTGTCAAAATGTGTCAAGTGATAAGTGGTGTTAGCAGGAATTCCATCCCCTGACAACTCGAACCTTTTTTGATTTCCCTTGAAGGTTCAAGCTATCAGGAGTCAACGGTACAAACAAACTACAAGATGCATGATCAGACAAACTAAACATTGTTTGCCCAATCTTGTCCCATATAAATGTGTCTCTGCTGTAAACAGGACCAATATCACTGAAGGGCAAATGAAGAGGAAGAAGACACAGGTAAATCAAAGTTACCTTTATCAATGTCATAAGAAGCTGACTCCCTGCCATCCTCAATAAGTTCCCCCGGTAAATTTAACCTATAAGAGAAAGAATAACTGATCCTTAGTGGTGACTATAAGATGGTTTGAGTCACAGCTGAGAGTCCATAGCTTGCACCCCCATACAAAACATCTCCTTTCTCTGTCAGAAACTATGACATTATCAGTCAAGTTCTGGGTCTCTTTCACCAGGATTTGGGATAGTGCTTTGACTGAACGCTTGAAAAGAATACTGTTATTTTCATTGTTTAATTGTGTTTCCAGGGTCCAACAAATAGGCAGCCCGGACACCTGGGACAAGCTGAAAAAATTACCGGGCAAGTGTTTTATTTTTCGAAGAAGCCGCCGGGCCATAGCTTTTGACTGACAAGTTGACGTATGCAAATAAGTGATACCTATTGGATTTTTACCCTTGCTAGTGATAGCTGAAACATTTTAAAATAGAATAAAGATTATCTTGTGGACATGTGGTGAGTTTTGTCCCTCTGCGCTTCTCTGTTTCGATTGTCATTTTACACTGCTTCAGAGACTGCTTCGTAACTTTCATGCCCAGTTCTCCCAAAAAAACCATGAAGGCCAGGTTGATATACTAATGACAACGTGCTCCTCCATATTGAGAGCAAAGAGATGGAGAAGTTTGTAACAACATGTTCCAAGTGTTCTCACCAGTGTGCTGAAAAACGCTCAAAGCGCAAACCAAAATTTCACATTAAAAATGTGATGCCGAAGAGTTTTCCAAACAAGCTGGTTCAAGGAATTTCCCTGGTTAGCACTTTATTCAAAGCGGAGTGTTGAAGTGTCAACTCTGTTTCAAATCTGTTCTAAATGGCCGAACATTCATATGCGACACACAGAGTCCACCAATATTAGGTAGTGACAGGTTTAAAAAGAATCTCCTCTTACACCCATGCTAAGAGCACAAATCATGTTGCTTGTGTGATGAGGAATTGCCGTATTGATGTGCCACAGGATACGCCAATTGGAAAAGCTACAGTTTGTTTGCAAAAATAGCAAAAACAAAGGCTGAAAAGTCTTTGTGATAAAGAATACCAGTTACAATAAATCCAAGTTTGCTGACTTTGGTTTAATTAAAATTAATAACACTACTCTCGTTTACTTCCTAATATAAAATTCTGTGAACTCCAAGTGGTATACTTTTTCAGACGTGGTACTGGACAATCAACTCATCCTGCCAGGCAACTGCTTTTTGCATGCCACTTGCCCAGGAACATATGCACTTAGTCAGCAAGGGCTAGCTCCCCTCCCCTGCTAATATCAAGGCATAAGTACTAAGTGGCAAAAAATCAGCCATAGGTGGCAAAATTGCTCCTGGGACATTTTGAAAGGGGTAAATCAGGCTGAGGAGTTTCACTAACAAGAATACGTTTTAAGAGCATTAATTTTTTTATGGAACCATCCTCATTCTTTTACTGACCATTGTGAGGCAGGTGTAATTCACTTTTCCCCATTGTTATCATGTAGGATACTTTTTCTCGTGTATGTTCTTTTTTATGTGGTTGAGAATTATTAAACACTGTAAATGGTTTGAACTCAGGAGACACAAGGTAAGCCAGTAAAGTATGATCCCCCACGTGAGTGCCAGTTAGGCCGTGATGTTAACATCACAGTTTAACTGACAGACCACCATAAACATTGTGAGGTCATTGACCAAACAGGACAATGACCAGACAATTATACTATCTACTGACAATTCACAATTCACTTGACTCTGATGATGACGTCCGCTCAGGTTGTCGAAACGTTTGTCAATGTCACCACAAACAGGCCTTCTTAGGACTACGCTCTCCTGGACAATCATACTTTACCGACCTAAGAATTAGTAAACCTAAATTAATAACACTAAATCACAAGCTACAATTTCGCTTTTTTGGTCTGCAGATAATAACATCGTTGATATTTGTACACAATCATTGACAAGCTTATGCACGGCGTAATGTGCAGTGTATGGGATTTAAAATTAATAAATGAATAACTTCAAAATTTAGGTCTGAATGAGCATTTATGTACACAACCGGTAACTACTTTAATAAGAACATTTCAGCTTACCTAAGAAAGTATGGCTTCACGTAAAATTTAAATTCTGTACCGTTTATGTAGAAATCGACATCAGCGATCTACAGATGAAGAAAAGGAGTGCACGATGTAAACTTTTAATACGCTGAAAGTGACACAGACTGCTCAAGTCAAGTAAGCTTAAGCAAGTGGCATGCACACATGCTAAATCAAGTTCTAACTTGTAAACAAACTAGTTCTACCTTGACGTATGGAGTCTTTATAATCACTAAAACAAATTCATCGTCTTGGCTTAGTTCAAACACAGGAGTGAGCATCTTGTACAAAATTAACGCGCTTGTAAGCCGCAAAATGCCCATTTCCGAAACTCGCACCGCTCGTCCGCCATATTGAAATTGACGGCATCCAGGATTCTCGCGGTTAAGGAGAATTTTAGAGTCCAGTCCTCTCCACATCATGATGCGCGCGAGTGACACGCACCACGGAACTTGTGAGAGTACCTCGCGCGTGGGTCTCAAACGTCGAGGCTGCAGCTGGACCGGAGGCAAAAAACTTCACTGTCTCAACGGGAATCCATGTCCTCTAGCGGTCCGTGGCGGATCCACACCTAAGTGTAACGTGGGGGTCTTGAAAGGGAGACCAGCTCGATGGAGAGCTCTATAGCAACAAGAGTGCGACTGAGTAACCTTAATTGGAAAAACAGTGGCTCCGATGGCTCTCAGTGTGCGTTCATGATACACTCTGATGCATTTCATTTTACCATTCTCTCCATAACAACGACGTGAAATGACCACTTTCAGGTTTTGTGGAGACCGGCAGTACACGACGGTGAATTTTTCTTTCTCTACCTGCGCTGCACTTCAGCTCCCGGGTAGTTTAGCCACAGTCAAGACATGTTAAACAACTGAATTAATCTCGAAGTAGAATAGGGACGTGAGAACCGAGGTTAAGTGATGTTTTCCGTAGCTCTCCAATATTCATGATGCTTCGGAGTAAAAACGTTCGGTCCTTATTTTGTCTAAAAACATAAGAGGCACCTCCAGACCCCTCTTCTAGAGCCGGTAACCACACCCGGCCCTTGAAGAGTGCCCACTGGACCTGGTATTTACGCGCCACTCTCACGGCTTTCGAATTTCCGCGGCACATTCATATGGCGCGTTATCAGGGTCAAAATTCAATGTACAAACTTTTTCCAGTTTGAATTTCGAAACAAGTCTTTTTGCGTACAATTACTTTCTAATTGCAGCTCATTTTCCAGTTTGAATTTCGAAACAAGTCTTTTCGCTTACAATTACTTTTTAATTGCAGCGCTTGCTGCATGCTTAATTGTGAATGAAGTTTATCTTGGCATTACCTGCTAAAAAAAACTTCTTTTTGCGCGTTTGTTGAGGTGAATAGAGTATCACTACATTAAAAAATTACTTGTGAAATGTTTGTCTGTGTGATGTTTAATTTGCGAGCCACCCTACGATGGTCGCCTTGCACGCAAATTCATTTTGTAAATATCTAAACTCTTAGTACACATTCTCTTGATAAGGCTCTGTTTGCAGTGCATCACCGGTGCCGTACGTCTTGCTCCGGTGCGACCGAAATCACGCTGACTTTGCCGATTTCCGGTTTGTCAACATGCAATTACTTTTGACAAATTTTCTGCGATAAGTCTTCCTCGACAAATTTTCTGCGAAAAATCAACCAGGCGTTCCAGTGGACAGACCACGTGGTTTGAGGAAGTCACGTGATTCAGTCTCCCATGCGCTTCAATCCTAAATTGTCACACAATTTTGTCACACCATTTAGAGATTTCTCCGTGTCGTCAATGTATCTTTCCCACTCAAGTGGTTTAGTATTGCTTTGGCTAATTATTTCCGTCTCGACCGAAGACATAAAGATGTTTGCGAAAGCGATTGCCATCTTTGTGCCCATTGCGGTTCCGGGTGTTTGGAGATAGTTCTTATCGTTGAATTCAAATGAATTTTCTTGAAGGATGAGCCTTAGAATTTCTCTGAGGGATTGGGTGGGGATGGGGGTGTTGTCCCCGTAGAAATTCTCGTATGCTCTGCATACTGTGTTTATTCCCTCCTCCTGTGGGATATTTGTGTATAGGCTGGTAATTAACGTGGTCTAGAGAGACTAGAAATGTGCCCTCTGCAAGGGTTGTCCTTTCTATGAAATTTATAAAGTCAGTCGTATCCTTAAGATGTGACTGTTGTGACTTAGCTATAGACTGAAGTATGCTGTGAACAAATGCTGGTATTCGTTCGGTGGGTCCGTCATTTCCTGCCACAATAGGCCGACCATCAGGTGTTGGTTTGTGAATCTTTGTGAGAGTGTGGAAAACGGGTACTCTTGGTGGGTTGGGAGTCTGTGATAACCATTTGACAGTCATTTCGTCAATGTAATTTCCCTGATAGAGTTCTTCGGTTATTTGTTTAACTTTTTGGGAAATTGCTTCTACCATCGGTTCTTCAAGGGGTGTGTAGTTGTTTCTGTCGTCTAGTAGGATTTGACCCTTCTGTGTTTTATCTCGTTTGTTCATAATGACTATGGTAGTGCCTTTATCCGCTTTCTTTCTTTTCTTTCTTAGCTTTGTAATAGCTTTTCTTTCGTTGAGCGGTAAGTTGTGTTTCGGTTTGGTTATCGGTGTTTGCGCAAGTTGCATTTTTATTTCTTCCAGGTAACTCTCTAAAGCAACTGACTGTTGAACTGGCGGTTCCCAGTTAGAATTGACATAGAAGGGGTGGATGTTATTATCTTTGCCGTGATATAAGTACTGGAGCCGCATTCTCCTAGAAAAATCTTTGAAGTCTGTTAACAGTTGTTTTCTTAATGCGGTTTCGTTTGTTATTGGCGTGGGTACAAACTTTAACCCCCGGGAGAGAAGATTAACTTGATCAGTTGTCAATTCAAAATTTGAGAGGTTCTTTTGTATTTTCTCTAAGATTCTGTTTTTTAGCTGTTGTATCTTTATGGTTTTTTTTCTTTATTTCTTTGTGTCTTTTGTTCTTACCTTTGCGCTTTTCTATTATATCCCCCCTTTGCTTGCTAGTTAACGCACTCAGAGAGCAGACAGGGATAAGCTTCAACAGTTTTATTGTTCATTTCTTCAAGTTTTCTCATCATTTCATTGACTTCTTGTAGTCGTTTCACTAGATTAGCGGCAACAGTTTGTACACTTTATGGAAAGTTGTCGTACATGTGCTAGACTGGGGGCGTGCTGTTAAACTTGCCCGATTTGAGTGTTTGTCTCTTTTAGGTTTACACAATTTAGCTCTGCGTAACTTGTCCTGGTTGCGTTCGATACGGCGATAGTGTAAGAACGTCTGTTCGACTTCTTTTCTGATCGCTTTTATGTCGGGGTAAATTTTCGCTTTTGCGTCGTAGCGTAAGTCTTTTGGGCATGTGCCCCTGTCCATGTGTTCTTTCAGTCTCAAGACTGATCGTTCCGATTTTTCTATTTTCCTTTTGAGCCGGCGAGATCTCGTCGGGGACGATCTGTCGCGCCCTTGTGGGGAGGGACTCGATCGATCAGCGCGTCAACAGGACGTATTAAGTTAACAATTTATTTGGCAATTCAGTTTGTGTTTCTGATAAAATCTGCCGTCTCTACCGGACGTTGAGCGCACTCGCGCAACACGTTTGGAGCCATTAGCGAAATCAAAACAACGAACAGAAAAACAGCACAACAGGGAGAAATCTCTAAATGGTGTGACAAAATTGTGTGACAATTTAGGATTGAAGCGCATGGGAGACTGAATCACGTGACTTCCTCAAACCACGTGGTCTGTCCATTGGAACGCCTGGTTGATTTTTCGCAGAAAATTTGTCGAGGAAGACTTATCGCAGAAAATTTGTCAAAAGTAATTGCATGTTGACAAACCGGAAATCGGCAAAGTCAGCGTGATTTCGGTCGCACCGGAGCAAGACGTACGGCACCGGTGATGCACTGCAAACAGAGCCTTATCAAGAGAATGTGTACTAAGAGTTTAGATATTTACAAAATGAATTTGCGTGCAAGGCTACTATCGTAGGGTGGCTCGCAAATTAAACATCACACAGACAAACATTTCACAAGTAATTTTTTACTGTAGTGATACTCTATTCACTTAGACAAACGCGCAAAAAGAAGTACTTTTTAGCAGGTAATGCCAAGATAAACTTCATTCACAATTAAGCATGCAGCAAGAGCTGCAATTAAAAAGTAATTGTAAGCGAAAAGACTTGTTTCGAAATTCAAACTGGAAAATGAGCTGCAATTAGAAAGTAATTGTACGCAAAAAGACTTGTTTCGAAATTCAAACTGGAAAAAGTTTGTACATTGAATTTTGACCCTGATAACGCGCCATACATTCACTCGGTAAACCATTCACTCAGCCAACTGTGCGGTCAGCATCCCAAAACACTGTCGTCTTTCTTCTTTGACCTCCTGCACCAAACATGAAGGTATCTGTTACATGTCTGTCAATAACCAATTGTCTCATGATGGTATATTAACCCACAGATCAGAGAATACCACATATCTTATTATCGCACGTTATATAAACACAGTTTGCTCTTAGCTTCATGATGTTTCGAAGGAAAAATTTTCCTAGTTTCTGCCAGCTCGTCGCTGTTATTTGTTTCCTGGTTTTTGTACAGACGACCTCGGAGAAACGGCAAAGTTATCAGGGGTAAGTGTGTCGCAAGAACAATGCCGAAGGAACGTGAACTGGAAATGTTTTGAAGTCCGTGCCTTTCCTTTCCGGTCATCATAATTCTCCTAATTCTCGATCGTTCTCGAAGTTCGAAATTCCGGCGCTTAGAAACTAAAATACAATTTAAGTTTTGAGTCAAATCCTAACTTTAATGCGTCAATTCAAATAAAAGTTACAGAGCGCTTCTAGTTTCGAGCTTGGGAGGACAATGAACCGTGTGTATATGGTGTACGAACATGTTGCTGCGTTTAGATAAGATTATAACACGTCTAACGGAAATCATAATTTTACTGCTCCGAACGATAGGTAGAAAGCGTATTAAAAAGCGGGCTGTTCAAGTGGCGGTTTTGAATTCTCACACCTTGTTAGTAAATTTTCAAGTCCTTAACAATCACAGGTAGTATAAATTACATGGCGATGATCTTGAAATATTGGAAAGCCCTTGTCATATCGTTGCCAACATTAATTTTATCCGTTCGCGGCTATCGTATATCAAGAATTCTTTTGCATGAGTTGAGTTTTCAGCTTGATATAGAGTGATTCAGTTTAGTCTGATTCCCGAGGTTGCGATGCTGCTCGCTCATGTTCAGTCTACACATTTCGGGAGCGAGGAAGAAAACCAGAGGGGCATGCAAAAGAAGAGAGGATTGCCCTTTCGAATCACCTTTTTCCCCGCACAATTAAGTTTCATCTCGCGCAATTTTTTTTACCTGTTCCACGCAAGCTGAACGCTAGAAAATTTACAGCAAGCGACCTAACACCATTTGACAATCACGAGCCTACCGATTGGGAGGGATTTGCCAAATCAAAGTTTTACAATGTAAAAATGTATCGATATTTTCTTTTTCAAGTTACCTGTTGAGTGATCGATTGGAAACTATATTGATTATAAGAGCTTTTTGGAGGGCATATCCTAAAAGCTGGACTGGACCCTGGACCCTGGACTCTGGACTCTGGACTCCGGTTTTTTTTCCTCTCAAAACTTTACCCCCCCCAAAAAAACCTCTATCTCCCCCCCGAAAAACCTCTATATCTCCCCCATGAAACTCCCCCCTTCCCCCATAAACATTTCTTCCCCCAAATATATAGTGTGCGTGTTTTCAAACAAACACCGTTATTCCCCCCACCCACCTCCCCGAAAAAACCTTTATGTCTCCCCCTTAAAACTGCCCCCTCCCAAAAAACCCCCCTCCCCTCCCCCAAATAAAAAATACAACTACATTGGACTCGATTGAACAAACACTTGTCGTCTCAATGTTCTTCCACAAATCGGCATTGAAATCACGAACACCATCGAACGACCCGACCCCAATCCTTTAAAAAAAGTATTGGGCGTGCGAACGTGATTGCATTACACAACAAGCAAAGATCAGATAAAATTCTCTATTCATCGATTCGACGTGTGCAAGCTCTTATCAGCTGTCAGTGACAATGTTGTTTACGTAAGGTGTTACAGTTACTCTTGTTTTCAGTCAAGCATAAAGTATTGTTTGTCCTTGAAATAAAATTGCGTTTTTTTAGAACGTTACTTGTTCGATGGTCATACTAAAGCTTGCTAATTGCAGCCGCTCAGAGGCTCTTTCCGACCCCAATCCTTAAAAAAAAGTATTTGGCGTGCGAACGTGATTGCATTACACAACAAGCAAAGATCAGATAAAATTCTCTATTCATCGATGCGACGTGTGCAAGCTCTTATCAGCTGCCAGTGAATTAGGGAGTACTGATACAGGAACGTCACTTTTCTTAGGGTTACTCGAAGAAGAGTGCTATCCGTATTATCCGTTAAAATATTCTTGTACGTGTGTTTCGGCAAATCACCTATCGTCTTATGTATTTTATATGGCCTGCAGAAAAGGGTTTTTTTGCTAATAAATAATTAAAATCACAGCACCTAAACTTGGTCAACTGAGACACCAATGTCTCTGTCTGGACGGATAATTACGCGTATGCTTTTTAAAAAGCTGGTTATCAGATTAGTTGATAAAAGTACGCAATGCCTTGCAAGTGTCGGTGAATAGAACCTATCTGTGCGCGGAAAGAGCCTCTGAGCGGCTGCAATTAACAAGCTTTAGTATGACCATCGAACAAGTAACGTTCTAAAAAAACGCAATTTATTTCAAGGACAAACAATACTTTATGCTTGACTGAAAACAAGAGTAACTGTAACACCTTACGTAAACAACATTGTCACTGGCAGCTGATAAGAGCTTACACACGTCGCATCGATGAATAGAAAATTTTATCTGATCTTTGCTTGTTGTGTAATGCAATCACGTTCGCACGCCCAATACTTTTTTTAAAGGATTGGGGTCGGGTCGTTCGATGGTGTTCGTGAAATCGGCCCGAAAAGTTCAGCGAATTTTGAGCAACGTACGCCTGGTCTCTAGATTCGCCAGCTGTATAAATGGGCACCGGCGATATGAGCTGTTCGGGATCGAAGTATAGTTACTGGGCTGTAATATACCGCTCCAATGTCGGTGAATTTATATTACGCTTAGCGAAAAACGATGATCTCTTTGGAACCATCGGGAACAGTTTGCATGCAACAAGTGGTCACGTGACCAGTATCGAAGGAAGCTTTACCTCCCTGTGAGGATCGTTGAAGTCCTAGTGAGCATCGCTGTTTTTAGGGATACATTCGATATCGCTTGTTTGGTATCGAGATCTGGTATCAACCATACTATGCAGAGACTTTTGACAGTGTAAGACAACTACGCACTGGCAGTTATACCACAAGGTCTGGGATGACTGATAAAGCTCAGACTGAAATCATGGGAGTTTTGGAGAGCCTGTGAACTCGTCCCTTAGTAGGGGATAAAGCAAAAGATGAAATCAGCAAACGGAGTGAGCAGTGTGAGGTTTGGGGATGGGAGGACAGAGGTTCCGCCGTTCCCCTGTCCCAGTGCGTCCTCGGCACGCCCCGCCTGCCGATTTTTCTTGCGCCTTATTCCTGCTGACAGACTGGGTTTTGATCGCGCGCCGAAGATTTCCCAGCCTCCCACGCAGTCGTTTTTAGGGGAGTCGTATTTCCCTACGACTCCCCTAAAAACGACTGCGTGGGAGGCTAAGGATTTCCCAATCTACTGAGTTCAGATTGTTCCCTGTCTATATCTCGCATTTCAGAATCGAATTTCAACTTAAATGCAGGATTAGAACTTAAAGCCAGAAGGAAGTCCAAGAATACTGGCTTTAAATTTGAATCAAGTGTTTTAAGTCTAAGTCAACTTTGATTTTATCAAAGAAGTGGGCAAATATACCTTGACATGTTCTCTAAAAAACGCTTCACGGGAAATATCGAGGAAAAGAATCTACGGGACAGGAAAGTACTCCTTATCAAGTTTGAATGGTCACCCTTCAGTTACCGTTCGGTTTTTATCCACTGATACAAAAGGTACAACCATCTATTCTATTACTATTGAGCAGTTCTATAAGCTATAGACTGCTAAACAGTATATATTTTGCGTGAGTTTTTCTGGCGTACGAATCCGAGTGCGCTCTTAAAACAAAAATCCTAGAGCGAGTCTGTGGCCCTGGGACGAGTGACTTCCCACGTTTACTCTTTGCTTTTGTCAATTCGAACGCCCCACCACGAGTTTTAATTAAGAGAAAAGCGAGTAATTAATCGTCCATTTCCAGTCGTACTGTTAGTTTTTCGCCCTTTTTGGTGAAACGGTTAGTTAACCATGCTTTAATTTTTCTTTCAGCGATCAAGTTTTACAGGTTATTCCGAAGACAGAGAAAGCCATAAAATTTCTGAACGATGTGTTCCACAACAACAACTTTCAGGTAGCAAGCCTTTTATATGCACAGTCGAACCTCGTTCTAACGAATACCTCCCTTAGACAGACAACTCTACTAAGCTTATACTCAGACAGGGCGCCACACGGACAAACTGTACATTTTTTTAGTCTCCACCACAAGCAGACACCGCTACTAAGCGGGCACTCAGTTATGGTTCCAGCCAGAGACAAACACTTTCACTGGCAAGGACTACTCTCATCCGAACGGTCATACTAAACGAACTAATGATAATGCTGAGTTCAAGCAATTTTATTTAACACTAGACAGCAATCTACTCCCATTCCGGGCGATCACATGAGACAGACTTCAGACATTCCTGGGTTTAAACCACTTACTAATCATTACTCGTTTCGAAGACTGCTCTCCAGAAGAGGATCATACTTAACAAACTAGGTGATGCTCCTAGATTCTAACCATTCAGTTTACTAAAGATCAGTCTCTATTAAGATTGAAGGACTCTGGATTCCAGCCATTTACTAAACGACAGTCTTTTAAGAACTACCAGTACTCTAGGAGCTGGTCGCGGACGTGTCCTTCGAGCCTGCGCAGTGGAATTTTTTTGGTGGAGTGCAGTGTGTGTAGCACAGACCCCACCCTTTACATCCGGGGTTTATCTACCATAGCCTAGCAAGCTCGGACGGTGACACCGAGGTCCTCGGGTCGTAGGTTTTACATCAGACGATTATATCGCTGATTCCCTTGATTTTACTAATCTCCTATTTACTATTTAAAGAAGAGTCCTAGGTTAAAACCATTTACCACCAAGGGTAAAACAATTTACTTAACAACCGTGAGTCTCTTAAAGATGTACACTAACCCGGACTATTACAATAAACAGCATACAAACTCTATTCTCTTACTATCTTCTAATCGTCTTCTTTTATTGCAGTTAGATTTCTGGACTTACCCAAACCAGCCTGGTAAACCTGTGGACATTCATGTACCACACAACAGCATGCGGGAATTTAAGCACGCCCTTAAAAAAAAAGCGATCTCCTTCCGTATCAAAATCAGAAACCTCCAGCGCTTAATCAACGGGGAGAGGATGAGATTTCGTTCGGTGCCATTCAATGGAGCTTTCCACACATACGCTCAGGTAAACAAAAATTTCCAACACTATCGCATCAGAACTAATTGGACCATAGGCGTTTCCAAGCTCTTCTCTTGTATCTTAAGAAAATTGCTTAAATCTGATTATGGCTCGTTCTTCCTTCGAGGAAAACACTTCTTACCTCTCTCTTGGTGTTCTAACAGAGTTTCGTGTACGACAAAAGGTCTCGTAACATAACATAACATAACATAACATAACATAACAGAACATAACATAACATAACACTGATAACATAACATAACATAACATAACATAACAGTTTATTTACGTGAGTTTACGCTTAGCTAAACAGCTATTTTACAGGAGAGCTCACAAATCAAAATAAATAAATATGATTAAAAGATTAAAATATAAGTTCTAAGAATTATTAAATGTATAAATGTATGAATGTATACCTGGTAGTTATGTCTATTCAAATTAGTCAAGAAAAACACATCTTTATGATTACATCTTTAAAAGTGTTGAAACTGGGCTATAAACAAGATGGTTGACATTAGAGGCCGGAGAGGTCAACTGTTTTAATTTTGGTCATGAATGACTTGTAGCTGGTAACTGATCTGAGATTGTTTGGTTGCGAGTTCCATAATTTTGCTGCCTTATAACGCCAGGAGCGTAGTCCGTATGTGGTGCTGTTTACTTTCGGTAAAGTAAGAATATCAGTGCCTCTAAGATTATAGCTCGACTTTCTTAAATTAACTAAATCAAGAAGACTTACAGGCACTATGTTTTTATTTAAATCTACATTTACACTATTGCAATTTACTATTTTAAAAACAGTACTTAAAATTTTGGCAAGTCTTTAGTTAATTAGATTAGTTTGACCGCTTTTTCTTAACAAGGTCTGATATGTGGAGCTCTTATCACGCCAAACAAAGCGAAAAGATCGCTCGTTCAGTTTCTCAAGTTTTTCAGTTGATCGTTTACTGCGGAAGTGTCAATTGACACTGCAAGTCTCTGCGCAATAATTAAAGTGTGGCTTGATAAACGCTTCATAGAGACTCTTCCGGGTTTCGAAAAGAAACATCTTCTTCAGCCTGCTCAATACAGCTAACTGTTGACTAACATTGCGGCATGTTTTGGCGATGTGGCTGAGTATTTCATATATGTGTATTTCATATATTGACTCTCACTTATTTACCACTTAGGAGGTAATACGAATTCACAAATGACCAGCTCCCAGTTAGCGTGACAGCTTAGTTGGTTAGAACACTGCACCAGTACCGCAAAGGTCATGGGTTCGAATCTCGTTGAAGCCTGAATTTGTTTCAGGTTGTTCTTTTATCAGCAACCTGCGTTGATATCACTAACTGCCATGGTCGTCATCATTTCATATTTCATCCGCAGTTCACATATACGAGTACTTGACATATTCACTCTAAAGGAACATAATTTGATTTCAGCATAGTTAAGAGCCAAACTCGTACAAGTCCTCCTGACTTAGCCCCTTTAAAGTTCCTCGCCCGATTACTCCTTAGATTGTATCTTAATTACTCAGTCTTGTTACTAAATTGTCTCTGCTTTGTAGATCGTCCATGAGTTGAAGCGACTGGAACGACTTAACGAAAGCGTCGCGAAAGTTTTTAGTTTTGGGAAAACGTATGAGAACAGGACCATGTTTGGAATAAGGGTAAGAAATAAGGTATTTCTATCGGTGAATGTAATTAGCGAATCACGAGCGATTAATTTTTAACTACTCACTTCTTTCCAGATCCCCTCTTAATTTGCAACTGAACAGTGATCTGTTTTTTTTATCCTAGATCTCATCGAACATTTCAGTGGCTAACAACAAGTCTGTCATTTTCATCACCTGTGGCTTACACGCGCGGGAGTGGATCGCGATATCGTCATGCGTGTATGTCGCGCGAGAGGTACAGCAAGACAGCAACAGTTAAACCTCTTATAAACGACCCCCTAAAATGATTAGAAAATTGTTCGCCATGGAGAGGTGGTCGCTTACGAGAGTTCACAAACGTTTTGGTCTGAACGATAAAAAGAAATTCTTTATCATGGGCAAATTGGTGCCCAAGAGATGGTCATTGAGAGAGGTGGTCGCTCCTGGAGGTTCCACTTTATAGGAGGAACATAATTAGCCTATTGCAGAGCGTTTTGTTAGATTTCGATCCCGAACAGCTCATATCGCCGGTGCCCATTTATACAGCTGGCGAATCTAGAGACCAGGCGTACGTTGCTCAAAATTCGCTGAACTTTTCGGGCCGATTTCAGGCATTCACATTGTATCTTGTAAACGAAGAATTTCTGGGCAAGAAACTTTGCTATAAGTTAACAGTTTCTTATCTTAAAGACACGCTAAAATAACAGCTTTGTAGAGTGAGCGGTTCATATTTTTACTAATGGCTTTTCGGGGCCGAAAACTTTTAGCGGCTTCCGAGAAACGCGCCCCAGACCTGAATAGTTTTTTGGCTCCGAATGGCCTTAGGAAAAGCAGTTAAGAAACGCACTACCGCCTCAAACAAACCTTTTTGGGTACCTATGATCGAGACTCTGACGCGTAAAACAATTGATCACTCTGCGGTAATTAAGAGTGTCGACTGCTTGAGTTTTTAACTGTGTGGAGTAGGTTGAGTTCTTTTCTTTTCCGTGTTACTTTCCCTTCCAAGCTGAGTAGTTTTCTGAAGTGTTTCTCAAGAGAAATGACAAATTTTCTTTTCTGCTTCTAGCTTGTACTCAGCCACACATCAAACGATTCCGTCGTGGACAAGCTGGAATGGATAATAATTCCTGTTGTGAATGTGGATGGATATGTCTACACACATACAACGGTAAGTGGAATCCGTTAGCCAAAAAACTGTTGAGCGCGGTCTTATAAACTGAAACTACATGGCTTAAATCAATGTTTGCCTCGGAACGATAGGGTTAAAAATATAACTTAACCTTTCCTCCAAGTTTACATAGAAGATGTCGAGGGTAAATCCTTCAAAGGACCTGTCCACAAGAGTTGTTGAACGGCCAAACGTCCTGCCCAGAATAGTTTTCTTTAACGTCTATTCTAGCTTCCCCCACATCAACGATGTTTCTTCGTTCTCAAACATCTCTCTTCGCAGCATTTTGAAATACCCCCCTTTTCGGTGTGTTCTCGATCCTCTTTAATCGACTGTGTGTGGCCCTGAGGCCCGTGGGGATAAATCCCATAATCCCATGTGCAGGGGGGGGGATGATCGTCGTCTGTTTTAGGGGTGTAAATTACAGATTTTCCTATCACATAGGGTGTTCAGGACTTCACACCAATACTTCCAGCCATCAAGGTACTTCTAAAGGTTTTATGGGACGAAAAAAAAGTACCCAAGGAACTTGAAACAGAACAATTACTTGTTATTAGATGATGATGATGATGATGATGATGATGATGATGATGATGATGATGATGATGAAAATTGGTATTTCGCTTCCTTCGTTTTCGTCCTTCTTTCCTTCGTCCTTTCTTCGATTTGAAGACTTAACATAGGTCTCTGACATGTTACAGAAACGGCTTTGGAGAAAAAACAGAAGACCCAACTCAACCGAGTGTGTAGGAACAGATCTGAATAGAAATTTCAACTTCAAATGGGCAAGTAAGTACTGCGTATTAAGGGATACTTTCTGTAAGCCCTGGTTTAGATGCTATTTATCTCTTGCGCCGTACCACATATGTGGAAAAGGGGACTCCCGTATAAAAGTGCATGAGTGTCTCTGTTTGGTTCTCTGGCGGTCGCCCATCCAATCACTAACCCCGCCAAGCCTGGCGGGGTGAATGTCTAGGATTTAAGTGTCCTTGGTCGGAAAGCCACTTGTGGAAAGCCAGATGTGGCACTTTTATAAAGTTGTTTTGTTTGTCTTTTAACGCCTCGTGTTGGAACCCGGTGAAACATTCGCACACGTTTTTGAAACACCTTGTGGAACACTCAGATAGAGAGCTTTTGCAAGCGTGAGGTAAAATGTGGCTAAACGGCCAAGTTTACACCTGTAGCTGACTTGATTCGAGAAAGAGATTTGAAACTGTGGAAGAAGGTGACCACTCACAACCACAGTTTGAACGATCTTCTCTCCATGAAGCGTACGAGGAGACTGCTAAACAGGCGCCACGTTTGCTGCATGTTAGGACTGAGAGGTTCAAAAGGTGTTTCGTCAATAGATGTACTTTCAACTTTATCTAGAAATTCAATTTAAATTCCACTTTTCACATCTTCGTACATATCCTTACGCTATTTGGTATTTGTAAGCTTACACGTATGTTTGTAGGTTGATATTTCAATGAAGATCTTTAACATGTCTGACTTCTCGCACAAACACTTAAACTGTGTTTGCGTAACACAGTCGAAGTGACTAACTCTCCTTAGCGACCATCCCACCTTCGCTTACAAGGGGTCGGCTGCAAACACTTACTTTTCTTGTATTCTTGATTTTTTTAACTGGACAGCTGTAGGAGCGGATCACGGTCAACCCTGCAGCGATATTTATCCTGGTTCGTGGCCTTTTTCAGAGCCAGAAACTCGAAATCTGGCGAAATACATGTACTCCACAAGAAGGCGGATAAAAGCCTACGTGGACGTTCACTCGTACGGACAACTTTGGATGTCTCCCTGGGGTTTTACAAGATATTTTCCACCAACTTATCCCAAGAATGTAAGTTTGAGGGCTTATGTCGCACTTCACCTATAATGTAATGTTCCGAGAGTAGCAAGTGTTAGAACTAGGGGAGGTGCCCAGGGCCCCAGCCGGGACATCTCCCCTCCCTTTTACCCCTGCTTTTCCCCAGAGAGATTAAGCATCACGTTTGCGGCAAACGCGAACGGCAAAAATACCACGTGATCATGAGTTTCCCGCCATTTTTCAGGTTTGCCGTTTGCCGTTTGTCGTTTTCAATGTGAAGAGGTTTGTTCTCGCGTTCGTCAACAACGCGAGTATTTCTTTAAAACCTTTTATTCGTTCTGTTATAATTATCAGCCTGTAGATAAGCCCAGAGATGTTTTATTTATTTTTCTACTCAAACTGAACGGTCTACGGTCAGCGCTTACACAAAAGAGAAAGAAAAAAGTGCCAGAAAGCGAGCTGACGTTTGGTTGTCACGTTCGTCAAAGGCTATCAACTGTTTTATGATAAAGGTGCTCAAATTATGCAATACGTCAAAGCATCCCAAGGAAACCACATTCAACCGGTAACTAATATTTTAGTTAAAAGTTAGAAAGCTTCATTTTTGTGTCTCCTAGCAATAAACAGAAAGAAACCATGGCAGTCGCGCAGCGACTGCAAAGATGTTTCTCTTTTTAATTACAAAAAGTATTTTTCTTCGCCGTTCATATGTATCACATCTTCTACGCGCTCATAACCTCAAACTAATCTGTGTAATTTGGTAAATCCTTTCAATGTGTTAAACTCTCTTATTATCTGCCGATCAATTCGAAACTTCAACATCCCCCCCCGGGCATACCCCGGGCATTTGACTGTGCATCGTGCCTGGGGAGGGGGAAATTTGAACGTTGCATTGGAAGGGTGAGGAATTTGAACCAGATTTATCTCTTGTTCTGACGTAATACGCCCTTGAGTTTTTTTCGGTTTTTGCAGGGTTTGACGGATTTACAAGATAGAATTTCGCCTTTGTTGGTGAATAACTCTTTCAAAAGGGTCTTTAAAAGAAGTTTGAAGGTTTCATTACGCCATATCTCTCTCTGAAAGGCGTGAACAGTGTTTGATTGAAGACGAAATTTGTCTTTGAGGAGAGGTAGTTCGGTACTAATTGGTGGGGCATTTGAACGGCTTTTTTGCCCTGAGGGGAGGGAATTTGAACAAGCCAATCTTCAAAAGTTCAAATGCCCGGGGGCGGGGCCCTGGGGGCGGGGATGTTGAACTTTCCAATTGATCGGCGCATTAGACTAAAACTCCGGTCCTCTTACGGCCACTTTATTTTAATCCGAACAATAGTCTACGTCCTTATTTTCGACGCCGGTTGATGGCCAAATTAAAGTAGCTCCACCGCATTTAATTACAAGCTCGTCTCTTTGTTGTTTCAACAGAGGGATGCCATGATACGTATTGTTCGAGCTATATATTTTAGCAATGGCACGTTGTTTGGTTTTGGACCCGCAGCTATTGCTATCTGTAAGTATCTAACTTTTTATTTGACCCTTTTTCCTTCTACTTTCCTTGAATATAAGCTTGCCAGAGAAATTTAGTTAAGTTTCTTTGATGGCTCGTCTCTGCTAATTTATGCAGCCCACCTCCCTTCCTCGATCAGCTTAGATTGACCTTTGAGAATTCGCTTAATGTCTAGCTAGGAAAGTTTTGTGTGTGAGCGAGGGTACCGAGGGTCATAAATTTAACATACAAAAAGCCCGTAAAATTCCCGTTTAAACTCTCTAAGCTAGGTGAAGGTATTGAGGGCCACACGCCTTGAGTTATTGATGTTGTTCTTTTTCATCATTTGATTGACAGATAAGACTTCAGGTGACGCAACAGACTGGGTTTACGGGGTGCTTGGTGTAACGCACTCCTACGGAGTAGAGCTACGGCCTTCTATTTTTACCGAGAATGGCTTCATCCTTCCTCCAACCTACATTGAACCAGTTGGCAAGGAGACTTTTGCTGGATTAAAGACTCTCGCTACAGTCATTAGTTGATATACAGCTCAGCCGCCTGTGGGACTAAATCATGATAATATTGTCGACACGTAAACAGCCAGATTACGTATGGTATTATAAAAGCAGTATAGGAGACATGTCTAGATCTCATCTTGACTTAGTCCGCTTTGCTCCTTATGGCTCCAAGGGTGGGATGGTCGCCACCGCTTTGCAACGGACTGTTTCCTGGTGTGTGATTTGCTGAATTTCATGTTATTCCAGTACAGCCCAGTCCTTTCATCTCCCTGCTTCTAAATGATTGTTTTAGTCTTTCTGCTGGTTTTATTCCATAAGGATTCCACTTGAGTGCTAGTAGGCTGCTGTATGGCCCTCTCCTTTCTCAAGAAGGCTGATCCATTTTTATGTTCTTCGCTTTATAGTGGTCTTGATTTCAGCCTTCCAGATCGCCCCCAGAGTTTCTCATTTGAGATTACGTTTGACCAAAAATGAAATAGTGTTGGAATCCTTTGTTGACAAGCATCTGGACCTTCGAATGCAGAGATTCATTCCCAGGTTTCTTACTCCTATAGGCAGTAGATTTGACGCTTGAGTTGAATATCCTTAAATTTTTCTTACTCCGTCTTGTCAAACTAGCCTGAATGCTGCAAAAGCTTGTCGTGCTTTCCTGCAATGTGATAAGTGATAAAGAAATACCCCTACCGCTGTGTTGGATCGAGCGAATATAAAACAGGCTCACTCGGGTGAAACGAGATTGAGGCAGTCGCGAAAGTTTATAAGAGGCAAAAATAACCAAGAAAAAGAATGAGAGTTCATGGGTGAGACAATTGTTTGGAAGGCATTAGTCAACTCAGATATTCAGATTTACTTTTGATGAAAAACTACGGTTTTCTGTAGTGAAACGTTACCTAAACTTTCGTTTACAGGAAAATTAGTTGCATTTTTTGAGGAAAAATTGTTTAGAATGCGAAAGAAGGCCAGCTTGTTTGTTGCAATTTTATGCATAAGGGGACTTAACAAGAGTTTCAAATGATCTGTAGACTCTGTAAGACATCTTTCCCATTCCCATTATACGCTACTTTTTTTCCCAGTCGCAGTCGCCACATCCTGTGCGTCAAATCCTACTTTCCCAGTGTTAACGTAGGCGAATCCCAGCTCATATTTTAACCCTTCAGGACCCTCGTTAAACAAAGTCGATTTATTTTGTAGAAACTTTACTGTCAACGCAATCGAGGTTTCTGTGAAAATTTGTTTCAAAAACAAGCAAATAAAAGCATACAATTGCAATTCTCCAAACTCAAAGGCGGTCGCAGTCGCTTACGAGAGGTGGTCTCGAAGTAAAGGTTCAAATACTGAAAAACAGGCCCCGTCTATTCGAAAACTATTACGTTTGTAAACGCATAAGTTTCTGTGCACGCAAATCCGATGACCGCCTACGGTTCGTTTTAGCCTGTTCGCACGAAAACGCTACTGGAAACGAAAAAAGCTCGTGCTAAAATTCTCTTTTCACTCTTCTTGGATGAAAATTTGAGCAGTGAAGTTATCCCACCCAACGCTTTTTCGTGCTGGCCGAACCCAAAACCTGCGAGGCCTTTGTTCCCTTCGAAACAAAAATCGTTTCAAGTTTAATGGGATCGCGCTACCAAGTGAGATTAACCTCACTAGGTTAAGCCCTCTTCTGATGTAATCTGTGTTGCATTTAGCAGAGAAATGTTGACTTAAATACACGCAATCAAACGAGAAATAAACTCAAGCAAAAGCTAATCCAACGAGCTAGCACGAGCGTTTGCATATTCGATATCAGCTCTCTTTTTGAGGACGAGTCCAATGTTGTGACGTCAGCGTTTTAGAAAGTATACGTTTATGCTGTTCACACGAGAAAATGTAACGGAGTTTTTGAAAACATTTATTTTGGAGAGCGATTTCCAAAATATGAGGTTACGATGACCATTCAAGTCGTTTTCGTGTGGATGGAAAGCCTTAACGGATAAACAAAACAAAGAATAAATAAAATGAATACGCGTTTAGGAACGTCTTCGTGTGGACGGGACCTTAACGTGTGATTTCTTATGCATAATTACAAACATCTGTTTGATAGTTGTAATTTCAGTTTCTGAATTAAACGTAGGTCCATCCTATTTTAGTGGGTAACAGAGGTAAATAAATATTTAAAAACAGCCATAAGGTCTAGAATGATAAGAATTGGTCGATTTGTCTGACCGGCTAAAAAATACCTGAAAGATTACTTAATAGAGCATAAGATATCGATTAGCGTCTTTTATTGGGTGTCTGTAAAACCCGGAACACCCCGGAACACCCCGGAACACCCCGGAACACCCCGGAACACCCCGGAACAACCCGGAACAACCCCGGAACACCCCTGGAACATCCCATAATACCCCGGAACACCCTCGAAACAGCAAGGAACACCCCCGGAACACCAAAAATAGTGGTCAGCGGTCAGACTGCTCACGAATTGACTAAGCCGAAGACCTCCGAAGATTCCCAATTCTTCATAAGACTTTTGCGGATCACCCTGCGATTTCCGAGCATTTCAAGAATGCTTCGGAATAGTTTCGAAGCTTTTAAGAACAGCGAAAAAACCATTAATTAATGAGAAAAATACATCATGCACGTGACCTTCATATCAATAACTTACGATTTTCAGTGATATGAAAATGTGACAGTAGAACTGTTAATTCTGCATTGATTTTTCTCGTGCGAGGTTTGCATTATCCGTTCAAAAAACAGGTGTGACCTCAAGGACATAACAAAGCCAAATTATACAGTGTCACGCAATGTTATAAGGTCATTATTCCGAGGTCATACGATCGTCATCGTTTTATTTCCACAGGCGCATGGAAATTGTTTGGCCGCCGGTTCGTTGCGCTAATATATATACACCTCATTAAAAAAAAACCTCAGTTTATATTAATTTAAAGTATCATACCGTAGTGCATGAGTGCTTCGGGAATATTAAAACCGAGAACGTTCTTCCATGTCTAATAAATTCCCATCTTGCAGCTTTCTCTTGTCATATTTGAATGACAACGTTTTTGCAGTTAGGCCTGCATATATTTTTGGTTAACAAAAGAGCGTGGCTCGGAAGGTAAATGAGCAGGAGAAATGTGCACCTGCAAAAAAGTACTCACTATAATTTTGTAGAGCTAACTGAGGGCTTATAATGTGGGATGTCACAATGCAACCCGGGAGCAAAAGGATCGAACGAGTTTACACTCTTATAGCAAGAAAAGGAACAAGTATTTTATTTACTTTCACAAGTAAATAAAAAAATTCGTAAACGTAAAAAGGAAAATATCAACGATGAGAGTACATATCACATTTCATTGAACTTTGCAAAGTTTCGTGTGCTCCCTCAATAAGCCAACTTTATACGTTGCGATAAACCTTGAGTTACAACTTACTTCTCAAAACTATTCAAACATCTTTCTAATTGGTCTTTAGAAGGAACGGCGGTGTTTCTTTGCCCAGTTCATACAGTAACAGCAAGCGGGGCACTTATTGAGAAAATGCGGTAGTACTAGCTACATAAATTGAAAAGGAATAGCCTTTATGGAAACAAAATAAATCCTATAGACGTTTAGCAGCCTGCAAAATCTGTTTTGGTTTGCGTGCAAAATCTGTCACGCAATGCCCAAGAGTAAGTTATCGCAACCGTGACGTGTTAAATGGTGAATTGAATTATTATTCGGGATGCCCACGCCCAGAATTTCACTTATAGACGTCACATCGGTTTGTCGAGAGTTATAATGCAAATCTCGCATGAGTTACAACAACTTCAATAATTAATTGAAATATTCAAAATCAAATCTTTGTCGATCTAAAAGACACCAATGTTATTTTTTTATTTTATTTTTGTCATTTTGTCTTCGGGTGCTCCGCAAAGGTCTTCGGAAAAATTTGGAAATCTTTGTTAATCTTCAGAGGTCCTCGGGTCAGTCTATGCGTGAGGGTAGGTACGTGGTGTAACTGTCATATAGTGGTTTGATCTTATTCTAATATAGGCATAAACATAGGAAGCGATATCCATAGCTATACACAGTTATACATAGATATACACAGCCCTACATGACTATACACAACCTACATGGCTATACACAGCTATAAATAGCTATACATGGCGATACACAGCCCTACATGATTATACACAGCCCTACATGAATATACACAGCTATACATGGCTATACACATCTATACAAACACACTATACACAGCCATACATAGCTATACACAGCTATACATGGCTATACACAACTATACATAGCTATACACAGCCATACACAGCTATTAATAGCTATACATGGCGATACACAGCCCTACATGGTTATACACAGCCCTACATGGTTATACACAGCCCTACATGAATATACACAGCTATACATGACTATACACAGCTATACACAGCTATACACAGCCATACATAGCTATACACAGCTATACATGGCTATACACAACTATACATAGCTATACACAGCCATACATAGCTATACACAGCTATACACGACTATACACAGTCCTACATGACTATACACAGTCCGACATGGCTATACACGGCTATACATGGCTATACACCGTCATACATTACTATACACAGCCATACATGACTATACACAGCCATACATGGATATACATAGCTATACACAGCTATACATGGCTATACACAGTCATACATAGCTATACACAGCTATACATGGCTATACACAGCCTTACATGACTATACACAGCTATACATGGCTATACATGGCTATACATGGCTATACACAGCTATACACAGCTATACATGGCTATACACAGCTATACATAGCTATACACAGCTATACATGGCTATACATGGCTATACACAGTTATACATAGACATACATAGCTATACACAACTATACATAGCTATACATGGGTATACACAGCTATACATGGCTATACAGGGCTATACAGGACTATACATGGCTATACATGACTATACACAGCTATACACAGCTATACATGGCTATACACAGCTATACACAGCTATACACAGCTATACATGGCTATACACAGCTATACACAGCTATACATGGCTATACACAGCTATACATGGTTATACATGGCTATACATGGGTATACACAGCTAAACACAGCTATACATGGCTATACACAGATATACATAGCTATACACAGCTGTACATGGCTATACATGGCTATATACAGTTTTACATAGACATACAGAGCTATACACAACTATACATAGCTATACATGACTATACACAGCTATACACAGCTATACATGGCTATACACAGATATACATAGACATACATAGCTATACACAGCTATACATAGCTATACATGGCTATACACAGCTATACATGGCTATACACAGATATACATAGCCATACATAGCTATACACAGCTATACATGGCTATACACAGAAATACATAGCCATACATAGCTATACACAGCTATACATAGCTATACATGGCTATACACAGCTATACATGGCTATACATGGCTATACATGACTATACACAGCTATACACAGCTATACACAGCTATACATGGCTATACACAGAAATACATAGTCATACATAGCTATACACAGCTATACATGGCTATACACAGCTATACATGACTATACATGGCTATACATGGCTATACACAGATATACATGGCTATACACAGACATACATAGCTATAAACAGCTATACATGGCTATACACAGCTATACATGACTATACATGGCTATAGATGGCTATACACAGATATACATGGCTATACACAGACATACATAGCTATAAACAGCTATACATGGCTATACACAGGTATACTTAGCTGTAGATAGCTATACATAACAATACACAGCTATACACAGCCATACATGGCTATACCCAGCTATATATGGCTATACACAGCTATACACTGCGTTTGTTTTCCCTATCCCTTCTCTTGAAATATGCTGTTCTTTGTAATAATTTATTTATTGTTAGCGGTCTTTCTATCAAGGACCGCGCGAGGGGTGGGCTGAGGGGGCTTTTACCCCCGTTCCCTTTTTTGGTGCCATTAAAAATAAATGAAAAAGTTGGACAATTTCTTTGTTTCAGAGTTAATCAGTTTTCGGTTTACCAGTTAAATATAATTTTTAATTTAGACCAAACAGAAACTGAGTACTCTAACTCCGTGTTGAAATCGCCTTTCCTTCATTTGGCTTAATTAGTTGAAATTCTCTGGACCTGTTCAGACTTTTTCAAGTCACTTGAATCGATGGACGTTGAAACTGTCGCTCTCGCTCTTGTCGGGCCATTAACTCTGCGCGTACTGTCATCGGCTCTTTCTTGTTGTTGAAGAGTTTGGACTTTAGTTGACTTTTGTTCTTGTGTTGTCCGGGCATTATACATTAGGACCCTTACTTTATCAAGCTAATCTACAAATGTAAACGTTGCGTCTAGGATATATAGTTGCCAAAAGATGTCATTTCCTCAGTTCCATCGATAACAAATAAGGCGTTCAGTCCTTAATTAGGCCACTACGGACTGACTTTGGTAGAAATGTACGTTTCATGGTACTAAACTCAGTAGTGATTTAATATTCTCCAGGTCTGCTTGTACAAGTTTTTTTAAAAGGAAATGTTTTCATGTTTGAGATCTTTAAAAATGCGAATACGATAAGGTTCATAGCTTGCCGGTTTCGTCTTTCGAGTAGAGCCGACCAAAGAACCTGTCAAGGAGCATTATTTTGGGACTGTTTTAACTGACAACTTTTATCACACTTGGCTGCTCTAGATGCATTGCTAATTACTTGAAAAGAGAAAATTTTTGCGTGAGATTTCCCCCCACCTGCTTTACACGAGCGATCACCAATTAGCCCCCCACTCTAAAATAGGCCGCACGGTCCCTGCCTATTTAGCTGCCCCAGTTAACCGATTTGAAACAACTTTTTTGGTCAGTGCTCGCTCTGAAAATTAATCTAGAAACATGTAGCGACGACGGGTCACTACTTGTTATTTTGTGTTAGGTCAGTCAGCTTTTAAGCAATTATTGGTCAGGATATCCAGAATAATGAAGGCCTTAAAATTCTAAGTAAAACATCTGTAAGTTTCTCTGATCCCTAGCACAAACTAAAATTTCAGCACATTCTTCACAGACAGTGCATGTACCACCCTCACTTCGTTCGCTTCCACACTCACAGCTATACACAGCTATACAGGGGTACAAAGGTACAACGCAGGGTAGTATTAATGGCCCATACCTTTTCAACTTATTCCTGAATGACTTGGAAATTGTTGGACACGAAGAGATATCTTTATTTAAATATGCAGATGATTCTACAATCTTAGTTACGATCTCTAGAGATTTACCTGATGTATCGGGCATTGCATTGATTAAATTTATGGATTGGACTCAAGCAAATAGTGTGCACTGTAACACTAGTAAATGCAATTACTCTTGCATAAGAAAGGCAACCCTACAGCCTATCCAATGTTATACAGTATAACCAGGAGCCCATTATGATATTATGCAGTATAGTT
Organism: Siderastrea siderea; assembly: GCA_964030785.1. Taxonomy (NCBI): domain Eukaryota; kingdom Metazoa; phylum Cnidaria; class Anthozoa; order Scleractinia; family Rhizangiidae; genus Siderastrea; species Siderastrea siderea. The sequence goes on along the minus strand of OZ034977.1, from coordinate 26,745,236 downwards.
GTATCTCTATACTGGGAGTCACAATACAAAGTAATTGTTAGTTTAGCTTGCATGTTAAGGCAAAAGCTTCATGAAGCCAGCAAATGTTTATTTATAATTACAGGCCTGTGTAAGGAAGGATACACACAGGGCGAATTAGATCAGCGTTTTTAATGCGATTGTGCTCCCAAAAATACTGCATGGCCTTTCAGTTTTTGCAGCTAGTGCTTCTGACCTCACCGCTGTGCAAAGCTTTTTAAAAAGATGCCACAAGCATCTTTGAGCTCTTCGAAAGTAGTGACCGCGGCCTTTTTGACAAACTTTAACGTAATGGCCATCCGTCACCTAGCCTGCTTCCTAGGTATAAAGATTTATTGGAGCGCCGTAGAAATAGATCCAGTATAAGACCTTCCTATAAGTACAGAACGTTTTACAATGTAAAGATAGCTTTTTTAATAGATTACTTTTTAAGTATAACCTAGTTAGTTCCTAATTTAGTTCACTTATATATTGTACTTTTGCGCATATAAATAATTTTTTAAATAATTTCTATTGTAACATCTGATACCTATTTTCATCCGATGAATAAATACATTGTTATTATTATTATTATTATTATTATTACTATTATTATTATTATTATTATTATTATTATGTAATTATACACAGCTACATATGGCCATACACAGCTATACATAGCTATACACAGTAGGAATCACAGCAGCAACTGTCTGTCGTTAGTTTTGAAAAACGAAGACCCCGAAAACGAAGACCCTTACGAAATCGAAGATCCATTACGAAAACGAAGACCCTTACGAAAACGAAGACCCCTTTCGAAAACGAAGACCCATTACGAAAACGAAACCCCCTCTTTTTTAACCAGAGGGAAACGAAAAACAGACAGAGTAATATAATGGCAAGAAGATATCTAAACGGGCATTTGAAAGTAACACAAAACTGTGTTGTTAAGCTTCCGTTTACCGCTATAATTCGCACAGGAAGTAAAGGGTTGTGGATTCACTCGCCTTCAATTTGTTTTTTTATATGACTGATTTTCAAATGAAGAAAACAAAAACAAGAACCCCATGATTACCAGATGTAGACTTTTTAAAAGTCCGCACAATGAAGAATTTGAATTGCTAGGAGCCGTGTGTAATATTTGTAAAAACAAACTCCTGTAGTTAAAAAAGAGTGGGTCTTCGTTTTCGTAATTACGAAAACGAAGACCCTCTACAAAAACAAAGACCCATTACGAAAACCCCTCTCTTTTAACTAGAGGAGTTTGTTATTACAGTACACACGGCACCTAGCGTACTTCTGTGTTTTAACCACATTTTGAAGTCATCTGTGTGTTCATTATCAGAGTACACACGCACGTCCAAATGGAATCCATTCGTTCAATAATAGTCCGAGTCCGAGTCATTTTGGTACACTGTCAAGAAGTTACAACACTTTGTACCAATTATGTGACTAATAATGGTTTTCTGCAATTTGTGCACGTCACTGACTTCACCTGTCTTCGTTAAAATTAGTGGTTCGAACTCAGAGTAACAAATGTATGGTAATGGTATGTATATACGTCAGTCAAACTTTTATTAACCGGATGCGGACACCTAAAAATTTCAAAACGCGGACCCATGAAATTACTTTTTTTATGATTGATATGGTGACATGACACAAAGAAGCAGCAAAATACAACTTATTAACCAATAACAACAACAAAAACAACTGAAGTCTAATGTAGAAGAAACGTACGGTGGATTTGCTCATCATTTTTGCCTGTGATTTGTTGACCTCAATAGCACCTACAATGTATAGCCATGTATAGCCATATATACCTGTGTGTAGCCATATATAGCTGTATACAGATATGTATAGCTGTGTCAGTATAGCCGTGTATACCTGTGTATAGCTATGTATAGCTGTGTATAGCCATGTATAGCTGTGTATAGCCATGTATGGCGGTGTATACTGTGTATAGCTATGTATAGCTGTGTATAGCCATGTATAGCCATGTATAGCCATGTATAGCTGTGTATGGCTAAGTATGGCAGTGTATAGCTGTTTATAGCCCTGTATAGCTGTGTATAGCTGTATATAGCTTTGTATAGCTGTGTACAGCTGTGTATAGCTATGTATATCTGTGTACAGCCAGGTATAGCTGTATATAGCTGTGTATAGCTGTGTACATCCATGTGGGGCTGTGTATAGCCATGTATAGCTGTGTATAGCCATGTATGTCTGTGCATAGTCATGTATGGCTGTGTATAGCCATGTATAGCTGTGTATAGGCATGTATAGCTGTGTATAGCCATGTATGGCGGTGTATAGTTATGTATAGCTGTGTATAGCCATGTATAGCTGTGTATAGTCGTGTATGGCTGTGTATTGCTATGTATAGCTGTGTACAGCTGTGTATAGTTATGTATATAGCTGTGTATAGCTATGTATGGCTATGTATATCTGTGTATAGCCATGTATAGCTGTGAATAGCCATGTATAGTCATTTATAGTCATGTATAGCCATGTATAGCCATGTATAGCCATGTATAGCTGTGTATAGTCATGTATAGCCATGTATAACTGTGTATAGCCATGTATAGCTATGTATAGCTGTGTATAGCTATGTATGGCTATGTATGGATGGATGGATGGATGGATGGATGGATGGATGGATGGAATCTTTTATTTATACACGAAATCTTATCAAATTTAAACATACAGGTTTAAATTTGGTTTCCATAAAATCCGTGAATTAACTAATTAATACAATACTTTAAAATATGTACTTAAACTTAACAATTTACAAGGCGATCTTTAACTAATTACTTTACAAGTGCCGGTAGTAAGCCTCTTTTAAACTTTTCCAAAGACCTTTCTTCTTTGAGGTAGCGAGGGAGTGCATCCCAGACCTTGATGCCACTGAAAGCAAAACTATTCTTATAGTAATTTGTTCTGCATTTGGGCAGTTCTAGGTCGTAATCAATTAGAAGATCTCAGACCGTAATTGTTTAAGGCGTTATTAGAAGTGAACATTTCGGTAAGATATGGAGGTGCCAGGCCGTTAACGATTTTAAACATCATAATGGCCTTGTGAAATTGTCTCGTGGAACTTAACTGAGTCCAGCCTAATTCCTCAAAAACTTCTCCAGAAGGCTTACTATAAGCAGCACCAGTAACAATACGAGCCGCCCTATTTTGAAGCCTTTGAAGACTATTACTTAATGTGTCACCTATTGAGTCCCAGACAAGACAACAATAACTGAAATAAGGCTCAATAATTGACCTATATAAAGTATCGATGTTCTCACTATTTAGAAAAGGTTTAACCTTTTTCAGTATTCGTAAGTTGGAGGACACTTTTATGTATATCTGTGTATAGCCATGTATAGCTGTGTATAGCTGTGTATAGCTATGTATGGCTATGTATATCTGTGTGTAGCCATGTATAGCTGTGTATAGCCATGTATAGCTATGTTTAGCTGTGTATAGCAATGTATGTCTATGTATAGCTGTGTATAGCCATGTATAGCTGTGTATAGCTGTGTATAGTCATGTATAGTCATGTGTCGCCATGTATAGCTGTGTATACCCATGTATAGCTATGTATAGTTGTGTATAGCTATGTATGTCTATGTATAACTGTGTATAGCCATGTATAGCCATGTATATAGCTGTGTATAGCTATGTATATCTGTGTATAGCCATGTATAGCTGTGTATAGCTGTGTATAGCTATGTATGGCTATGTATACCTGTGTATAGCCATGTATAGCTGTGTATAGTTGTGTATAGCTATGTATGTCTATGTATAACTGTGTATAGCCATGTATAGCCATGTATAGCCATGTATAGCTGTGTATAGCTATGTATATGTCTGTGTATATCCATGTATAGCTGTGTATAGCTGTGTATAGCCATGTATAGCCATGTATAGCCATGTATAGCCATGTATAGCCATGTATATCTGTGAATAGCCATGTATAGCTATGTATAGCTGTGTATAGCTATGTATGGCTATGTATATCTGTGTATAGCCATTTATAGCTGTGTATAGCTGTGTATAGCCATGTATGGCTATGTATATCTGTGTATAGCCATGTATAGCTGTGTATATCTGTGTATAGTCATGTATAGCCACGTATAGCCATGTATAGCCGTGTATAGCTGTGTATAGCCATGTATATTGCTTCCTATGTTTATGCCTATATTGGATTAAGTCAAACCACTATATGATAGTTACACCACGTATCTACGTGCGTGAGCGGTCTGACCGCTGACCACTATGTTTGGTGTTCAAGAGTGTTCCTGGCTGTATTGAGGGTATTCCGGGGCATTATGGGATGTTCCGGGGTATTATGGGATGTTCCAGGGGTGTTCCAGGGGTGTTCCAGGGTTGTTCCGGGCTGTTCCGGGCTGTTCCGGGCTGTTCCGGGGGTGTTCCGGGGATGTTCCGGGGGTGTTCCGCGGTGTTCCGGGGTGTTCCGGGGTGTTCCGGCTTTTACAAACACCCTGTTTTATTGGTGCATTTCTCGGAAAAAAATAATTTGGAAAAAGCCGTCTTACACGTACGTATGTCGCATTTCCCCTATTAGCCTCTCCCATTCCTGTTGTATCCAAGTTCTCCAAAATATTTGTCATAAAATGCATTGATGACAGACAATTTTAACAAGCAGTGTCCTTTTAATACATATGGTTTAAACCCCTTCAACTACCACCCTTCATTTATGAGACCTAAAATTAAAAAGCCCCCCCCCCAACTAGGGTGCTGAGTAGAGGAAATGCGGTAATTAATCATGTGCAGAGATTTTCTATAGAATAGTCTACGAGAGAGTTTGTTACATGCAACTTTTAAAAGTCATGAACACTGGACGTTTTAGTTTGAATTCTGCATTATATTATTATGGTGTACAAAGAAGTCAAAGTCATGTGTTCTATTGTGGTCTATTGTCGTAAAACACATCGGGCATTAATTTAAGAACACTCGAAAAAGGTAGCGTTGAATTTCTCTCGTGTTGCTAAATGCCTGGGTTCTCCTCAGTGATATGCCTTGTTGTTTATTTGTTAAACCAGTACAGCAGCTTAACAATCAGTGAAAGGTTACAAACAGGTACCATTTTGCATTTGTTCTATGGAAACTATTTGCGTAAAATTTTTTTTCTTTGCTGTTTTCTACTCTCAGAGTTCACGTTGTTATGAAAAAGTAGACTTGCCGGAGCCTTTTACTGATTCTTAAAGTGCTACTACGATGAAAATTTCTTGTTTTGTTTTCAACTTTTTAAACTTCAAACTGTTCAATAGATGCCATATTATATGAATCGCGATAAATTAGATCGATATATGCTTACACGGCCCCAGGAATATATGTCCGAAAACCGCGTTAAACCCGTCCGCCATTACTAAGTTCGCGAAAGAGAAGCCCGCGAATTTCATGGAAGCGGTCTTATCTCTAACCACGTGAATTTTGCTCGTGACGTAGACGTCTCAACCATCGCCACAACAAAGGCCGGAGAAGAGTATAACGAAGAGTCGAAAACAGAGAGCCAAACATTGCATTATATGGATGTGCTTTCCGTCGAAATTGTCGTCCAGTTCTTTTGAGAGCGATTTAGAACAAAGCTTTTTTGGCGAAGTCGGCGAACTCGCAGAAGTCGCGCCATACGATGACAGTTTAGAGCCTCTTGCTACCGAAGAGGAAGCCGTCTCACAATGCAAGAATGGATCAAGAAGTCGAGCAAATATCCCTATTATCCCAAATCACAAACACTTTTTTAGAACTGAAACACAATCAGTGTCAAAATTTTCAAAACGTAATCAGTGAGATTTATGCTAACGGTTTAGTTTGAACTGTTCTACAATTTCTTCTCTAAAGAAACTGAAATCTAGACTTTGTTTCATTCCATCGAAGATGAACTAGCTGTTTACGTCAGTTGTTGGCTTCTTAGCGAAGCTTAATGAAATGCATTTACCATGTATCAACCCCTGTGTTAACGCCTTAACGGTTAGTTAACACAGTAGTTGAACTTTTTCCTCCCAGTAAAACGTCCACGCGAAACGTCGGCTGTTTTCTCAGGCTACCCATGAAACTTGAAAAAAATTTTTTTTCCTGAATGGAAAATCGACAGTTCGAAAACTTTGGAAGGCTTTTAACTGTGCATCTGTTCAAAGCCATTCTCAGCATCAATTGTGTTTCTTAAACACTTATTTGCGTCCTATATTGCTCTTATATGTGTTGCTAAAATGCTTTTTGATTGAAGCCATTTCTTAATAGCGTTTCATTGTGCACTTTCCATGAACCTTTGCAGATTTCTTTGAACAGGCGTAAACGGTTCATTGTTCGAAAATGGGTTTTAAGTCCTTTGTTGAATCGCGCATTTTAACAGTACTTAAAAGAAAAAAGAACGTATCGCTTAAGCGTATCCAGTTGATGCGATACTCGACTGGGAAAACAAAGCTATTTAAACAATTTCTTCGATCGCGCGTAATTAGTAACTATTTTCCATTTTTCTTATTTTAAACACAAAGAAGATTTTTTTTAGTGAAACGGAAAAGAAGTCACATACTTTGGTTAATTAGGTCTTCAATTGCAAACGCTTTGTGTTAACTCAACCCTCTAAAGTTTAATAGCTATCTTAACGAGGAAAGTACCAGAAGTGACAACGTACTCTCCCCACCTACTCCTCCCATGATTGGCTTTTGAAAGTTAGCTTTGCACCGGTGTATTTGTTTGTGCACAGAACAGTAAAGGAACCGAGGGTTATTTTACTGAATACTTCCAGGTAGCAAACATGAGGGGTGTTCCGGGATTTGTTCTCCCTCTCCTCTTCACTGCGGTTTTTGCAGATCCAGAATCTTTTCAAGGGTAAGTGATGGGCTATATTTCTTTCTTAAAATCTATAGCTCGAAGTTAGCTGTTAAATATGTGGATAAAATGTAAAAGTTCGAAGGCCGTTGATCGAGTAGCTATCTTAGGTGAATCTCCCACTTACCAAGTATAGAACATGTACAAAAAACAGTCATTTTTTCCCTATATCTTGTATATCCGGCTCTACTTTGTGCGCTTTTCATGGGTCAAAATGTCCTGTCGCATGTCGCAGCTTAGTTGAAAGGTAAACAGGTTACCACTTTCACTTAGTCTAATTTTTGTGAAAACCAGTTCTTCCTAGCTCATGGGATCTGGGGTGGACGTGGACGCTATTATTCCATTTGCTCTTCAACGAGGGAAAAACCATATCATCTCAAAATAAGAAAATTTCAGCAGAACTCTCGCATTTTTCGATCATGTGTTGATCGAGAATTTACTACATGCCACCTTTTTGAACATCTACAGCTTTCAATGTTTGGCGTTTTATCTGGAGTTATCTGGAGTCATTTAACGCCTACTACGGTAGAGTAATAAGCAAATTCTAACACTGAAAAATTCTTACTTGTATCTCTGAACAAAAGAGGGAAGTTACTTTGAATTGCCTACTACTATATCGACGCCATTTCCAATTTTAAAGTGCCACTGGGACCAGAATATTGGTATTCCATATTTTTACATTTTTGAACATAGTTTGTGGTTCTTAGTTACCATGCCAAATTTCAACTTATTACGACGACTAGAAGTCGCTTTTTTCGGACGGTTTTTGTCGAGATTTTGCGGCCGCCATTACTGGCCCTTGTTCCGGAAGCTGGCTTGCGAATGAGCGGAAGTGACGTCAGAGGCTCACCTCAAACCTAGTGCCTTCACATGTTTACTTGCCACAGGAAAGCAAATTGTCCTCGAGGAAAGATTTCTTGCCAAGTGTTTGTTGCTCGACTTTGAAATCTTCCTTGCTGCAGCAGTAATGACAGGTAGCACTTGTGTTGTACAATGCTACAACAATAAATCCAACCACCGAGCTGGTATTTTGCTTCATTGAAGCCCTGCGAACGGACCCGCAATGGAAAAAAGGACAATGTTCGCACTCACACACAGTGCGAATTTCAACCCGAGAGGCATTTTGATCATTTCACGGACGCGTTTTCCAGAGGGCTGTTCATGTCGCAAGATCCCAGAGGTCGATCATTCCATTGCCCATTCCAACTATATGGAAAAAAGAACCGGAAAAAAACATTATCTGCGCGAACAAGACGAAAGGTAATTTACTTAATATTATAACGCAGTTGAAGTGATAGTTTGTTTCTTTTTCAACGCATCCACCATTGTGCAAAACTGATTTTCTTTTAACGTATTTTGAAATTTATTATCGTCGAGGAAATCCCTTTCAGTTCTGCCGTCTGCTAGCGCGAAGATCTCGGCGAATGCAATCCTGACCGCCGTGATTAAGCTGATATAGTTTGTACTGCTTATCTTTTCCTTTTTTTAATTCCGCGTGTGTTAATTTCAGAGCAGTAATCGCTTAGAAGCATGGACATTTATTTTATAACATACCATCCTGAATGTGGAGAAACTTTTCTCTCTTTATTCCCTGTCGGTGAACAGTCGATTGACATTATTGTTCAGGCAGTAGCAAAACTTAGGTTAGGTATTATTACAACCTATAAGAATTGAAAATGGAAGACATTCCACCCCTAAAATCCCTGAGCATCTGAGAATTTGTCAATGCTGCAGCTCAAATGAAGTTGAAAACGAAGTACACTTCCTCTTATCTTGCAATAGATATGATCCAATTAGAAAATCTTTAATGGACGATATTATTAGTAAATATTCCGATTTCGATTCTTAAAATTGTATTTCTCCTCAATAGCACTGACGCTTTCACTTGTTAAAAATTAGGTTACTTCATTTACGAAGTTTTTGCATTAAGAAATGGATCAATAGACACAGAAATTGTAAATTAATCGATTTTGCAACATTTTTTCTTTCTCTTTTCTATGTGCAATGGCATCTGTAATTGGGAATGCAAATAAAATGTTGTTGTTGTTCGAGATGAAGGCTTTAATAGATCGGATCGTCGGTGCGTGGAAATTGAAGTTGGGAAAAAATATGGGTCAAATATCACACGCCACTATTTGCCTAAGGGTTTAACAATGTTATTTCTTTTACCTGTCATAGCAATCTTAGTAAATGAACTACTAAGAAAAATGATTAAATATCGTTGTTATTTTTCGCAGCGAATAAGGCAAGCGAAAGCTTCGTTTCCTGGGCGGTCCGCATGTTGTTGTTGAGCAGCGGAAAATTTTCCTTGTGCGCTTTTAATTTTGACTGCAAATATTTAGATTCCGGTCACACAAGGCCTCCAGTTCTTGAAAAAAAGGTTTTGATTTATTTCACTTCTTTCGGCTCAGAAAAAGAATTCTCTAAAAACTGTTTAAAATATTTAGCAGCGCCAAGCACTTGTGTTTCAATGTGTTGAGTGACCACTGTACTATGATAGACACGATAAGCTGCCTGGCAGCTGACTACAACAATAACGGTTTCTCAAGAAAGATTCCCAGACTATGCCAAGAATGGCCAAAAATCTCAATCCTTTTTTTATAATATATAATGAACATAAACAACGGCAGACAAGGTATCGCTTCTTTTATTTTCTCCCACACCAACAGTAACATCGATCGACCCAAGGCTGAGAATTCGCGAGCATCAAAGTCTAAAGTTTTCATAGGTGTTTTGTCTAAATTTCCACAGCTTAAAAGATCAATTCTTCGAATAGCCATGTCTATTTTGCCACAGGTTTACAGTGGATAAAAGTTACACAACCTACCTTGGAATGGACAACTTTATGATCGCTGTATAGCGGCTGAACAGCTGGCTGGAGAGCGCTATCCAAGCTTTGAACAACCGAGATGAAGCGATGAATTTTATCCACGGGACAGCGACTTATCCGTTGAAAAAGAGTTATCCACTTTTTGAGCAACTGGGGCCTGAACTGCAATCATTGTCTAAGCATATTTCGCTTATGTTTTGAACTCCCGCCAAATAACTCAAATAATATTGTCAACAAACCGTTTGTTTACAAGATTATTAGTTGAAACCTCACATCAGTTCTTACATCGTACGGTAGGAAAAATTCTTCATTTGCCGAATGAAACGAATCCTCAGAGGCTTCGGAAGTTAAAGACTGTTCCGAATCGTAGAAATACTCTTCGGAGGTTTCGCAGTCGACGGTAGACATCTTCAGTCAAAACACAAGGAAACGCGACTGAGGTGAGCCTCTGACGTCACAAGCTATTAAATTGCGCAATCACCCAGGAACACGTTTTCAGTAATGGCGGACACATTTTACGCGACTTTGGAGCTAAAAAATATTAGGATGGAAGGTTTGTTGTTCAGTTTTCTGGGGAAATATGAACAAAACGCGATATTCTGCGACAGAATTTGGCGGAAATAAACCTATGAATTTTCGTCTCAGTGGCACTTTAAAGGAAATGTAACAATGTCCGGTTGCTCAAGTGTGGCTGAGTGCGCATTGAAAGCCAGACAAATTTTTCCAATTTTGTTAACTTTTTCTTAATCATTTAAGTTTCAAAATTCAAGTTTTTTTGTCTCCATCTTTCCTGGATGTATTCACAGAAATCCCTCAATTCAAAGCACAAAAAAGCAATTGTGCTTTTTCCTGGCAACCATCTGGAAAGCTATGTCAATAAAAAAATTCAAGAGATCCAAAGTGAATTCAATTCAAACCTTAAAAGACCCTTATTTTCTGTTAGTAAAGCGGCATCGAACAAATTGCTGTAAACTAGTTGATTTGGTGTACGAAATTTGAGGCAATTTTTCCACCTAAGAGCTATTTTCTGGAGAGTTTTACAATAAAATATAGTGGAACACTTATCTTAACATCGACTACCGCCACTCTTATCCTGACGAAAAGCAAACATTTGCATATTTTGAAAAATGCAGTTTTAACCTAAAGGGAATTAAATATAAAGACTGGATTTTGTTTCACAGCAATCTAACGGACTTGAAAACTGTAAATTGAAAATCCCCATTTTACAGTTTTGAGAAGAAGTTTTGTTCTAAGAAGGTCTAGAATGGTCTAGAATAGGTTAATGGTGTTTGCTTCTTGGCCTAAAAGGGTGAATAAAAAATATTGGAACTTTTAGGGCAAACTAAGTTTGAAACATTTTCTAGAAAATCACACAACGTCTGAACACAAAGGCCAACACAACGAATGAAGGATCTGTTGTTGTGGAGACACAAAAACCAGAAGTCATATCAAGTCTAAGAAAACACAGACTGATTTCAAAACAAACTGATCGTGGAAATCGGATGGCGAATACATTTACTTGTATATTTATCCTTCCTCTGGGCTAGCGCTATAATAACAAAAAAGTAGCGGCTTCAAAAATTTTAGTTTAAAGCATATACATACATGAATAGCCGGAGATTGTTAGAGGATAATCTCTTGATGATCAGTTTGTGGTTAATTAAGGTATCATGGTACCCCAAAATTGACCACTTTTTCAAAAAATACGCTTTTGTCATTTTCAGATAGATATTATTCAAACCTCTCTTTTACAAAGTTTCAGGAAAAAATATTGTTTCTACGCAAAGTTATGGACGAATATCATGTGACATAAGAGGGCCCTGATGTTTTGACATGAGATATAGATCGATTGCGTACCAATTTCCACGTTATCGAGTTGCGTGGAAAACATGAGCTAAAGAAGGAAGAGATCCTGCCTGTTTGCCTCTACCAAAAAAACAAAATACGGCAAAGCGTAATCATACAAAAGAATTTTGCTCGGTGTGGGCCGGAAAATTTTGCGCAAGCGGCAAAAGCCGGTATATTTATAATCAAGAAATGTGGTTGGAAGAACCTATGGAAGAACGAGAACGCCGAGTCTGCGAGCCACTTAAAGATTACGGCAGAGTCGTTGCAAGACGAGAAGATGATGGAGAATACTGTGAAGAATCGTGGCAACGATTGAAAGGAAGAACAATCATGTCAGGCGAAGCGCTTGTTGAAAAGCTCGATGAAGCGGTTTGTTGTTGAGTTTGTCAGCCGGACGTAACCTTCCTCGAAAATGTAAATTGCAAAAGTCCTGTCTCAAGTAAGAAAGAAGTTTGTTGTTACCCAATTGTTTGCATTTGTGACAAGACGTTCTCTCTTAGTTCTTGAGCCGAGCACGCGGCGGCTTCTTCGCGGGTTTCAACGTGCTTTACTTTCAAATTTACTTTCGTCTTTCGGGTCGCAGCAGCTTGATTAGTCTTACCCTTTCTTCTTGTTGATGTCTTCGGCATTGTACAGCCGACGTGAAATTATGAGGGTAAAATTTCCAGTGCTTAAGACCCTTTGAACGGCACGCGTACACAGAACCCGAACGAAAGTCGCTTTCTGATAAAAATATGACATCATTCTTGGCGGCATGTTTGCGCTATTGTTATAAGGTAAGTTGAGCCTCCCTCTATCAAACTGCAGGTAATTATCCTGACACCTAGGTGTTTTAATCTCATCTGGCCGGAAAAAAGTCTCCACATCTATTTTGCCTTTTTTCTCGAAACCAATTTTTCAAGAAATTGAGGGCATGTTTGAAGTTTGCGTTAAGCGAGTTTTCAACCAATTTAGCTCAAATTTGGCGAGAATGTTGCCAGATAATGTGAGGCCAAAACCATTTCTCCGAATTTCAATTTTTGCGTTCATTCAAAAGTTATGATCCGTTAAAGAAAGAGAAGGAGTGTTTTTTTAAACTTCAAAGTTAAACTGAGTGCAGAAAACAAACCAGGCCAGATAAAAAAGTTCCGAGACACGGTTTTTGAGACAAGGGTGTGAAGAATTCGGCGCGATGTTCACCTTACTCTCCAGACCATTTTTGAGTGGAGCGGAATCGATTTTGTGACTGATGTACTTTTGAAAAACGTTAGCTATATTTTCAACAGAATTGTCTGTTTTCTTTATGTACATACGTTTTCGTAATCTTGAGCTATTAAACTTTCAGGAAATATATAGTTTGTCTAGGTTTTTGTGAAACGCCTGACGCTCAGACAGTGATAACGCAATGTTGTCATTTGGGGTACCCTGATACCTTAACAAAACGTAGTGGACATTACCTGATTGTACCCTATAACCCTGGCCCAAAAGAAGACTAGTTATAATTGCCGAAAGTTCGGCCAATAAATTTGACTTAGTGTCGTACTACTTACCATCCTTGCAAACAGTCTTCTTTAAGAAAATGTTTTTACCCTGAAATAGGATCAGGAGTTTGAACCTTCCCATCCTCTCATTGGACTACCGTACCAACTTTTCAGTGTGAAAAACCTAGGAAGCGATATTAAAACACATATTCCTAGCATCGAGAACAGACAACGGGGAAAGTCATTATACCCTAACCTCAGCGGAAACTTATAGGAGGTGCTTATCAAGTTGCGGGCACATCTTACTTTGCTATGTTAAAAGCAGTGACAGTATTGGTGACAGTATGGGTTTCACTTTTGTCTTCTCTTGCTGGTTGTTATGCCTATTTAAAACTGCATTCTTCATTTAACAGGCACAAACTGTACCAAGCTTACCCAAAGAGCCAGGCAGACGCGGATTTTCTCGATAACCTTCTCAAGGCAGGAGAGGCTGGTGTAAGTATATGATCTTAGTGATCTGTCCTTCCGCCCTTCCTACCCTCTGCCTATCCTTCCCTCCACCTGTCCCCCCGTCCGTTCGCCCATCCATCAATCAAGCCATGTTCCCATCAATGCGTTCGTCCGCTGATGTGATCGTTCTTTCCTCCGTTTTCCCGTTAGTTCTTTCATTTGCTCGTGTGTTCTGGTCTTTCTTTCATTCCTCCACTCATTCATTTGTTCATTCGTTCATTCACTCGCTTTTTCCGATTCACTTCCCTAATAGTAATTTTTTTCGCCGACCTCAGTCTTTGATATCCTTCCCAGTGTAAAAAAACTTTGCGACTTCGCGATAGTCGTTCTTTGAATGATGAACAGTCCTGCTGGTTCAGCTTTGTTTTCACGGATTATGACAAAGTAACGATCAATTTCTTCATCTCTGTGGACAGTTCAACTCTCTTTCGACCCATGGAGGTTGAAAAAAATCTCAAAAAGCAAACAAATTTTTTTTTTTTAGCAACATAACCTAACCCTTACCGTTAAATAAATAACGAGGCAGTTTGTCTCAAACACTTCTTATTCACTTTATTGTGGGAGCTTTGAATTGGTTTCCGCCTGCTTTTGACAGGTCGTCTGTTTGTTTCTATCTGTACCAAATTTATATCGCCTTAAACAACCAGCGACGCTGCCTGCCTCAGGTTTACCCGCACTTAGTGACTGTGCAAACCTAGTGGGAATTTCGCGCGTCAGTACTTAACTGCCTGTTGGATGATTCCTCACGTTTCTGTAAAGAAGTTGGTCGTATTTCGATGCTCAATATTACGAGAAAAATAAAACCTTTCGATCCCTCAAACACCCTCAAATTTGCTATTCCCAGCGAACGCTTTTCAGATAAAAATAAGGGTGCTGCGCTGATGAGTGTGAACTAAGAAAGTGATAAAATCAATAATTGAGTTTGATTATTTCTTAAGATACTTGGTATCGTCTTTTTTGTTCTTAAAGTAACTCTACAACTCTCTTATTTTCACCTTGTTATGAATTTATACATCCATGATGATTTTGGGTGTCATGTCACTTCTAAAATTCAGATTGATTTTTGGCGCTATCCTGTGCCGTCACTCGACCCTGTCGACATCCATGTGGACCCGGCCTCCGTGCAGAAACTTGAAGATCTTTTGAACGGTGCTGGTATTAGTTTTAAGCTGGAAACCGGAGACTTGAAAACGCTTCTTGATGCAGAAAAGGTATCACCAAGGGCTGGAGGATTCGACACCAAATATCACAAACTTAACGAGGTAATGATTAAATGATATGTCATGCTCTTTGTTTTTAATTTGCTTCAAACAGAGCCTGAGAAAAACTCAGGCGTCAACGAAATTCAATTCTATATTGCCTTTGCTATCAGTGTAAAACCGTAGAGCTTTTGGATTTGGCGCTCTAGAAATTTGTTTATCATCATCATCATCATCATCATCATCATCATCATCATCATCATCATCATCACATTTAAATTGAGAAATAAACTGCAGAAATGTTGATGTACAGGCCGATCAATTGCAGTAAACGGATTTTGAGAAACCGAGCGTTGAAATAAACGTTGGAAAACGAGGTTTAAACGATAGATACCGTTCAATCTGAATTTTTCAAATTTTAATTTCTTTTTTGCAACTACTTTTGTTGCGTTCATAACCGCAATTTTTTTCACACTCTTTTCACACCCATCTACTCTTTCATTATCAGTATATTAAGAATTCACATGTTGACCAGCTCCCAGCTAGCTGATAGCTTAGTTGATAGAGCACTGCACCAGTAATCTTAGGGTAATGGGTTCGAAACCCGTTACTTCCATCTACTCCTTCATTACGGGTATATTAAGAATTCACATGTTGACCAGCTCCCAGCTGGCTTGATAGCCTAGTTAGAAGAGCGCTGCACCAGTAATCTTAGGGTCATTTGTTCGCACCCCGTTCAAACCTGAATGCTTTCAGACTTTTTTTCTGGTAACTGGTTAAGCTGCTTTAGTTACTGCGAAGTTCTTTCATTCTTTATCGCTGCATAACGTTGAATCTGTTTGATCAGTACTTATAGCATCCTTTTCTGATATGACCTTCAAAAACCCAATGGGAAACCCAGAAATTATTAGTAATGGTCCAGTAACAACAGCAACAACCCTCTTTATTGCCTTGCATCCATACTTTACATCCTTTACTTTTGATACATACAAAGTATTCGGCGTGAGGTTAGGAGATCTTAAGCAAGCTCTTCTGAGCTTTTCTACGAAGAGCTCCATATTTATAAGACTAAAGTAAGTACAAAAGGAGGCATACATATAGCACGAAACTATTGATGTAGATCCAAGAACTAATTACAACATTAACTGTCCAGCGTCGTCAAATATATATTTTTTTCCAGTACTTAGTCAATGTCATTATTTTGTATATATGCTGTTGATGACTTTTTTAAACACTTTATATTAGTATTGCAATTGCAATTTATTACTATTCATATTAGATTTCTTTATATTAGTATTGCTATTGCAAGTCTCTCTACTAAACTGACTGTACTGAAACCGTTGTTTAGTTCCTTTGAAAACGTATGACATGAATGCAAAAAGATTACAACTAGCCAACGCTGACCTCGAGTCATATGCATGTTTCTTCAAGTTTCGTAGTAAAAAAGCCAGCTAATTATGGTTTGCTCTCCCTTCACCGAGAATTCGTTTCTTAGACCACTATGCGCTTTAATTGTAAAGCTGGTGATGAGTCACTATTTTGACGCCAGTATCCTTTGAGAAGAAACCAGCAACATTCGCGTGACATAGTCCATTCGATAATCGTGTTTGTTGTAGTTGCGTACTATTTGTCTCCTTTTGTTGGTGTAGATCCATCAGGAAATACGAAGACTGGCGTCGCAGCACTCCAATATTACCTCAATCATCAACTTGGGACAATCCTACGAGAACCGTGATCAACTTGCGATTAAGGTAGACATCATACACATTCAGGGACGAGAAAAATCCAAAACCTAGGTAACACTGACAGACAATCTAAGACAGGGGTAACGTACAATGAAGAATAGCTTCTATAAGATCGTATTGGTGACAAAACCTCAAATGGCTTATAAAACATATCGACGACATCCAAGTTGTCATACGCATCTTTGTGTTCTAGGGTGTTAAAAATTACATTTATAACCAAAGCGGATTTTAAAAAAGTGTTGTGAGTAGATGGAAATCAAGTTGGGAGGGACTGATATATAGGAAATGGGTTTAAGAGGGCCAAATTTGAATGTGGAGAGAGAGAGAGAGAGAGAGAGAGAGAGAGAGAGAGAGAGAGAGAGAGAGAGAGAGAGGAGGGGGTGGGAGGCTTTGGCGGGGTTTCCCCCATGTACCATGTATTGCTGTATTGAACCAGTAACACACGTGTTAACATTTGTTGACCCAAACCTGTGGTGACTGACTGCTGGTTGTGACCAACCTGCGTGATGTTGGCTCACTAGGATTACACTTCAGGATCATAGAAGTACCGCTCAATATGGGACCAGTCACTAGAAGGTTTTATATTGGTTAAGTTTTTTCTTTTTCCTCCTTCAAATTTCTAGATAAATAAAGGAGGTAGCAAGAAAGGCCTCTTTTTCTTCAACTGTGGTATTCATGCCAGAGAATGGATCAGCCCAGCCACGTGCATGTACATGATAAGACAGATTCTGGCCACACAAAACAGCGACAGGGATGTAAAATACATGCTGGATAACTATGAATGGGTCATTCTACCCGTACTGAACGTTGATGGATACGAGTACACACACACCAGAGTATGTTACCCACGCACCATTAACGTTGTCCTTTACTCTTTCACAGGCACCCAAGCTCAAAACAGGGAAAAGTTCTCAAAAATCAATCTGTTTGTTACATAATAATTATATTAAAATCAAAAGTACTATAGAAGAGTAGTACTCGAAAGCTTTCATTTGAATAGTCACACAAGGTTTCAGCCAGAGACTCAAAAGTTGGATCCACCTTGTACAGAATAAAAGGCAGTACGATATCAGTGTATTATTCAATAACTTTCTTTTGAATGGTTGTCCTTTACGATGGCATCCACTCACAGACTCAAATGCTACAAGTAGACAGCACCACAGAAAAGTACTGCTTGGTAGTTTCATTTCAGCGTGTTGAAGCTGTGATAATAACACTTCCAGATTGATTCCTTTGAGGTCCACAATAGGACTGATGCTGTTACATGATGTGAGAATTATGTCCTGATCTTGTATTTCTTGATCTGTCGAAAACTTCTTTCGCTTCAAAAGTCGTATTTTTTCCGACGTTCGAGTCGCGAGACATTGAACCACTTGTGATGTCATCATTTTCTGATGACACGAGATTGTTTTGATAAGCAGCTAACACAGCAAGGACAGATCCATCCATACATGTTTCCATTTTGAATATCGACCAAAATCTGTCAGAGCTATACCAGAAAAAACGTGTCAATTTTGGGTGCAAAATTGGTGGTAAAATAGGCCAAGTCACCCAGTTGATCAATGTGCCATTAACAGGTTTTTTGAAGGACTGAGGAAAGGAAAGGAAAGGAAAGCAAAGGAAAGCAGAAGAAGTGAGAAAAGAATTGGAAAAAAATACAGCCAAAAAAGTCCAAATTTTGGCTCATGGGCATACAATACAATACAATACAATACAATACAATACAATACAATACAATACAATACAATACAATATAAGACAATACAATACAATACAATACAATACAATACAATACAATACAATACAATACAATACAATACAATTCAATTCAATACAATACAATACAATACAATACAATACAATACAATACAATACACTTTATTTAACGAGGGTGAACATATTACACCCGGGTTTACAACAACAGAACCTGGTTGAAAATCCAGCTAAATTGTAAGAAAACGCTTTTGTAGCAGTTTAGGAGCATTTAGCAACATAGCACTAAAAAAAATGCGTTTTAAAAGAAAAAAATCGGACGGGAAAGGGTTAAGCACGTTCGATGCATAAACTGTGTTATAGTTAAGACAAAATTTACCTCGTAAGATAGGCCACAATTCCTGGTCGACGAGATATAGGTCGTATACTACTAAGATCATGTAGTAAAGTACAATTTCAGTTTTCTTTGTCCCTCTCTTTTCAGATCTGAAAGAACTTAATTTTCCTTGTGTTGAAACTCGACAATGATTTTTACGTTTCAGAATCGTATGTGGAGGAAAACAAGAAAGCCGTACGGAGGAAGCTATGGTGCTGACCCGAACAGAAATTTCAATTATCATTTCGCAGGTACGCTGTCCCACGCGAAATGGAAGGCCTAATGTCTAGTTCCCAGGGCAATCCTTCCCACAGTCCTTTTACTAGGTCATTTGTCCCCGGGCATTTGCCTCGGTAAAATTCCCGAATGTAGTTTAAATCTATACATCTGTATGGAAAAACGCTGTATCTAAGAATTAGGCGAAGGGAGAGGATTCCAAAATTTTTTCATATGTTTTTCATGGCTAAACAGCGACTACATTGGATGTCAACACCTACAAAGACGCTTACAAAGCAGCCTAAAACTCATGTTGGCAACTACAAGTTGTTGTATGAACGTCACAACAATATATTGTTGGCAAACACACTGACAGACTGGCAAACTCAAATCTGACGTTTGAAGTTTCTCATCACATCTCTCAACTAGTAGTAGTCTATTGTGCAACAGGCTTTGGCTGTCGAAGAACGTCGAACCGCTTAACTTGGCAATATATATACAAAACAAGAAGTTTGTGAAACCATTACAAACCACGGTGGAATTTAAGCACCGATTTCATGTTTGCTTAGTTGCGTGCAAATGAAAGCACGAGTTGGCGATGTTTTTTTATGTTTGCTGTGTGAAGACACCTTCACTGGACGGCAACAACCAGAAATCGTTGGGACTAATTACAAATTTTGCGTTACCGACTCATATCCATGTAGCTTCTTGTGGAATGAGTGATCAACTTTGTGTTTATTGTTTTTATAATTCTCATTCAGGGCCATTCTGAAAACCACTTTTGTGCATAAATGCACTTTGTCTTAAGACAACTGATGACGATGATAATGATGATTATTACTTTTATAATAAATATACGGAGATTCATCTAATTTACGCTAGGGCGTAAGGAGAGAGGGCGTTTAAGTGAACGAGTTCGAGCGGAAAAGCCTTGATGCAAGGTACTGGGCACTACAAAGGAAATTCGTACTGAGTTTTCCCTTGCAAAACAATATGGCGGACGGAAATTACGGTTTGAATTTCAGTAATTTTAACGATGTAGAGGATGTCTTAGGATTTGACCTCACCAATGATTTTGAAGAGTTGGATGAGGCTCAAGAGGAGATAGCTGAAAACTCTTCAAACATTGGATTTGTCCAAGTGCAAAGGGAAGAACTTGAAGCAGTGCTATAAAGGATCGCAACAGAAAGCTACAATATTCCCGAAGAATAATGAAATTGCTTCAAGGACGTTAAGCACAGTCACTTCTAATGAAAGCGAAGAAAAAGTACGATCATTTTTTCTCTGTTTACGTCAAGTCTTCTCGGTTTTCTATTCCGATAAAACAAAGGATAAAACAAAGAGGATTATTCAGATCAGAGCAAAACTTTTTCAGAAATAAATCAGCAGAAAGACTTCAAATTGAAGGAAAGTGGGACGAGTTGGTTGAATCTGCAATTACTGCAAGCATTGTCGATGGAGAGAAGCATTCTAGAACAGTGCTGGAGCAAATTTTGCTTCATTTTTGGGGTGTAAGAGAATCTAAGGATAGGCAGGAAAATCCCAACGTCAGAACCTTTAGTAAGCCGGACTTTTCTGAATTAGAAGATCAAGTACCATGAATTGCTTCCATCCATGGTTTAATGGGATTTAATCTTATTCCTCTCGCAAAAAGATTGCAAGTAACGTAATGTTGTTTATATTTTCATGGTTATAACGGATAAGTTTTGATCGAAGTTAACCAAAGCTTACAATCAGTCTATGTCTTTGTCGCATGTCAAAGAGATATCGGATTTTACATTTTAGGGTAGTCAGACTTTTTTAGGTCACGTTCGATCACTTGAGGAATTCTTATGCACAATATAAATAAATAAAACGTTTCAAAATCACTAAATCAGGCAATTGAAGTCCTTTTATTTTATTGACAAGCTGAACGTGAGATCTTTCGATCGCCATTTTGAAGGTGTCATTGCAGAGGATTGATACCCTTCAAGGAACATGTAATAGCACTCTAAAAATTTGTATGCACAAATCAAATGAATAAAACAGTTTTTAAATAAGTATTTTAGCCCCAAAATGCTCGATGGCCTTTTTTGACACTACATAAATATAACAAGAGAAAAGACACCAGACACTAACAAGACTAAGTATAAACTAGCAGCTGAATATTGTCTGTATATCCCTTACAATAACATCCAATGTTAAATTCGTTTCTACACTGCAGCAATTTAATGATATAAAGCAATAACTTACCTTCAGCTATACCGCGCCATTTTCCGTAGCCAAATAGCGGGTCGAGCGCGGAAAGGCGGACTAGTTCCAGGCCCCCCCGCATCAAGGCTGTACCTCAAAACATGTATGTGCGTTTCAACGCCCTCTAACGCACTGATTTACGCACTTTCTTACTTGTTCGCTCATTCACTTCATCACAAGGTTATCTCGTTTACAATATTGTAAACTTGTACAACGCTCATAAATATATGATATGCCTAAAGAGTAACTTTGTTGTGGTAAAAAATCTTGAATTGCTTTCTTCGCATACGTTGTCCCCCGCGTCTTTTTTTTTTACAATCTCGAAATCCCGTATTTTCGTCTAGGAGTGGGAACTTCAGACAGGCCCAGCAGTGACATATATACCGGCCCTCGACCATTTTCGGAAAAAGTCACTCACAACGTGGCCAAGTATCTTTACAATCGTAGACACGAGCTCAAGGGATACATTGACTTCCACGCCTACAGTCAGATGTGGATGAGTCCTTGGGGTTACACTAGTGCGTACCCTCCCCACTATGATAAACAGGTAAGTCTTTGCACAACCTCTGATATATCTGTGAGGGTGCACGGGTAAATATCCTCCAAGCTACAGCAAACACGTGAGTCAGTTACTGGGTTACATGAGTATGTTACTTCTAGTATACGATAAGCAAGCGTCTCTGTGTGGATGCACCATGAAATATCCTATAATCTACAAAAAACAGGTGAAGCCAGCTACTGGAGTTACAGGAGTGCATACCTTCTATTATTATTCCACTGCTGCGTCATTTCACCATATAAGGTCAAGAGAACGCGCAAAATATGCCACGGTATTACACAGTAAATTTATGTATTGCACGGTAAAATATAGGTTTCAAAGATTTTCCGGCCGAAGGTCTGGAAAAAATCAAATTTTGACGTGATTTTTTTAAGTGGAATAATAAATCTCTTATTCGATGGCTTAACATATAATATGCGAGGACATTTTGCTCGTTCCTCGTATTTTATCCTCTCTCCTTCGGGGCTCGGAAAAAAACTACGCAAGTTGCAAAATATCCGCGCGTGTTATATGTTAAACCATCGAATAAGATGTATATATACGATAAACAAGCGTGTGTCTCTGGGGATGCAGGAGTAAACATCCTCCAAGCTACAATAAACAGCCGACGTCAGCAATTGGAGTTACAAGAATGCATGGCCTCCAATATACGATAAAAAAGCGTTCCTGGGAGATGCAAGAGTAAACATCATCGTACAATGTACAATAAACAAGTGACCTCTTAGGTTTAATCCAGCAATCCAGCAACCCCCCCCCCCCCCCGCCAGCTACAGTAAACAGCTCAGCGAAAGGTACGGTAATCCGGGGTGTGTTCCTCTCGTAGCCCCGTCGTTACGAAATTAAAGATCTCCCCAAACTGACACGGGATTTTCGAAATTAGCGTCTCTACTTCGCTCCCAAAATTCTTAATGTTTGCTTACCACAAGGGTAAACGATGGGTAGTGTAACGCCTTTCCGATTGACTCGTTTTATCTATGGAGCAAATGTGCCGATATATGCTGTTAGTAACTCAGTTCTTTAATTTGTTAAGCAACGCTCTACGAAGGATGGCAAGAGAACTGCACCCGTACAAAAGCTGTACCCTTTGTTATTTTTCTTAAAATTTTGGGGGTTAACTTTTTTCATTTTTTTGGTGGGGACAAATTATTTACGTGTGTTCTTTACCCCCCTCTGAAAAAGAAATTCCAGCCAATGCAAGAGGTTTCGAGAAACAGGCCCCTGGTCTGGTCTTTCTCATCTTTAGTTTGCTACCAGCTACTAAAGCGTAGACTTCTGAAAAAAAAAACCCATTAACTCAAAGGGGGCTGTACAATAAGACAATCATTGTCTTTCTGTACAGCCCCCTTTGAATTAATTGTTGAGTCTTTCGAGGAACGCCATTTAACATTCTATAAACTTCTAAACTTGCGATGTTATTCGTGCATTTATAGGATACAGTCATTCAATCAGTTTACTGTTTTATTTAGAAAAAGGCCATGGTAGCTGCTGTTAACGCTCTACAGAAAATGTATGGCACTCGATACACCTATGGGCCAGCAGCCATCACTATCTGTAAGTACAGCTCTTCTGAATATCCATCTCGAAATATCCCGATACCCTGAACTGACAATCATTTTCCTCAGCTTTGCTTCCTCCGTTCAGTCCTAAACTTTGGGCTTTCTCCAACTCGCTCGCTTTTCGTCCTTTGCTATCTTAACCCTTCAAGCCCTAACAGTGACGAAAATGAATTTTCTCTTTATGTTATCAATACTTGTTCAAGCATTCAAGTGATGAGAATAAAGAAAGTGATCATCAAAGATAAGATGTCTTGATATTTAGACAAATTCTCCTTACCAGTTCCATAAGAAATGTATGGAGAGCAGTAAGGAGAATACGTAATTTTACATTAGGGTTTAAAGGGTTAAACAAAGTGTTGCTGCCTTAACACCCCTTGAGTAGAATTAAGTCCATTGTACTACAACGAAACTCTGTCAAAGTAACTCCGGAAGCTCCAGATTAACCCCGGATGTTACTTTCCGTGAAGTGGCGGCTTCCCTATTTTTCTTTCCCCAAGATGAAATCGCCTTGAACTGAACTTAACTGAACAACTTTATTAATGTGTCTTGTCTTCTAGCCGGATACATGTAGCCTACTAATCGGGGACACCTAATATTTAAAATTGGGTAAGGGCTGGTGCTTTACCATTAGTAAACGATAGAAAGGGAGCATCGTATTTTATTCAAGAGAGTTGTTTTCCCTTCAGATGGTTAATACTAGGAAACTTGAGGTACGGCGTAATTCATTGCTTCGTGATTTTTATCTGGTTTCTTTGTTCTTTGTTACGCTGTAGAATACAACGAAAAGTAAAAATCACTGAGGAATGCATTGCGCATTACTTTGAATATATTAGCATTTACTTGCCAACTGTGAATTTGTAACGCAAGCTTTTCCGTCGGTTCATACGTCCTCTTTAACGTTGAATCTGAAAGTGTTCCAGTGAATCAATGTTAATAAGACTCAATACTAAAATTGGTCACATCATCAAGCACGCGTGTTTAATGTTTTAAAAAAATCTATCGAGCCGTTCTTAACATTTTCGCAAAAGTGCTCAAATTCAATAATTACCACAAAATTATTACGCCGATGATCTTAGAAAAACAATTCGTTCTCCAGATCGCGAACACCAGTTTCAACAAAACTTTCTAGGCGCAAAATAGTAAGTAAAAGACACATTTTAATAGTATTTTCTAGCCATTTCATCAAAGCATTGATTATTTTTCGGTGCATTTACTATTACTATGCAAAAACTAAGGATGAAAATGTTTTTGCGATTTACTTCAAAACGAACATACAGAATTCTTTTGTTCTTGTACATTTTGTTTGCCATACACCACAGTTTAAGATGTTGGTATTTGCTTTTCAAAGTAAAATCTGGATCGTGCAAAATTACTGTTTTCGAGGATTTTTGTTTATCGTTGTCATAGAAATATCGATTTTCACAAAATGTAAGCCACGCCTAAGTTCAATCCAAAACCAACAAGTATTGCAAATTTCACGTTGATCTGACAAGGAGAAGATTGTTTAAGAGCCGATTCAAAAAGTTGGGTATCGTCCCAAAAAAACTGTATCGGAGCACCTTAAATATCTTAATTCCTACCATTAGTTCAGTTGATTAGAGCGACGGTGATCTGATCCTGAGGTCGTAGGTTCGAATCTCGCCGGGGTCAAAGATTTTTCTGTGTTCCTTGGTACTATCTGTAATTTCCTTTTCAAGGCCGTGTGGCCCGGGGGAAATTCTGTAGCGCTTTTGCTCACTTCATAAGCACTCTCACTTACTAAGCAATTACTTGACGAGGTTGAGCAAAATATTATGCGAAATCCGAGTTCAATAACTGAAAATGTTTTCAATATCATGCTTGATAAGAGCTGGTAAGATAGTAGGAGGACACGCTGCCAGTGTGAAGGAAAGTCACCATGATCCTCAAGATTTTGAAATGAACTTATCAGTGCTGGGACTTAAACATCACATTACCCATACGGTCCAGCTCAGATGCTCAACACACTTAACTTTAGAAAGACACTGAAGCAACGGTCGACTCGAAAGCCAACTAAAATTGAGGCCTAGTTAACAATAGGTTCCATTTATTTCAAGTAGGGCGTATGAATTGGATTCGTTCAACATTAGGCGACACGTCATGCACCTCACTGCCAGGGACCTTTTTACGTTCAGTTGTTAAGGACGGTGCCTCCTAATATAGTGGTATGTTTGCAAAGGTTATGACTGTGGGGAAAAAGTAGATCTCATCAAGCGTTATTGGAATCCAAAAAGAAAAATGTGGGTATCCACGCATTTTTCAGAGATAATTTAGCAACCAAAATTCTAAAAAGAGTTAAAATACAAAGAATGTATGGCAATTTCTTTCCAAATCTAAGCCCAATTATCTCTAAAAACTGCGGGGTTACCCCCAATTTTCTTTTTGGATTCTGATAGCAATTGCTAAGATCTGCTTATTCCACATAATCATAAGCCGCGCAAAAATATTTTGTATTAATGAGCAAATTCCTTAAGAACCCTAATATGCCAAGATGTGCAGAACATATGCGCAGGAACAAAAGGAGGCACCGTCCTTAAACAACCATAGAACGATATTCATATGCCTTTATAATATGACGTCTTGTGGTGTACGTGACCTGTTATTTTGTTGTCTCCAGATCCCACCACCGGGGACACGACCGACTGGACATTCGGGGTATTAGGAGTCGTGCATTCCTACTGCGTCGAGCTCCGCCCAAGGACCAGTTCCCAGGGAGGATTCATTCTTCCCCCAGATAAAATCATCCCCGTGGGGAAGGAGACATTTGCTGGCCTGAAAGCTCTCACTAGAAATATGTGATCAACGAGAAACAAAATCAAGGTCAACATGATTGTTCTCAGTTGCATAGCAATGTGAGATTTATCTTGTTGCTTCTTTGAGAAATAAAAATTTATAAACTGAAGTCAAGTTGAGAATGTTATTGATGTTCGCTTAGACTGCCACGAGCTGACGCGTCACAAGAAGCTTAAGCAACCACAACATGAACGGCAGCCAGAACGTTGCAAGGAATGCACTATAACCAGCAAAACTTTGGCCTTTCCGTGCATCATACATTCTGTCAGGGCCTCCACAGACTAGACAAATAGTTGTCTAGTACCATTTGTTATCGACAACTTAATGTTATCGACAACTAATTCTGTCTGATGCAAGGATTCCACACACTGGAGTGTTAGTTGTCGATAACTAAGTCAGGCCAGCGAAAGCTTGGGAACTAACGTCCACTACGCACGCTTATAACGCAGGACGTAAACACAGAGTTACGATAGTTGTCGACAACTAAACCAATCATTCCCATACACGGAGTTGTCGACAACTATTAGTTATCGACAACTGTGCAGTTTCCCTTTTCGAAAAGGTAAACTGCCTAGTTGTCTGCAACTACTTTAGTGTTTAGTTGTCGACAACTAATCTCACACATAGCGTTTTTTAGTTGTTGACAACTAAAGGTCTAGTCTGGAGGCCCTTACATTTCTTTGCTGTCCCCCTCAGAACCATAACTAAGTAAACGCGAAAAGACCA
Organism: Siderastrea siderea; assembly: GCA_964030785.1. NCBI lineage: Eukaryota > Metazoa > Cnidaria > Anthozoa > Scleractinia > Rhizangiidae > Siderastrea > Siderastrea siderea. Next base: position 26,718,615 of record OZ034977.1, on the reverse strand, counting down.
ATTTTACGTTTTGTGAGGAACATATAAACACATTTTGCTGTTATTTTTTTTTCATCTCAGACCATGTGTTATACTATTTGATAATAAAAACCATAACACTAGATTGCCATACTGGCTAGGTTATATGTACAAAATTATTCTCTTAAAGAAAATGCTTTTCCTTAAACAATTGGTTTGTACCAGCGGCGATTGACACTACTTCTGTCTAAGTCTTAAAGATAATTATTTCAGTAGTGGTAGGAGGCCTTTAAGTGGATGATTTTTATAGAGGATACTTCTTAAATAAATCAAACGATTGTTTCATTTTATCTTATTGATTGATTGATTGATTGATTGATTAACTGCCTGATTTATTGATTTATTCTCTAATGCGCAAAACGTTTGAAGGCACTCTGCTACACTGGAAACATGCAAAACAGCAGGCACTGCACGTCGACTTTTACACTGGAAAGTGACACTGTGATAAGATTGGGTTCATTGTCGCGAATCAGTACAGTAATTAATACAGGGTTCCGTGATCTTGCTATAACATCCACTAAGGCCAAGACTTCTCTAAGATTTAGATATGTCTCGATATGAACAAATTCTTTCCCTTCCTGGAAAATCCAACGTAACAGTTCGGCGAAACGTTCTTGTTGTTTTTGCTGCTCATGCTGTTGTTGTTCTTGGATGTGAACTTCTGTTTCGTTTGCTGCATTTTGAATACATGTTTCTTCCTCGTCACAGCTATCGCTGAGAGAAATCATTTCAAATTCATCTATGCTTGATGTTTTCTTTTTCTTGTAGACCTGAAAGGGATTTAAAAAACCGAGGTTTGAGAAATAGTGAAGTACATTCATTGCATCACAATCAGAGAAATTTCTGCCTTTTTGCCAGTGAAAAGCTACTGTGATGTATGACTCTAGTTTGCACCTTAGGAAAACGCTTTTTCTGGTACAATTTTAATATTATGGAGGTATACATAAGTATGAGAAGGGACACGAACATACACAACTCGATTGTTACCTTAGAACTCTTCCTTTTATCACTGCTGTGAGCAGTTGCCCTGCGAAGAATTTCCTTCAATTGCCTTCTTCCGACTTTCCTGAAGGGCACAAATTGTGAGTGGCTGAAATGGCACTCTACGAACTGGTTCTCTGCGCGAAGAATGGGCCGTCCTGAGGTAAGACCACTGTTTAAGTGCCCACAGTTTCCATGATAACCTTTACCGCACTTAAACATGGTGTCTGGTAAAGAAAACGTGTAGAGCCAATGAGCTCTATGTTCTCACCTGTTCTGTTTCATATTCAAACCAGGGGAAGGTAGGTCTCTTCCTTACAGACTGCTTTCGAATTCACACGTTACATTTATTGCATTTCGGTGTGACATGTTTATGTTCACGAAACCGGCGCGGAATTTCCTTGGCATCGTGTATTGAAAAGGGATGTTAGCCTTAACTTTTGACTTTGTGGATGGATATCATTAACTGCGATAAAATGAACGTTGTAAATTTGGGCAGACTCTTGGCACTGAAACAATTAACAAGGGTTAACCCTTCCACTCTCAAAGTCAGTTATGGCGACATTTGAAGTGGTTCTAAGTTTTGAGTTTGTGGATGAAATCATATGGCGTGACCATTCAAATGAAACCTCTTTAGCAGTACTTTCAAATGGTGCTATTTATAATTAAGTATTTAACAAAATGAAATTTGGGACTTGTCGTGAATTCTCTTTTTGGGCACTCTTGGGATTGTTAAGTCATATACATGTAAACATTAGAAAACCTCTATTTATGGTGCATTAGAGTTATCACGCAATAAATTGTTGATTTGATTGCAACTGAAGGAAACAGTAATGCTTGAAAGCGTCATGTGCATTGCAGCTGAATATTACAAGAGATATTCTTTACGAATTCCACCCAGTATAATTCGTTTCCGTTTTGGGATCGAATAAAGTAGTTTAGAACTCCAATGATGTGGAGTCAGGAAAAACCTCTTAGTAACAGTTAACTTAGTCCCCCAGAAAATAAGAGCCATTTCTACCTTCAGAATACGTGTTTAGAAACATATTTCATGCTAGTTTAAGCGATAAGCATATTTCGAGCATATTTCATGCTTAGTTTAAAAAAAGTAATAATCGAATATCGACTGTCTCACCTTTGAGTATTTCCTACCTCAAAGCTTCTAAAAAGTAGCAATTCACTCTCTCCTTCTCAGACGAAGAGGAGCTCATAAGCCCGCCTGAGCGGATCCGTCTTACTTAAAATAACCTGCAATGGGTAGTTGTGAGCCGAATCTCCATTGATGTCTAAGTACAGAACGGGAAAACGTTCTCCTAAAAGACTTATGCATTAAGATCCATAAATATGCTGCATTTTATGTTTTTCAGGCGTTCAAGTCTGCACTTGTTTCATCTATGAACCGATTTTGTCGAGGAACACTTAAACTGCACGCGGTTGCACAATAGAGGTCACAATGTCAATATTTGTTTCCTCCAAGCTGTGGTCATGTTTTAAAAATAGGCTTAGTCAAAGAATAGTGGCAGGATCATAATAAGACTAAACCAATAAGACTATATTAGGTGTTGAATCTAACTAAATATATTATAAAATTACAAAATATTGTGGTCATGTTGTAAAAATAGCTTATATACCTCTAGGATCATAATTAACCTAAACTAGGAAGACTATATAGGTTGAAAAATGTTGTTTTATTTCTCCTTGAGGAAAATTGAAGAACAGTAGGGAACATTACTTCACAGTAGTTTTCATTTGTATGGACAGTTTATTATTCACTCAAACTTTTAAAAGACATCCCAGTGCCATGTTCGGGCATGACGCAAGGTTTTCAATAAGCGGAAAGAGACTATCATCTGATTTCATGCGCTATCAATTTTCTTGTCACTAGCATCAAATGCAAACAGTCTGACTCAGAACTCATAACGTCAAGGTCATGCTGACGGTTCCAAATATGGACTCTTTGGATGAAATCCTTTATCCAAATGAAAGCTATTGAGTTGTAATTTCCCGTGGTTCTGTTATTGTGCTGTGCAAAGTGGTTCTAGCTTTTGAGTCTGTGGACAAAAACCTTAAGTGTGACCTTTCAAATGAAAGCTATTGAGCAGAACTTTTCTTTGGTGTTGTTTATTACGCTGTACAAGTTGGCTCTACCTTTGCACCGTTTGGACGAATTCGAAAAGTATGACATTTCAACTGAAAGCTGCTGAGCAGGACTTTCCTATGGTACTGTTTGTTATACCTTTTAAGGTGGTTCTACTAATGCGTGATCATTCCAATGAACGCTATCAGATAGGTCTGTCACTACTGTGCGTTTTACCTTGATTTAACAAAAGCGTCACCATTAAATTAAAAAAGAAAAGAAAAGATAACCAGATGTAAATCAAATCGCTGAGCAGTATTTTCAAGAGGTGTGGTTCTCTTGATTCTCTGGTTTTTTTTTCTCTTGATTTTTTGTTTTCAGTTTTAAATTTTCGCACTCTTTAACGAAATCACGAAATCGCTCCACAGATTTTCGCTCAGGAACAATCGAAGAGATGTGAACAAGCTATTCAGGTTTCTAAACCTGAATAGTCTATTTTCTGAGCTTTTTTTCGGACTAATTTCATTTTGCAAAACTTATACTGTTCAATCATTCTACGGGATAAGAAAGTTTTCATTATTTTGACTATGTAACACGCTGTATCACGCCAGAAGCCTATTTTATAATAAAAAAACAAAACAAAAACGTTTCGCTGGACAAGTGAAGGGAGAATATTTATATTTATCGGAACCCTACCTATATTACAGCCTCGCGTCTACTCTAAAATTGAGTTTCCGTAGTTATATACGTCATTTAGCCTCTGAACTGCAAGTGTCACCATAAGGGTAGATGGCAACAACCCCAGTGATTAACAGAATCAAATTAAGTGGTTCTTTTGAATTTTAATCTGTGAATAAAATCCAGAGGTGTGGTTATTCAAATGTAAGCTACTGAGCAGTACTTTCATGTGAAGATATTTATTATCCTATAGCAGGATGCTCTTAAATTTGAGCCTGTGGATGAAATCCTAAAGAGTGAAAGTTCAAATGAAGGATATTGAGCAGGACTTTCCTGTAGTGCTGTTTATTACGCTGAACAAGTCGGTGCTAACATTTGAGTCCGTGGATGAAATCCTAAAGTGTGAGCATTCACATGAAAGCTATTAAACAGTTTTTTTTCCTGTGGTGCTGTTTATTACGCTGAACAAGTCGGTGCTAACATTTGAGTCCGTGGATGAAATCCTAAAGTGTGACCATTCACATGAAAGCTATTAAACAGTTTTTTTTCCTGTGGTGCTGTTTATTACGCTGACCAAGTCGGTGCTAACATTTGAGTCCGTGGATGAAATCCTAAAGTGTGAGCATTCACATGAAAGCTATTAAACATTTTTTTTCCCTGTGGTGCTGTTTATTACGCTGAACAAGTCGGTACTAACATTTGAGTCCGTGGATGAAATCCTAAAGTGTGAGCATTCACATGAAAGCTATTAAACAGTTATTTTCCTGTGGTGCTGTTTATTACGCTGAACAAGTCGGTGCTAACATTTGAGTCCGTGGATGAAATCCTAAAGTGTGACCATTCACATGAAAGCTATTAAACAGTTATTTTCCTGTGGTGCTGTTTATTACGCTGAACAAGTCGGTGCTAACATTTGAGTCCGTGGATGAAATCCTAAAGTGTGACCATTCACATGAAAGCTATTAAACAGTTTTTTTTTCCTGTGGTGCTGTTTATTACGCTGACCAAGTCGGTGCTAACATTTGAGTCCGTGGATGAAATCCTAAAGTGTGACCATTCAGGTGAAAGCTATTAAACAGTTTTTTTTCCCTGTGGTGCTGTTTATTTTTCAATATTTTTCGGAGTAGAATTTGGGTTTGGGAATAGAACGAATAATATTTTCGCAGGCTACGCAATGAAATTTTCTCCTCGAGGATAGTGATATGACCATTCCCTACGGGTTCAACTCCAACATTACTGTCTGTCTTAAAGTCTGTGGGGCTGATAGTGGCCGCCTTCCGTGTATAGAGTGTACTAGGACGGCTGCATGATGGGTTTGCGACAAGTGGCGTGACAAGAATCCGTGCACTTTGACTGGGCAGCAACCTAACGCAATCTCGAAGTACCCTCTTCGATACGTATGATTAGTGACTCCGTATATAAAGGGGTTAAGACATGAGGTGACAAAGACCAAAGCAGTGGTCCAGTGGTATGGGGTAGAGTCTAGCTGCGTGACACCAAACAAGGAGAGCAGGTAAAGTATTTGATATGGCATCCAACACGTCAACATGACAAATAACGCAATCCTCACCATTCGGGTTCTTCCCTGGCGTGTGCGCAAAGCTCGGTCGCTGGGCAACACTCGGTTTTTATGGATCCGTGTCCTGTATAGCATGTGACAGTAAATCCCTATCATGACCCCCGACGGGAAAATAATGTTCATTGCTAGTTGTATCACAGCCATGTACTGCCGTTCGGGTGCGGACAATGCTTTCCAAGAACAGCAAAGATTTTCAGGATGGCTGACGTCATAGTACACTTCGAAGTATCTGGGCAATGTCGAGAACACTGCGATCAGGCAGATAGCCACAGATGTACCAATCAAGCGCCTTTTGTTGAAGTTAGTCGTAAAGCTTAGAGGCTTGACCACAGCACACCAACGTTTGTAAGTAAGCACAAGGCAGATATAAATTGAAGCGTCGCTTAGCATGAATAAAATCCATCCCGACCAAATTCCATGACAAAAAATCTTGTTTGCTAAAATACTGTCGCGGTTGGGAAGCAAACCACTTAAAATTAACGCAGAAGATACGAGAAGAACTACAGCCGTGACTAGATCTGTAATGGCCAGAATCAGAAGAAAGACATTGTACGATTTCTTGAGGAGAACCCTGTTCTTCCAAAAGAGAAGGCAAACCAACGAGTTTCCAGTAAGCGCTAAGCTTGCTATGATTATGTGAGCAACGTGCGTAGGTTGTGTTGAGCTCTCAATAGCCATGACACCTCTTCAATCCCACAGCCAAATACTGAGGCGCTGAGAAGGTGGCCACTTTCTCTTACATCAATTGAGACCTAAATAATGATTTACAGCGTTAATTTAACGTTGTATCAGTTGGCTTAAACGTTTGAGTCTCACAAGGGTGACCAGTCAACTGATATTTAGCTTATTTTCTAGTGCTACTCTTTATATTATACTCTCCGAGGTTCGATTTCTACATCTTGGTTTTAGTCTTTGGCCAATCGTAAAGTGTGACCACTGAATCATTCATCGAAACCCTCGAGCAATACGTCCCCGCGATACTGTTTGTTTTGCCACACAGTTGTACTACGTAATAAAAATATGAAAGAAAACCTGATCTACGGTTTAAACATCAAATGAATGGAATAATCTTCGCAGACCAACAGTATATTAAAGTGGCTCAAGGTTTAGAGTCTGCCACCTATGTATTGTCTGTGTAGTTAATTATGCTGTACATTTTAAAATATTTGAAACTTAAGGGACCTTGAATAAAATTCTAAAGTGTGATTCTTTTAAAGGAAAAGTGCAATATGGTGCTGTTTATTATGTTGTACAATGTGTTTCGATCTAGCTTTTGAGTCCGTGGATGAGGTCCGCCAAAAGTGTGACATTTAAACATTCAAACGAAAGTCATTTTAGCGCTTCTTTTTTAGTACGTTTATTATTTCGTTCAACACGAATTGTGTATTGGTAATATTTTTACTTTCAATATATTTTTTTGAAAACAAATGCGACATACTGTCAGGGCCGTAGCCAGAAAAAAATTCTGACTGAGGCAATATCCATGGCTAACTTCTCTTCCTAGGTATTTAGGGTGTTAAACGAAAAAAAAAATGAGTGAGAAAACGAAAAAAATGACCGAGGCAAGTGCCTCGGTTTACCTCATACTGGCTACGGCCCTGACTGTTTCAATTAACAATATTATACCTTCCTCAAAGTAGACTTTTCAGCTTTTTTAGTTGTCTCCTACACAGGGCAAGTCTTTTTGGCGTACAGCATTTATGACGGGTTCCAACTGAAGTAATTTTGTTGTTTTGTAAAAGGAAAGAGTGAAACCGATAACTTATCTTTAAGTTCAAACTTCGTGATTAATTTATCTTGGCCTGTGAGAACAAACGGTTATTTAATAGAACGTCGGTTTGATAAGGCGACATTTATCAACTGAAACACGCACGGATTGACTTACACCTGCAAAAAGGAGGATGTATTTGAAAGTTAATGATCAGTTAATGATCTAGCTGTACTTAAGGGCAACTCCAAACGGGAAATTAGCTTCACTTGTTTTTGAAATAAAAAACGTTTTGATATACAATTAAGAATGAAAAGAAGAAAATAGTCAAAACCTTTCGAAGACTTCCCGGCATCATCTTCAAGCGTATTAAAAGAACGCTTTGGCTCAAAATTAATTAATCCTAAAAAGGACCGCTTTTTTCGCTAAAGAGAAATGGCTTTAACCACTGTTTCATAAATCTGAATCTGTCAGCTGAGTTAATTTTTTTGTCCGGGCAAAAAAAGATATGTATAGTTCAGAAATAACTCCCAGTTGAACTGAGAAATCGGAAATTGGAACGAACCTCTTATCGAGTCTCCTTTAAATTATTGAATCTTACGTTTGGTTCCAATACACACAAGTGAAAGTTTATAATTTTACTTTTGCTTATAATCAGTCATCATAAACTAGATTAATAACATAAGAGGACATGTTACTTCAAGTTCCCCTTCCTTTTTTAAAAAACAAATTCAGCCGAGCCCCAGGCTTTCGTATGTTTATGGGTTGTTATTTCTGCCAAAATTATGCAACCCTTTTGAGTACTTTTTCAGTTTGAGTTGTATGTCGGCGAACCTTTAACCCCTAACAGTGACGAAAATGAAATTTCTCTTTAGGTCATCACTACTTATTCAAATATTCAAGTGCTGAGAATAAAGGAAGTGATCACCAAGGACAAGATGTCTTGATATTTAGACAAATTTTCATTACCAGATCCACAAGAAATGAATGGAGGGCAGTGAGGAGAATATGCATTTTCATACCAAAGATTAAAGGATTCATTCGCATTCTGCGAGCGCACCCCTTTTGGGTAGAGCCTAGCCTGCGTAGCAGGCGTAAACGTGGAAGGGGAAGAGGAGCGAGAACGCGGGAGAAAAATGGGGTTCTTGGAGCTCGGGACGAGTCCTAGCCCCCAGTCCCCCATTTTCCCCCACGTTCTTGCTCCCCTTCCCCTTCCCCGTCCCCGTTTACGTCTGCTCACAGGCTAGCAGAGGCCCCATGCATAGCCTAGTGCAGGGAGTACTCCATGTGGTCTTAACGAAGTACGGTTCCACTGCAAGGGTGTTAAATACATTAGTAGTAGGCTTCCACTTTGACAAAATCTCTCGGAAAAGAGCGTCGGTTTGGAAAAAGCACTAGAGAGTGCTTTCGATATCGGGGCTGATTCCTACGGTTATCTTGAACCTGTCGAATTGTCCAGCTAATTTAATTTCCCTTGAGTTATCAAGATATCAATAATCCATCGGACCACACAACGGTATCCATTGGAAACTCGCCAACCATATGTATGGTAAGCTTATGGTATGAAAGACATCGTCTGAGTTGCCTGTCTTTCCGTTACGAAAAAGCGAAATCGAAGGCTAGAACTCGGTTTAGACTACAGATCCCTTAACCCCTGTCTAAAGTTTATTTATAGGCAGTTTATTTAGACGCTATAAAGTTTATTCTGTGTAGCAAACGTTTTCGCAGGCTATTCGCGCGTATGAAGCATTTTTTCTCTCTTGTCCTTTTTGGCCGCTCGAAAGAGCGAAAAATGCTTCAAAGGTGCAGGAAACCCTTTGGAAACGCTTGCTATGAAGGCTAAAGAGTATGAAATAACCCGTTAATAGCTGATGTAGAGCAGCATCAAGGATGAATAGCCGGCATGGGTGTCGGGTCAAGACAGCAAGAGGCTTGTTGAGCCAACCGAGAGTTGTGGGTAAGAAACCCGTTACCAAGAAACACACGTCAGACCTTCTGCAAACAATCTTAGTCTGCGGTTCAGCTGCGGAGCGGAAAGACGCAGGAAATGCTGAAATCTCTAATGTAGGGGAGAGATAAGCTAGCAGATTTCACCATTCTTGCTCTACTTATTTCTTGGTACCCACGTCAAACAATGAAAATCAAAAGGTCGGTAACATCAAAGACTGTAAAGATCAGGTTGTAAAAATAAACTGTTTTAAATGCGGAGGCCGGGTGTCGATTGAATTTAACATTTATCTCATTGAGGTATATGGAATATTTAGTGCACCAAGTTTATTGATACAAAGTAAATTTATTATTTTTTGAAAGAGCCGCCTAAAACTACACCGACAGGAAAATAACATGGGTAAAACGAATACTGGTTATTGATTACTTTATGAGCCTTGCTTACAGCTATTGCCTCCTTATTTCACAATTTTCCATTTATCTACCCCCAGCAAGTTTTTTTGAAAAGCAAATGCTGCTTAAAAGCAAATTCTGTTTACTATAAGAGATTTTCATCGCTTCCATGGTTCTGTGGTCTTTGGATTATTCTTAGAAACGTTGTATATGTTGTGGTTCAATTTTATCCTTGGTTCAATTTTTATTTTTCTTTGTTGTAAGCTCATCACCATACGCCAACATACACAAAAACAAAGGAAAATAAAAATTGAACCAAGGATAAAAGTGAACCACAACATATATACCCTGACGCATCTATTAATCTATGCGTTGTATATTTATTGTATTTGATTGGTTTTTAGGTATAAAACGCTCTTACTGGTAATTTTTTAAAAGCTACACTGCATTATAATTAGGTTAAGAATAATAAAAAACAAGACATTCGAAAACTAGATCTGGTAAAAACTGAGCTAACAATTACGTACACATGGGCTACGCCTTTGTGTTTTGCGCTTTGAGAATCGGCTGAATAGCGTCAAAAATTAGCAAAACTTGTAAATTCAAGCTTTATAATTTGCACAGAGGCAAAAGAAAAAAAAAGGAAAATTCTACACATCTCTGGAATTTTGGCGGTAGCGTTTCCGTGCATGCTCGGAATTTCACTGAATTACATGTTCACTATGGCTCTATTCCAAAATACTCGAACTCCTTTCTCATCTGATGTTGTTTTTCCCGAGCCGATTTGGACAATTAATAAAACATGGACTTAGATTTGGAGCATTTGGGTTTGATATGGGGTACAAATGCTGAACAACACAGCCTCTTATTGACTGATAACGGATTCGTGACGTTTTGAAAGATCTAGATCAAAACAAAACAAAGGCAGGTGCACTTTCACATCTGGGTAGCACACTTCCGATAAAAGTTACTTCAGATCATGACGTCACTTGAGAAGGTAGTTTTCCCTCTTATTTTAAGTCTTAGCAAGGAGATATTTAACAACAGTTGTTTTTCTGTCAGTGTCAACTCTGAGAATTTGAGTAAGGTCCGCTAACGATACCATGGATTGCTAACAAACCTAAAAAAATACTTGTAAAATAGTAACAACTTAAAAGCAACAAAAGAAAGTTTTCAGGTTCATCTAGCGTTACCTAGCTTATGTAGACAAAGTACAAAGTGTCACTGTTATGATTCAGTTAGCCTTGTCTCCGGCTTCATCTACTCTACCAATGGTAACACCCCGGGGGTGTACTTCCTAGTAATAGGCTAATGGGGATGTGCGGCTGGATGGGGTCGCATTTTCACGACTGGATTGACTATAATGGGGTTGCATTTTCATTAGGAGCTAATAGAGTTACTAGAATGGGGTCGCACATTTGCGGGATTTCAGGGGTAAGTAAATTCCGGCAAGTAGGGATTTGGGGTATATTTGCCCAAAAGTGACTAACATGGGGTCTATAATTGGCTACAGAATAGACTATAATGGGGTAGGGGTCTGGAGAGGCCAACGGCACATACCAAGCAAAAATTGACCCAAGTGCCCCCCCCGGGGGTAACACCAATTTGTTGAAGAACTTCAGCATCTCTGTCTTCTTCTTTCAAGGCTTTCAAGACGAAGTCACAGTGCTGCACAAACCCTCGGATGGCTTGCTTATGGAAGAACGCCAGAAAATCTTCTCTCAGCTCAAAAGAAATTCCCTCGAATCCCGCAATCTTATCTAAGCCGTCTCCTAGGCTGCCTGTAAACTGCTCCAGTTTCTCAGCGTTATCGGGTTGGCGTTGCTTTGACATTAGTTCGTACTCGACCGAATGGAGCGAATAGGTCATATCTAAAACTTCTCCCCTTCGTATAACAGCCACACGCCATTATGAAGATAACAATCTGTTATGCGTTTTGTTTCTTGGAATCCGGGAAAAATACCATCTTTTGTTTCTCCTTGTTTTAATGTAGGAGATGAAAACACAAGCATCCTGCTGTTACATGTAACACGTTGAGTATATTTGGCACTCACGACACCATTTATAAAAATGTATTACGAAAAGGTTCGAAAGGAAAAATTTTCCTGTGGTGCCCCAATTCGTTTAATTAATTTTGTGAGCACTGAAGGGATAACTAATATTACATGGTTTTTGAGAATGAATGCCTTAGTCGGAGCGAAGATCTTCATGGATAAATATTTGCTTTGGAGATGTACTGAAGATGTTGACCTCGATGAACGACCAATAATGAACTAGCCAGCCGGACAATCCTACTTTTTCTCGGAACCGTGAGAAAACTACGAAACATGCCTTAGTCGGAGCGAAGATCTTGATGGATAAATATCTACTTTGAAGATGTAATGAAGATGTTGACCTCAATGAACGACCAATGAACTAGCCAGCTGGTAAAAACCTACTGTTTCTCGGAACCGTGAGAAAACTACGGATCATTTTTTTTTCAAATTCTGTGAACTAGAGATAAGCGAGACAAAAGAATCCGACGGCTTTGAGTAACGAGGACTTTCTGATTAATTGCCGAGACTGAAACGATTTCTGACTGTCAACCGGAGATCATGAAGTTTCGGATGACTGTCACGAAAAAAAGTTTACAGACAACGTTGACAGCCCCATTGCGACAGTTTAGCGTTGTTTGAGACTTATCCTCCTCCCCCAAGCCACGCATTCTCCTATCTCTTTTCCCACCCACTCAAAGATGTCTTAATGAATGAGCATGGCATGACGTTTGCAATACAGGACCAAGCATATCTCGCCCACGCTTCAATTCATTGAATAAATGCGAATGAAAAAGCGGAGCTGAGACAAAGAAGACTATGTCTCTCCTTCCTCCTGTGTTGATTTAATTTGTTTCCATTTTGCAAGACATACAACCTACAACCACGACAAGGCCGAGCCGAGTAAACATGTCCGTGGTCTAGAAATTAGCGCCTAGGACTCCAGGGCTAGGACTATACGTTAAGCGGCTAGAGCCGTGCTTTGTTTCCCTGGTGTTACCTCAGACAACAGTACTCCTCTCTATCAAGCTTAATAAAGGGGTATAAAAATGGGTCCGTTGTAATATTCCTGTCACTTCATGCATTCAGTACAAATGTTATTAGATGCAAATGAAATGCATGCGCTCACACAAATAAAATAAAATGAAATAAAATAATCGTGAAAGAGAAGAAAACTCCTATATCCGGAGAAAAACTGTGTGCTGGGAAAAATCTGATTAAAATATCTCGCTTGGTAAGTCCCTGGGGAAAATCGTTGAGAAGACCCGGGGGAAACTCCTGGCTGGTCTTTTGATTTTACTGGGTCCTTACTGGAGTCGAGAAATTTGCTGTAATTTTTTCGTCTAGACCCCAAAACAGTTTGATATTACTGCGAGTTCGAAGCGTAAAACGCTGTGCCCGAAAAAGAATGGAGCGGGGGTAAATTTCGCAAGTGAGGTTATTAAACGGATAGACAGCTTACGGCGTTATGCTGGAGACTTTGAAAGGAAGTTTTCTTTGCGTGCCGTACCGCATTTTCAACAGCAATAATTTCTTTGTCAAATTTTCGTTGACAAATTATTTGTCGTCCTTTAAGGGTGAACAATTTTTGGCAACAAGTTTTCTATTTTATGTCCAGGCAATGACTTCTGGACAGTTGAAAAATATTACATTTGTAGTATGGGGTGTGTCTGAAGTATTTTTTTTTTAATTGCAAGATGTTGTTACATAGAGGCTGAGCTGAAACAGAAAATAGATTCGCCCGACCTGTGAAAGCGAACCTTGTATTCTAATAGCATTGTAGTAGACTAAATGTTTCCAAAGAAAGAAACTATCTGCCTTAGTCGGCTAAAACAAGGCGTTTAACCGCCATAAAAGGTCGCACGCATCTCTGCTGCCCTGCAAGAAGAGGTTCTTGGTCGCCCTTTGTTGCGGTGGGCGAATAAGTAACTTATTCGCCACTGGACCATAGGGCGAGCAAGAAACCTCTTCTTGTAGCCCGCGAGCAAGCTCTCTCGGGGGTGGGGGCGCGAAAGAGGGAAACATGGAGAGAGAGCTTGCAACGACGTCTCAGGAATTTGAATATCTGCTTCGAAAATTTCGATGCAAAATGCTGATTGGCGGAGATTTAATTTGGTAATGACGTCATCAATCTTCACGGGAAGACGGCAAAACAAACGCCGAATGCGACGTATAAAAAAACGGAGCTAAAATTTTCAGAATTGAAATTGCCTACGCCAATCCTGCAATCAATGCGAAACCGTTACTGAAATGTAACCTATACTAAAAGTCGAAGGTTATGATGTTAGGAAGAGAATTAGAGTAAAATAGCAGTGTACTGAATTTACATACTGTTAGCCTCAAAATAAATTGCGCGAGCGATGTGGGGAACAAATCGAACCTTTCTTTCGCACCCTTTATACTTCGATTAAAAATTGAAAATTGAAATAGTAAATGAAGCTAATATTAAAACTTAAAGTCAATGACAACTGTAAAAGAATTTGTAAGAAATAGCGAATACGGTCCGAAGTTTTAGTTTCAGTTCAAAACCGCATCAAATTTGCATAACGCGTGAAATCACTTAGCCCTTTGTAAAGCATTATTACCCAGCAGTGCCGAACGTAAAACCAATGCTCATGAACAGATGGCGTTTTATAAAACAGCAACCATTGCTCAATGAGCTTTGCTCACGAGAGCAAAACTCTAGAAAGGCTAAAACACATGCGTAGGAGTCGCGCAGTCCCGTAATACTTTTTAACACTAAAAAGCGGATCAAGTTTAAATAACACTAATCAAAACTGCACTTACAACCCCTGACTTAAATTTTAAAGCCATTTTAAAAGGCGAAAACCAGCGCACAAAAGTCACGCAGCCCGTCACTGTTTTTAACAACACAGTCTCAGTAACCGCCCCTACATTTCGTCAGGGGTATGGAAATGCAACCCTTGACATACCTGACATACAGTACCTCAGTCTATTCATGCGACACGAAATGTTAATTAGGGGTCACTATATAGGGATATATCAGATTTTTTCTTTGTCCCACGCTCGCGACATGTTGATTATTCCATCTTTTCTTATATAAGGGATTGTTTTAAAATTTTATTTAAGGGATATATTTGTTTACAAAATTGGTATACGGATTATTTCCAAAATTTACCTAGGATTATGGATTATTCAGATCCCCCCTAACAGGGCCTCTTTCTTACTTGCTTATTTCTTGGCACCGACGTTAATTAATGAAAATCAAAAGGTCGGTAACATCAAAGACCGTAAACAATGTGGAGGCCGGGTGTCGATTGCATTTAACATTTATCTCGTTGAGATATATGGAATATTTATCGCATCAAATTTATTTAGACAAAGTAAATTTAATATTTTCTGAGCGAGCCGCCTAATATTACACCGACAGGAAAATAACATGAGTAAAACGAATACTGTTTATTGATTACTTTATGAGCCTTGCTAACAGCTATTCTGCCTCCTTATTTTACAATTTCCCATTTATCTACACTTAGCAAGTTTTTTTGAAAAGCAAATGCTACTTAAAAAGCAAATTCTGTTTACTATAAGAGATTTTTATCGCTTCGATGGTTTTGTGGTTTTTGGATTATTCTTGGAAACGTTGTCTATACCCTGAGGCATCTATTAATCTACGCGTTGTATATTTATTGTATTCGATTGGTTTGTAGGTATAAAACGCTCGAGTAAGTTTTAAAAAGCTACACTGTATTAGGTTAAGAAAAATAAAAATCAAGAATTTCGAAAACTAGATCTAGACCAAACCACGCTAAATTTGGCGAAAATTGGGCCAACAATTATGTACACATGGACTCCGCTGTTGTGTTTTGGGGTTTTGAGAATCGGCTGAATAGACCCAAACGTTAGCGAAACTTGTAAATTCAAGCTTTATAACTTGCACAGAGGCAAAAAAAAAAAAAAAAAAGGAACGTTTTACACATCTCCGGAATTTTGGCGGTAGCGTTTTCGTGCATGCTTGGAATTTCACTCGACAATTACATGTTCACTAGGGCTCTATTCCAAAATACTCGATCGCCTTTCTTATCCGATGTTGTTTTTCCCGAGCCGATTTGCACAATTAACAAAACATGGACTTAGATTTGGAGCATTTGGGTTTGATATAGGGTACAAATGCTGAACAGCACAGCCTCTTATTGACTGATAACGGATTCGTGACGTCATGAAAGATCTGGATCAGTAGAAAATCTAGAACAGGGATGAAATAAACAGCAAACTGAACCTTCAGGCAAAAACAAAAAAAACAAAAAAAGGCAGGGGCAGAGTCAGATCTGCGTAGCACACTTCCCATCAAAGTTACTTTAGATCATGACGTCACTTGCGAAGGTAGTTTTCCCAGCTCTTATTTTCAGTCTTAGGAAGTTGCATTATATTTTTCGGTCAGTGTCAGCTCTGAGAATTTGTGTAAGGTCCGCTAACGATACCCATGGATTGCTAAAAAACCTAAAAAATGCTTAAAAATAAGTAATAACTTAAAAGCAACACAAGAATAAATTTTCAGGTTAATTAACAGCTAGCGTTACCTAGCTTATGTACACAAAGTACAAAGTGTCCCTGTTATGATTCAGTTAGCCTTGTCTCCGGCTTCATCTACTCTGCCACTGGTGATACCAATTTGTTGAAGAACTTCAGCATCTCTGTCTTCTTCTTTCAAGGTTTTCAAGACGAAGTCACAGTGCTGCACAAACCCTCGGATGGCTTGCTTATGGAAGAACGCCAGAAAATCTTCCCTCAGCTCAAAAGAAATTCCTTCGAACCCCTCAATCTTATCTATGCCGTCTCCTAGGCTGCCTGAAAACTGCTCTAGTTTCTCAGCGTTATCGGGTTGGCGTTGCTTTGACATAAGTTTGTACTCGACCGAATGCAGCGAATAGGCCATATCCAAAACTTCTCCCCTTTGTATAACAGCCACACGCCCAAAAACCATGTTGCCATCTTCAGTTTTAAACTGCAACCTGTTTACGGCCAGGACATTTCCACCAGTAAAATTCTTCGCCCTTTTGATGACTTTTCTGAGTTTAGCCGGCATGTTGGTCAAGTCTGCTATTTCATCGACAGTGTCATCATATTCAGCTGGTGGTATCCCTTCCTTAAGGTCACAGAGGTTGTTTTCTTCGTAGCTCGAAAACCTTAGCGATTTTATTACCGCTTCCGCTTTAGTTGCGTCGCCTTTGAGTTGAACTTCATCCGTTGAATAGTTAGCGGCATGTATCTTGGCTGCCCTATGATTTTTCTTAACGGCGCCGTCATCCTGGGGTCTCTGTTCGCTAGGCGATGCAAACCATTTCACAAACTCCTCAATCTTCGCCAAAAAGTCTTGAGGGATGTCCGCAACGATTGCAAAGAACTCGTCAGTCGCATTCTTGCACTCATCAGGGTTGTTGCAAAATACGTCGGCCAATTTGTGAGTGACATTTTGGAGTTTCATCAAATATCCTTTCACTTGATTGAAGGTCCAACCAACTCTGGAGCTTCCCAGTTGTGGGTAGAATTTAGAGGCTAACAAGTCGCCTGCCGTGGCGATCAAAATCGACCCGAAAACCATTTTAAACGAGAGCATGGCGGCCTAGAGAGCGAACAGAAAGTTCTTCAAAGCGTACTGGTCGCTTCACTCACTAGATGGCGGACTGCAAAAGAGCGGCTGTATGTATTGACTATCGCACTCAAGTTGAAAATTGGCTCCTAAAACTCACGGCTCTTAAGCGTAACTGAGATGTTCTCGCAGAAATGGCCAATTAAATTAAGTCTTGCTTTTTCTTAGAATCCGGGAAAAATGCCGTCTTTTGTTTCCTTTTGTTGTATTACAAAGGAAAAAAAAACAAAGCAAAATGATATGTGTAAAAACAAGATAAACATATTGAAAACAGACGTCATGATTCTGTAGAAACATGTTGGAACACGACACAGTTTTGGGTAAGACCCTAAAAAGTTTTTTTTTTAAATCTCAATGATTCAATTTTGGAAACTGAAATTTTACTGATACATAAGAAACATTATGAAGATAACAATCTGTTATGTGTTTTGTTTCTTGGAATCCGGGAAAAATACCATCTTTTGTTTCTCTTTGTTTTAATGTAGGAGATGAAAACACAAGCATCCTGCTGTTACCTGTAACACGTTGAGTATATTTAGCACTCACGACACCATTTATAAAAATGTATTACGAAAAGGTTCGAAAGGAAAATTTTTCCTGCGGTGCCCCAAATCGTTTAATTTGTGAGCAGTGAAGGGACAACTAAAATTACATGGTATTTCAGAATGAATGCCTTAGTTGCAGCGAAGAGTCGTGATGAATAAACAGCGATGTTTCGCGTTACCTCACCTATTGACATTAGCCATGGTTACACAACCCTTGGTAAACATGATTTCCCTAGTATAATTTTGCCTTGGTAAAGTAGCAGTGGTTTTCAGTTACTTTACCTGGGATATTAAGTTTACACGTACCCAGGGAATTTAAGGGGTTAAATTTTCTGAAAATTATTTTAAACGAGACCCTGTTGGACGAAGAGAGCGGACAGTGAGTTTTTAACGCGTGTTGGTCACTTCACACACTAGAGGCTAGAGGGTGGATCGCAAAAGCACGGAACAGATGCTTTCCGTTTACATAGTCGCAGTCAAGTTGAGAACTGGCTCCTGAGCTTACCTGAGCTGTTCTCACGGTGAGCTATACATTGTTTTCGAAATTGCAATTTTGCTAATTGACTTGACACTTTATGAAGATAACGATCTATGTGTTTTGGTTCTTAGAATCCGGGAAAAATACCATCTTTTGTTTCTCTTTGTTTTAATGTAGGAGATGAAAACACAAGTATCCAGCTGTTACATGCAAGAAGTTGAGTATATTTAGCACTCACGACACAGTGTATTGCGAAAAGGATCCAAATGAAGAAAAGTTTTCCTGTGGCGCCCAAAATCTTTTAATTTGTGAGTACTGAAGAGACAACTAAAATTACCGTATTTTCTCGATTAAACGCCGGGCCCCGAGGGAATTGTAAATAAGCCCCTCAGACGTTTATTTGTTGTATAATAAACTTAAGATTTGAGGGCAAGATACACAGCTGCCAAGAAAAACGAATAATAACCCTTTCTTAAAAAATGGCGGGCTCAAAAAAACTGCTGATTCAAAGAAACGCCGGGTCCACCATGCCAAGTTTGAAATAAACGCCGGGGGCGTTTAATTGAGAAAATATGGTACATCAGGAAGTTTATATTGTATCTGAGAATGAATGCCTTAGTCGGACAAGCCGGAGCAAACTGTCTTGATGGATAAATATCTGCTTTTTAAAAAGATGTAATGAAGATATTGACCTCAATGAACTAGCCAGCCGAAAATACAAACAAACACGGAGGATGAAACACCAGAAAAAGTGTCAAGTTTCATCTCTCCTATTTAAACCTAGAGGTTCCAAGGTTTGACCTCTATCGATGAGGTATGCCTCTCTAGCTTTTCGTACACTGTCACGGTTAGATTTTATTAGTTCAAGAGGAATAAGTTGCATGTCATTAGCATTATGGCCCGGGGGGGTACTCCCGTCAATTTAGGATAGGTGTGTGCCGCCAAGGTTCTCTAACCCTGACCCTATTTAAGGGTTAGAAAATCGAGAATTGATACCCTTTTAAAGGCCCAAAACCAAGAAATGGCACCCTATTTAAGGGAAACAAGATAACTCACGATTGTGTAACCGATAGGTCGTTTTATTTCTTTTCCTTTTAAAATCGACTTGTTAAATTTTCTAACGTGTATTCGGGCGTGTAGTACAGTTTAACAGACCATATCTTTTCTGTTTTGCGCGTTGAGGTGGATACTGCAATTTAGTGACCCTATCTAAGAAACATCTAAGGATTACAATACCAAAAAATACAAAAAAAAGGATAAAAAACCCTACCCTATCGGGCGGCACATACTTATATAGCGTATATAAGGGAGTAAGCCACCCCGGGCATTATGGTCGTTAGAAAGGAAATGTTCTGAGACTGCAGTAGGTTTAGAAATGTTAGTTTGTTTGTCAACAGGTCTGCGATGTTCGTTGAAGCGGTCCTTGAGTCATCGTTTGGTTTCTCCTGTGTATTGTTTGTGACAACGATTGCATTGTACCATGTAAATAACGTTTTTAGAGTTACCATCAATGTGATGATGAATAGGTGTTGTCTCGCCCGTAGAATAAAATGTATAGCTAGTGAGCCCGTCTGTTATATAGGTGCATGTCAAGCAGTTGTGGCCGCATCGAAACGAGCCACGGGATTGGTTACTTTGGTTAGCATTACGAAGTTTGGCGCTAACTAATAAATTACTGAGATTGTTACTACGGCGGAAAGCAACGAGGGGGGCAGCATTGAAAACGTTGGCGCAGCGGGAAGATGAGGACAAGATGTTGAGGTGTTTGTGAATAATGGATGATACAGAACAAATGGCTGAATTATATGTGATAACAAGGGGTACCCGTTTGGGTTGGTTTGTTTGAGAAGTGTCTTTGAAAGCGAGTGCTTCGGTACGTGTGATGTTGTGAACACGTCGTATTTCTTGGTCAAGGAAAGATTGGTTGTATCCCCGTTTGTTAAGATAAGTTTTAAGTTCAGTAGTGCGTTTTGTGAAAGTGTCGTCAGAAGAACAAATACGACGGAGTCTAAGAGCTAAACTGAATGGAATAGCTCTCTTAGTGTGTTTAGGATCGGACATGAAGATTGTAGTAAGTATTGATGTTTGTCGGTAGGTTTAGTGTAAAGGTCCGTCGTGATTTTGCCGTTAATGAGAGACACGTTGACGTCAAGAAATGGTATGGATGTGAAAGAGTAGTTAGATGTAAATTTGATGGTTGGGTGAATGTTGTTGAGGTACGTAGTGAAGGTCTGGAGGTCGCCTACTGATTGTGTCCAGTAGAGAGACATCTTTTGGTTCTTTATTTTTTGCTGATAAGATCCTTTACTACAGGATCCGGTACTTTTATTTTGTTACGGTGGTCCATGCAAAGCCGGTTAATTGTTCCCCTTGTATACAAGGTCTTGTTTGGGTAAAGGGGATTGCAGATACCATTGTTGTGAAGTGAAATTCTTGTTGTTTTGAAGTTTTGTGATGCTAGACACACTTGAACGATTGTGTGAAATCTGCATGTTTACTTCACGTTGTAAAATTAGTAACCTTGACAGTGCTGATCGTGAAATCAACCCAGGTAGTCACATTTGCAAACAATGACAATAGGCATTTAGATTTTGAGACATCTTTTCTTGATTTAAATGGACTATGTCACTTAAGGTGCATGCGCAAGTTGATGAGAAGCACTTTGAAATCATCTATGTAACGCCACCATGTGTAAGGCTGGTAAGGAGCACTTGAAAGAGCGTCTGTTTCAAACTTTGCGAGAAACAGATTAGCATAGGAAGATGCCATTCTGGTTCCTATGGCAGTTCCGTGTATTTGTAAATAGTTTTTGTCGTTGAATGTAAAGTTGTTCATAGTAAGTATCATGCGTATGAGGTCACATAGAGTTTCAGTACTGATAGTAGAAGGGTTGCGAATGTGTGTATCAAGGAAGTGTCGACATGCGTCAATGCCTTCGTTATGGGGTATGTTGGTGTAGAGAGAAGAGACGTCAAGAGTGACAAGAAAAGCACTGTCGGATAGTTGTCCAAGTTTCCAAATCAGCATTGCTTTTTTATCGTATTTGGTTCTTTATTTTTTGCTGATAAGATCCTTTACTACAGGATCCGGTACTTTTATTTTGTTACGGTGGTCCATGCAAAGCCGGTTAATTGTTCCCCTTGTATACAAGGTCTTGTTTGGGTAAAGGGGATTGCAGATACCATTGTTGTGAAGTGAAATTCTTGTTGTTTTGAAGTTTTGTGATGCTAGACACACTTGAACGATTGTGTGAAATCTGCATGTTTACTTCACGTTGTAAAATTAGTAACCTTGACAGTGCTGATCGTGAAATCAACCCAGGTAGTCACATTTGCAAACAATGACAATAGGCATTTAGATTTTGAGACATCTTTTCTTGATTTAAATGGACTATGTCACTTAAGGTGCATGCGCAAGTTGATGAGAAGCACTTTGAAATCGTTGGCCCAACTTTTTCAAATACCGCCAGAGAGTTCAGGAGGCCGTTATATCGCATTGGATGTAAATGTAAACCTATATCGACTGATTTTGAAAATTGTCTATATTCTAGGGAAAGTTGTTCTGGTTGTAGAAATCAAGCAAGTCTACGCTGGAATACTCCTCTCAGAAAGCATTCTCGTCCCCAGAGCTACGCGGCTTTTTGAAATTACGTCTCTTGTAGCTCTGGTAACGCCCAAAAATTAATTTTTTTTTGATTGGCCGATTCAAACTGTATGCGCAATAACGTTAAAATTTTGTGGCTTCTACGCATAACGTTTTATTTCCGGTTGAATTAATCAGGGCATTAACTAATATAGTCGATGAGCCAAACCTCAAAAGCAGCCTGGAAATTGAGTTTCGTAGCACCCCCCATGAGAAATAGTGAAATTAGTATCAAATTAGAGCTCGTGACCTATATTTTCAGAATCCACTTGTTTACAAGTTTTAAAGTAGAGCACCAATGAGAAATTCCGCTGTTTTCAAGGGGTGTGGGGTGGGGAGAATTTGCATCTATCCAATAGTAGTTACAAAACATACAATATCTCCAGCAAAATCCTCCCGATTTAAGTGTAACTTCATAGAATAAGTTACAAGTGATATTATGCTGGGTAAACTAATATTATCAAAAGTTGGCAATGATGTTGTCATGGTAACAGCGAGCACTGGAATAACTACTCTTCTCACCAATATTCACTATTGGTGCTTACTAGTTGCAGAAATGTTGACTTACACAAGCAAACAAGGTAGATTCATATCAAATGGTGTGATGGTTTGCATTCTTCTTATATCAGGGGGCCTCAGCAACCATAACTTGGGCAAAACAGGGTCATTTATTAAAATTTTGACAATTTTTGTATGAGAGGGGGAGGGTAGGGAATCAGGTTGCCCTGAGTTTTAAATCCAAATATCTCATGCACCTCACGAGAACATGGGATGGCAGCTGGAAAGTATTGACAACTTAAGGTTGCACACATCTAACTTTAATTGAAACTTGCACAGCAGTTGCCATGGCAACCGTTTCCTTGGATTTGGGCAGAATATCACAAGCTAGCTAGCAGGCATTACGTAGCAGGCATTACGTATCGATATACAACTGTTCTTTCTTTCTTTCTTTCTTTCTTTCTTTCTCTCTCTCTCTCTTTCATTTTTTCTTTCTTTCTTTCTTTCTTTCTTTCTTCCTTCCTTCCTTTCTTTCTTTCTTTCTTTCTTTAAAACATGATTGATAAAAATGTTTGTAGATTTTCAGACACCTTAACCTTTTATATCCAGGCTCCTGACCTCAAAGAAATGTAAACAACTTAACCAAGTGTTTCTGGTTTGCTTATCTTTGCATCATCTATGCTAAGTTCAGTCATCCTTTCCATTACTTTCACTGAATCATCACCTTCCTCGTCACAGAGATCATTGGCAGACTTCAAACAGTCTTCCTGACAAGAGCCTCAGTATAGGGAAGCTCATTCTTTAAACAAGAGCAACGTCTGGTCACACATGTTTCCTTGCAGCCATAGCCAAGAAGTTTTATAGCACCACCAGGTGCCAGGGGGAGATCAGTCCATACAATTTCTAGGTGACCATGTTTGACTTTCCAATCCTCACCTTCAGGCTCTTGCATGGAAATGGTAGCTTGCAAGGCATTCTTCCAAATGTATCTCTGGTAATTAGCACGCTTAAGGTGGTGTAGTAGTGCTGACTCGATCGGTGGAAGCTGGTGGGACTGAAGGCTTTGACTCTTGCAGAACATGTTGTACCTTGTTTGATTTACTCTTAGGCTCTCTTTGTCACTGTAGAGGGCACAAACAAAATGCTGAAGATCCTTTAAGTCGTCTTGCCTCGGTAGTACAGTCTTCCCTAGCGCTCTGACCTTTCGGCTCATTACATCACTCTCCTTCAACATGCCTAATGCCCTCTTCCTCCCTTTCCCCACAAACGTGCTCACCGTATTACTCCCTGTCAAGGCATGAGGGCCGGCAGGACCTGGCAGATTTCTTCGCCCAGTTGGGGCCTGTTTCTTGAACGTCCCGGTAACTTTTCGGGCCCGGAAAGCTATTTTATGTGCGCAATTTTTACATTAAAGACTCAAATTGTGTTGGTTTTAAAAGCTGAGCAATAAAATTTTAAGTTGATAATACAAGTCCCGTATATGCGGGCTAAAACCTATGCCAACGTACAATAGATTTTCATTTTAAATATAGCTCTGGGCCCGAAAAGTTACCGGAACTTTCGAGAAATGGGCCCCTGGTCACACGTTCTAGAAACACTTACAAGTCGCGATCTGTTCTTTATGGTGACGGTGAGTTCAGCTGCAGTGCTCCTCTGGTGATAGTACACCAAAGCCTCTACATCACTATCTGATGATTTGATGGCGATTCTTCGGGGGGCAAGAGTTAGATACAGGGGAACTGTGTAAAAACATTCTCGTATCTGCCTACTCCTGATTGCTGTTGAGGTCCAAAGCTGTACTGGCAAGAACTGAACCATTTTCATTGATGATCATTGTACAGATGACACTATGGGCAACATACATAGTACGATTACCATCTCAGCAAAGCGGGGGTTGTTGGACGATTTTTCGACACGAAAGTTCATTAGGGTGGTCATATTTCGCCTGTTCGCCATGAACTTCTTCCATTGCCATGGACAGAACTGCTCAAGACTGCTGATTTTCACAACCAGTTCACTGCCTCTCCCCCCGTTTGTGACACTCTGTGTTCTTTGTGGAGATTTTCGGATACTGGTCTGTAATGTAATCTATCCTGGATGCGCTGCCAGTCTCCCTCAAAATTCCAGCGAGTTCCACCTCTGCTAAGTCTTTAAAACGATCGGGAACTCTGACTAGCATTTGCAACATTGCCATTGTGTCTACTGATGACTGCTGTCGTATCAACTGATAGATTCTGAGGACTGTCTAGGTCTTCTTTAAGGAGCTTGGGGAGATTCGCCTTGTTGGTCTTTGCTAAGAAACCATCACATGAGGTTAATGACCAGGGAAGTTTACCAAGTTCATGCAAACTCTACCTTGAAAACCACATAGATAAAATAACCAAAACATGGCTATGTCAAACACCAGAACCGCCCTGTATTTCAATATTCCACACAAAGACACACATACTGACCCCAGTCAGGAGACCTATGGTATCAGGGTGTGACGGCACAACAGAGAAACTATCATCATTCGTTGATGAATTCGTTCAGCCTGTAGAACATCAACAGAAGTCATATCTGAAGAATGTGGCTTAGGGCAGATTAAGCGACCAAAGTTTGCTATTTGGTTAAGCACGTAAGAATTCAAAGTGTTAGAGATTGTCGCTAAATCCCAACGATTCTTTTCTCACTACAGCATTTTCTACAAAACTAGAGGTTGCCCATAAATAAACTTACATGTAACTTTTGTAATGACCTCTTGATGTCGATGTTTAAAAAGTTGTTTAAAAACTGGGGCGCCACATGCTTCTGGAAATTTTCGATTGGGTAAAGCGTAATACAATGTAGCATTTAGTGGCGAAACGATGAGTGCACAGTTGACATTCTCACACATCAGAAACCAGACGAATGTAATAAAATAACTGTACAATTCAGTATCACGCAAATGCAATACCTTCATGCAGGCAAGATACAAATCCAAAACTCGTGAGCAAAATGCAGGGACAATCGTTCTTCTGAACAACTACGGTACGAAAGGCAGCTTCTTAAGTTTGTTCCTTTTAAAGCTCCTGGTTTTCCGCTAATTGCAGGAGATTTGGAGGGGTCCTAACAGCTTTAAGTCGATCTGACACGATGACTCGATCGATAGGAATTCAAATTTCTCGGCTGTCAGAATTGTCATGCCCAGAGCTCCACGGACGAAAATAGAGCAGGCCCTCTAGCACCTTAACGAATTAGACATGCGCTACCGGATGTCGTGAATTTCACGACATCCGGTGATACCAGAGCCCTACGATCCCACCGCTGACAGAACAGATCGTAGGCTCTGGGAACGAGAATGCTCACAAAGCGACCAACCGGACTCTAGTGCGCATGTACCCCAGCTGACATAGCCCCTGTAATAACCAAAATATCGGGACAACCACCAAGAATTGCTTCGTCTAGTTCAGTAGTATGACGTAAACAAAGGATTAGGTTTTAAGGGCATTCAACTCTGTCAATCACCTCTACTTCTTCTTGACATCTTGTACTCAGTTGCGAAGCAAGGCTAGGGTTGTAGCTCTAAGTTGTACTTTGAGGAACAGACCTAAGTAAGGAACGTGGATGGGCAAGTTATTCCTTCGGTCAACCACGCCTTCTAAGGTACGTCTTTCAGGTCAAATTGGCTACCCTAGCTTGAGCGCAAAATCTCTCGCATAGCTTCTAATTAGGACAACTGGTACAAAGATCAATAAACGAGTGATAATCCAGAGATTCCCGGTTAGCGCTCTATAGCACTATCCTTGTTTGGACCCGTGGCAAAAGCGTGCCCAAAAATGATACTTTAACTTCGCTTCCTGTTCTTCAGCAATCAACAGTTCACCCAAGAGTAGAAACCTCATATCAAAACTGAAGGTCGCTGAAATCTTCTGAAGAGCCCGTAGTTGACGGTGCAAAAATATCTTGATTCTGCGAACTTGCGTCTGACGTGCGTCTGTGGGCAGTATGAAATGAACAACCGTAAGCTCAGCCCTTGAAGCTGTAGCTGAGTGTATTACTTGATAGCTGAAAAAATGGAAAAATTCTGTCTACCGATAAACGATAGAATTTATGACTGATTGCAGACTACTCTTGAAAAATTGTCAGCTGACATCGTTATAACTTTTTTGCTGAGAAGTTCGTAGCGCAAAACGCTGTGCCTGAAAAAAAAAATGGAGAGAGGGTAACATTTGAAGGTGGGGTTAACGGATAGGTAGCCATCGGTGTTATGCTAGAAACTTTGAAAGGAACCGGTGTTTGAGTGCCGTACCCCATTTACAAGAGCAATAATTTCTTTGTCAAATTTTCCTTGACAAATTATTTGCCCGCTTTTAAGTGTAACCAATTTTTTTCAAAAAAAGGACAACGGTATTACCATTCAAATGAATGCAGAATATTAATCATCCCTTTTCATTTTTCAATCTTTCCGAAGTGGGACTTTTACAAAGATGTTAAAAAGATGTTATAAAAATGACATGACTGAAACATCTTAAAAGGTGCAAGGTTGAATACAACAGCTACTTAAACACCCAAATATTGCATTTATTGCACGAGAATGGGTTCGTCACCAACTGATCAAATAACTGTTAATTCGTAACCATTTGGGCAATCTCTTTCTCTTGTAGTCTGGCATAAAATGACGCGTTGATAGCTCCCGCAGCGCTAATGGCGAATTCTAACACAAAAGCTTTTCAAGAGTTATTTCAACGTTTGTTTGTGTTCAGCTGCGTAGGATTGAAAGGATAGAGAACTCGCACTTTTTGGTTTGATATCGGGCGTGCGAAATTACCACTGACTGATTGTAGCGTTTGAAAAAGGTTGCACTTTCAATCGGTTGTTATCAAAATGCGTAGCTTTTTCGCCTTCGTGTTCGTGATCGCTGTCTTTGGGAAATGTCTTTGCGAAGGACCAGCTAGTTTTAGAGGGTAAGTATGCGATAGTGTTATAGAGGAAAATATAAAGCTTTTCATGGGTAAAGCCAGTGAAGTCGAAACTAAAAAGAAAACTTGTAAGGGTCGAGAATTACAAATTTATTCACGCTAAAAATATTCGTGTACATGTGCTTGATTTTAATCGGCAAACCTGAAGCCATCATGTGATGTATTTCTATGTTCTCATCCTTGTTTTCTTAGCCTTCTTAGAGTAAAGCTTTGATACATTTACCATGGTTTATCTATGAGAGTTTTGAGCAGGGCTTTAACTTCCAGTGGCAAAATGTTTGCTTCCGATGTTTTGCAGTAGGAAATTTGAGATACATGTATTTGATACCGTCAGTTCAAAATCCAGACTACGGACTGCAGCCTGAGTACAAAATGCACACTAACACCAAAATAGTATATCACACTATAAACGATGAAATTTCAATCAAAGAAAGAAAAAGCTTGGTCAATTGACTAGCTACCGATCAGATGCGAGATAAAACCACAAGAAAGTAAACAAACGGTCAATCACGAAACCACAGTTCACTTTTCCTTGCGAAAAATTTGTCCTATCATCCTTTTTTTAAATTTTTGTAGCCATTAACATTTTTATTTTGTTATTTTTTCTTGGAAAATGCTGTGTAATTGAAGAGACCAATGCTTAGTTCAGTATTACGACAGCAGGTATCGTGAGGAGCGAGTCGGTCGTCCAGTTCTAATTAAGAAATCTCTAATCCGGAACAAATTTTTGTACTTTGTCTTTTGGAAAAAAAAGGTAAACTAGTAATGAAGAAAAGAAAGAAAGAACAAAATCTGCAGGGTGATAGGGAATTTATTTATTGTTTAAAAAAAGAACTATCACTTCATCAAACACACAGTATATTTGTAATTTTTCTTGCTCCGTGTCATGCAGTAGCCTTTCCGAGTTCATCTATCCGCGGAAATTTGCCCTATTCAAAGAGGTCAAAGAGTACACGAGACTCGACTGTGTGCTTGATGAATTGACAGTCCTTCTTTCAAACAATAATTAAATAAATTCCCTGATACCCTGTTTTTTCTTTCATTACTAATTTACCCCGTTTTTGACTAACTCACGCCCGACGACATCTGCCATCGTAGTTGTGAAAGTATAAAGCTTTAGCCTCAGTTTCAATTCCACTGCATGATTGACATCTGATTGGTGGCTAGTCAATGCGAAGTGAGCTTGAAGTTTCTGCTTCGCTCGCAATAGCATTTTCTCGGAGTTCTCACTTTGAATATTCCAAATCAACCTCTGGATATTCTTGTAAGCTGAAGCAAATACTTGCTGACTTTTTGAGAGCACTAAATCTTGGAAAATTTCTTCCGGGGTGTTCAAATTTTCCAGAAAACACTGCTAAAACTCCCTCGCTTTTCAAAATGGCCAAAAGTAGAAGTAGCACTAATAATAGTTAACAGCAGTAAATGTAATAATCAGTAATCAATGTATTGAGAGTTTTACCAGAATATTAATATTAAGACCGTCTTCTGATCTCTAGTGATCGAGTGATTCGCGCAACTCCAGAAAACCGAGCTCAGCTGCAATTTCTTGGAAACCTTGAAGAAAACAATGACGTGAGTATAGAAGAATAATAAGTAGTGGCCAAACTAAAAATTCCAGAAAATGCTAAATTCCATTTTTTTCAATCCCGCAAAACAAACAGTGCCAATTTATGCCATAGTATTGTGGAAGAGATTTCATTTGAATGGTCCCACCATGGAATTTCGTCCTCAGACTCGAAAGTTAGAACTACATCACATGTCTCCGTAGTTGACTCTCGGGGTGCTTTCCATTATATGATTCCGACCGGTCAGAGACCGCCGGACCGACCGCTGAATAATGGAACGACATTTTCCGATCGAAGCGATCTATTACATTTCGAAAACAAAACGTGGGAAAATGAATGTAAGCAATGTTCAAAGAATTTATACCTCGAAGCAGCAAAAATTGTCAACATGCTTTAGACACGTACCGGGGATAGTTATCGACGCACAACAGGAATGCATTAATAATTCTGTTAGGTCAGTCGTTGTATAATTACAATCTCTGCACAGATAAGTCTGCACTGTCGCCATCATGGATGTATCAAGCAAGAGAAGGAAGAGCGCTACTGGGAACAACAAATTCGGTAAATGGAACGGTAAATTTCGGTCCGACCGATCCGACCGGTCAAAGTGGACCACCTCCAGAGGTGGTCCCAAATATTCCGGTCTGACCAAACCGAAACGGACCTTTCCATTTGACTTCCGACCAAAATTTCCGAAATATTTGGCTTAATGGAAAGCACCCTCGGAATGAAAGGGTTAGTAATTTATATGACAAATAGAACACAAAGAATCATACCAAGTATGTTAACTACTATTCATAAATGTTTACACCTTGCCAATTATCCTATGTATTTAATAAAATTTTAGATAATTATTTTAGATATTTGTAATGTAAATAAGCTTCTTTTTCCACTTCTTTTGTTACACGGAGATATTTGCCTTTCTGGCTACTCTGAAATTCGTGTTGAAATAAAGTTTACGTATGTATGCTAGTGGTTAGGGCCTAGTAGTTAGGGCCCTGGATTTCTAATCCGGAGGTCCCGGGTTCAGATACTCCTTCATACTCTTAGGTGGATTTGTCTTTGGTAGTCAATATTTCAACTCACCCTCACTACGTAAATAGCCAACTGGCCTGCTTCCTGTTAGACAGCAAGCAGTCTCGTTCTTCCTCTAATTCTGACGAGAAGCTGGCAAGAAGATTGAGGCGTGCGAGCGGCAATCCCTCCACTCTTTTACCGGTATTTTGCTTAATTTATTCATTTCCACTCGCGCGTAGGATCTGAGGAAAATAGGACTGCTCGCAGTCTAGCCTCCTGTCAGTTGGGATTCTTAAAAATACGTTTTAGTTTTTGAATATATTTGTCTCAGTTAGACGGCCGCACAAGCTTGTAGCTATAAACACAATCGTGTATAAATAAAGTGGCTTTATCTTTTAACTGCCCGCAAGGGTAAAGTTTATGGAGAAATCGAAGTATCGGAAAGAAGATATCCAATCAGAAATTACGAATTAATCAATCATTTACGCTGAAGTAGTTAACTTCCTTTGTTTGATGTAATGAGTTACGAATTGTACACATTATTTCAGCATATAGGTATATCTTTCATGGGGGCATACATACAGTTTGTATTTACTAGTTAACCCTTGAACGTAAAAAAGGGTGGGGGGTGGGTGATGACACCCCCCCCATAAGGTTTGTCACGAATTTTTCCAAGATGATTTTTCATCAGCACCTGCCGTTTTCATTAGCTGTACGTATTTCCCTTAGACACATTTTGACACAAGTATGGTGGGAAACAGTTACTATGGTTTCGAGATATGACGTCATAAGTAGGAGGTGATCAAACCATTTTTGAGTAACAATGCAGGTTTTTTCGGGGAGGATTGGGTTCGACTACGGTCGCTTCAATCGTCTGTCACCGGTAAGGGTGACAGACGGTTGGTAACCACTTATTTAACAGTTTCATTATTTTGTGAATTGAGCAGTTGTTTGCTTATTTGATAGACAGCGATACATCCTTGGAATGTAAGACTTCTTAAGTTGATAGGGGCCAGGATGGGCGCCATCTTGGGTGACGTCACAGACCCCAGGTAGCGCTGCATCCCATATTAGTAGTAAAGGTTGTCTATATGGATCCCTAGGCCTCGTTTTGATGTTAGGATGACGTCATGACCGGAACCGGAAGTCACGTGTTTTTATGATGGGAAACCGCTGACCAGTGAGGGAAAAAGGGATCGCGGGCTCATGCAACCGGAAGTCACGTGTTTTTGAATGGGAAACCGCTGACGAGTAGGAAAAATGGATCGTGGGCTCAAGGTGAAGTAAAACCGCTGAGAAACGCGGGCTCAAAGTCCAAAGTCCAATTTGTGCGGCGGGGGTAGGTATAAAAGGGTAAACCCGGGGTTAGGGAGTAATCACGATGAGTTTTTACATTACCCTTATCAGTGATCAAGCACAAGGCAATGGACAAAAATTTACGGCTCGACTTCCTCGTTCCTATTATTTGGTAGAAGATGATTGGGAAGCGGCTTTGGTTCATATCTCACACCCGGGGTTTAATCAACAATGGGGAGATCAAACCAAACAGAATTGGACGCAAGAAGATAGTCAAAAACATTGGATGAAAACAGATGTTAGATACATGCCAAAACGTGCGGATGGAACGGCTCCTATTCAAGTCACCAAACAAATCCATTTACCCCCAGGGTATTACTCCAATTTGAAAGAAGCATGGATTGCCATCGCCTACGAAATCGAAAAACAACACATGGACGTCATGATGGATATAACGAAAATGGAGGTGGACGATCAAGCGAAACGCCAACAACTCGCGGCTCTTAACCTGGCTCAACCCTACGTGAAAATCACCAATACAAGCATCGCCCCCGAATTAGATTCGTTGTATGTACTCATACCAGCCAACATGCAATTTGAAATGGAATGGAAATTCGCCGGACTTATGGGACTGGTGAAAGATGGTACACCAAGTGAACGCGTGGTCCAAGAAAAAAATTATTTAGTGAAAAATATTGTGGATTACGACGATCGACACAAATGGGAAACAACCATCGGCCCTGTCAACAAATATCCACCGCATGGCATTGTCTTCGTCAGCTTCACCCACCCCGATTTCAATTATTATTTGTTCTTGGGTCCGAATCTTAGTCGACAAGTATTTCCCAGTACGCAAACGGTCAAACCGCAACAAGGGCAACAACAATTGATGATTTACACGGATCTGGTGTCCCAGAGCATTGTGGGAAATCAAGAAAAAAGATTTTTACGTACCTTGGATGCCGGCAATACCGATCATCAATTTGATACCACGCAACGGATGTATTTTCCTCTTGGCAAAACCATCTTTGACAGCATTGCCATGGATATTCAAACAGCCAATGGACAACCGGCTCCTTTCAAACAAGGGAGAACCATCATTACCCTTGAACTCTCCAGAAAAAGTCAACGAACATGATTATGTAGAGAATGAATAAAGATCACAACAACAAAGTGTCATGGAACATCTTTTATTGATCCTTCGTATTGACAACAAGTAGAAAAAAAAACGAGTCCAAACATGGGGGGTGTCCTTTTTACGAGAAGCTGATACAGGTTTTCATGCGTCCAATGGCTAGGCTTTTTGTGCGACCCAGAAAGTAGAGGGTTTTGCGGTTCCCCTCATAGGGATCTCGGAGTTCTCCCCAGAATCCTTCCAGGCCGTGCTCGTTGTCATAGCAAATGCCATACCATATAGGATTGTTTTTCCAATCGTCCTTGACATGCTGGACAAACTCCGGGTCTTCTTTCCATTCTTCATGGAGGACTTCAAGGACGGTAAGAGGAACGTGGCAGTTAGGGCATAGGTGGGTCTGGCGGTTCTGTTGGTTGGCACAGGCGACATGACAAGGTTGACCACAACACCTCAACGTGGTATAATTGGCGAGAGGTGTCAAACAGATCACACATGGGTCGGGTTGAGCCATCAGGCGAAAGGATCAAAGAGTGGATTGATCAAGAGTTGAAACTCGGTGGGGGTGATGATCCCTTCTTTTCGGAGTCGGGTCAGTTCGTGAAAAGTGAGTTGGTAACGTAAAGGTTGGACCAGGTCAAGGATTTGTTTTCGGATCTCTCCCAAACGTTGTATGATTTGCACGGCTTCAGGACTGATCTTGTCAGGACTGATCTTGTCGGCTTTGGCTTTGTCACCCATTCACCACTGGTAGAAGTTTTTTAAGGTTAATAAACACAATTCGTTCCGACTGAGATGTTTTTGACTATGAAGACGAAGCAGTTCAAAATAAGAAGCTTTGAAGCGGATCTCTTCCAAATCTTTTTCGAGGTGAGACAACAAGGCTCGTAGACGATCAATCACTTGTTGGGCTTCTGGACTGAGGACTGGATCATCCATGAGTGTGAAAGATGGAATGGGACAGTGGTTTTTTATAGAGAAACAAAAGGGTCACGTGGGAGGGAAGGGACCAATGAGAGAAAGACCCATCATGCTTTGGGAGGGGAAGAGGTGGGGGGACCCCCCTCCCCCCTCCTTAGATAGACCATGGTGCATTGCGCGGATCGGGGTATATAAGTCAAGGGAGGCCACAGGACGCCATTCCTAGCTTTGAGTTCGGTCTGTGTGACTTATGTTTGTGGTGTCAACTGAAAATGGTGAAAACAAGAAAACCCTTGGGCTGTCTAGCCAGTGAAACGAATGTGAGTGGAGACGACCATTTGCGGAGGAGAGTGGGTCAAGAGCAGACGCCAGTGGAACGCCACACGAGGGCAATGTACGCCAGGAGGGAGGAAGCGTGGCGCCCCCTGAACAAACAGCGCGTGGCTGCGTTTATCCGGATGTTTATCCTGTGTTTCGTAGAGACGGAGAATGGGCACCAATTGCACCCAGTGACGTACAAAATGTTGAAAAAGACCTTGGTCAAGCGGATCATCCCTTGGATTTGTCAGTGGGTGGTATTTACGATGGATGAGTTCTATTGGCCCATCACGAGGGAGCACTTCCAGGAACTGGACCGCTACTTAGCAGAGCATTTGCCAACAATCCGTAGAGTGCCCGAGTGGGAGACCGTAGTGTATTTTTTCAAGGAAGTAGAGAAGAAGAGAGAGGAGGAGTCCAGCGAGGAGGAGGAGGAGGAGGAGGAGGATGCTGGGGCAAGGAGTTATGAACAATATAGACAAACGGACGAATATTATAGAGACAGAGACATTTGTTGATTTTTTTTATGTGAGTCAAGAACCATACCATTTTTGTAAGTAAAGTTTTTATTTTTTAATTAAAGAGTTGATGTTTTTTACAAAGGGTTGTCTGTGTTCTTTGCCACGCGGGTGGGGCGCTCCTATGTACAATTGGAAAAAAAGCTATCTACAGTTTTGAAAAATAAAAAATAAAAAGAAAGCTATGTACAATGGGAAAAAATAAAAACTAAAAAATATTGAAAAAATAAAAACTAAGAAATTAAAAAAGGCTATGTACACTTACAAATGAAAGTCTTCCAGTTCCATACGTAATTGATCAATGTTCTCGGATAAACAGAACGTGCGGTTGAACAAGGCTTGAATTTCTGCTCGGGTTTTCTCGTCCACATCCCGGGATCCCACAATAGCACTGCTTTGATGAAGGGTGGGCTTTTTGGGTCCCCAAGGGACAAATTGACTGCCAGTGACCAGGGTGGTGGCATTCTCATTGACTTGGTAGTAATGGTCCGAGCGGTACCATGATTGACTGGGTATGTCAAACAGGTAGACGGGTTTGCCTTGATCCATAGCCAATTGCACAGTCCAACCAGTGCCTCCTTTCACGCGTTTATGATCCGGTTCCAAGATGCCAAAGGCATAGATCGTATGGGCTCTTTTGGCAATTTGATAATTGCGTTGCAGCAATTGCAGGGTGTAAAAATGACTGGGCATTTTTTTGCCTAGTTTCTCAGCCGCCTGGTGAAGATGTGGGTTGGCCAGCATCAGGACTTCCACCGTAGAAGGGGTGATGAAAGTGGCTCGAGGATGGTTCGGGGGGACGAGGACTTCTAGTTGCATCCCAAAGTGTTTGGCATGTTCTTCGACCAATTCGTCAGTACCTTTGGCTCCCCCTTTGTACACCACATGGCCATGACCCACTTGCAGTTCCAAGGCACCGAGATCTTGTTCTCCGATCATGTTGATGTCTGGGGGCATTGCTTTTGAGAAGTGATAACTCAGGGACCAAGGGACCGTCTTAAATAGGGACAGTTGACCAATGGGAAGACAAGAGGTCCTTATTTGGATAGGGGAAAGCTGACCAATGGGAACACGAGAAGTCCTTATATGGATTGAATAAGCTGACCAATGACAGTCAAGGGCCCAACGTATAAAAAGGCATGGGACGGTAGGGATGAAAATCTTTGAGCACGATGTCTGTCGATCGGAAGAGAAAGCCAAGCCTACACCCTGCGGGGAAGAAGAAGAAGAAGACCATTCAACATATGACGCCCGTGGACTGTGATCCTGTGGTGTGCGAAGTGGTGGAAGACACCCGAGCTGCCGTGGAAGATATGATGAAAGAATTGAATGACATGGTGGAGCAATCTACACCACCCCCATCACCTCAATTCACTCTGACGACCGTGTATGACAATGCGGAGGACTATGCTCAAGCGAAAGCCAACAGTGAAAGAGCCCTAGCTAGTTCGATGGACTATATGGTATGCCCTTGCCATGATGTGCGTTTGGAGGCCCGAGAATCTCAAAAGGGATGGAAGTATGTGAAATGTCCCATGCAACCGTGTTTGCTGTTTTGTGGACAAGATCAAGCCTTGGAGTATATGAAAGCCGTGTATAGTCAACCTCATGTAGAAGTGTTGGACATGTGGTGTTGTTTGCAATGCTTTTGCCGTGAACCCGCCACGCTTCAACAGAGTCATTCGACCCAGAACCCCGATCGCTTGTTTCTGACTTGTTCCAAGAAAACGTGTGGCTTCTTCCGGTGGGCCGATCAACCCTTGGGTCCCAAGTACTGGACGTGGTTTCATGACAGCCCTCCCAAAAAAGCCGACCAACAAGCTGAATCGCCTTTAGCCACCCGTGATGCTCAAGGATATCCCAAGAGGGGCTATGACATCCCTGGCCCACCAGTCCAAAGCAAAGAGGATCGGCCCCTGACAGAGTATGAGAAACAATTGTTACGAGAAATTCAAGATCTCAAGAACCGTCAAGAAATGATGGTAGCCCCAGCTCCACCACCCCCTAAGTACAGTGACAGTGTTGACAACTGGCAGAAAGGTCTAGAGACCATCCGCTGTGGACGTCTAGGTCTCTTTTAAATGAGAGAACGAATAAAAATGTTTTTATTTAGTCCATGGAGTCTGTATGTGATGCATGGGAGTCTATCTTGTCCCTAGGACAATGGCAATGTCATCAAACCCTTTGTCAAGTCTTATATGATCATCAACCCGGGTCCCAAATCCCCATTCCCCCTTGTCCCGAGGACACGCATCCTCTCCACCTCTTTGAAGAAACCCATGTGGACCGCAACCTGTATCGATGGGTGGTGTTTGTCGTATGGTTAAAAGCTCACCCAGAGGCATGGCGATGGTATCGAATCATTCAAAAGGCACATCCCCACACGGTCCCCACCATATCGACCTTATGGGGTGAATGCCAAAAAGTATGGCCCCTCGAAAGAGAACCCAACGCTGGAGTTCGTCGTCATCATGGTTGAAGAAAACCAAACGCCCTGTTTCGTCAACGAAGAAGAAGACCAATGTCTCCCAACAATGGTTAAACCGTTACCATGATCCTCGTGCCCCGGGGAGTTTAGGTGGGGTGCAACGATTTGCTAAAGCCCAGGGTCTCCCTTTGAAAAAAGCCCAACGGCTCTTGGAACAGGATGTGGGTTACACCTTGCATAAACCACGACGTCGTCGTTTTGCTACCTTACCCGTGATCGTAGGGGGATTGGATGATCAATGGGCCGCGGATTTAGTGGAAGTGCAACGTTTGGCCAAACATAATCGGGGTATACGCTACTTGTTGACCGTCGTGGATGTCTTGTCCAAGTACGCGTGGGTCGAACCGTTAAAAACCAAAACCGGCGTCGCCTTGGTCCGAGCCTTTGAGAAGATTGTGAGACAAGGAGGACGTCACCCGAATCGATTGCAAACGGATCGAGGGAAAGAATTTTATAATCGGACCTTTCAACGATGGGTCGACGAGCAAGACATTCAACATTTTTCGACCGAAGGGGATGCGAAAGCCAGTGTGGTGGAACGATTTAACCGCACCTTGAAAGAACGGTTGTACCGTTATTTGACCACGGCTAACACGTTGAAATTTAACGATGTCTTACCCCAGTTGGTACAAGGGTATAATGCCACTCGTCATCGAAGTATTGGTATGCCCCCCGAAAACGTGACGTGGGACAACGAAGAAGCCGTGTGGAAACGATTGTACAGCAAACGATTGAAAGGCTACAAAAAACCCCAATTGAACCGCACCTTGAAAGAACGGTTGTACCGTTATTTGACCACGGCTAACACGTTGAAATTTAACGATGTCTTACCCCAGTTGGTACAAGGGTATAATGCCACTCGTCATCGAAGTATTGGTATGCCCCCCGAAAACGTGACGTGGGACAACGAAGAAGCCGTGTGGAAACGATTGTACAGCAAACGATTGAAAGGCTACAAAAAACCCCAATTGAAGGTGGGGGATCATGTCCGTCTCAATACGATTCATCGTACCTTTGGAAAAGGGTATTTACCCGGTTGGACCGAAGAAGTGTTTGTGGTGCATCGTGTAGTCCCTGGCCCTGTACCCACCTATAAGATTCACGAATGGGATGATACCCCCGTCAAAGGCACGTTTTATGAAGAGGATTTACAAAAAGTCCATGTGTCCGATGTGTTTCGGATCGAGAAGGTACTTAAGCGACAAAAAGGTCGTTGGTTGGTCAAGTGGAAAGGGTGGCCCGACAAGTACAATAGTTGGATTGCTCGTGGAGACGTGACATCCCTTCGACCCCGCAAACGACGACGACGCCACTAAAACAATGACGTGGGTGCCCAACTCTTCGTTTTACGTGACGTTGATGAGTCATGCGAGTACCAAAGAGTTTCCTGGGAACAAGAGTCATCATTTCAGAAACCGATTGCCTAAACCCATCCGATTTATGGGACGAGGATGGATGGTGGGTATGGTGAGTTTATCCTTACCCATCATTCCAGTGATAACGGAAGAAGGAGGAGTGGGTGATTCCCATCCTCTGTTGTACGTACGATGGCACGAACGGGTGTATACCAAAGACGATCAAGGGAACGATCGCTGGTACCATGAACGTCGCGAACTCACTGTCTACGGTCGAGATATGAGAAAGGAGATGGCCTCGTCGACGGGATCGCACTTTTTTCATCAACTGGTGTATCGTTACGAGCAAAGCCGTGCGAAACAAACCGCCCCCAAAAACAAATGGGCCGAGGACAATGGCGTTAAATTGTATCCGACCTTTGAATGGACCTCCGAAGGGGATTTGTTGTTGAATACCACCAATGTGGATTACAAACGACAAGTAGCGCATGTGTCATGGGGCAGAACCTTGGCTCTGAGAATGGGATGGATTGAACAAGTGTCCCCCGGTCAGTATCGATTAGGTCCGAATCTCTTGCAAGAATTTCAAGGCATTTCCACCATTCCCACCCCGACGAATATCCGCGATACCAGCAACAAGCCCCTCTTTTGGAAAGTGGAGGGGGATTATCTGAAATTGAGTCTATCGTGCCCTTGGCGGTTTGTGAATTTGAACAAGACTTTTCGTCCCTCGTTGGAATTTCCCTCCACGCGTCCTTTGCACGTGTATTGTGATGTAGGGACCAGCAGCATGGTAGGGGGTCGCATCACGGATCTCTTACGAGAAATCAAGTACCAGCCTCAAAACACCACCCACTTTGAACCTCGACATATTCAATATGTCCCAGTACGCAACGAAGTGGTGGAAATCGTCGAAACCCAGATGGCCGAAACCAATGGGGATCTGGTGAAATTTGGTGAAGGCCATGCCCTCCTGACCCTCCACTTTAAAAGGGAAGTGGTGGTGTGAAGAAGAAGACAACATGTCGTTCTACGTGACGTTACCCAGTCATGCCAACCGACGTGAATTTCCCAACAACCAAGCCAATTCCTTCAAGATTCGTTTACCTCAACCGTTACAGCTCACGGGAGGTGGTTGGCAAGTGGGGTTGAGTGCCATTTCCTTACCGGATGCTCGCGTCAATTTGTATGAGTTGGTGAAGAAAAATGGGTACGTCATGGGGGTGTCCTGGGGCCAAACCTATCCCAAACCGAATGGAAAAGACGGGGAAATGACCTCGCGAGTAGACACCGGGCGAAGCATCATCAATGACGTGAAAGATTTGGATTGGGTGGTGGATGGCGTGAGTTTCATGAAAGCCACCATTGCTCACTTGGAACAACAACGTATGGAAATGGCCATTCAAGGCGGCCGGTTTACCAATGATCAAGGCAAACACACCTACGTTAAGTTCAAGCGGGAAGGCGAGGATCTGCTCATCGACAACACGAATATCTGCCATTGTGGCACCGACACGCCAGCCCTGACCATCTACACCAAGTTAGCGCTCAAGATGGGATGGTTACGTAAAATTAGCAGTGGGTTGATTTTGGGTCCAAACTTACAACAAGAATTCATGGGGGATCAAATCCCCAACATGACAAAACCCGCTGACAACGATTGGAACGATGTCACCGACGGTCAGGGGAACGCGGTCTTTTGGACGGTGCGTTCTATTTTACCGGATTATTTACAATTGAGTATGAGTTGTGGTTGGCGTTTCACCAACTTGAATGTAGCATTTCGGGCGGTGGTGGGTGAACCCACACGATCGTTGCACGTGTACTCCGACGTGGCAGGCAGCACTGTGGTGGGCAATCGCGTGACTGATTTGTTACGTGAAATCCAGTACAAGCGACAAGGACGTGGCACCATATACTTTGAACCGTTGCACATTCAATACATGTCTCTTCGTAACGAGGTGGTGGAAATGATTCATGTTCAAGTGGCTGAAACGATTGGTAGAGGAGGAGACTTGGTCAAGTTTGGTGAAGGTCACACCATTGTCACGTTACACTTCAAAAAGACATAAAAAGGGGGTGGCCAAGGGAGTGTCTAATCAAAGATGCCTAAGACAAGAGTGCGTCGAACGAGACGAAGGAGAAGAAGGCAACGAGGGGGTTTATTCCCACTGGCCGCCCTCATTCCAGCCTTGATCGCAGGAGGGAAAGCCTTGGCGTTGGGTGCTGCGGGTGGTGCCGCGAGTTACGGGGCTAAAAAAGGGTTGGAAGCCGCTTTTCGAAAAAGAAGACGATGATGATGACGGTATAAAAAGGGGGTCACGTGAAGCACAGACAAAACGTTTATCCCCGGTGAAGAAGACACCATGCGTGGGGGAAGTTTGACACGATTTCGGACCGACGAGTGGTATGATCAACAAGGCAAAGGATTGATGACGGATCTGATGCGTGGGGGGTTGCAAGGTCTTATAAGGACGCGAAATCCTTTAAAATTGCCTAGTAATATCAAGAGAGGCTTGGAAACGGGTTTGACACGAGGTATCAAACGCAAAGCCGAAGACGTCATTAAAAAGGAAATCACCAAACAAGCCAAGAAAGCGTTGAGTCATAAGAACGTGAAAGACGCCGTGCTTGTAGCCAGTGCTTTGTTTCCCAAACAAACCAAACGTGCGCGTGATATTTTTGGAGTGTAATGGAACCCGTGCATTCACGACCTCGACGGATTCGTAGTGATCGAGGGTTGTCTCAATGGGGAGGACTGTATCCGTTTTGGAAACTCATGCGACGACAACGTGGTGGATGGTTGAGTCCCGAGGTGATGAGAGTCCCCGGGTTTGATTTGAGACAACGTTTAGCACGACGACGACGCTATAAAAACCCCTCACGACGACGACGGGGTACCACTCGACGACGTTAAACATGCCTGACGTGAGTACGCAAACCGCCCCGGCTCACGAGCGTTCCGAAGGGACCGTCAACCTTGCATTACGGATTTTCAAGGTGCCACCGACCGACATTAGCATCAATGCCTATCGCATGGTTACCATTCAACCCACCACCACGGGTATCAATCCTATGGAATTCATCATTCCAGGGTTGGACGATTTTGTGGATTTGGGACGCAGTTACTTTACCATGGAATTGAGTTTGAAAAAGGAAGATGCCGGGAACTTGGTGGCCAATCAGAAATTGTGGCCCGTCAACAATTTGGCCCATTCCATCATCAAGCAAATTGACTTGCAGTTGAATGGCACGTTGATCAGTCCACAATCCGACACTTATCATTACAAAGCTTACCTGGAAACCTTGCTGAATTATGACCGAGAAGATGGCAAGACCGTGTTAGGACCCCAAGGATGGTTCAATCAAGTGGATTTCCCACCCCAATGGACTGGCACCAACACAGACAAAGCAGGAGACCATGTTCACTGGCAAGCTCTCAGTGACAACCAGAAAGGAGCCTTCGATAGCTCTGTGGCCGAAGTGGCCAAGTATGCTGGAGGCGTCACCCACAGTCTAGTGTTTACCCCCCACTTGGAAGTCTTTCACACTGGCAAACTGTTGGTGCCAGGCATCGAAATCAAGATGAAATTTCATTTCAATGGCCCCAGCCTGTTTTTCAATGGAGTGGGTCTAGCTGGCCGATTGATGGAAGGGGATGTGAAACTACGGTTTCATCTCTGCCAACTGCGTTTGAATGACGCCATCTACCAGAGTTTGTCTAGCAAAAGACACAATGAAGGCCAAGTGGCGGCTTACCCGACCGTCCGCAGTGAAATCCGGACCTTCAGCATGCAGGGCAACCTGGTCCGCTTTGATATCCCTAACCTGTTTCAAAACAGAATACCTGACCGATTGATTGTGGGGTTGTTGGACAGCCGAGCCTTCAATGGAGATGTGACCCGAGATCCTTTCTGTTTCCAGAAATTTGGTCTGACGTCCATTCGACAGATTGTCAAAGGAGAAGAATACCCTTATGAAACCCTACAGTTAGTGCACAACAATGGCACTCGAGATAATCTAGGCTACTTCCGTTTTCTGCAAGCCAGTGGCGCCTGGTGTAAAAAGAAAGGCAATATGGTAGAAATAGGAGATTGGGGCCAAGCTAAAAATTGTACCTTGTACATGTTTGACAATGTCGCCAATGGATGTGCTGACAGTCAAAACCTCAATCCCAAGCAAACGGGAGATTTACAACTGGTCTTGGAATTTGGAGTTGCCCCCAATGTCAATATAACTGTACTCGTGTATGGAGAATTTGAGAACTTGCTGGAGATTGACAGGAACGGAGCCGTGTTGTATAACATTTACCAGCACTGAAGAAATGGAACACGTGGCCTTGAATAATGTGCAGTTGGATTATTTAGCCCGAGACGACCCCCAATTGAATCCTGTCTTTTACGGGACGGTGGCCTGTGATCGTTTACCCAAGAGTCCTGTCAAGACCCAACCCCAAGGGTACATTGTGAATACGGACCCACACGATCAACCCGGACAACATTGGTTAGCGGTGTGGACGGATGGAAACGTGTGTGAAGTCCTCGATAGTTATGCTTTGCCCTTGAACACGTACGTGCAAGCTACCCCGTTACGAGATTGGATTGTCCAACATTGGAAGTATGTGGTGACCAATGGCAAGTCCCTCCAAGCCATTTCAAGCAAGAGTTGTGGTGATTACGCCTTGTTGTACTTAAAAGCCAAAGCCCGTGGACGGACCTTGCAAGAGTTTTTAAATGAGTTTTCGGATCATGATTATGTCAGCAATGACCATCAAGCGGGTCAACGCCTTCAACAATTGATTGTAGGTCAAGAAGACAGATGGTATCAAATCAGTTGTCATCCGTATCATCAATGTAATTGTTAAATAAAAAAGTTCGTTGGAAAACTGTGTCGGAGTCGTAGCTCAGTTGGTAGAGCCTTTGGACATGATCCAGAATAGCGATTGGGTCGTGGGTTCGAGTCCCACCGATTCCAATAAAAAGGTGCCTTTTTTTTTTACTGGGTAGTATCATCATGCAAACGGGGAAACCGTTTCGTTTTCATACCCCCTCCAGTATCTTGGTGGTGGGACCTTCGGGATGTGGTAAAACCGTCTTTACGGAAAAACTCTTGGTAGACAACCCAGAGTTGTTTGAAACCCCACCGACCCAACTACATTATTGTTATGGGGCCTGGCAAGATCGATTTCAAGGCATGCAAGATCAAGGGGTCGTGTTTCACGAAGGGATTCCCGATCATGAGGCATTGGTCCAATGGTTTCCTCAAGGACATGGGGTCCTGGTCTTGGATGATTTAATGGATGAAGGGAGTCACGATAAACGCGTGTTGGATTTATTCACCAAACATTCACATCATCAAGGGGTGACGGTCCTGTACTTGTGCCAAGACATGTTTCCCGTGGGTCGATATGCTAAAAGTATATCCCGCAATGCCCATTACATTGTAGCGTTCAAGAACCCCCGAGATCAATTAGGGGTACGCAATGTCATGCTTCAATCGTTTCCTACCACTTGGAAAGACACGTTGGAGACGTTTCATCAAGCCACCACACGACCGTATGGGTATTTGGTCTTGGATTTACATCCGGCCTCGTCCGATCAACAACGGTTGTTGAGTCACCTGTTAAAAGACGAAGGATGGACTCGCACCTATCAAAAACGACTATAAAGGCACCCCATTTGAAGAGGTAAAAAGAGAGAGCAACCATGGCCGATGATGATGATGACCGTCAACCTCCGCAATCGTACGATACCGTGGCCCCTGCGGGGGTGGGGGCGTCCAGCGGCAATCAAGTGTCCCCCGGAACCATTCAAGAAATTTTGGCTACGGGGGACCAAACCTTGATTGACCAAGCCTTTGATCAAATGGAGGAGGCTGGTGATTATGATGCCCTCACCAGATTTTTGGAACGGCTCCCCTCCCCCCGCACAGTAGCGCGCTGGCCCAATCTGGATAGTGCGCCCCCTGTACAGGCCTCTTCCCCTGCTGGGGTAGGAAGCCCAGGAAGTCAATCATTCCGTAGCATACAGACCACCCCACCGTCTTCCGTGGACAGTCCACCTACTTGGGGAAGCGCACGCGTGTCACCCGATCCACGAAGAAGAACTGTGGCGGGTGCTCGAACAGCAGCGGGTGCAGGGGGTGATGGTAATGGACGTGGTGGTGGTGGTGGTGGTGGACGTGGTGCTGGCGGACGTGGTGGTGGTGGACGTGGTAGTGGACGTGGTGGTGGACGTGGTGGTGGTGGTGGTGGTGGTGCTGGTGCTGGTGGTGCTGGTGGTGCTGGTGGTGGTGCTGGGGGTGCTGGTGGTGGTGGTGGTGGTGGTGGTGGTGGTGGTGGTGGTGGAGGAGGAGGTGGTGGCCGTCGTGGTGGACGACGTGGTGGCCGACGTGGGCGACGACGACGACGACGACTTTTCCCCGGTTCACCGTTGACACCTGCCTCCAATCCAGCCACCCCTCGAGGATCTTGGACGTCTGGGAGTCCACCCCCTCGTACCTTGCGTCAAGCGGATTTACAACGACGTTTACGCATGCTGTTAAAAGATCACGAACAATTAGCCCAAGGACGTGAAATTGCTAATGTCACCATGACCAATAGCATTGTGACCAGTTATAAACAAGGAGGAGCACCGAGCGTACAAACCTCTTCGTCCCGTGTTTCGCCGTGAGGATGAAAACCGTTGTGTCGTTATTGAATGGATCGAAACATCATGGTATTCGATTCCCTCCGGAATTATTACAACGTATGGATTCCTTGTATGCCTTTTATCATCAACAATGGTGGTGTTATCGAAAAATGTTGAATCATTACAAGTGGATCAATGCTTTGTTCAATGGCATGGCATTACTCCTGATGGCCGCAGGCATGATTGCGGGTCCGCTATTGGAAAACAGTACGTTGGTAGCCTGTTTGGCGGCCGTGGGGACCGTGGTCAAAGGATGGAATGATTTTAAACAATACCGATTTAAAGTGACCATGAGTCGATTTGCTTTTACCACCTATGCCAAAGCCTTGACCGAATTGAAAACCCATGTGCGTGGTGTTCCCTTGGAGGATCTGGAACGATTTTTAATCAAGATGCAAACCTTGGATGATACCATTGTGGATTTCACCCCTCCATTACCCAAACGATGTCTCCAAGATTACCATGGTCATTTTGTGTACCAACCCGTGGAAGCCCTATGCTATGTAGACGGATGTCCTCGTCCCTTGAGACCCAAAGATTATTGGATAGATAAAAAGCCACTCCCTCCC
Organism: Siderastrea siderea; assembly: GCA_964030785.1. Taxonomy (NCBI): domain Eukaryota; kingdom Metazoa; phylum Cnidaria; class Anthozoa; order Scleractinia; family Rhizangiidae; genus Siderastrea; species Siderastrea siderea. The sequence continues at coordinate 26,673,619 of OZ034977.1, read as the reverse complement.
AGTCCCACACTCTTAGAACCATGGCCGTCCAACGACGACGACGACGCAGAAAAAGGAAACGACGACAACAAGGTGGGGGTTGGTGGCAAGATTTGAAACGCAATACCCGTCAAGGCTATAAAGAGACGCGAGACGTGATCAAACAAAACAAAGCCCTTCAACGTCTATTGACGAGCCGTCCATGGTATCCTTGAGGAGAAGAAGACGACGACGACGTCGTCAACGAGGTGGTTTTTTAAATCTATTGGTCCCCGCCATGGTGGGATTGGGGAAAGCCGTGGCCTTGGAAACGGATAAACGTATAAAACGCACGATTCAAAACGCCAACCAACGGTATCGTCGTCGTCACCGATAAAGGATGCAACGTCTTCGACGTCAATTGCCGTTTTTACGATCCATGTTACAAGAAGCCAATGGTTCCAAACGTCAAGAGTTGTTACAACATGCCAATGCCGATCAAATCAATGCTGTGAGTGAACTGGTGTTGAACTTCTTAAAAAACAAGATTCCTGTGACCCCACCCATGCTGGCTAAACTTCAACCCTATAAAAAGGTACTACGTGATTTGGGGCGTCGTCGACATTCCGTCAAAAAACGTCGTCAGTGGTTAGTCCGACAAAAAGGACGAGGGTTGTTTCAAGGACTTCACGAAGTGTTATGTCAATGTGTTCGTTAACGTGTCAAGACATGGAAGCATAAATATCACCTGTTGTGACATCTGTCGTGCAGTGGAAGACCTTTTGCCCCGACCATGGACGAGGTCTACATGATTCCCCAAAAGGACTTGCAACAACTCATTCAATATTACAAAGGAGAACTCACCGAAAATGCCTTGTTGAACAAAGCGGCGACGCTCGCCGCCAAAAAACATGTGTTATTAGCCAACCCCCAATTACCCCCAGCCCTGGTCAATGCTCAAACCAAACCATTGAGTCAAGAATTAATCAAGTTAACCAAACGCATTCGTCAATTTCCCGGCGGGGTGGGGGTTGGTGCCCCGGGTGGTCCACCAGGCGAAGAAGGCGAGGAAGAAGAAGCCGGGGATTTGGTGACGGGACCCGTGGAACAATGGTTGAAGCGCATGATAAAAGGAGGTCCGTCGGCTCCCAAACCCACCATTACCCCTGCTACCAGGGAAGGCACGAGAGAACAGAGACCTTCTACCAGTCGAGGAGAAGAGATACCTTCTACCAGTCGAGGGGATATCCGAACTCGTTTACAAGCCGCGCGAGAACGACGCAAGGCCTGGGAAAAAAATTTAACCGAAAGTGGTGCCGCGAAAGGCAAAGGTAAAGGTAAAGGCAAAGGCAAAGGCAAAGGAGTCTCCCGTGAAGTGCAAGCATTGAAACCCTTACCCGGTTGGGAAGATTGGGCCAAAGGCAAACCACCCCGACGGAGACGTTTGCAGTACGACAGTGAATAAACATGCCCACCAAGAGGAGAAGGGGTATTAAACGGAAACGCCCCCAACGAGGAGGGGCCTTGGATGTACAAAAATGGATTGCGAAAACTGGCAAAGAATTTCATTGGCCCGGTTATCAGTACATGGGCCCTGGCACCCATTTGGCTAAACGTCTGAAACGTGGGGATCCCGGGATCAATCGTTTGGACCAGATTGCTAAGCAACACGATATTGATTACAGTCGTGCCAAGAATTTGCAAGATAAATGGAAAGCCGATACGAAGATGATCCAAGCCATTGATCGATTACCCGGCAAGAAAAACAAGACGGAACGGGTGGTCAAGAAAATCATGCAAGCCAAGAAACGTTTAAAATTGTAAAATTTAATAACACCCCCAGTTACATGTTGAGTAAAAATAAAAAATGAAAAAATGTCACATTGGTTCGTTGTACTGTCTCAAACAAGATGTAGTGTCAACCACATTTGGAGACAAAATGATTCCATTGTAGTGTAGTCAAAATGATCCACGTGTTTTTTTTTGATAAAATAAAAACAATGTCACTGTCTCATTGGTTCATGAGTTGTCAAAGACGAATGTTCTGCCAAAATACTGAGACGAGGGTTAAGACACCAAATCATACATCAAATCCACGCCCTCGTCGGATGACATGTCATGAACGAGGTCTTCAGGGGGCAGCATTGCCTCCACATCAAAGTCCTCCACATCATCCATGACCTGCTGCCAATCATCGGGTGACATGTCTTTCAATAAGTCCTGCAAACACGAAAGGTTCTCCCAATCAGGGGGGCCCGCGACTTGCATGGTCCCCGAATCCAAATCAAGGAGAGTATGAGAGTCCTCCTCCTCAAGGAGTTGAAGAAAGGATTCCGTGGGCGCTACGTTTGTATCCACAGATTCCAGCGAGTCACAAAAGGTTTTCACATACGTCGTCACAGGAACGGATTTCAAATAATCCGTAAGGGGGATGGTGAGTGTCAAAGGTCCTAAAGCCTTCAATTTCTCTCGAGTTCTCTTTTTTTCATTGTGGTACCGTTCCCGACGCTTTTTATTGTAACGCTTTTGGGCCTCCGCCACACGCTCTGGATGTCTTTCCCGGTAACGCCTTTGGGCCTCCGCCACGCGGGCTCGATGTCTTTCCCTGTAGCGCTTATGGGACTCCGCCACACGGTCTGGATGCCTTTCCTGGTAGCGCTTTCTGTTCTCCGCCTTGCGGGTTAGGCGACTTTCCCGGTAGAGCCTTTGGGTCTCCGCTTGGAACTCTCGATGTGTTTCTCGGTACTTTTTTTTGGAGGCGGCCACTTTCTCTGGGTGTTCGGCCCGGTAGCGTGCACTTTTGGCCATGTCGCGTGCTTGTTTAGCCCTGAGGACTACCAGTTCGTAGTCGTCGTCGTCGTCGTCGTGGGGGTCATAGTCGTCGTCGGTGTCGTGGGGGTCGGTGTAGTCGTCATCGTCGTCGCTTTGGTAGTAGTTGACTGGGGGTCTGTGACGGTGGCTGCGGGGCCGAGGCTCTCTTTCGCTGGACATCGGGCGATGGTGGCGGTGCTGGGGGAGGTGTGAGTGGCCTCTTGAACTGGTACCGCCAGTACTCACAACAATAGTCGAGACCCTCGATGAACCAATCGCAGGTCAATTGGGGGTAGCACCGTTGGTGAAAAGGAGCCGCCTGTTCTGCTCGTCTTCTCTGGGCCTCTACTTTTTCGGGTTCCAGTTATTTTAACCTTTCTGCAAACTCAGTAAAGTTTTCCTCCTTCAACAGCACCTCCCTCTTGACTTTCTCCAAGATGTCCTCCACTTCTAAATCTAATTCGAATTCTTCAAATGCTTCGAGCAGCTTCTCATGGCCAGAGTCCATTTTGAGATGACTCACCTCGAGGGTCGATCTGTTTTATAGTCTCTCATTCGTTCCCGTGATGCACCATGGACCCCAACTAGAGAGGGGGGAGGGGGGTCCCCCCACCTCGTCCCACCCCTCCCTAGGGCACCCCCTCTCAGGGGGGCACCCTGTTTAGTGATTGGCTCCTTCCCCTCCCACGTGACATTTTGGTTCTCCATAAAAACAGAGCCCCGATCTCCAGTGAGTTCATCTGATCATGTCCTCTCGCCAAGAGGAGGACGAAGCGGGGCCTAGTGGCCTCGCTACACGTGAGATCATGTCATTACTTGGTCTAGAGATGTCCGATTCAGAGCCAGAAGAAGAGACGGCAGCGAATTCCCCTGATGAACCTTTGTTATGCACCGAAGAGATGGCGGACAGTGATGACATTTGTCAAGAGGCCTTAGATGACTTCGAACGCCAACGTGCCTTTCAAACCCATCTCCTTCAACAAACTGGTGGAGGTTTGGATGCCAATACGGAGGGTGTCTTCGAGTTTGAACTCCAACCCTATGTCGACCGTTTGAGCAGCCGTCTGGGAGTACGTGAACGTCATTTCAATACCCAGTTACGCCAAAGGGGCAACTTGATTCCAGGTCAAAACATCACCCAAGCTCTCCAAGAGGGGTTACGTCGAGCGGTGAATCAAGTGTTGACCACCACCACACCTGCCCTCCACGATCAAGATCGCCTCTACTTTACCATCGCATCCAACAGACTCCATAATAATTTTCAGGGCTGGGGATTACGTGCTGGTGAATGGCGTCAAGGCGGGGACCGTGTCGAGGCTTTGTTCCACCGTTTAGCACAAGCCTTGAATAGCAATGAACAATTTGAAATGGACGACTCCTTTCAAGTATCCATTACTCAAGTCCATCATGCTCCTCAAGGAACCGGCCGCCGACGCCAGGAGAAACCCGGGCATCAACCTCTCCGAAATTTAATAGGCCAGAAACGTTCCATTATCCAGATCCAAAATGACGACCAACTCTGTTGCGCTAGAGCCCTCGTCACCGCCAAGGCCAGAGTGGACCAGCACCCGAAATGGAACAGCATTCGCCTAGGAAAATCCCTCCAAAAAGAAATGGCTCTCTTGCTTCATCACGAGGCCAACGTGCCCTTCGGCCCTTGTGGCTATGATGCCTTGACCCAATTCAGTACCACTCCTTCCCTGACCGGTTACCAGATCCTGTTGGTGGATGCTCAGCGATCTTTTCACATCACGACCTTTGGTCCCCTTCAAGACAAACAACTCATCCTGTTGCACGAGAAAGGCCATTATGATGTCATTACCCGTTTACCCGGATTTTTCGCGTCCAGTTATGTCTGTGCCCACTGTTGGAAACCCTATGAAAATGAGGGAAAGCATCGATGCACCAAGAAAAAGTTGTGCGGAGCCTGTCGGCAGAAAGAGTGCACTGATTTCCTGGAGGCTTACCCTCGAGGCCAGAAAGCCACCCAACGTTGCCAACAATGTCATCGGGACTTTTTTGGAGACACCTGTTTCCAAATGCATCTCGTCAAGGACCACGCCGGCAAACCCGTGACCAACCTAGATTCCTCCGTCTGCTTTCGGCGCCGTCGCTGGTCTTCCTGTGGCAAGCAGGAAGTAGGATTAGACAAGACTGAAAAACATCAATGTGGGTATATTGATTGTCCCTCCTGTCATGAATATGTGGACGGTGAAACCCATCGATGTTTCATCCAAACAGCCCCCAAACCTCAAGACAAGAAAAGGAAACGGTCTGGAGGACCACGCGCTAAACGTAGGGCGGGTGTGGATGCCACACCCGAGGAGGAGGAGGACGAGCTGCCACCCTTGCATGTCTTTTTTGATATTGAAGCCATGCAACCCCAGGAACAACACATCGCTAATCTTGTCGTGGCCGAAACCGAAGACGACGATCATCCCGTGTGTTTCCCTGGCAACCATTGCGTCCGAGATTTTCTCGAATGGTTGGATACCTTGACACTCAACGATACCCGCCAAGTCAATGTGTTAGCCCATAACTTCCAAGGGTACGATGGCTACTTTATCATTCATCAATACTATGGTGACAACCGGATCGTTCAACAACTCCGGAACGGGTGTAAACTCTTGCAAGTCCAACACGATCGCATCCGATTCATTGATTCCATGAGTTTCTTCCAGATGCCTCTGTCCGCGTTTCCCAAAACCTTTGGATTGACAGATGCCTGCAAAGGGTGCTTCCCCCACAAGTTCAATCATCCAGACCATCAAAACTACGTAGGACCCTTCCCGGCCCTCGATTACTACATGCCCGAAACCATGTCACCCGAAGGCAAGCAAGCCTTGGAAACCTGGCATCAAGACCAACGCGACAAAGTCTTTGACTTCCGCAAAGAACTGGTCCACTACTGCAAATCCGATGTACGTCTCTTGAAAGAAGGATGCTTGACATTCAAACGATTGTTTGAAACGCTGACGGGCTTCAACCCCTTCGACCACATCACCATTGCCTCTGCTTGTAACCGCGATTTACGGATGAATCGCATGATCCCCAACAGCATTGCCAGTGAACCCGTCCGAGGATGGTACAATCGCATCAACCAATCCCGAGTGGGTCGTGAGTGGTTAACCTGGTGCGATAACCAACGGCGTGAGCAAGTCCTGGACCAACAGTTGTTCAATCGACCGCATCCCAATCAGTGTTATTTCGTTCAACATGTGGGCAAGGGCGGCGAGTATCGCATCCCCGGCACCGACTTCCATGTCGACGGTTTCGATTTCACTACCAACACCGTCTACGAATTTCATGGGTGTTTCTGGCACGGATGTCCTCGCTGTTACCCCATTCGTCACGAAAGCCATCTCCGCCACTATGATCGAACCATGCAAGATGTCTACGAGACCACCCAACAAAGGACCCAACAGTTAAGAGAGCTCGGATACCATGTCATAGAAATGTGGGAATGTGATTGGTCCCGTCTCAAAGACACCTCACCCGAGATCCGTACTTTTGTGGCTACCCTTCAATTCACAGAACCCTTGAACCCCCGCGACGCCTTCTGCGGGGGTCGTACCAACGCTGTCAAGCTGTACCATCATGTCACCCCCACTCAAAAGATCCATTACATCGATGTGACCTCCTTGTACCCCTGGGTGAACAAGACCTGTGTTTACCCCAAAGGACATCCTAGCTTCTTCTCAAACCCTGGTCACACGGATATCACCCCCTACTTTGGCCTGATCAAATGTCAAGTCCTTCCTCCCCGTCACCTCTACCATCCTGTCCTCCCTTACCGTCATGAGGGAAAACTCCTTTTTCCTCTCTGTGCCGCCTGTGTGGAAGAAGAGATGCCCAAAAGACCATTAGAGAGATGCGCAGAATGTGTGCACACGGACGAACAGCGGGCCCTGACTGGAACATGGTGTAGTCCAGAATTAAACAAAGCCGTCGAGCTCGGGTACGAAGTCCTGTACATCTATGAGGTTTGCCATTTTTACGCAACGTGTGAAGGACTGTTCCGCGATTACGTCAACACGTGGTTGAAAATCAAGCAAGAAGCCAGTGGGTGGCCTGCCGGAGTAGACACTGAGGAAGCCAAACAAAGGTACCTCCAAGATTATTACGACCATGAAGGCATCCAATTGGAGTATAACAAAATCGAATACAACCCGGGCCTGCGTACCCTAGCCAAGATGATGCTCAATTCCATGTGGGGCAAGTTTGGACAACGTCTTAACAAAACCCAAGTCCAAACGTTTGATGACCCTCAAGCCTTCCACCGTTTCCTAAATACAGGTACTGTGGAAGTAAAACATGTCTCTGTCATTAACGAGGACATGGTGGAGGTTCATTACACCTACCAAGACGAAGACATCCCTGTCTCACCCAACCTCAACATCTTTGTAGCCTGTTTCACTACCTGTTGGGCCCGACTCCGACTGTATGCCGCCTTAGAGAAGCTGGGGGAAAGAGTCCTCTACTATGACACCGACTCCGTCATCTATTACACAGACGACGGACAAGACGACCCGACCTTGGGGAATTACCTCGGGGACTTTACGAGTGAATTAAAAGGCAACGATTTCATTGTGGAATTTGTGTCAGGTGGTCCCAAGAACTATGGGTACCAAACCCAGAATGGTCACGTGGAGTGTAAAGTGCGGGGTTTCCGCCTCAACTGGGAAGGCAAAACCCAACTCAACTACCACATCATGCGTCAGAATATCCTGGACGAAATACAAAAGCCCCTCCTCAAACCCCGCCAAACCCAAGTCATCAAGACCTACCAGATCGTGCGCGATCCCAAACACTACCAACTATTCACCTTCCCCGATTACAAACGTTACCAGCTGGTGTACGACAAGAGAGTCGTGGATCCTGTCACCTTCCAGACCTTCCCCTACGGATACCAGTGAGACAATAGGAACTAATAGGAACTCAAAGGAATACTCATCATGGAACCCTTATTTTTTTTCTCACTTATTGTGAAAAAAAGTATGACAATAAATTATTTGTTTTTTTTATTTTCTTGTTTTTTTTTAGTCAAGGATTACCCCCGCCGCACAAATTGGACTTTGGACTTTGAGCCCGCGTTTCTCAGCGGTTTTACTTCACCTTGAGCCCACGATCCATTTTCCCTACTCGTCAGCGGTTTCCCATTCAAAAACACGTGACTTCCGGTTGCATGAGCCCGCAATCCCTTTGTCCCTCACTGGTCAGCGGTTTCCCATCATAAAAACACGTGACTTCCGGTTCCGGTCATGACGTCATCCTAACATCAAAACGAGGCCTAGGGATCCATATAGACAACCTTTACTACTCATATTATATACCTCATCTTGTAGAGCACATCACAGGCTTTCTACTAAGGGTAAAATCTTTTCGAAATATTGTAACATATCAAAAACGCAAGGGCGGCCCCTTCAACTGAAGCCCCCGTTTGTACCACGGTAGACCGCGGTGGCCGTGTGACGTTGTTTGTACGATTTTTCAGCGATTTTTCAGTTGTCCGAACTCGGGTGTCCGATGAATAAGTCTAGAACGTTATCCCAAAACGATATTTACTTAAAATTCGCATGTTCTTTTCAGCTGGACCTGGACTTCTGGACTCACCCCTCCCATGAGGGGGGTTCTGTTGACATTCACGTGACTGCTGCGCAGTATCCAAGACTTGCTAAGTTCCTGCAGGCTAATGGGATTGTTTTCACTATCCTTATCCCGGAGTTACAGGGGTTGTTGGACAATGAGAACCCATCTTCCCGCTCGGGAAGGATTAGGTTCGACTACGGTCGCTACAATCGTCTGACACCGGTAAGGGGTTGAGTAAATTTTTTGCTTAGTTGGCAACCGTTTATTTAACAATTTCATTATTTTGTGAATTGAGCAATTGTTTACTTATTTGCTAGACAGTGATACATCCTTGGAAAGTAAGGTCCGGTTCAAACGACGAACTTTAGATGTGCCGAACCTAATGTAAGTTAGCAAAAACAAAAGCTTTTCCTCATTTGCATTAGGTTCGGCACATGTAAAGTTCGACGTTTGCACTAGGTCCTAAACTTCTTAATTTAATGTTTTTGTAAAACCTATCATTGTTTTCCTATTACAATAATTTATTTTAGTGTACTTTGCTGCCGCGTGATTCTCTTTGAGCAATACTAACTTGGCTGAACCTCATTGGCTATTCGTTCATGGAAAACTCGGTGTCTTAGTCTAATTGTTAAACGGACGATAATGGAGTGTGGAAACGACTTCAATGACGGTATTTTCAGAAATTCATAAGTACCAGCGAAAAAAAAAAAACGAAAAAAAAGTGGGGCTCTGCTGTTAGGCTTGGCTAAATCTATATGTTAGTGTTTGATGTTTGATGTAACAGTATGATGTATTAGCATGACAAACTATGTATACTTCGAAAAGCTACAGGAGCCGTCCAACGCCTTAACGACCAAGCCACTCGAAATCTGACTGGTCCTAATTTTTTTATGGACTACCCTGGGAGCACGCGCGTGACAGAAAATTTGCCAAAAAAACACTGAAATCAAAACCAGAAAAGAGCCACTTTACCGACTTGGGCGCTGGGTTTCTAATGTCTGAGCTACCTTCGCGTTTTTGTGTCTCATAACTGACATAAAGTTATCGAAAATTAAAATAACGTAGTCTGGCAAACTTTGGGATAAAATAAATTGATAGCAACTGTTTCATTTACCGTGTATGTGGCACAGAAGAGTTGCTTGAATATAGAGCGTGTTGACTGTCCCATTGACAAATTGTACGTGTGGCTAAGCATGTCTGTGTGGCCAAAGCTGCGACTTCTGTAAATGGTACAACTTCTAAATGTATCGTTTAAAGCAAGTTTCGTCTAGCCGGTTTCCTTTCAAACTTGGACGTTGACTACCTTTGTATACTCTTTCTAGTTGTCATATACCTATTCTTTACCACGTGAAATTCTTCTTGCAATGTGGAAACAATGACGTCTTAAAAGAATGTTGTGAAGCAGGGACAATTATACTGCTCACTCTCGGTTTTCCTTTTCCCAGCTGACTGAGAAACCTCGAGCTTGAATACACGTGAAAACACGGAATAACCTCAGTCAATAACTGGTCCTGATAAGGAAGGAGATACAATGTTCGAATTGTTGTTCCTGGGGCTGCTTTTGAATTTTAGTGTTTGTCACGTTACCAAGAAACAATATCAATGCCCGGAGCTAAACATCAAGCCATATTTATTTCATTTGACATATTCCGCGTCTACGTTATATCACAGATTGAAGAAGAACTGAAGAATCTGGCATCCACGTATTCGAATTTGGCAACCTTGGTGACCGACTTTGGAAAGTCTTATGAAGGAAGAACCATTTACGCCATAAAGGTACCAATCTGAATATTAGAACAAAAACTTCATTAAGAAGAAGGGATTTCATGCCATCAAAAATAAATCGGAGTTTTGTTCGGCTAAATCGACTGAAATGAGTTTAAATCCCTGTTGCAAGTCTGTTTTAGACCGATGACGTGTCACTTAATTTACTTCTTTATACTTTAATACTTATCCCCCCAAATCGATGTACCATTTACGTCGCATCTGTGTCACATTTATTTTAAATGCACTCACGCGACTTGGTAATTCTTTAGTAAGTAACAGGTGAAGATACAGTGTACGTATGGATTCGCTGTTTACCAACCATTGTTATTATTGATATTATTTTAATTATAATTAATAACCGTGTTAATCTTCTTCACTCCACGTGTTTCGTTTCTGACTCGAAATATATATATAACACTAAATTCAATTTTATTTCAGATCTCATCCAGGCCTGGCGCCGGAAGGAAAGTGTTTTTCATCAACTGCGGTATTCACGCGAGGGAGTGGATAACGCCCGCCACGTGCATGAATATCATCAAACAGGTTAGTCACGTTTTCTTTCTTGTTTTTTCTTTCCTATAAGAACTTGGAGAGGGTGTTATGGTAATTACAATCGGTACAAAACCATGAAAAATCAAAATAAAATTGTAAAGAATACAACAGCGAGGTTGCTGGAGGTCGCAAATGTGCAATCTTTAGGCCCGGACCGAACCCTTGGTCATCATTGCTTTGATAAACAAAAACTTTGTCAAAATCTTCTCACCTATTGACCGGAACAAGGGTGGCCTAGACGCCCATCGCGGTGAAAGACACCCTCTCTCGAAGCAAGGACTTCCACGAACTGTTTGTTGTACTTTACGTTATTTTTCTTGCGATACCTCACAACTCTTTCTTTTTTTTAATTTACGAACAGATGCTGTCCAAATATGGAAACGACCCATCCGTCACTGCAATGGTAGATAAACTTGATTGGGTGATCATGCCAGTTTTCAATGTTGACGGATATGAGTACACTCATACCTCGGTTAGTTCAAACTATTTCATATTTTTCAAAATCTTAGAAGAAAAACGAAGTTTTCATTCGAATAGATACACACTTGACAATTTTCAGACAAAAAAGTCAAAAGATAGAGCCACATTGTACAACGTAAAAGCAATTAATAACTACATAGATAAAAACAAATAAACAGAAACAAATCAATAGATAAATAAATAAAACTTCAACCTTCAAGGAGGGCATTTACAAATACCGAACACGTAAAATAAAATGAAGAGATGAGGAGATGGGGGAGGCTGAACTGTTTTTTACCTGTTCCAGGCGTTCAGGTAGTGGCGAGAGAAACGAAAATTATTGATACGGAGAAAAAACGAGAAGAGACAGAAGAGAGGCTCCCCTCTCTCTTCTGTTTTTTTTTCTCCGCTCTAAATATTTATCGTTCTCGCGCCACAATCTGAACGCCTGGAACAGGCTGCCGAACGTAAGGCCCTGGCCAAACGGGAACGCAAGTCAACGCAAGTTGAGAAATGCGAACTTGCGTCGACAGGGCTGGCGATGGGTGGCCAACGGTAAAAAAAACTTGCGTTCACTTGCGTGCAAGCTTGAGCTCGATCAAAGTGGACGCAAGTCATCTCAAGCCATTGCAAGTACTCGCAAGTCATGGCCAAACGAAGTCACATTGAAATTAACAAGTTTCCGATTAAACACGTTTCGACTTCAAAATCCCTAGGTGTTCACATCGATGGAAATCTTTCTTGGGAGTGTCATATTAACGAAATCTCTAAGAAGATTGCTTCTGGCATAAGTGCGATTAAGCGTATTAGGTATTTTCTCCCTTTTGATATTCTACTTAACGTATATAATTCACTGGTACAGCCACACTTTGATTACTGTAGTGTAGTATGGGGAAACTGTTCTAAGAACCTATCTTCTAAATTGCAAAAATTGCAGAATCGCGCCGCTCGCGTTCTGACTTTCTCTAATTATGACTGCAGTACCAGTGAATTATTTCAAAATTTAAAGTGGTCGAAACTTGTCCATCAGCGCGCAGTTAGTAAAGCAATAATGATGCATAGCATTGTAAATAACACTGCTCCAGAATATCTGACTTCCCGTTTTGTTCGTCGCTGTGATTTAACTAGTTATAACCTTAGAGAGAATGAATACAAGCTTGCTGTTCCGCAACCCCGTACTGAATTTTACAAAAGAAGTCTTTCTTACAGCGGTAGTGTGTTATGGAACGGCTTGCCTCTGGAGGTGCGGCAATTGACATCCCCTAGTATATTTAAGGGAAAATTAAGAGACATAAATTTCGATTGATAAATAATTTAACTAGCGATATTCTGTTTTTACACACGGCCTCCTTGAAAAGCAGGTGTTTTCTTTTCATCTTTATTATTTTAGTTTCTTTTATCTTAGTTTTCAGATTAGTTAGGAAGTTAGTTTTTTCTATACTTTAATGTAAATGTATACCTGAAGGAAATACCGTGTTTAAATAAAGTTACCTTACCTTACCTTACCTTACCTTACCTTACAAATAATTGCAAGATGACACGATGACACGATCCCCTCCAGCGCCATATTTGTCTACATTTCAATATATGACGGCGCTCGATATATGACTTCATTGACTTAAGTTGAAATACCAAATTTCGATATATTAATATTCAATTGAAAACAATAGACATCACCACGAGGCTTAGGGGACTAATGTAAGGATTTATATGGGTTTATTCCCCTAAACCTCGAAGTGATGCCTATTGGTTAAGACTGAATTTTAATATATCGAAGTTGGGCTATATGAATTGCGACATGAATTGCGTGCGGAGTAAGGATGCACATAAACAATTAGCGCAAAATAAAATGAAGGAAACAGAATTCACAGCTTAAAATTCTGCAACTGTTTTAAAATTGCTGAAACTTGTTCCACAACGGTTCTGCCCGCTCCATGGCATGATAGGGCATGCTGCGATCTAATTTCAGTGTACCTTAACACCAAACTCAGTCTGAGCCAATCTCACGACTTTTTTATCAGTAAATTTAACAAGTTTAATTAAAAAACCAAAATCGAAAGCGTAATGATGGGATCCGAACGTGACAACGTTTAGCATAAGCATAGGCAAAGGCTCAAAAGAATGAACACATCCGTTTTTTCTTATCGTTATGTTAATACCAATGTTTATACTTGTGTCCTTGTCTATGCTTATGCTTGTGGTTATGCAGATGGTTATTATCACGCTTCTGCTTATGTTGCGAGTGAAACTTGCCTAGTCTCAGAATCCGCAGATACCGTCACGAACGAATTACAGAATACAGTTACATCATTATGTTGTACAGAAGTGTAATTTGTATGATGTTTGTTGTGGTAGTATCGCATGTGGAGGAAAACTAGATCTCCTAACTCGGGCTCAGGGTGCGTAGGAACAGATCCCAACCGGAACTGGAACTTTGCATGGGCAGGTAACCTTTGCAACAGATGCTATAAAAATGTAGGGGGATTCTTTGGAGATATTACAGACCTCCATATTGGAATACGAGTACGAGATTGAACCTGTGCAAGTACGCCTTACAAATAACAAATTTGTCACGTTGGCAGAACCATTGTCCTTCCCTATCGTCGGCCACATGGAAAGGGAAAACTGAGTTGATAAGGAAAGTTGGCCACCGTAAAGAGATTGAAAGCTGACGTTTCGAGCGTTAGCCCTTCGTCAGAGCAAATCATTCAGTTGATAAATCCAACGTTTTGTGTTTCACTTCTCCACCGACGCAGCACCACAGTTTCTTTCGAGACTAACCTCCTTGTTCACACAAAAAGGGGTCTAGGAACGAAATAACGGTGTAACAGGTGATGACCTAAAGCACGCGCACTAAGTTTGAAACGTCGCGCTGGTAGTCAATCTCGTATTTGCACTCCGACCTAAGTTCTTTTTAGTAGGACTGTGCCATCCTGTTGCCATAACTCTTATTCATGTTCCAAATCCTTACATCACTTCAGACCTACTGGAGACCGTCTTCCTGAAACACCTAAAGCAAATCTAATGGCAATCATCGGAAGTTTATAATATAGTGTTTAGGTGCTGTTCAATAGATTCAAGAATGTGCAGTATTAGTTTAGAAATGAATTTTTCGAGGGAAACTCCCCCAGTAAAGAGGACAAAGATTAAAATCGTGGCACCCACTTTACGTAGGCCAAGCGTACTTACTTTTCTAAGATAGATTTCCTATGAACCGAGTTTGTAAAGTGAACGGGCAGAATTGCGTTGTTAAGGGCATTGATTTTTCATTCAGTTTTTGCCATTCTAAAATCAGGATAAGAATGGCCAGAATAGTTCCATAAGAATGCGTATTTTATTGGTTTGTCAATGTTTGCGATGGCAGGGAAAAATCTGTTTGGCGTAATACTAATAAAGATAAAAGATGCGAATTGCTATAAATACCCTATTAAAACTGATAATCATCATCGTTATCATTTCTTAAACAGGTCTAGGAACGAGCTCCAATCCTTGCAGTGACACTTATCATGGGTCACGCCCATTCTCTGAGGTCGAGGTCAGAAACGTTGCTCGGTATCTGTTCAAAAATCGAGGGAATCTGATTGGTTACATGGATATCCACGCGTACAGTCAGCTGTGGATGACACCTTGGGGCTACAAAAAAGCTGATCCAGGAGACAACGGCGAAATGGTAAGTCGAAGGAGTGCCTCAAGCTCACCATCTACGTTTATACTTTATTTCTTTCTCGGAGAAATTAGCTACACAGCTACCCATGTAAATCCGAGGTGAAATAAAGGTGATGTTGTTGTTGTTGTTGTTGTTGATATACCTTATCATGTGCACTTTGACCATTTTCTTTCTCAAGACGGCTATACCGGCTATACCGGTCGCGAATGTGTTGAGGGGGATTATAACTGAGCAGTTTAATATTTCTGGACTTTTTGAGGAAAAAAATGAATACAAAAATACCTAAATACCTAAGGGCTCATCTTTCCCAATCTGCGCAGAACTGTGCAGTTTACCTTTACATTTACGTTCTTTCACCAGTTTGGAGGAACGGGTGGCTATACCGGTCGCGAATGTGTTGAGGGGGATTATAACTGAGCAGTTTAATATTTCTGGACTTTTTGAGGAAAAAAATGAATACAAAAATACCTAAATACCTAAGGGCTCATCTTTCCCAATCTGCGCAGAACTGTGCAGTTTACCTTTACATTTACGTTCTTTCACCAGTTTGGAGGAACGGGTGGCTCAAAATGTTACTCAAGTTAACAAGGTTTGTGCAACCTAGTCCAGGTTTCGATTTTTTCAAAAAGGATTAACTGGTTTCACGACTGGTACTGTTATATTACCATTTAAAAGGTGTTCGCCCAGCTTTGAGCTTATAATTAGACGGCACCAAGTAAACGTGGTATGATCGTAGCAGGGTGGATGGTAGTTAAAAGCATCCTTTTCTTTCTCTTTCTCTTAGAAACGAGTATCTGATATTGCGGTGAAGGCACTTTATGGCGCTGGATACAGAACATCCTACAAAGATGGACCTTCATCGATCATAATCTGTAAGTAGAGGCCCATTTCTGCGTAACAGGCCACCTATATTAAAAAGCTTTCTAAACATCAATTATGTTACGTTCCCACCGTTGGTTTTGCTATGTTACAACATTATAAAAAGGCCTCACCTATAGTGGACAGTCTCTTGCATTCTTTACAACACAGATTAAAGTGATTCCATTTAATTGCTTTGCACATCCTTTCTGCGTGTAATATTTTAGCGTGATTAGCGCGTGCGTGTTGGGAACTTGGTAGGTTTTCTTTGAAACTGAGCTGTTCAGAAAAATAAATGGTCCTTTTCTCCTAAACTTTTCCTCAGTTAAGTTGCGTTCCTGACTACTATATAAGTAGAGTGCATTCTTATGATGCATTTAAAAACAATCTCTTACAACATACATTTAAAAGATATAGGGCTCTGTGAGCGAAGTCGGAACGCGGAAGTAGATTGCGATAATTTTGCGGGTACTTGAATATAAATTTTATGTAAAGTTTACTACATATTGAGTGAGTGACAGTCACGTGGCCTGCCCGTGACCAATCTCCCAACTGCAATAACTCGTTTATACGCAGGCGCATTCACGACTTAAGAAAGGAAAAATATATATTGAGGAATAGTAACAGCAGAGATAATAAGTCACTATCTTATGCGTCTATTATGGCCATCTGCTACCCACTCCTCTTGATAATTCAGCATCTCTTCTATTTAAGACGCAAATTCAGGTTCCACGAAGGATTGGGCATATGGTTTCCTTGGAGTGAAGTATGCATTTGCCCTGGAGCTGAGAGACAAAGGCCAATATGGGTTCGCGCTTCCAGCAAAGCAAATAATGCCAACAGGCATTGAGACGTTTGCTGCCATCAAGGCAATGGCCGCGGCTTTGCAACTATGAGTTACCGTGGTGAGGAAATCCATGGGAAATCGATTAACGAAAAAATGTGTTACTTAAGGAGTCGATATGTCATTAAAGGCTGCTATGGATTAGCCCGAGTCTCTTTTTTATCTGTTTCTTAAGGGACGGTTTTAGGGATTGGGTCAGAGTAAAACCTTGACTTTTGTGACAGCCTTTATTTATTGGGAGAACAGTAGCCTTTGATTAGCTTGAATCACATTAAACACCTCCTAGAGGCACTGGCTTGCATTGACAAAGGTCAAAAGATTCATTACAGCGTGAACTGTTTTTTTTCCCGAGCATCAAAGTCGTTTATCAACTCTTTGCAGTATACATATGTAAAGAGCTTTTGGCATGGTCAGTGTCATAGTCACCTTTCATTCCCTCAAAATATAGTTACAAGGACAATGACAAGTCATAAAAAACCGTGGAATTTCAGTGGAGAGTCGAGAGGATAGATCCCGGAGGATCAAAGAGGATCTTTTCACTTACCACCTTCCTAGTCCGTAAAGACTTAGCCGAAAAATTTTCAAGCTGGATAAATAAGATACAAAGTGCGAACCCAACCTCTAAAATACACCACGACGATTTTCGGCCTCCATTCGCCTCCATTCACAGACTCCGTTGCGTGGAATGATCTGTTGCGTGACACTTGGCATTGCATGTTGTCCTTATTATAGTGTAGTAGTGTTATATTGCGGTTTTAAAAGTCGTTCGCGCAAGTTTAAAACATCTTAACTATAATTGCAATCACAGCCAGCTGTATCGATACTCAGTCCTATCGTTGACAAGATGAAGGTTCTCGGACGTTGACCTCACCATTAAAGGATCCCGCCCTAATGTCTCTCCATGCCAGTGTTTCACCTTTTTCTTGTCCACAGCGTTGTGAGAGCAACAAAATTGTTTCTCTTGGAAGTACGTAATCCCAGAGGTTTACTCTGGAAATATTTCCCACAAAAGCATCTCTGATTTGGTAACCTCCCGCATCTTTGTCGTTTCCCAGAACCACATTCCCACCTGGTTCAATTGTAGTTCCATTCCCTAAGCCGCCTCCACTTTCCTTCGACTGGCCATTCAGAAATATCTCGTAACTCCCGTTAATGTTGTCCCATGTTACAGTCACATGATGCCACAAACCGTCAGGTGAAACGGTAAACTCGTGTGTTCTAGAACGCAAAAGCAAAGCAACATGTCCGAGAGATTAGTTTCTGCCAACTGAAGAGTTCACATGCGTGCCACGCCAAGTTAAGGGGGCCAAGGTCAAGCAAATGTCACTCATTTAAAGAAAATATGGTTACCTACTGTAGGCTCTAATCTGTCACGTAATTTCAAGTACATATGACAGACAGTTAATTCACTGACCACGCAAAACGTGTCTTTGAAAGAAATGTTTTCCTCGTTGGGTAGACTTACTTACGAGTACGCTGTAAATTGATAGCGCAGCATGTAGGACTAGCAGCCTCACTTTTCTCTTCTCAAGGACAGTTAAGCTAAAAGCAAAACTCCTTAGCTCATGTAGCCTGAGAAAACAGCCGACGTTTCGCGAGGTCGCCACTAGTGAAACGACGTCTGAGTAACGAGCGCAGAAATTCCATACTGATGACGCGTCACTACCCAGATATAGGTAGTGCTTCTGATTGCTTGAAACGAAATTCCCTCGCGTTTCAATCAATCAGAAGCACTATCTAGTTCCGGGTAGGACGGGTCTTCAGTATGGAATTTCTGCGTTCGTTACTCAGACGTCGTTTTGCGAGGGCTCAAGTGGCGACCTCTCGAAACGTCGGCTGTTTCTAAGGCTATAGCTCCTGCAAAAAGTGTTTTTCCTGTGGAAACACAGTAGGCGGGAGAGAAAAAGAAAAACAACCCCGCACGATGTCTGCATACACTCAGGTATTCTGCTTCTTACTCGACTTTCGTTGAAAGAAAAGAGCGAAGTGAGCTAGTCTACACAGCAACAAATTTGACTTTGTACTTACCTCGCTACTCCTTTAATTCGTAGTGTGAAACGTTTGTTTCTCTCGTGAATGAATATTTCATTCATTGCACCTTTAGCATAGTAATTAAAGAACGTTTTGTCCCCGTCGTCCGTAAAACTGACAAAGAAACTGATGGTGAAAGCGGCGAGAGCAGGAAATGTTGGCCATGAGAGATGTACATAGTCCTTGTTAGTTCTCTTAGGGAATTCTAGATCGTAGGTTGCAGACAGATCTAGGAAAAAATCATAGGTATGAGCAATGAATCAATTTTGAAGTGAACTCATGTTACCTGTAGTAAATTATATTACAGGACGACTACTCGGACTGGGCCACTTGGAGGACTCTTCCAAAATTGGCCTATCACAACGTTGATTGAGAACAAAAGATAGCAAAGTATTTTCGTAAACAACCAATGACGTTGAAGCATCCAGACAATACATGTTCAAAAAAATTTGAAAACGTGACCTCTGATCATGACCTCTCGGGAAACTGCCACGTCTACGATTGGTTACTTTCGATGCCAAATTTTGAGCAGAACATTTAGAGGTCGAATTCACAATTGATAGCAAAAGCAAAAATTTTTCCCATAAACAAACCTTAAACAATACTTTTGCTTCAGCAGTACAGCTAGTGCCTGAGTATGTTTGTGAAAGAAACCTTTTCCAAAAAGAAATTCGGTAACGCAACAAACTTGCTCAATTCTGAAAAGCGTTCGCTCAGTGCAGCGAGCATAATATAAACAAGCATAGATCTAAAGATAAATATCGACATTTGCTTGCTTTAAGGTGGCTTGAAAGGGTTTTTAAATGTTATAAACCTTTTGAAACGAGGAAATATTACAAGGACGTATTTCTGAGCATGTGGGCAATCATGAATATCTTGACAACTCTTTTGTCGGGCAATACTTTGAGGCTGGTTGTGACGTCATAGCCGTTACCATGACAACCGTAAAGGCCCACAAAAAGAGCCCCCAAATTTCAGTATTCGCCAATTATCCAAAAAACTAAGTCGGTTACCTCCCCTTTTTATTGCATTTTTAGAAAACTTCCTAAATTCTTTAACTTCTCTGAGGGTATGGCAAAAAGTTATTCAGTAGAACTTAAGTTATATTGAAAAAGCCATTTTTTGAATTATAAAAAATTCCACTGAATAACTTTCTTCCAAAAGCTTCTATTTGAATTGGGACACTTGGTGTTACATGCATGCAAAAAATGAAGATGAGTCACCGAGCAAAGTTTCGAGATAAAAACAAATGTTTCGTGCAAGTTTTATTTCCGGTTTGCTCGATTTTACGCGGCATTTAACTTCCAGTAGTTTGCGCGCGCGACTTGTAAATAGAAATTTGGATTCACTCTGCTGACGCGTGCATTCTAGCTATGTCGTGAGTAGGCTACGCGCGCGCGCGGCTAAAAACCCTTTGGAGCCTCCTTAATCGTTCAGTAATGAACAAAGGTTCCCAAATCTCCTTGTTCACTAACTGCTTTTTGCTGTATTAGTCGCACTGTAAGCAAAAGAAAAAAAAAATTAAGCTTCTCAAGGAATAAGACCGCTTCCATGAAATTCGCGGTCTTCTCTTTTGCGAACTGAGTAATGGCGGACGGGTCTAACGCAGTTTTCGGACATATATTCCTGGGCCGTGTAAGCATATATCAATCTAATTTATCCCGATTCATGTAATATTGCATCTGTTGAATAGTTTGAAGTTTGAAAAAGTTGAAAAAAAAAAAAGAAATTTTCACCGTAGTAGCACTTTAAGACCTCGGAAGGGTCCTACATCCTGTTGAACTATGTTCGATAGTGACGGGTGCTGTTGAATGAAAATTGATTGCCAGGATACTTGATCCAACATTGTTCAACATTACTCTTGTTCTCAGGTTTGAAGAACAGAATTGATTTTTGTTTAGTGGGCACGTGCAAGAATGTTGAACACATGTACATGCACGTGCAGAAAACATTAACCTGCATGACTCTGCAACCTACAGCGTCATTCAACAGGATGCCAAATGCATTCAACAAGTTTAATTCAACAATTTTAAACGAAATTGTTGACCATCTCGTTTAACATCGTACAACAAAGCTACATTCAGCAATGTTGAGTGAGGTCGAATCCATTGACAGACGCTCAAGAGAGAAAGGGAAATATAAGTTGTATAAGTTGCATACTACGCTTCCACACAGTAGAATCAGTGTATTAAGAAATAATGGCCAAATCAAGTATCATACAGAACAACAACAATAAAACCAACAACGATATCACCATAGCATTAACAACAACAACAATAAAAACAACAACAAGATATGCTTCGAGTCTTAAATAACAGCAGTGATGGCAACGGTGTTTTTTAGTTTCATACAGTGTGTGTTCTGATGAATTCTATAAAGGAATACGTGGTTAAAAGATAATCAACAAGTGAGGTGAGGTACCAGTTATGTATGGCTCCAAAATTGCAAAGGTGTGTTCGATTACTTTTGCAGTGCTTGTTACTTAACGAATATGAACCGAGCATTGTACACATCTTGACAAATATGCTAAAAAAAGGCTAAACCCACAAAGTTATCTAACAATCACGACTGGGCTTATGTACGTTCACCCGCGCTTTGGCCTAAAATCTCGCTTTAAGCCCTCAGCCGGATTCTCAGTTAAAGAGAGTTTTCTTGATATGTAGCCATTGCCTGACGACCGTGAGGAGCATGGGTAGATGGTTGGCGACTGGCATCGGTCATATATTTTTGCTTCGAGTTGTGGTTTTTTTACTGCGTGTTTTGTATTGGTTCCAGTTTTGGTCTTTGTTTTATTCTATTGGTGGGTAAAGCTGGGGGCGGCCAAGGTCGGGTCAGGAGGAGGTAAACCAGTTACAAGAGGAAGACGAAACTGGAAGGAAAGTAAAAGGCAACTGGGAGTAAAAGAGCGTTTGTGTATCCGATCTGAGCGAGAGGAGACAAGCATCGAGTCATCAACAAAAGAAAAATGTGACGTCGGAGGAAAAACCGTGGGGAAAATGACCTACACAACATTGTCAAGAGAGGAGTAACATTTCAAAGGTAAACGATTTTCATAGGATTTACTTGTGGCGACACTCTACTTGGATTTACCTACCAAGCCCTTTACACTCCGCTGGAACGCTACCTGCTTCGTTTTGAAACTGAAGAAATCCGGAGGAAAACGAGGACCAGGCAAGTAAGTCACCCAACTGAGCAAAACATTCACTTGATTGTTCCGTTATGGTGCTCTGAGTTAACACACTGCTCCACATATTTACGTCTGTAATATCCCCAAGGTACGATGCGTTCAAGATCAATTGTTCGCCGACTGCTTTCTGTAGTTGACCAATCACTAAAGTTCCTACGCTACTGAAGGTGATCCCCGGATGTACGCCAAATTTTTGTCCAATTAGAAGGCCGTCTACATATAACGTCAGATTCCCACCTATGTTCTCCCAAGTGAAACACACGTGATGCCAAGTGTCGTCCAATAGGGAGACATAGGGGAAGTCACTAGGGAGAAAAAAAGTTTTACTAGTCTTATCTTTATCCTGGTAACACCGGTTTTAAGAAGGGACAGCTAGATTCACTGTAAACACCCTCGTTCAAGTTAGTTTGGCCGTGTGTAAGGGAGAAAATTTCTTCGGGAAGTGTCCTTTCTATATGCGCCGGTAATGGGTTTTGCAGCAGAGCAGCAAGACGCAAAATTTCATAAAATTACCCGCTTTTACGCAGCAAGCGGCAAAAGTAGAAAAACCAACAGCTCTTGTTTTCGAGCTATAGGGACGTTTATTTCTTTAGTATTTGGCTCGGCAGTGGTACTACAACTGGCAATCAAGGCTTGCTGCTTTCGCGCGGATGAAATGCCTCAAAAAGCATAGAAAACGCCTGAAATAACTAAAACATTCCGTTAGTCCCCATAATAGCTCGAAATAATCACATGAACAGGGTGTGACCTAATTTTCAATAAACCTTTGACTAATTTCCTTTGCCCCAGTATCTACACCAGAGAATTTTAAAATTTACAAGTTTTCTCTAACAAATAAAGCTGGTTCGCCATAAGCACTGGTCGCTCATACATTCCGATCTTAAAACAGGTTCTGTGGCACGAAGCAACAGTGAGTATTGCTACTCTTCCTGCATTGGATGCAGACTATCGCTTGGGAATCTCCAGTATTTTGTTGGATTTTGCCTAATTGTTCCCCGGTGATTAATACTAACGAACATTTCTTTTTAAAGTGGCACTGGGACGAAAATTCGTAGGTTTATTTCGGCCAAATTCTGTCGCAGAATATCGCGTTGTGTCTATATTTACCCAGAAAACTGAACAAGAAACCGTCCATCCAAATATTTTTTAGCTCCAAAGTTGCGTAAAATGTGTCCGCCATTACTGAAAACGTGTTCCTGGGTGATTGCGCAATTCAATAGCTCGTGACGTCAGAGGCTTACCTCAGTCGCGTTTCCTTGTGTTTTGACTCAAGATGTCTACCGTCGACTGCGAAGCCTCCGAAGAGTATTTCTACGATTCTCGATACGATTCGGAACAGTCTTAAACTTCCGAAGCATCAGAGGATCATTTCATTCGGCAAATGAAGAATTTTTCTTACCTTACGTTGTAAGAACTGATGTCAGGAGATTTCAACTTACCTTATTATAGGAAATTAACGCTCTGTGAAATTAACGCGAATTGTAAAAATTCGCGTTAACTTAAGTCGCGTTAATTTCTTTGAGCGTTAATTTCCGCGTTGTTAATTAAGTGGAGCGTTAATTTCCCGCGACCTTAATTTCCATCATTTTAATCCCATATTCTGGATACAGTCCAGACATTCTTGACACCCACAAATCAATAGCTTTGCTACATTTAGGCAGAATTTAACGCACATTGTCTGTAAAGAAATTGCCTCGCACACCTGTAGACCAGTTTTGTTCGTCATCTTTATATTCAGTTAGAAATAAATAGTTCCAGTTGAGACCACAAGGTGTTTCTTTGTGCTAATCGCGTTAATTTCCCTCATTTTGAAGTTTTACCCCCTCTTTCGCGTTAACTTGCTTTATTGGGGAGTAATTTTCCCTTCAATTCGCGTTAATTTCAAATACCTTAATTAACACAAGCGTTAATTTCCTATAATAAGGTGTAAACTTGTAACCAAATGTTCAAAGTTTTTTTTTCTCGCCTTATTGGCGGGAGTTCAAAATATACGCGAAATAATCCTTATACAGTGATTACGGTTCAGGCACAAGTTGCTCAAAGAGCGGATAACTCTTATCCAACGGATAAATCGCTGTCCGGCTATTCGAAAAACTGATGTTTTAAGTTTGGACGTTTAGAGAAAACACGTATAAAAACTCTAGAATATGATGCTCGCGAATTCTCAAGCAGCGGTCGATCGATTTTATTGTTCGCTTTGTTCGAAGCTATATTTTGTCTGCCGTTGCTTATATTCATAATACATTGTAAAGCATTGAGGTTTTTGGCCATTCTTAGCATAGTATGGGGAACTTTCTTGAAGAGCCGTAATGTCTTAGTCATCTGGCAGTCAGCTTATGAAGCTTATCGTGTCCATCATAGTACAGTTGTCGCTTAATGGATTGAAACGCAAGTGCTTGGCGTTTCTAAATATTTTGAACAGTTTTTATAGAATTCTTAACTTGAACCGAAAAAAGTGAAATAAACCAAGACTATTTTTTTTAAGAACTGGAGGCGTTGCGTGACCGGAATCTAAATATTTGTAGTGCAAACCAAAGCCGCAAGGAAAATTTTCTGCTGTTCAACAACAACATGTGAACCGCCGAGGAAACGAAGCTTTTCCCTTGTTTATTCATTGCATAAAAATAATAACTTGATATTTAATCATTTTTCTTGGTAGTTCATTTATTAAGATTGCTATGACAGTTAAAAGAGATAACATTGTAAAACCCTTCGGCAAATAGTGGCGTGTGATATTTTTTCCCAACTTAAATTTCCACGCAGGACGAGCCGACCTATTGAAGCCTTTAGATATTTCGAACAATAATGTCAATCGACTCTTCACCGGCAGGGAATAAGCAGAAAAGTTTCTTCACATTCAGGATGGTATGCTATAAAATACATGGCCATGCTTCTAAGCGATTACTGCTTTGAAATTAACACTGGCGAATTAAAAAAAGAATTTCGCCCAGGATGCATTTTATGAGTACTACGCCGAAGATCTTGGCGCTAGCAGACGGCAGAACTGGAAGGGTTGCCACAAGCAAAATAAATTTTAAAATACGTTAAAAGAAACTTAGTTTTGCACAATTGTGGATGCGTTGAAAAAGAAACAAACTATCACTTTAACTGCGTTTAATAAGATTAGGTACCTTTCGTCTTGTTCGCGTGGAGAATTTTTTTTTCGGATCTTTTTTCCATATAGTTGGAAAGGACAATGGAATGATCAACCGCTGGGATCCTTCGACATGAACATCCCTCTGGAAACACTCGTCCATAAAGTGGTCAGAACAGTCGACTGAAATACCTCTCGGGTTGAAATTTGCACTGTGTGTAAGTACGAACATTATCCCGACGTTTTTCCATTGCGGGTCCGCTCGCAAGGCTTTGTTGAAGCGAAATACCAGCTCGGTGGTTGGATTTATTGTTGTAGCATTGTACAACGCAAGTAATACCCCATCATAACTGCTGCAGCAACGAAAATTTCAAGGCCGTGCAACAAACAGTTGGAAGGAAATCTTCCCTCGACGACAGTCAAATTTCCCACGGCAAGTAACAGTATGAAGGTACTAGGTTTGAGGTGAGCCTTTAACGTCACTTCAGCTAATTCGCAAGCCAGCTTCCGGAACATGGGCCAGTAATGGCGGCCGTAAAATCTCGACAAAAACCGTCCGAAAAAAGCAACTTCCAGTCGTCGTAATGAGTTGAAATTTGGCAAGGTGACTAAGAACCACAAACTATTTTCGAAAATGCAAAAATGTGGAATACCAAAATCCTGGTCCCAGTGGCACTTTTAGTGAAAATAATGAAGTATCAATTAAGAGTAAAATTACCTATATTCATCTTTGATGATAATCCTAATAGTTCTGTTCCCATGAAGTTGCAAAACAACAGCAGTTTCATTGGTGACATATGATAGAGGCGTGCTTATTCTATGCTTAGGCTGAGTGGCCTTAAATCGCACACAAACACTCAACGAATTTAAGTCCTTGTTTCCCTTTACTTTTGTGGAGGCGTAATCTCCTGAGCTGCTGTTGGGAAAACGAAAACCTGTGTGGGGAGGACACAAATAAGCACTGAACAGATATAATTAGAATAGGTTAGGTATTAATAAATAATTGTGCTTCAAGAAAAGGCATTTAAACTAACAAAAGTCTTCCTATTTGTCCAGCAGCTATGCATTTTTTGGTTGCAAAATGTACTCGTAAAAGCTGCTAAGACAACGAGAACCACTTCATTCAAACAAAAAATAATTAATAATTATTCACCGAATTGGAGCTGAATAGTGGTGGATATTGCCGAGTCGCGAAAGTTTTAGTTTATACCAAACTAGTGGATAGCCAGCGCCAAAGAGTTCCTTTTTGTGCGAACGCAGTGCGCATGCGTCCTCATCTTTGTTACTGGTTCCACCGGCGAGGACCCGTTCCTGAGTCAAGAGTAAATCGGGGCAGCGGTTTTCTTAGGGGTGGGGAGGTTTATTCAGCGTGGGCGGTGTAAGGAAGGGTGTGGTTTTCAGAAACCTCGGGCTTTTTGGTCAGCGGTGTAGCGCCTAGGCAACCAAACCGCTGTTCAAGGAGCTGTTGGAAAGCTGGATGGTTCCGTTTCCCTTGATTCCTGAAAATGCTGACACGATCTGCCGGCCCCAGCTAAGGAGCTTATATAGTGTGAGTACGACATTGCGTTGGCCTGTTTCTACTTCATGTTTACTGTAAAGTTAGTTTGCTTAGTATTCTGGTTTGATTTCCGAGATATTCACAAATTAGCGTTGGGTAATGTTATTGACTTATTGTCCGTACTTAACTTGTGCACATCATGAAATAAGGAAAATGCCCTTTGCTTATAAAACAGCTAAACCCTGATAAACATGTTTTTTGTTGTTTGATTTTGAAACTGCCGGTCAACTTGGCTGTCTGAGCGTAAGATTGCGTGGTGTTTGTTTTATCATACGAGTGTATCGTCCTAAGTTCTGATTATGACACGTTTCGCTCGTCGATGGGACTGTATCGGCCCGTATTAAAGTTTTCAAAAACTTTGTATGGCTCGTTTCATGTTCATCATTTATTGCCGGGAAAGGGACTTAATTTGTGAAAGCACCAAATAATTCACTAAACAAGATGAAACAAAAGTAGCTTTGATTTTTGGTAAGAGCAATAAAACTCATTTACTTTTTCATATCGGAAAATGAGGAAATTGAACTTAACACGAACATAAATGTCAAATTTGGCATAACGCCAATATGTGGCGATGATTCGTGCACTTCGTGAGGGACTTCGGTTTTCCGCTTACGTTCAGTAATCCGACTAAAGTTAAATAAGAACGTACACTAACTGTTTATGAAGAAACAAAAATATGCTGTTTGGGAGCTCAACATTTTAACTAGCAAAAATGAATTGCCTACAGCACGTTCGCGTGAATAAAATCACGCAATCATTTTGACAGATCTAACAGGCTGTTACCTTTCAGTACTTATATGACTCCAGCCAAGAGTCACACAAAGCACTGACTCAGTTTTCCTCACCGTTTAGTGTAGTCAGAATTTATTTTCATTTCAAATTTGCTTCATTCATTTTTTACATGGGTACCTCATTTCGAACTTTAGCTTTTATTAGGTAATGCGTTTTCTTCACTAATTTGAATTGACCAAGAGTCACCCTTTTAATCTTATTTTAAAAGCGAGTTTCACTTTCCATTGCTCGATCACTGAGTCGAATCATAATAAGCAAAACGCGTTTTAAAAACACTCCTGTGCACATTGCGGTAACACTCGGCTAAACACCGATTCAAAACATTTATTTATCAGTCAGTTCCAGACGTCCGCACATGCCCGTGATGTGCGGGCCGTTCTGATTTGAGAAATGAGGGAAAACTCGCGCAATCCAGCAAAATGCCGGAAGGCGTACAGCAGGTACTATCCCGAGTTTGAGAAGCCTATCAGAGCACGCGAAAAACACTATCCACTGGTTTTGTATATAATAATGAAACTTACTATCCTGAGATGTTATCCCAGGTTTGGGGGCCCAATCAACCTTGTTTTACTCGCAAAAATAACTGTTTGTTTTTCATCTTCGGTATAGAAGTGTCTTATATTAAAACTTAAGAAATAATGACAGAAAAGAACAACAACAACAACAGCGACGTCGACAACAAAAGTCTTATTTTTTATGCCAAAGGTCTATCAAATTCCTTCTTTGAGGGGAGGTCATTTTCTTTTTTTTGTCAACGTGACAGCCAGTGCAGTAATTAGAAGTCATGTGCAATAATTGACGGTGAATGTCAGTTTACAATAATTACCCATTAAGTGTTGGCAGACATCTCCTTGGTAACGCTGTTCACAAAGACAGCAGTATGGAGCGGCCATACTTCTTAAGGTAGGGTGACACGTCCCGCCATTCTGGCAAATCGCATTTAAGCAAGGTTTCTGTGACAACAACAACAACAAAAAATGCCTTACGTGTTGCAGTGAGAAATATGAGCCGTCTCCTCAGGAAACAGCAGTGCAGTACAAGGAAAGTTCAATAATTATGCAAAATTTTCTTTTTACCATTCCAGAGCCGTAGTATGAGAAGCCATTTCGCCGCAGTAAGTCACGTGAGCTTGTCAATGCTGTGTGGTCGTTCAATTCACAGACATGTTCTCCATCCTCTTGAAAATTATAAGATTCACACTGGTCATGTCGTAAACAGCTCAAGGAACATTCTATTTCTGATCGAACGCTT
This sequence comes from Siderastrea siderea, assembly GCA_964030785.1. Taxonomy (NCBI): domain Eukaryota; kingdom Metazoa; phylum Cnidaria; class Anthozoa; order Scleractinia; family Rhizangiidae; genus Siderastrea; species Siderastrea siderea. The sequence continues at coordinate 26,645,201 of OZ034977.1, read as the reverse complement.
CGTGAAAGGATCACGTGATTTCTTAAGGCTTTTCCTGTTGAGAAAAAGAGTCGACCAGCACCTCATTGAACATCTCACATGATTCGCCATAAGAACAATAAGATAACGGCACAAACAATGCCCCTATCCCTGAAGACAATGAACAATATTGTTTTAGAATGCCTCTGAAATTAGAGGTTCACAAGAGGTACTGGACTACTCGAGAAAAAGGCCGTTAACTTAAGGTTAAAACACGAAAAAGCCGGGCAGAACCTGGAAGGAGCTCGATGATAATATTCAAATCATTTACATCAAATTGGCACAAAGGTTCAGTGTTATGAGTAGCAAGTTTTATGTGTCAAAGCAACAAGGTCAAAATATTGTACCAGAAATGTCGTTACTCCCCAGAACGGCCTTGTGCATGTTAATTAGCTCAGCTTGTTTCAGAGGTTAGACAAAAAGGTTGACGATCTTGAATTATAAGCTGCTAAATCGTATCGTAATTAAAGCAGGCTTGATTTCTTTACCATTGTATGCCTTAGCTGTGGGACCCGTTCGTCATCTTCATATGATCCTTACAGCAATAAGTTATAACTTGTGACCAGTTTTTGACTACTGAGGCCCTGTTAGGGTTAATTTCGACAAGCGACGTGGCCTTGAAACAGCGACATAAGACAGACGAAATGGCGACAAACGACACAGAGATGGATTGAAACTGCGACAGCGGCAAAGACAAGGGCAAATACAATAGTAAAACACCGACAGGGACATGGCTTCCTCCTCAATACGTGAAACGAAGGGTTATGAAATTCAGACTAGCGATATTCGTAGCCCCCCTAAAAGGGCCTCACTACTCAGGATACTTTCGCGCGAGCCACTGACTTATATGGATTCCAGGAAAACCAGCTGAAGGCCATGAACTGAACTTTCTGATTTTCTGACGACTGTCCTTAGATTGCGTGATTGGACAGTAAATATGCAGATTTTTTAGAAGGAATTGCAATTTTGCGAAACGTAATTATCATAATTGTTGCCCAATACATTTCACGAAAATTAACAAGGATTCGAGGAAAACCACCTGAAGGCCATGAACTGAACTTTCTGATTTTCTGACGACTGTCTTTAGATTGCGTGATTGGACAGTAACAATGCAGACTTTTTAGAAGGAGTTGCAATTTTGCGAAACGTAATTATCATAACTGTTGTCCAATACATTTCAGGAAAATTAACAAGGATTGGTTTCTTTTTCTTTCTGTCCTCCGCAACCTGCATTTTCTCAATAATCCAATATGTACTTGACTTACAGATAGTTTATGGACTGCCAAAAGAACGCCTACAGTACACGTCATGTTAAAAAACGTTAAGAAGCTTAAAACGTTTGAAGGGCGAGGATAGGTGAGGGAAAAAATGATTAAATTGATTACGCTTAACCTACCTTTTGCTTTGCGTTCGAACACAGCATAGCGCCACTCTGGGTCGTTCTCATTATTTGTGGGACAGTTTCCCTTAACTCTCATTAAAGAGCATTGTTGGTATAATAAGAATAGAGAAGCTTGAATAAAGTGCAACTGCATCATGTTCTAATCATGAAGATAAAATAGAAAATGTTGCTTCAGTTAAGTTTACCACACAACACGCTCCCATTTGAAAGGCTCAAATGGGTGTTCATTACACCAGTGTGTTGTTCCCAGAGAGAAAACAGTTCTATCTTTGTATTATACCTTTTACAGAGTGCTTATCAATTGTGCTTTAAAGTTATGTTGAGAAGAATGTTTGTTTTTATCTTCACAACGTTATGAATGTAGTTTTTTTGTTTGCTATGTCTATTTTAATAATCTGTTTTTTGTGTTGAACAAAAACAACACTGAATTTTATCTACATAAAATTACAAATTTTAAAGCAGCAGAAACAATTTTTTTCATTTTAAGCTGTACTTAAGCTTGCACCAAAGTAGAACGAGACTACGCTACGTACAAGCAAATTCTGTTTCTATGTTTACCAGGTGGAATCCTTGTTAGGCAAACTATTTTTCATTTTTAAGGAGCTTAAAAAATTAGCTTAGATGCGCACTATCTATGAATATCTAGAATACTAAGAATCAAATATTTGAAAACACAGACGGAAACGCAACAGAACTATAAATCAAGAAAGCCGGCTACTTATAGTTTTCTGTGAAACATCACAGTAGTTAACTGATTAACAATTACCTGTTGTTTAAGGCGAATTGTCTGCAGTACCTGCCGGCCAAGCTCGGAGGTAATCAATAACTATCGCTCTCGAAAATCTTGGCTGGCGGTTTTACTAAAAGCTTTTGCTTCTAGTACCGTACGTCTAGTCTTTTCAAAGCAGTCTACTGCAACGGAAATGAAAATATCACTTTTCGTTTTAGCGACAACAGACAACTATCAAATTTCGAACCAGACATTTCAAACACAGGAAAACTTTAATGACGATATCCTAAGGCAAGAATTGATATCATTGGCTACAAATTCAACTTAGATAAATAACTAAAAGAAAACGGCTTGGATCATTTGAATAGTGATCAAGTTTGCTTCCATCCCAACGTATTGATATTTTGAAATATCGAAAAAGACGATCGGGTGCTTTGAGGGCTGGTGAAACAGCAACGACGAGTAAAACGTTTCGCTAAAATGTCATGTAAAACCCCAAAAAGGAGAAATTTTAACTCTACTTTTCCATATATGTCAACGGTGTTTTTTTTTTTGGGGGGGGACAATCGTTTACTCCGGACAGTTACATTGCAGGATATCGAGTAGACTTGTCGCAAGTCGGGATTTTTAGTGTACTAAAGGTTGGTTTTCAAATGATCGCTACTATATAACGATCGCTTAATTGATTGCTAGAGAATTCGAAGTGAAAGGATAGTATGGATCATATAGAATCGTGAGACGCCGCAACTCAGCGAAACAAGGATCGAGCGTTTGAATATACTGCAACATAACTCAGTTCTGGTAATAGCGCAACGATTATTGAAAAAAAAAAAGGATTCCTTCCATTTACTCAAACAAGCTTCTTGGGGTGGCCTTTAAACTGGTTTGCATTTACCTGAAGAAGCTTACATCTTAATCTGCCTGCACCCGATGGATCGACCTGCCGTGCATGAATTACTGTAGGCGACGTGAGGAGCTAACTGATGTCCTTGACCCGTAATAATAATATTCAGGTAAAAAGCTGTTTGCTTTCTAGTTCGTAAGCTTCAGTGTAACAGTCGTAAAATACAAAACGCATGCGCCAACTCCCGCCGGACAGTCAAAAAAAAAAACTGGAAATAAAATTTCGTGTTTTCAGAGGCCTGTTTTGCTATCGCAGTTATCCTGATAATAAGCGACAAGTTTCTTTCCAAAAATTGTAAGTCGTAGTTCAATTTGCTCAGGACATATGCGACATTTTAAAAGTTTAAAGAAAGGTCTTCATGGGTAACCGCGTAGGAGAGTCATTGACTCTTCGCGACTCTACCACCTGCAAAAATGAGTGTATTAGCAAAACCCGCGAACAATTTAGGTCCAGAGCTCAACTGAGGGTAAGGAAAGAGTTAGTTACAGCATCAGCATCATCATCATCATCATCATCATCATCATCATCATCATCATCATCATCATCATCATCATCATCGGTAAATATTCTTAGGTAAATCCAGCACGAAAATGTTTGCAGAGGACAGTTTTCTTACAAACGCACGTTCCACCCTTTTCTCAGTTCATTGCTCACAAAGCATTTATTAGAATTCATTGTCTTTTTTTGATGAACTCCTGTTTCTGGTGTCTTATTCGACTCTCTTCAGAAACAAAGCGGTTGTTTTTGAAGGCAATAAAATGAGCAGCAGTGCAAGGAAAAGCATTAACGGTACTGCTAAGAGGTCGTCCTCGATGAAAAATAATTCAATCACAAACTACATGTACCAGCTGGCATAGCGAATTGTGGTTTCCTGTCGTGCAGCTTGTTTGTCTAATGCATACACGCATATCTCTATATTTTTCAAAGCAGGCTGTTCTTAGAAGCTTGAAACAATTTATGTAATATCAGGAACAAACGTTAACTGGTAGAATACGTTTTCTCAAAATTCATATACTACCCCATTAAGATTACGATCACAATCGCTTCAAACGTGTCAAAATTCACAGTTGTATTGAAATTACTGCTGGGTGACTAGTTGTGCATCTTCTACCTTTTTCTCAGAACTTCATTTGTTCCTTGTTATCGGCAGTATTTCGGCTAAGTTTGAGATACGTTTTCAACGATCATCAAGACGTTCTTGCCTATATGTCTACTTATGACCCTCTTATATTATACACGTCTTTGCTCTAAAAGAATGACGCTATATTGTCTTCTACACGTATTTATCTTCTGTTAGCACAAAGATTTCTACGTTTCAAGAAATGAACAGTCTCTCCATAAAAAAAATCATAATCCATGCCCAGATCGATACATTTATGTGCCAATTCAATTATTGTTAGGCGATATTTCGTCGTACAAATGTTTTAAAGAAGTATAAAAGTTTCCGTGTCTTATAGTGCCTCCGCTATACTGTCATATTCACATTAAAATTCGATCATATGTCAAAAGCTTTTTAGCACTTAAAAGGTATCACAGTTTACACAATATCAACAGAAAAGAAAATGCGTACTGTAAATGGAACAAACAAACGTGCAAAGATTGTGGCGACTTTTTTGTCGCGCGAAGTTTTTTTAAATCTTGGATATTGTCCTTCAATTTGAGTCTGTGGATGTAATCCCACTAAGAAGTTGAACCATTCAAATGAAGGCTATTGAATTTGCTATTATAGAAGGCACCTCCATTAAGCGACTACAGTCACTTTTTGCGAAATCCTAACAAGTAGTAAAGGGACATTTTGTGTGAGGATATCATGCCATTAAGACAATGCTTGTGTTAAATGTCCGTTATTTATTTTCAAAGCCAGAAGAAATATCTGATGAAAAGCTTTGTGGTTAATTGGTTTTTATTGGTCTTACTCTATGTCAAATTCTTCTTTCGTTGATTTCTCCTCAAATCAATCGAACTTGAATTTAAGGGTCAAAACTGTATTGTAAAATATAAGCGGCCATGGTGGTTATTCGCCAAGCGGACTGCAGGTTGGTAATATAGGGTTCGTAGCTATATACATTTTCGATTCGTAAATTGTTTATAAACGTTTCTTTTTTTGTTAATTTCTCGAACAAATCGTCTGACGTGGCTCTAACCGTGACCTTGGGCTTTTTGAATGCAAACGATGTTTTATTTGTAGTCCTGTTTATTTCTCGAATTCAAAATTATCAAATTTTACTTCGGATATTTTTGCTTATGTAGCAGGGAGTCGTAGAATCTGCCAAGTAACCAAGGGATAGCTATTAGCCTAGTGGTATAGCTGGACGTAATTTGACACCCTTATTACAGAGACTTATTATCAGAAAAGTAAATTTTCCGTACGCTCTGTAAATAAATTTCTTTCTCGGGTTCACAAAGATTCAGTTTGTTAAAATGCATACAAAATTACTGACGGTTTTTCTTATCTCTGTAAGAAATCACCCTTTTCTTTAGAATATGTTTAAATTTTTAAGCTTCGGAAAATGTGGATTTGATACGTATTCCAAGTCTGCCTTTAATCATTTTGCACTGGAATACATACTACGCTACATAATAATTAGCCGGCTATTATGTCAAAGGCTCGCTCTCACTCAAACATTGTTTTGTTTTACCTCTTTCCCTTTCTTCTTTCTATTTCATTTCTTTTTGGCTCATGATATTTTTTGTTAAGGCTGGTGTTAAAAACTATTTTTTTGAAGTGTTACGCAGAAGGTAATTGTAGAGTAAGGATTTTTGTTCATTTCCAATGCAGACACTGGCCCTCAAAAGCGAGGATTATTGGTTTGGTTGTGTTACAAGCGTAGAGATGTGGTGTTTGAATATCTTTACCTATCCAGAGTCCTGCAAGATACATGTTCCGGGAGAGAGTTCTGAGAATGATGACGGATTTGATGCAATTCTACACAGAAGAAATACAGCGATTGTTGTTGCGTCAACAATTCACTTTGCTTGCGGTGTAATCACTGTAAATAATTAAGTTTTTTTTTCATTATACTTATTGTGTGGCATTTTCTGGCTTTGTGTTCGTAGTAAGATGCAACCCATTCTCTAGAAGACAGGCCTTCAGGGTGTTGGTTTAGTTGTGAACGCAATATTTGCACGGTTGTACAAAATATATAGCATAACTCATCTTATAATGACTTACCCTTCTTGGGACAGCAACAGATTTCTTATATTAATGGCGAAATTATTTCATGAATAAATAAATGGAGGAAAACGCCTTGAAAAGTCCGACAAAATGCCCTCAGAAACAGATATTTTAAGCTTTCAAATAAGGTGCATATACTGCACAGCTGGGGCGCGAAATATGCTAATAACAAGAATCATTTTTAAAATTTATAATTGACAGTTAAGGCTTCACCTATCGCGAAATGAAATTTTCATGACAGCTTTTACCTTTCCGATGTTTATCATTTAGGAATTTAGATTACCTTTGTGTTCGGCACTGTGCCGATATTTTAATAAACAGCTGCAACGGGATCGAAAGATAGTAATTTGACAAATACTAGGATAAACTTCTCTCTGTTTCGAGCAAACAAATATATACAAGTATTTTATTAAAACGTTCCTGTCCATTATTGTAGTGAAAACCCAGAATGAAATATTTCGACGCTGCCCCTTTTGAAATTTTTATATTCGTACGTTTTTTAATGGCCTACCAATGGCAACCAATGGCATATTGTTAAACAAAGCACGGTATTTATTCCTGAGTATCAAAGATAATAAGAAGCAATCTGTCAATATTAACCTATCCTCCGTATTTTCCATTTAGCAGTTAGCCGATCAAGAAATAAAACATTCTACTGGAAAGAGCGATTTGCATTAATTTTTCTTTTTTTTCAAGGATAAAAGAAAGAAGATATTTAGTATCGCGGTTAAGAATTACTAGCATATTTTACTTAGAGCTAACGGTGAAAATGTGCAGTCGTATTTTCACATGTTACATGTGGCAAGAAAAATGATACATTGTTAGGTGTTTTAAAAGGTTTCTGTTTACTGTACGCTGATAAAGCTTGACAAATGAATGAAAATATTTAAAGGAAAAACCTCTTCATAGAACGAGATAAAACGTTTAACACCTGAAGGAGCCGTTGTGTCCAGCCACACTGATTTTGTCATGTTTTTGTGAGAACGGTAAAGTTGCTTAGTATGCCACTGGAAAGATCTTTGAATCATTATTACAAGGTGAACTTGTAACTCTCTTGGAGAGAACCCCAAATATAAACAGTTTTGAAAATTTATTCATAGACCCTGTTGTCAACCTACAATTTCTTCGTTTTAGTCTCCAAATTATTATCTAAGAAAAACGAGACCTACTGTGAGATCATTGCCAAAGAGATTAGCAGTCTTGAGATGAGACTTTTAGTACACGTTTCAACTGTAATATCGTAATCGAAAATTCTATCCGCCGGACACTCAAATTCATGATATATTTCTTATCCACATCCCTGTAAATTATGTATGAAGAGATTGGCCAAGGAAGTTCTACCTGCGTTTTCTTATTTAGCCCTTTAAGCCCCAACATCATTACACAAATTCTCCTTACAAGTCTCCATAGATTTCATTGATTACTAGTTGGGAGAACTTTTTCAAACATCAAGACAATTCATCTTTGGTGATCATTTGCTAAATTCTCATGACCTGCATGTGTTATAATACACTGATATGGTGAGGAGAAAAATGATGCTGATCACTCCTGGAACTTTAAGGGTTAAGAAAACGAGCTAAGGGCAAGTGCTTTTCTTTAGCGTGCTTTCTGATTGCGAAAACTGAAATGAACTGAGCTTCTACACTCCTTGTTATCTTTTCTCTTTTTTTCCTCCCAAACCTAACATTCGTGTAGGGAACTATTCGTCATGTTTACCTTGTACTTTTGCCTCGCTTGCGGCTCGTACCTTTTAATAATTAAATGAATAATAATGATAGTTCTTAGGACAAATTTACAAAACCTTAATGCATTTACAATCCTCAAAAAAAGTGAACAAAATATATGTCAAAAAGAATGATGAATAACCTAGGCAAACCTAGCCTTAAATAAATGGGTTTCCAAAAGTGATTTGAAATTAGATAGAGAGTCAGCGTTCCTGATTTGGCTTGGCATTGAGTTCTTTTACCTTGGTGCGGCAATGGAGAAAGCGCGGTCTCCATAGACCGCCGAGTGTCGAGTGTGTTGTAAGGACAGCCAGCAAATTCTCGCTTAAGGGGCGCAAACTTTGAGAGGGATTGTACTGTTCTAGGAGACTACCAATGCAAGAAGGCTCCAGGGCATGTAAAGCTTTAAATGTTGCTAATGATACTTAAAAAATTATCCTTTCCCTGACTGGTAGCCAATGTAAATGATGCAAAACAGGAGATATGCGCTCCATGTGCTTAGATCTAACAGCTACATCTTAGAGCCGAATTTTATATGAGCTGTAGCTTTTGTATCTCGGTGGAGGATAGCCCTTAATAAGACGAACGAAAAAGAAAAAAAGTTCAGTGCTCCCGTGTTTACACAAAGTGTTGTGTTATGTTATGCTATGTTATGTGCCGTTAAGAATCGTTATCGGTAGCAGCTCGTTGGCAGGCCTTTAATATCTGAGTTGGTAAAGGATCTAGAGGGCAGAACTTGAAGAGTGCACTAAGGATGGTCTTCCGCACCGTGTCTACGGAAATCTTTTTAAATTCAGCTAATGAGGAGTGACAAGTTGAAGTGATACTGACTACTTGCTCCCATGTTCTCAAAGAAAGACAGTCAGATCACTTGTAGGCAATAATTTTCAATTCCTACTCGTCAATTTTGATTACTTTTATACTTTTATTCCTGCATAATTACTTCTAATGTCGATGGCTAGTGTCTTTAATACAAGAATGAAACTATGAGAGGAGAGATCTAGAAGGTTGCGTTGAAGAACGCCTCAGAGCAATTTCAGGGATTGAGTCTAGAAACCGTTGGTCATCACAGAGCTAGACATACCGGAGTAATCAAAGGCTTCTTATGACCTAACTCATGAAGACGCAATGCTCTTAATAAATAGACTGCATGGATACAGGTATGTTTGAGCTCCTGACCAATTTTGAATTAAAATTTTTATAAATGTTTGTTCATATAAAAAACATTTTCAAGAAGTTTTGACTTTATGCTTGGATCAGACAAATTTGAAATAGTTTTCGGCGGTCTAGTACGCAAGTATTTTCAGCTGCGAAAGCCGCCATTTTGTTTAGGTATCAAATTTATGTGCCCGTAGTATTAGGTAGTGTTATAATTTCACTGACCTGCACTAGTCAACGAAATTACTGATAAACGTTTACCACGGATCAACCGGCCGACCGACCTACCGAATGTTTCACCTCCTTCCCATAATCAGTTTCCACGCCACGCTTCTGCAGGAGTTAAAGAGCACAGACCCAGGCAATAACGAGTGGTTGAAGTTGAATTTATTTCTAGAGTTTGTTAGGAAATTCCAGTTGACAGAATCACAAGCCTTCTCAAAATCTGTCACTACTTATGAAGAGTTCAAATAAGATGAAACAACTTCCTAAAGACATATTTCGGCATAACTTATGTCATTTTCAATTTATCGAGTAGGTGAATAAACTAATGCTCTATTTATTCATACTGTTTCAAACCGCTTTGAACTGTTACTGTACACTGGCAGAAAAAAACGTTCCACAACTAAGGAAACAAATCTTTAGTTAATTTCAGAAGAATAGAAGCTTCCTAAGGTTTACAGGACAACAAATCTATATAAGAATAACTTTAAGTTGTCTACACAATCTCTTCTGTCGTCTACACAATTTCTTCTACACAAGTCGTCTACACAATCTCTTCCGTTTGTCCCTAAAGTCAACTGTTCCACAAATGGTGATCGCGCCTTCGTTCATGCCGCATCCTTTTTTTAGAACTTGTTGCCATTAACTGTAAGAACAAGTAGCAGCTTCGCCATTTTTAAAAAGGAACTGAAAACATTTCTTTTTAAGAAAGCTTTTAACTTATGAATAATTATAACTTATGTAAAGCGCTTTTGAATATATTTATAAACTATTAGCGCTATATAAATTTATAATAATAATAATAATAATAATAATAATAATTATTATTATTATTGTTATTATTATTAAACACATTGATATCTGAAACGCCCCAAGGCGCACGTGTTGGGCGACGGTACTTGTTCCATTAGTGACGTCACCAAATTTTACCGCGGGAGATGGCTTTGATGATTACGTTATGCAAGATGGAGAAAGCGCCCAAGCGTGTCCAAATGAGAGCAATTACGTGAAATGGGCTAGAGATGGCGCAAAAAACCGAGAAAATTCGAAGAAAAATTTGGCTTCCCAATCCATTGCAACGTCTTGTTTAAAAGTGTTACGTTCTTCTGCATCTTGTGTTTGTTGATACAAGAAATTCTAATGAATGTCCAGCAAATAGAAAAACAAAACAAAACATAAAAAACAGCCCCCCCCCAAAAAAAAAAACAAAAACAAACAAACAACATAAAAGAAAACAACAACAACAACAACAAAAGAAAAGGGAAAGAAAAAGTAAAAGAGAAATCAAGCTTGGTCCACCTTTTTCCCGTTTATAATATTACTTTGTGTGCATACGCCAAACCAAAATTTCTTTTGTACATATCCTCTGGCATTGGAGCCCTAAAAAGACCTAGGCTATTCGTTTCATTGGATACAGCTAAAAAAGATTTATGATTCCCTCATCCAGCCACACTTTGGTTATTGCTGAACGGTCTGGGATGGCATAAATAACCAATTAACTGAAAAGCTTCAGAAACTCAAACATCGTGCTGCCAGGGTCATAACGAAATCTAGCTATGAAGTTAGTTCTTCTCCTCCTCTGGACGCACTTGGGTGGGAAAAGGTGATCTCCAGCCGACAAAAGCACAAGGCCATCAGGGTTTAAGCCTGCACAATATGTTTGCAAATTCAATAATTATGGCTGAAGAATCTCGACAAACAAACTTATATTGCCTAAGCCTAAAACGGAGTACCTGAAGCGCAGCTTCTCCTACAGTGGTGCCACTTTATGGAATTCTCTGCCACAGGATCTTAAGGAATGTAATTCTCCGGGGTTTTCAAAAAGAAGGTGAAAGCTTACTTTTCTTCTTTGTGCTCCCACACGGCAATCATGTAAACCAGTTTATTTTTGTCGCGTAGATTAGGATATTTTTATATAGTTTTTTAGCATATTTGTCTGATGATTTCCCCTGTCTAAATAAATAATAAATAAAAAATAATAAAAAGTAAATAATTTGTCCCAGAGTGACAGGAATGTCTCGATGTCAACTTGAAAGTAAAGGTTTGGGCAGTTTGTCTGCATTGCATGCAGACGGCAGCCAAAAAACAGATTTAGTAGCTTCAAACGGATTTTTTTTCGCGAAAAATCCAGTAGTCAATGGGTTAATGAGAACCGCATCGCATTTGCATGCACTTTTTGCGCCATCTATTTGAATTACGGACGGAGACGGAGAATCAGTTTGTCAGTTAAACTTGGCGACAATTCGTTAGCAATCTTTTCGATAGTTGAACAATTTTGTTCTGACCGACAACCCATTCTGACCCTCATCGACACCACATGTACGCCTATCTCCTGTAGAGGAGTTACACATAAGTCGTAGCAACATAGTTACTGGTAGTAGCAATTATGACCTCTGGAAGCTGGCCTTCCTCATCTTTCGATTCTTGGACGGTTTTAATGTTACCGCCTGCTTGCGCTGCAACAGATACAGGGACACTATGGCCAATTCTTCGCTGGTTCGGGGCGGAACCAGCTGTGCTGGCAGAATTCACCCTTTGTCGTCTCTGGTACTTCAAATAAGAAAAGAAGTGTTTTATTGGCAATCAATCATATAATGGCACACGATTTGTCTGAAATCCATATAATTAACTTATGAGCGGAGCTCCTGCGCAGGCCTGCTTTTGTGGAGTGTCACTGTCACGAAATGGTTAACTGTATGTAAATCAACCATATTGCCAAGAAAAGCAGGCTGTTTTTTTCATTATAGTTCATTTTAATTAATTAAAACAGCAGGGTTTGGATTTTGGACGTTCTAATAGAAAACTGGTAGAAAACTAAAGCGTGTACCCCGTAGGATGTACTTTCATAGACCTGACCCCAAGGTATTCCGATCGAACAGTCCTAAGCGTTAACCGTTACACTACTGCGACCCCACGAACAAAAAAATTAAACACAAGTTTACCCTCCCTGTGAAAGTGTGTGTCATTTACATGTAAAGTATCTCTTTGGGGGGTTTACGCGGGATACTCTCGGTTTTATTCGTAAAAAAGATGGCTTACCTGTTTTTGTGGAATTCTGTGACTACAGCATAGTGTTATCTTAGAAGCCCAGATTCCAATGACAAACGCAACAACACCGAGAATCAATATGATTACATCAAAAGCAAGTTCTGCATCATTTTCAACACCATATGACCTATGATAAATTCCAATTTCCATGCTGATGATTAACGTAATGACTGCACCTAATACAGCAGACGCAATGGAGGAGAGCACGAAGACACAAGCCTGCAGAGCAATTGAATAAAAAGAGGAGAAAATAAAAAGTCAAAAAAATATTAAAGTTTCTATAATCTCAATGAGATCACTGGTTGCAGTCAGGGCGTAGCCCTTATAGAGGTGCACCAGGTAAGTATATTGCATGCCAACTAGCCTGACAGGTAAGTAACCGGCCTCCTTTTTTCAGTAATCTCGGTAATCTCGAGGGTAGCATTCGACTTAATGATTGAATTACAAAAAAGTCAATCCACAAGGTCTCAGTGGGACTCGCGTAAGACGAAATCGGTAAACGGTAAACATGTTTTGCTTAGTTTTGCAGTTTTACAATGTAGGCTTTGCCTCAGTGTGAAGAGAAGAACAGAAGGGGGAAAAATTTACAAGGCATAGTATTCATAGCCTTCTTTTAGGTCTACCTTTTCGTCGTATTAGAAGAATGAAGAAAAGGAAAAAGGATAAATTATAGAATACAGAGCCACTTATTTGCATGCCCCGGATTAAAAAAAAGCCTATTGTGAGATGGCTCCTTCTACAAAGAGTTTCGACACACGTAAAAGAGGTGGATTGGGAGTGATTTAGAATATTCGGCCACTTATTTACATATCTCTCAACGCTTTAAAAAACGAGGTATATAGAAACAAAAGTATCCATTCAAATTCAATGAAATGCAAATAGGTTGCCGGGTATGGCTAAAATCTAGCCGTGGACTGAAGTGGACCTGCATACTATAGTTACTCAACGCTTTTGCTAATGCTCGTTACTGAGTTAGCTCTAAAGAATGCCCACCAAAAAACTGTTTCCATGAACCGGCTATTTTGACTGGTTGATACACATGGTGCATGTCTCTCTTTTGTGTTATTTGTAATTATCCTATGAGGGGACTAAAGCGAGGGGAATTTGGCAAGGAAGTCAATGCCATCACCAGTTTTTTTTACACTGTTGGAATTGTCAGGGTCTATTTAAAATATATTCACCCGAAAAGGAAAACAAAGGAAATTGAGCCAACTTAGAAACGTGCTGTCTAAAATCTATCGTCAGGAACGCGAAATGCAATTTCAACCCTTTAGAAAACTTCCTCCTTTAAGGACGGGGCCTCCTTTTGTTACTGCGCATACGTTCTGCGCATCTTGGGATATTCGGGTTTCTTAAGGAATTTGCCCCCTAATATAACAATATTTTTGCGCAGTTTAGTGACTATGTGGAAAAAGCAGATCTTAGTAAGAGCTATCAGAATCCAAAATGAAAATTGGGGGTAACCACGCATTTTTCAGAGATAATTGAGCTTAAATTTGGAAAGAAATTGCCATACATTCTTTGTATTTAAACGCTTTTTTAGAATTATGGTTGCTTGATTATATCTGAAAAATGCGTGGTTATCCACATTTTTCTTTTTAGATTCCAATTACCCTTGCTAAGATCTACTTTTTCCCCATAGTCATAACCTTTGCAAAACTACATCTCTATTAGGAGGCACCGTCCTTAAGACGTTCCGTCTGAGTGAAGACGTTTCCTCAAAATCTGAATCTCAAAACTGAGACCTCAAAACTGAACAGAACAAAAGGTCATAAAGGCGAGGTTACCCAAACGAGAATATATACCACCAGTAAAGAGTATATACCACAAGTAAAGTGGTTGCCATGGAAACTTTCATCAGTTACCGAGAACAAAAACATGAAAACGCCCACTTAGAGGTTTGTTGAACTCTCGTTGGTTCCCTTTCAAATGTTTGAAATCAGCGCAAGCACTTGTTTAGCCCACTAAGAATAAGCTAATTAATCAGCTAATTAAGAATAGAGGTGTTTATCTAGATTTCACTAACAAAAGCATCGCTGGAAAAAGTTCTTTCTGTGCGACTGCCAGGAATGCCAAGTCCTCCTGTGATACACATCTGCAACAGAACCATAGTAAGGTCACGTTATAGCAATCGAGCTATATTCAAAAACAGGTTATTGTAATGTAGATCACAATATCTACTTATTTAATCGGGCACATTTTTCTATTCGAGACCATGCACGTCACGTTGACTGCGGTTACATTTAGGCGAACATTAATTCCTGACACTTCAGTGTTTCTAATACCTAATCGCACTATTCTTCGATGGCATACCCCTCGAGTTTGGTCGAACCGTAGTTTTTATAGTTTGTAAACGCTCATGGCAAGACCAAGCTAGCCTGATATGCCGCCGAAATGTTACAAAATGGTAGGATTCGCTGACTTCGGTACCCAAACCTCACTGAATTTCTTAATCCGAACAAGAGTTTTCTGAAGCTAAGGTGTTTCGATACAGTTTTTTGGGGACCAGACCTAACCTTTTTGAATCGGCTCTTAGACAGTCTTCTCCTTGTCAGATCAACGTGAAATTTGCGATACTTGTTGGTTTTGGATTTATCTTTAGTTGGGCGATGTAGCAGCTGTCGTAAGGTCTTCCACTACTAGTCCGCTAAACAATAGAACAAACAAAAGAAACAAAGAACGAGACGTAAAAACAATAGAGCTGCTACAAATAGCGGTCCAATGAAAATACAAGCTTTAGAGAGGTGCTACACTACCGCTTTAGTTGGTTTGCATTTTGTAAAAATCGATATTTCCATGACAACGAAAAACAAAAATCCTCGAAAACAGTAAAATTGAAATTTTGCGCGATCCAGATTTCACTTTGAAAAGCAAATACCAACATCTTAAACTGTGGTTTATGGCAAACAAAATGTAGGAGAACCAGTTGTACCCTTGTACCCTTGCAAGTCAACGTCACTAAATCACGAAACCACGAAACATTGAAAGGAGACACCGAAACAGTCATTTATTTTTTTCAAACAGCGATACAGCCTTTTTATGCAAGGACGTTGGTTACGGCTTCTTTGTAAGTGTCACAAGGTTGGAGAAATCACTCTGAATGATCCAGGTACGAAGAGGTTTATTTTTTTCTAGCTCAAAAGCACATAGTAATTACTTGTGAGTCACCAAAATGATTCACATTCTCGTCCACAGAGCTACGCGGCGAGGCTTTAATTCCGTCTCATGTAGCTCTGGTAACGGCCAAAATTTTATTTATTTTTTGATTGGCCGATTCAAACTGTATGCACAATAACGTTAAAATTGTTTGACTTCTACGCATAACGTTTTATTTCAGTGCAGTTGAATTAATCAGCGAATTAATTAATATATTGACTTGATCAATTTCCGGGCAAAGAATGTGGCTTAGGGCAGATAAAGCGACCAAATTTTGCTGTTTGGTTAAGCATGTAAGAATGCACCTGCTAAATTTCAAAGTGTTAGAGATTGTCGCTAAAAGCAGCAATTCTTTTATCGCTACAGCATTTTCTACAAAACTTCAGCTTGTCCATAAATAAACTTGTAGTCTTGTAGCAGGGGGGGGGGGGGGGGTCGCACAACCCACTGCTTTGAAAAGGTTTGAAAGCGGATTTTGATGGAACTTGACCCCCTGAACAATGCTTCGTAGTTAGTGGAGTCGAATTGTGGCATAGGTGTTTGAGTTAAGGGGAGGTTTTATATTCGGGCTCAAAACCCACAGGTTACCCAAGTACTGTACAATAGCCAACTGTACAATATCGTGGGATATTTGTACTCGTTTCACTCGCTTTCTGTACGATAACTAATACAGATGGATGATAAAACTCACATTTAAAGTGCCACTGGGACCAGAATTTTCGTATTCCATATTTTTGCATTTTCGAAAATAGTCTGTGGTTGTTAGTCACCATGCCAAATTTCAACTCATTACGATGACTGGAAGTCGCTTTTTTCGGACGGCTTTTGTCGAGATTTTACGGCCGCCATTACTGGCCCTTGTTCCGGAAGCTGGCTTGCGAATTAGCGGAAGTGACGTTAGAGGCTCACCTCAAACCAAGTCAGGCTTCATTCGGTTACTTGCCGCGGGAAATGTTACTGTTGTCGAGGGAAGATTTTGTGCCAACTGTTTGCTGTACGGCCTTGAAATTTTTGTTGCTGCAGCAGTTATGAAGGGTAGTACTTGTGTTTTACAATGCTACAACAATAAATCCAACCACCGAGCTGGTATTTCGCTTCATCAAAGCCTTGCGAGCGGACCCGCAATGGAAAAATGGATAATGTTCGTGCTCACACACAGTGCAAATTTCAACCCGAGAGGTATTTTTGTCGGCTGTTCTGATCACTTCACGGACGAGTGTTTCCGGAGGGCTGTTCATGTCGAAGGATCCCAGAGGTCGATTATTCCATTGTCCATTCCAACTACATGGAAAGAAAGATCCGGAAAAAACGAGACGAAAGGTGCCTAATCTTAACGCAGTTGAAGTTATAGTTTGTTTCTTTTTCAACGCATCCACCATTGTGCAAAACTTATTTTCTTTTAACGTATTTTAAAATTTATTTTACTTGTGGAAAACCCTTTCAGTTCTGCCGTCTGCTAGCGCGAAGATCTTCGGCGTGGTCCTCATAAAATGCATCCTGGGCGAATGCAGGACCGCCGCGATTAAGCCAATAGTTTGTATTGCTTAGCTTTTTCCTTATTTTTTTTTAATTCCGCGTGTGTTAATTTCAAAGCAGTAATCGCTCAGAAGTATGGACAGTTATTTCATAGCAAACCATCCTGAATGTCGAGAAACTTTTCTCCTTATTCCCTGTCGCTGAAGAGTCGATTGACATTATTGATCGAAATATATAAAGGCTTCGATCATGTCGATAGGTCGGCTCGTCTTGCGTGGAAATTTAAGTTAGAAAAAATATCACATGCCACTATTTGTCTAAGGGTTTTACAATGTTATTTAACTGTCATAGCAATCTTAGTAAATGAACTACCAAGAAAAATGATTAGATATCAAGTTATTTTTACGTAGTGAATAAAGCAAGTGAAAGCTTCGTTTCCTTGGCAGTCCGCATGTTGTTGTTGAGCAGCAGAAAATTTTCCTTGTGGCTTTGATTTGCACTACAAATATTTAGATTCCGGTCACACAAGGCCTCCAGTTGTTAAAAGAAGGTCTTGGTATATTTCATTTTTTTCGGCCCAAGTTAAGAATTCTACAAAAACTGTTCAAAATATTTAGAGACGCGAAGCACTTGTGTTTCAATGTATTAAGCGACCACTGTACCATGATGGACACGATAAGCTTCATCAGCTGACTGCCAGATGACTACAGCATTACGGCTCTTCAAGAAAGTTTCCCATACTATGCTAAGAATGGCCAAAAATCTCAATGCTTTACAACATATAATGAATATAAACAACGGCAAACAAAATATAGCTTCTTTAGTTCTCCAACGAAGCGAACAATAAAATCGATCAACCGATGCTTGAGAATTCGCGAGCATCAAATTCTAGAGTTTTTATAGGTGTTTTGTCTAAATTTCTAAAGCTTAAAACACCAATTTTTGGAATAGCGGGACAGCCTTTTATCCGTTGGATAAGAGTTAGGCGCTCTTTGAGCAACTTGTGCCTGAACTGTAATCACTGTACAAGCATTATTTCGCGCATATTTTGAACTCCCGCCAATAAGGCGAGAAAAACAACTTCGAACAGTTTGTTTACAAGCTTATAAGCTGAAATCTCCTGACATCAGTTCTTACATCGTACGGTAAGAACAATTCTTCATTTGCCGAATTAAATGAATCCTCTGATGCTTCGGAAGCTAAAGACTGTTCCGAATCGTAGAAATACTCTTCGGGGGTTTCGCAATCGACGGTAGCATCTTGAGTCCAAATGCTCAAGGAAACGCGACTGAGGTGAGCCTCTGACGTCACAAGCTATTAAA
This sequence comes from Siderastrea siderea, assembly GCA_964030785.1. Lineage (NCBI taxonomy): Eukaryota > Metazoa > Cnidaria > Anthozoa > Scleractinia > Rhizangiidae > Siderastrea > Siderastrea siderea. Next base: position 26,626,866 of record OZ034977.1, on the reverse strand, counting down.
TTGCGCAATCACCCAGGAACACGTTTTCAGTAAGGGCGGACACATTTTCCGCAACTTTGGAGCTAAAAAATATTAGGATGGACGGTTTCTTGTTAAGTTTTCTGGGTAAATATAGACACAACGCGATATTCTACGACAGAATGTGGCGGAAATAAACCTACGAATTTTCATCTCAGTGGCACTTTAAGCTTTATTTAAATAATATACAAATATATATATAGGGGGAGCAGGGATGGCGCAGTGGTGAGAGCGCTCACCTCCCACCAATGTGGCCCGGGTTCGATTCCCGGACCCGGCGTCATATGTGGGCTGAGTTTGTGTTGGTTCTCGACCCTACTCCGAGGGTTTTTCTCCCGGGTCTCCGGTTTTCCACCCTCAGGAAAAACCGACACGCAGCTTATTCGAGCTGGCTGTTGGCTGTGCTCCAACGTCATGCATGGACCGTATAGCGGCTGCCAGCGGCGCCTACACATGCTTTCGGTCCGACCTTGTCGAGCTGCGTCCTTGCTGTACTTTGCTTGGGCGATTAGCGAGACAGTTATTATTATTATTATTATTATTATTATTATTATTATTATTATTATTATTATTATTATGTTTGGGTTTCCGATGGAGAATGTGGTAGACCAGTGTATAAACACCAGCTGAGTTAAAACTGAAGTAACACTGGGTTTTGCTCAAATGCTGCCACAGCCATAAACACTGAAATCCATGCAACATGGAAAAATCTAGATCAGAATGCGCTTATCTTTCGTCCATGCCATCAAGCTACCGACATATGCCAAGTCACGCTATCATAGTATTCTAATTCTCCATGCAGCTCCCAATATCTATCTGATTTTAGTCCCCGCTACATATCCTAACTAATGTTGTCTACCTTCTCCGGCCAAATATCTGCCTGGGAGACTGGGGGAACACTGTAGCCTGACTTGTGGATTTCATAATGTTTCGAATGTACAGACTTCCTTTTACAATATGCTGAATAGGTTAAAACAAATCATCTAACCGTAAACGACGCTCACCCATATGCCAAAGCAAATTCTGAAGTACGGAAAACCAGAATCAAGGACCACGGTAGAGGCGATGCCGAAAGAAAACAATAAAACACCAGTGACGATGTGTACGATGGCAAGAGCCCTCACCATTTTTGTGATATCTGCCATGTTTAATGAAATGGTTAAGCATTTGCAACGTCATTGAGTGGAACCGAAAGGAAATGAAATTTACATGTTTCTTTAAACTTGATTGAGTTCCGTATCAGTGGGCATATATTTAAAATGAACACTGTTTTAAGGGGAGCTTAAAATAAAGTGGATCTTTGCCTAACTTGTTCATAGGGCATGCTTTGGAACGATTGTGGCATTTGGCAATGTTAAACATCAATAGTCGACCGATTTAGTCGACCCACCTGACGATCGATATTTGTTGTATTGTATTGTGTCATCACACAAAGCCATGCGTACAAACTTTATTTAGATTAGGCTTATGGTACAGAGGGATGCTGTGGTGAATACTACGTTACTTGAAATTTTCATGTGGCTTGGCAGTGGTACGTTTATTCCGACATGCAGCTTCAGTGACAGGGAGGAAAAACAGAAAGTGGGTTCGCCAGGCCCACAGCAATCGAAGCTTGTTGCGTTCTTTATGATTAAATGTTAAAAAACGACAGTCTTTGGATTGTGTGATTGGACAGTAACTATGCAGATTTATTAGCAGGAGTTGCAATTTTGCGAAATTAACTTAATTATCATAATTGTTGCCCAATACATTTCAGGAAAATTAACAAAGATTGGCAGCTTTCGCAACCTCCGGGTTCAACAGGGGTTTAAATCTCTCCATTTTTTCAATAATCCAATATGTACTGAGACTTCATGATAGTTTACAAACTTCCAAAACAACGCCTACAGTAGTACACGTTATATCATTAAACGTTAAGAAGCTTAAAACATTGGAAGGGAGAGAAGAGGTCCGGCAAAAATTGATTAAGTTGATTACGCTTAACCTACCTTTTGCTTAGCGTTCGAACACAGCATCGCGCCACTTTGGGTCGTTCTCCTTATTCGTGGGACAGTTTCATTCAACTGTCATTAAAGAGCATTGTTGGTATAATAAGAATAGAGAAGCTTGAATAAAGTGCAACTGCATCATGTTCTGATCACGAAGATAAAATAGAAAAGGTTGCTTCAGTTAAGTTTACGCGTTCCCATTTGAAAGGCTCAAATGGGTGTTCATTTCACCACTGAGTGGTTCCCAGAGAGGAAGCAAGAGGAAAAAGAATGGGCTTATGTGCGGTATAAAACTCACCAGTGACGTCAGAGAGACCTCTTACGTCATTTCGTGACTCAAACGCAAGGTCCTCGTTCTCGATCCCATTGAGCAGCGATTTCAACGTCTCAAGGTCTAAGGGTCGTTGGATCTTTGTGAAGTTCTGGGTCTGTGGGTCCCTAGGTCTCTGGCTATTTGTATCTGTGCGTCGTTTGGTCTCTAAGTCTTTACGTCCCTTGAGACGTTGAAATCCTAGGTCTGTGGCATCGAGAACAGGGACCCTTCCTTTTAAGTCACGAAATGACGTTAGCGGTCTCTTACACCGCACATAAGCCAAAAAAGCCATTTTTGGGGGTAAAATTTACACACAAAGAAGCTACCATCTTTTCCGTTCCCACAGGAGGTCTACTTTTTGTTAATTTTTTTTTCTTGTGAGACTCAAACGTCAGGTGTAATCTTTTCCAGCATAAAAAGACGAAGGACAGCGAAAACCACAAAAATGATTATAGCAAACACGGAAATAAAGAGAGCGGGGAAGTACGTTTTCAATGAAAATGATTATGAAAATGATTGTGACGGTTCTATCTTTTTATTATACGTTTTACAGAGCGCTCGTCAATTGTGCTTTTAAGTTTTTTTTAGACGAATGCTTGCTTTTTCCTTCACAACGTTAATCAAGAAAGCCGCTTACTAATAGTTTTTCTGTGAAACATCACAGTAGTTAACTGATTAACAATTATCTGTTGTTTAAGGCGAATTGTCCGCTGTCCCTGCTGGCCAAGCTCGGAGGTAATCAGTAACTATCGCTCCCGAAAATCTTGGCTGGGGGCTCAACTGAAGGTTTTGCTTCTACTACTGTACGTCTAGTCATTTCAAAGCATCTTCTGCAACGGAAATGAAAAATATCACTTTAGGCCATTTCGTTTTAGCAACAACAGACAACTATCAAATTTCGAACCAGACATTTTAATCACAGAAAAACTTTAATGACGATATTCTAAGGCAAGAATTGATGTCATTGGCTACACATTCAACTCAATAAATAACTAAAAGAAAACGGCTTGGATCATCTGAATAGTGATTAAGTTTATATCCATCCCTCCCAACGTATTGATATTTTGAAATATCGAAAACGACGATCGGGTGCCTTGAGGGCTGATGAAACAGCAACAACGAGTAAAATGTTTCGCTAAAATGTCTTGTAAAATCCCAAAAAGGAGAAATTTTAACTCTGCGTTTCCATATATGACAACGGTGTTTTTTTTGGGGGGGGGGGGGGCGGGGGGGAGGGACAATGGTTTACTCCGGACAATTACATTGCAGGATATCGAGTAGACTTGTCGCAAGTCGGGCTGTTTAGTGTACAAAAGGTTGGTTTTCAAATGATCGCTACTATCTAAAGATCGCTTAATTGATTGCTAGACAAGTGAAGGGATAGTATGGATTATATAGAAGCGTGAGACGCCGCACCTCAGTGAAACAAGGATCGAGCGATTGAATATACTGCAACATAACTCAGTTCTGGTAATAGTGCAACGATTATTGAAAAAAAAAAAGGATTCCTTCCAGTTACTCAGACAAGCTTCTTGGGGTGGCACTTAAACTGGTTTGCATTTACCTGAAAAAACTTACATCTTAATTTGCCTGCACCCGATGGATCGACCTGGCGTGCATGATTTGCTGTAGGCGATGTCAGGAGCTAACTGATGTCCTTGACCAGTAAAAATAATATTCAGGTAAAAAGCTGTTTGCTTTCTCGTTCGTAAGCTTCAGTGTAACAGCCGTAAAATACAAAACTCATGCGCCAACTCCCGCCGAACAATAAAAAAAAAGGAAAAACTGGAAACTAAATTTCGTGTTTTTAGAGACTTGTTATTTTGCTATCGCAGTTATCCTGGTAATAGGCGACAAGTTTCTTTCTAAAAATTGTAAATCGTAGTTCAATTTGCTCAGGACATATGCGACATTTTAAAAGTTTAAAGGTTTTCATGGGTAGCCGCGTAGGAGAGTCATTGACTCTTCGCGACTCTCCCACATGCAAAAATAAGCGTATTAGCAAAACGCGCGAACAATTTAGGTCCAGAGCTCAATTGAGGGTAAGGAAAGAGTAAATTACATCATCATCATCATCATCATCATCATCATCATCATCATCATCATCATCATAGGTAAATATCGATAGGTAAATCCAGCACGAAAATGTTTTCAGAGGACAGTTTTCTTATAAACGCACGTTCCACCCTTTTCTCAGATCATTGCTCACAAAGCATTTATAGAATTCATTTTCCCTTTTTGACTGAACTCCTGTTTCTGGTGTCGTATTCGACTCGCTTCAGGAACAAAGCAGTTGTTTCTGAACGCGATTAAAATAAGCGGCGGTGCAAGGAAAAACATAAACGATTCCCTGCCAAGGGGCCCGTCCACGATAAAAAATAATTCGGTCACAAACTACATGTACCAGCTAACATAGCCAATGGCAGTTTCCTGCCCTGCAGCTCGTTTGTCTAGGTATATACATGTACATCTCCATATTTTTTAAAGCAGGCTGCAGCTGCTCTTAGAAGCTTGAAACAATTTATGTAATATCAAGAACAAACGTTAACTGGCAGAATATGTATCCTCAAAATTCATATATTACATTCGTATACTTGGCGCCGATATTACTCCAATATGATTACGACCACAATCGCTTCAAACTTGTTAAAATTTACAGTTGTATTGAAATTAGTGCTGGGTGACTAGTTGTGCATTTTCTACCTTTTTCTCAGAACGTCATTTGTCGCTTGTTAACGGCTGTATTTCAGCTAAGTTTGAGAGACGTCTTCAACCATTAATAAAACTTTCTTAACTACATGTTTACTTATGACCCTCTCATACTATACACGTCTTTGCTCTAAAACAATGACGCTATGTTGTCTTCTATACATATTTATCTTCTGTTAGCACAGAGATTTCTGCGTTTCAAGAAATGAACAGTCTCTCAACAAAAAAAAATTATAGTCCATGTACAGATCAATACATTTATGTGCCAATTCAATTACTGTTAAGTGATATTTCGTCGTACAAATGTTTTAAAGAAGTATAAAAGTCACTGTGTCTTATAGTGCCTCCGCTATGCTGTCATATTGACATTAAAATTCAATCATATGTTGAAAGCTTTTTAGCACTTAAAATGTATCACAATTCACACAATATCAACAGAAAAGAAAATGCGTACTGTAAAATGGAACAAACAAACGTGCAAAGATTGTCGCGACGTTTTTGTCGCGCAAAGTTTTTTTAAATGTTGAACATTTTCGCTCAATTTGAGTCTGTGGATGCAATCCCACTAAGAAGTTGAACCATTCAAATGAAAGCTATTGAAATTGCTACTATAGAAGGCACCTCCATTAAGCGACTGGCCGGAGTCACTTTTTGCGAAATCCTGATAAGTAGTGAAGGGATATTTTGTGTGAGGTTATCATGCCATTAAGACAATGATTGTGTTAAATGCCCGTTATTTATTTTCAAAAACAAGAATAAATATCTGATGAAAAGCTTTGTGATTAATTGGTTTTTATTGGTCTAACTCTATGTCAAATTCTTCTTTTGTTGAATGCTCCTAACACCAATCGAACTTGAATTTAAAGGTCAAACTGTATTGTAAAATATAAGCGGCCATGGTGGCTATTCGCCAAGTGGACTGTAGGTTGGTAATATAGGGTTCGTAGTGATTATGTACATTTTCGATTCATACATTGTTTATAAACGTTTCTTCCTTTGTTAACTTCTCGAACAAGTCGTCTGACGTGGCTCTAGCCGTGTACCTGGGCTTTTCGAATGCAAACAATGTTTTCTTTTGTAGTCGTGTTTATTTCTCGAATTTAAATTTACTTTGGATAATATTTCTCATGTAGCAGAGAGTCGTAGAATCTGCCAAGTTTCAAGGCGATTGTTATTAGCCTAGTGGTATAGCTGGATGTAATTTGACACCCTTGTTACAGGGGCTTATTATGAGAAAAGTAAATTTTCTGCACGCTCTGTAAATAAATTTCTTTCTCGGATTTGCAAAGGTTCAGTTTGTTAAAATGCATACAAAATTACTGTCAGTTTTACTTATCTCTGTAAGAAATCACCCTTTTCTTTAGAATATGTTTAAATTTTTGTCACTGAAGTTTTTTAGCTTCGGAAAATGTGGATTTGATATATATTCTAAATCTGTCTTTCACCATTTTGCACTGGAATACACACTACGCAACATAATAATTAGCCGGCTATTATCTCAAAGGCTTGCTCACAAGTGTGAGAAAAATAACGTACCCAATGTTCATTCAAACATTGTTTTGTTTTATATTACCTCTTTCCTTTTCTTATTTCTTTTTTCATTCCTTTTTGGCTCATGACATTTTTTGTTAAACCTGGTGTTAAGAACTTTTTTTCTGAATTGTTACGCGGAAGGTAATTGTAGAGTAAGGATTTTTATTCATTTCCGATGCAGCCACTGGTCCTCGAAAGCGGAAATTCCTGGTCTGGTGGTGTTACAGGCGTAGAGATATGCTGTTCGAATATCTTAACCTATCCAGAGTCCTGCAAGATACATGTTCCGGTAGAGAGTTCTGAGATAGAATGATGATCAGATGATGGCTTTGAAGCAATTCTACACAGAAGAAATACAGTTATTGTTGTTGCGTCAACAATTCACTTTGCTTGCGGTGTAATCACTGTAAATAACTACGTTTTTATACTAATTGTGGGGCATTTTCTGGCTTTGTGTTTGTGGTAAGATGCAACTCATTCTTTGGAAGACAGGCCTTCAAGGTGTTGGTTTAGCTGTAAACAGAATATTTGCACGGTTGTACAAAATATATAGCATAACTCATCTTATCAGCAACAGATTTCTTATATTAATGGCGAAATTATTTCATGAATAAATAAATGGAGGAAAACGCCTTGAAAAGTCCGACAAAATGCCCTCAGAAACAGATATTTTAAGCTTTTGAATAAGGTACATATACTGCACAGCTGGGGCGCGAAATATGCTAATAACAAGAATCATTTTTAAAATTTATAATTGACAGTTAAGGCTTCACCTATCGCGAAATGAAATCTTCATGACAACTTTACCTTTCCGATGTTTATCATTTAGGAATTTAGATTTACCTTTGTGTTCGGCACTGTGCCGATATTTTAATAAACAGCTGCAACGGGATCGAAAGATAGTAGTTTGACAAATACTAGGATAAACTTCTCTCTGTTTCGAGCAAACAAATATATACAAGTATTTTATTAAAACGTTCCTGTCCATTATTGTAGTGAAAACCCAGAATGAAATATTTCGACGCTGCCCCTTTTGAAAATTTCGTACGTTTTTTAATGGCCTACCAATGGCATATTGTTAAACAAAGCACGGTATTTATTCCTGAGTATCAAAGATAATAAGAAGCAATCTGTCAATATTAACCTAAACTCCCTATTTTCCATTTAGCAGTTAGCCGATCAAGAAATAAAACATTCTACTGGAAAGAGCGATTTGCATTAATTTTTCTTTTTTTCAAGGATAAAAGAAAGAAGATATTTAGTATCGCGGTTAAGAATTACTAGCATATTTTGCTTAGAGCTAACGGTGAAAATGTGCAGTCGTATTTTCACATGTTACATGTGGCAAGAAAAATGATATATTGTTAGGTGTTTTAAAAGGTTTCTGTTTACTGTACGCTGATAAAGCTTGACAAATGAATGAAAATATTTAAAGGAAAAAACGAGATAAAACGTTTAACACCTGAAGTCCGTTGTGTCCAGCCAGACTGATTTTGTCATCTTTTTGTGAGAACGGTAAAATTGCTTAGTATGCCACTGGAAAGATCTTTCAATCATTATTACAAGGTGAACTTGTAACTCTCTTGGAGAGAACCCCAGATATAAACATTTTTGAAAATTTATTCATAGACCCTGTTGACAACCTACAATTTCTCCGTTTTAGTCTCCAAATTATTATCTAAGAAAAACGAGTCTTACTGTGAGATCATTGCCAAAGAGATTAGCAGTCTTGAGATGAGACTTTTAGTACACGTTTTAAACTGTAATATCTTAATCGAAAATTCTATCCGCCGGACACTCAAATTCATGATATATTTCTTATCCACATGCCTGTAAATTATGTATTAAGAGATTGGCCGAGGATGTTCTATCTGCGTTTTCTTATTTAGCCCTTTAAGCCCCAACATCATTACACAAATTCTCCTTACAAGTCTCCATAGATTTCATTGATTACTAAATGGGAGAACTTTTTCATACATCAAGACAATTCATCTTTGGTGATCATTTGCTAAATTCTCATGACCTGCATGTGTTGTAATACAGTGACAGGGTGAGGAGAAAATTGATGCTGATCACTCCTGGGGCTTTAAGGGTTAGGAAAACGAGCTAAGGGCAAGTGCTTTTCTTTAGTGTGCTTTATGATTGCGAAAACTGAAATGAACTGAGTTTCTACACTCCTTGTTATCTTTTCTCTTTTTTTCCCCCCAAACCTAACATTCCTGTAGGGAACTATTCGTCATGTTTACCTTGTAGTTTTGCCTCGCTCGCGGCTCGTACCTTTTAATAATTAAATGAATAATAATGATAGTTCTTAGGACAAATTTACAAAACCTTAATGCGTTTACAATCCTCAAAAAAGTGAACAATATATACGTCAAAAAGAATAATGAATAACCTAGGCAAACCTAGCCTTAAATAAATGGGTTTTCAAAAGTGACTTGAAATTAGATAGAAAGTCAGCGTTCCTGATTTGGCTTGGCATTGAATTCCTTTACCTTGGTGCGGCAATGGAGAAAGCGCGGTCTCCATAGACCGCCGAGTGTGTTGTAAGGACAGTTAGCAAATTTTCGCTTACGGGGCGCAAACTTTGAGAGGGATTGTACTGTTCTAAGAGACTATCAATGTAAGAAGGCTCCAGGCCATGCAAAGCTTTAAATGTTGCTAATGATACTTAAAAAATTATCCTTTCCCTGACTGGTAGCCAATGTAAATGATGCAAAACAGGAGATATGTGCATGTGCTTAGATCTTACAGCTAAATCTTACAGCTGAATTTTATATGCGCTGTAGCTTTTGTATCTCGGTGGAGGATAGCCCTTAATAAGACCAACGACAAAGAAAAAAAGTTCAGTGCTCCCGTGTTTAAACAAAGTGTTATGTTATGTTATTCTATGTTATGTGTTAAGAATCGTTATCGGTAGCAGCTCGTTGGCAGGCCTTTAAGATCTGAGTTGGTAAAGGATCTAGAGGGCAGAACTTGGAGAGTGCACTAAGGATGGTCTTCCGCACCGTGTCTACGGACATCTCTTTAAATTCAGCTAATGAGGAGTGACAAGTTGAAGAGATACTGACTACTTGCTCCCATGTTCTCAAAGAAAGACAGTCAGATCACTTGTAGGCAATAATTTTCAATTCCTATTCGTCAATTTTGATTACTTTTATACTTTTATTCCTGCATAATTACTTCTAATGTCGATGGCTAGTGCCTTTAATACAAGAATGAAACTATGAGAGGAGAGATCTAGAAGGTTGCGTTGAAGAACGCCTCAGAGCAATTTCAGGGATTGAGTCTAGAAACCGTTGGTCATCACAGAGCTAGACATACCGGAGTAATCAAAGGCTTCTTATGACCTAACTCATGAAGACGCAATGCTCTTAATAAATAGACTGCATGGATACAGGTATGTTTGAGCTCTTGACCAATTTTGAATTAAAGTTTTTATAAATGTTTGTTCATATAAAAAACATTTTCAAGAAGTTTTGACTTTATGCTTGGATCAGAGAAATTTGAAATAGTTTTCGGCGGTCGAGTACGCAAGTATTTTCAGCTGCGAAGGCCGCCATTTTGTTTAGGTATCAAATTTATGTGCCCGTAGTATTAGGTAGTGTTATAATTTCACTGACCTGCACTAGTCAACGAAATTACTGATAAACGTTTACCACGGATCAACCGGCCGACCGACCTACCGAATGTTTCACCTCCTTCCCATAATCAGTTTCCACGCCACGCTTCTGCAGGAGTTAAAGAGCACAGACCCAGGCAATAACGAGTGGTTGAAGTTGAATTTATTTCTAGAGTTTGTTAGGAAATTCCAGTTGACAGAATCACAAGCCTTCTCAAAATCTGTCACTACTTATGAAGAGTTCAAATAAAACGAAACAACTTCCTAAAGACATGTTTCGGCATAACTTATGTCATTTTCAATTTATCGAGTAGGTGAATAAACTAATGCTCTATTTATTCATACTGTTTCAAACCGCTTTGAACTATTACTGTACACTGGCAGAAAAAAACGTTCCACAACTAAGGAAACAAATCCTTAGTTAATTTCAGGAGAATAGAAGCTTCCTAAGGTTTACAGGACAACAAATCTATATAAGAATAACTTTAAGTTGTCTACACAATCTCTTCTGTCGTCTACACAATTTCTTCTACACAAGTCGTCTACACAATCTCTTCCGTTTGTCCCTAAAGTCAACTGTTCCACAAATGGTGATCGCGCCTTCGTTCATGCCGCATCCTTTTTATAGAACTTGTTGCCATTAACTATAAGAACAAGTAGCAGCTTAGCCATTTTTAGAAAGGAACTGAAAACATTTCTTTTTAAGAAAGCTTTTAATTTATGAATAATTATAACTTACGTAAAGCGCTTTTGAATATATTTATAAACTATTAGCGCTATATAAATTTATAATAATAATAATAATAATAATAATAATAATAATAATAATAATAATTATTATTATTATTATTATTAAACACATTGATATCTGAAACGCCCCCAGGCGCACGTGTCGGGCGACGGTACTTGTTCCATTAGTGACGTCACTTATGCAAGATGGAGAAAGCGCCCAAGCGTGTCCAAATGAGAGCAATTACGTGAAATGGGCTAGAGATGGCGCATATGCATTGCAACGTCTTGTTTAAAAGTATTACGTTCTTCTGCATCTTGTGTTTGTTAATACAAGAAATTCTAATGAATGTCCAGCAAATAGAAAAACAAAACAAACATAAAAAACAGCCCGCCTCCCAGAAAAAACAAAAACAAACAAACAACATAAAAGAAAACAACAACAACAACAACAAAAGAAAAGGGAAAGAAAAAGTAAAAGAAAAATCAAGCTTGGTCCACCTTCTTCCCGTTTATAATATTACTTTGTGTGCATGCGCCAAACCAAAATTTCTTTTGTACATATCCTCTGGTATTGGTGCCCTAAAAAGACTTAGGCTATTCGTTTCATTGGATACAGCTAAAAAAGATTTATGATTCCCTCATCCAGCCACATTTTGGTTATTGCCGAACGGTCTGGGATGGCATAAATAACCAATTAACTGAAAAGCTTCAGAAACTCAAACATCGTGCTGCCAGGGTCATAACGAAATCTAGCTATGAAGTTAGTTCTTCTCCTCCTCTGGACGCACTTGGGTGGGAACAGTTGATCTCCAACCGACAAAAGCACAAGGCCATCAGGGTTTAAGCCTCCGCAATATGTTTGCAAATTCAATAATTATGGCTTAAGAATCTCGACAAACAAACTTATATTGCCTAAGCCTAAAACGGAGTACCTGAAGCGCAGCTTCTCCTACAGTGGTGCCGCTTCATGGAATTCTCTACCACAGGATCTTAAGGAATGTAACTCTCCGGGGGTTTTCAAAAACAAGGTGAAAGCTTACTTTTCTTCTTTGTGCTCCCACACGGCAATCATGTAAATCAGTTGATTTTTGTCGCGTAGATTAGGATATTTTGGTATAGTTTTTTAGCATATTTGTCTGATGATCTCCCGTGTATAAATAATAAATAAAAAATAATAAAAAGTAAATAATTTGTCCCAGAGTGACAGGAATGTCTCGATGTCAACTTGAAAGTAAAGGTTTGGGCAGTTTGTCTGCATTGCATGCAGACGGCAGCCAAAAAACAGATTTAGTAGCTTCAAACGGATTTTTTTTCGCGAAAAATCCAGTAGTCAATGGGTTAATGAGAACCGCATCGCATTTGCATGCACTTTTTGCGCCATCTATTTGAATTACGGACGGAGACGGAGAATCAGTTTGTCAGTTAAACTTGGCGACAATTCGTTAGCAATCTTTTCGATATTTGAACATTTTTGTTCTGACCGACGACCCATTCTGACCCTCATCGACACCACATGTACGCCTATCGTCTGTAGAGGAGTTACACATAAGTCGTAGCAACATAGTTACTGGTAGTAGCAATTATGACCTCTGGAAGCTGGCCTTCCTCATCTTTCGATTCTTGGACGGTTTTAATGTTACCGCCTGCTTGCGCTGCAACAGCTACAGGGGCACTACGGCCAATTCTTCGCTGGTTCAGGGCGGAACCAGTTGTGCTGGCAGAATTCACCCTTTGTCGTCTCTGGTACTTCAAATAAGAAAAGAAGTGTTTTATTGGCAATCAGTCATATAATGGCACACGATTTGTCTGAAATCCATATAATTAACTTATGAGCGGAGCTCCTGCGCAGGCCTGCTTTTGTGGAGTATCACTGTCACGAAATGGTTAACTGTAGGTAAATCAACCATATTGCCAAGAAAAGCAGGCTGTTTTTTATCATTATAGTTCATTTTAGTTAATTAAAACAGCAGGGTTTGGATTTTGGACGTTCTAATAGAAAACTGGTAGAAAACTAAAGTGTGTACCCCGTAGGATGTACTTTCATAGACCTGACCCCAAGGTATTCCGATCGAAAAGTCCGAAGCGTTAACCGTTACACTACTGCGACCCCACGAACAAAAAAATTAAACACAAGTTTACCCTCCCTGTGAAAGTGTGTGTCATTTACACGTAAAGTATCTCTTTGGGGGGTTTACGTGGGATACTCTCGGTTTTATTCGTAAAAAAGATGGCTTACCTGTTGTTGTGGAATTCTGTGACTACACCATAGTGTTATCTTAGAAGCCCAGATTCCAATGACAAACGCAACAACACCGAGAATCAATATGATTACTTCAAAAGCAAGTTCTGCATCATTTTCAATACCATATGACCTATGATAAATTCTAATTTCAATGCTGACGAAGAACGTAATGACTACACCTAATGCAGCAGACACAATGGAGGAGAGCACGAAGGCACAAGCCTGCAGAGCAATTGAATAAAAAGAGGAGAAAATAAAAAGTCAAAAAAATATTAAAGTTTCTATAATCTCAATGAGATCACTGGTTGCAGTCAGGGCGTAGCCCTTATAGAGGTGCACCAGGTAAGTATATTGCATGCTAACTAGCCTGACAGGTAAGTAACCGGCCTCCTTTTTTCAGTAATCTCGGTAATCTCGAGGGTAGCATTCGACTTAATGATTGAATTACAAAAAAGTCAATCCACAAGGTCTCAGTGGGACTCGCGTAAGACGAAATCGGTAAACGGTAAACATGTTTTGCTTAGTTTTGCAGTTTTACAATGTAGGCTTTGCCTCAGTGTGAAGAGAAGAACAGAAGGGGGAAAAATTTGCAAGGCATAGTATTCATAGCCTTCTTTTAGGTCTACCTTTTCTTCATATTAGAAGAATGAAGAAAAGGAAAAAGGATAAATTATAGAATACAGAGCCACTTATTTGCATGCCCCGGATTAAAAAAAAGCCTATTGTGAGATGGCTCCTTCTACAAAGAGTTTCGACACACGTAAAAGAGGTGGATTGGGAGTGATTTAGAATATTCGGCCACTTATTTACATATCTCTCAACGCTTTAAAAAACGAGGTATATAGAAACAAAAGTATCCATTCAAATTCAATGAAATGCAAATAGGTTACCGGGTATGGCTAAAATCTAGCCGTGGACTGAAGTGGACCTGCATACTATAGTTACTCAACGCTTTTGCTAATGCTCGTTACTGAGTTAGATCTAAAGAATGCCCACCAAAAAACTGTTTCCATGAACCGGCTATTTTGACTGGTTGATACAAATGGTGCATGTCTCTCTTTTGTGTTATTTGTAATTATCCTATGAGGGGACTAAAGCGAGGGGAATTTGGCAAGGAAGTCAATGCCACCACCAGTTTTTTTTACACTGTTGGAATTGTCAGGGTCTATTTAAAATAGGAAAAAGGAAAACAAAGGAAATCGAGCCAACTTAGAAACCTGCTGTCTAAAATCTATCGTCAGGAACGCGAAATGCAATTTCAACCCTTTAGAAAACTTCCTCCTTTGAGGACGGTGCCTCCTTTTGTTACTGCGCATACGTTCTGCGCATCTTGGGATATTCGGGTTTCTTAAGGAATTTGCCCCCTAATACAACAACATTTTTGCGCAGTTTAGTGACTATGTGGAAAAAGCAGATCTTAGTAAGAGCTATCAGAATCCAGAATGAAAATGGGGGGTAACCACGCATTTTTCAGAGATAATTGAGCTTAAATTTGGAAAGAAATTGCCATACATTCTTTGTATTTAAACGCTTTTTTAGAATTATGGTTGCTTAATTATATCTGAAAAATGCGTGGTTATCCACATTTTTCTTTTTAGATTCCAATTACCCTTGCTAAGATCTACTTTTTCCCCATAGTCATAACCTTTGCAAAACTACATCTCTATTAGGAGGCACCGTCCTTAAGACGTTCCGTCTGAGTGAAGACGTTTCCTCAAAATCTGAATCTCAAAACTGAGACCTCAAAACTGAACAGAACAAAAGGTCATAAAGGCAAGGTTACCCAAACGAGAATATATACCACCAGTAAAGAGTATATACCACAAGTAAAGTGGTTGCCATGGAAACTTTCATCAGTTACCGAGAACAAAAACATGAAAACGCCCACTTAGAGGTTTGTTGAACTCTCGTTGGATCCCTTTCAAATGTTTGAAATCAGCGCAAGCACTTGTTTAGCCCACTTCCCCTCAGCTAATTAAGAATAGAGGTGTTTATCTAGATTTCACTAACAAAAGCATCGCTGGAAAAAGTTCTTTCTGTGCGACTGCCAGGAATGCCAAGTCCTCCTGTGATACACATCTGCAACAGAACCATAGTTAAGGTCACGTTATAGCAATCGAGCTATATTCAAAAACAGGTTATTGTAATGTAGATCACAATATCTACTTATTTAATCGGGCACATTTTTCTATTCGAGACCATGCACTTCACGTTGACTGCGGTTGCATTTAGGCGAACATTAATTCCTGACACTTCAGTGTTTCTAATACCTAATCGCCCTATTCTTCGATGGCATACCCCTCGAGTTTGGTCGAACCGTAGTTTTTATAGTTTGTAAATGCTCATGGCAAGGCCAAGCTAGCCTGATATGCCGCCGAAATGGTACAAAATGGTAGGATTCGCTGACTTCGGTACCCGAACCTCACTGAATTTCTTAATCCGAACAAGAGTTTTCTGAAGCTAAGGTGTTTCGATACAGTTTTTTGGGGACCAGACCTAACCTTTTTGAATCGGCTCTTAGACAGTCTTCTCCTTGTCAGATCAACGTGAAATTTGCGATACTTGTTGGTTTTGGATTGATCTTTAGTTGGGCGATGTAGCAGCTGTCGTAAGGTCTTCCACTACTAGTCCGCTAAACAATAGAACAAACAAAAGAAACAAAGAACGAGACGTAAAAACAATAGAGCTGCTACAAATAGCGGTCCAATGAAAATACAAGCTTTTGAGAGGTGCTACACTACCGCTTTAGTTGGTTTGCATTTTGTAAAAATCGATATTTCCATGACAACGAAAAACAAAAATCCTCGAAAACAGTAAAATTGAAATTTTGCGCGATCCAGATTTCACTTTGAAAAGCAAATACCAACATCTTAAACTGTGGTTTATGGCAAACAAAATGTACAAGAACCAGTTGTACCCTTGTACCCTTGCAAGTTAACGTCACTAAATCACGAAACCACGAAACATTGAAAGGAGACACCGAAACAGTCATTTATTTTTTTCAAACAGCGATACAGCCTTTTTATGCAAGGACGTTGGTTACGGCTTCTTTGTAAGTGTCACAAGGTTGGAGAAATCACTCTGAATGATCCAGGTACGAAGAGGTTTATTTTTTTCTAGCTCAAAAGTACATAGTAATTACTTGTGAGTCACCAAAATGATTCACATTCTCGTCCACAGAGCTACGCGGCGAGGCTTTAATTCCGTCTCATGTAGCTCTGGTAACGGCCAAAATTTTATTTATTTTTTGATTGGCCGATTCAAACTGTATGCACAATAACGTTAAAATTGTTTGACTTCTACGCATAACGTTTTATTTCAGTGCAGTTGAATTAATCAGCGAATTAATTAATATATTGACTTGATCAATTTCCGCGCAAAGAATGTGGCTTAGGGCAGATAAAGCGACCAAAATTTTGCTGTTTGGTTAAGCATGTAAGAATGCACCTGCTAAATTTCAAAGTGTTAGAGATTGTCGCTAAAAGCAGCAATTCTTTTATCGCTACAGCATTTTCTACAAAACTTCAGCTTGTCCATAAATAAACTTGTAGTCTTGTAGCAGGGGGGGGGGGTCGCACAACCCACTGCTTTGAAAAGGTTTGAAAGCGGATTTTGATGGAACTTGACCCCCGGAACAATGCCTCGTAGTTGGTGGAGTCGAATTGTGGCATAGGTGTTTGAGTTAAGGGGAGGTTTTACAAGTACTGTACAATAGCCAACTGTACAATATCGTGGGATATTTGTACTCGTTTCGCTCGCTTTCTGTACGATAACTAATACAGATGGATGATAAAACTCACATTTAAGCTTTATTTAAATAATATACAAATATGTATATAGGGGGAGCAGGGATGGCGCAGTGGTGAGAGCTCTCACCTCCCACCAATGTGGCCCGGGTTCGATTCCCGGACCCGGCGTCATATGTGGGCTGAGTTTGTGTTGGTTCTCGACCCTGCTCCGAGGGTTTTTCTCCCGGGTCTCCAGTTTTCCACCCTCAGGAAAAACCGACACGCAGCTTATTCGAGCTGGCTGTTGGCTGTGCTCCAAGGTCATGCATGGACCGTATAGCGGCTGCCAGCGGCGCCTACACATGCTTTCGGTCCGACCTTGTCGAGCTGCGTCCTTGCTGTACTTTGCTTGGGCGATTAGCGAGACAGTTATTATTATTATTATTATTATTATTATTATTATTATTATTATTATTATTATTGTTATTATTATTATTATGTTTGGGTTTCTGATGGAGAACGTGGTAGACCAGTGTATAAACACCAGCTGAGTTAAAACTGAAGTAACACTGGGTTTTGCTCAAATGCTGCCACAGCCATAAACACTGAAATCCATGTAACATGGAAAAATCTAGATCAGAATGCGCTTATCTTTCGTCCATGCCATCAAGCTACCGACATATGCTAAGTCACGCTATCATAGTATTCTAATTCTCCATGCAGCTCCCAATATCTATCTGATTTTAGTCCCCGCTACATATCCTAACTAATGTTGTCTACCTTCTCCGGCCAAATATCTGCCTGGGAGACTGGGGGAACACTGTAGCCTGACTTGTGGATTTCATAATGTTTCGAATGTACAGACTTCCTTTTACAATATGCTGAATAGGTTAAAACAAATCATCTAACCGTAAACAACGCTCACCCATATGCCAAAGCAAATTCCCAAATACGGAAAACCAGAATCAAGGACCACGGTAGAGGCGATGCCGAAAGAAAACAATAAAACACCAGTGACGATGTGTACGATGGCAAGAGCCCTCACCATTTTTGCGATATCTGCCATGTTTAATGAAATGGTTAAGCATTTGCAACGTCATTGAGTGGAACCGAAAGGAAATGAAATTTACATGTTTCTTTAAACTTGATTGAGTTCCGTATCAGTGGGCATATATTTAAAATGAACACTGTTTTAAGGGGAGCTTAAAATAAAGTGGATCTTTGCCTAACTTGTTCATAGGGCATGCTTTGGAACGATTGTGGCATTTGGCAATGTTAAACATCAATAGTCGACCGATTTAGTCGACCCACCTGACGATCGATATTTGTTGTATTGTATTGTGTCATCACACAAAGCCATGCGTCCAAACTTTATTTAGATTAGGCTTATGGTACAGAGGGATGCTGTGGTGAATACTACGTTACTTGAAATTTTCATGTGGCTTGGCAGTGGTACTTTTTTCCGACATGCAGCTTCAGTGACGGGGAGGAAAAACAGAAAGTGGGTTCGCCAGGCCCACAGCAAAGTGATCGAAGCTTGTTGCGTTCTTTATGATTAAATGTTAAAAAACGACAGTCTTTGGATTGTGTGATTGGACAGTAACTATGCAGATTTATTAGCAGGATTTATTATCATAATTGTTGCCCAATACATTTCAGGAAAATTAACAAAGATTGGCAGCTTTCGCAACCTCCGGGTTCAACAGGGGTTTAAATCTCTCCATTTTTTCAATAATCCAATACGTACTGAGACTTCATGATAGTTTACAAACTTCCAAAACAACGCCTACAGTAGTACACGTTATATCATGAAACGTTAAGAAGCTTAAAACATTGGAAGGGAGAGAAGAGGTCCGGCAAAAATTGAGTAAATTGATTACGCTTAACCTACCTTTTGCTTAGCGTTCGAACACAGCATCGCGCCACTTTGGGTCGTTCTCCTTATTCGTGGGACAGTTTCCCTCAACTGTCATTAAAGAACATTGTTGGTATAATAAGAATAGAGAAGCTTGAATAAAGTGCAACTGCATCATGTTCTGATCACGAAGATAAAATAGAAAAGGTTGCTTCAGTTAAGTTTACGCGTTCCCATTTGAAAGGCTCAAATGGGTGTTCATTTCACCACTGAGTGGTTCCCAGAGAGGAAGTAAGAGGAAAAAGAATGGGCTTATGTGCGGTATAAAACTCACCAGTGACGTCAGAGAGACCTCTAACGTCATTTCGTGACTCAAACGCAAGGTCCTCGTTCTCGATCCCATTGAGCAGCGATTTCAACGTCTCAAGGTCTAAGGGTCGTTGGATCTTTGTGAAGTTCTGGGTCTGTGGGTCCCTAGGTCTCTGGCTATTTATATCTGTGCGTCGTTTGGTCTCTAAGTCTTTACGTCCCTTGAGACGTTGAAATCCTAGGTCTGTGGCATCGAGAACAGGGACCCTTCCTTTTAAGTCACGAAATGACGTTAGCGGTCTCTTACACCGCACATAAGCCAAAAAAGCCATTTTTTGGGGTAAAATTTACACACAAAGAAGCTACCATCTTTTCCGTTCCCACAGGAGGTCTACTTTTTGTTAATTTTTTTTTTCTTGTGAGACTCAAACGTCAGGTGTAATCTTTTCCAGCATAAAAAGACGAAGGACAGCAAAACCACAAAAATGATTATAGCAAACACGGAAATAAAGAGAGCGGGGAAGTACGTTTTCAATGAAAATGATTATGAAAATGATTGTGACAGTTCTATCTTTTTATTATACGTTTTACAGAGCGCTCGTCAATTGTGCTTTTAAGTTTTTTTAAGACGAATGCTTGCTTTTTCCTTCACAACGTTATGAATGTAGTTTTCTGTTTGTTTTAATAATCTGTTGTTCGTGTTCAACATTGGATTTTATCTACATGAAATTACAAATTTTAAAGCTTTACTTATTAAACTTGCACCAAAATGGAAAGGGACTACGCTATTTACAAGCAAATTCTCTTTCTGTGTTTACCAGGTGAAATCCATTTAGTAGCGGAGCCAGCGCGCTAGCGCGTCAGCGTAGCTCCATTGCTAAGGAAATTTAGTAATCTATCAAGCCAAGAAATTTTGGTAGTGACGTAATAGTCACGTGACCGTCCGTCCGTCCGTACGTACGTCCGTCCGTCCGCACCACAGGGTTAGCAATACACTTCATACACTGGATATAACCCTGTGCTGAATCCCATGTGTTTTTGGCGCGAAATCGCATATTGACCCGCGTTGTAGCAAAACAAGCAAAGACAACACAAGTCAAAAACAAATTTGTTAATGGAAAAAAAAGTTCAAAAGAATACTCAGTTGTCTTTTTGGTGGAAGGGGAAAAGTTCAATTTAGCCGAAAAAAATTAGGCGATAAAGTTCAGGCGAAAAGTTCCAATTTGCCTTGTCGGTTCTGTTCGAACTCGGTCGGCACACCGCTTGAGTTCGCAGCTTTTCGCAGCGGTTTCGACGCCAAATATAGAAGAGCGAGTGTTTTTTGTTTTTTTCTGTCCATAACCATGGTTTTTACGGCGTTCCGAACACATTTTGCCAGGAAAAACACCAGCATTTTCATGCTGATAGGCAGCTTGTCACGAAGAAAGAAATAAGTATTAAAATTAACTTAACAAATGTCATTAAACGCTCATGGCCAAGTGGACAAATATTGAGCTTCATACGCCGACGACCCGGGTTCGGCTCCCACCGACGGGAGAAATTTTTTTCTTTTGTTTTTTCTTTTGTTTTTCGTTTTTTTTTTAATTTAACGACTTGAATGAGAGTATTTTCACAAATTAAAAACTGCCAGCAAAAAAACAAACAAACAAACAAAACAAACAAAACAAAAAAGGGGGGCTCCGCTTTTAGGCTTGGCTAAATCTATTTATTAAAAACTGGACTAGGTATATTGGATTTCTAGCATTTTGATTGGCTCAACGGAGCTAGGCTATCAGCTCATATACCTGCTCCGACCAAATATGGTCAATGAACACTCAACAACAAAATGAACAAATGAGCTGAAAGTTTTTTCCTCGCGAGCAACCCGGCGAGAAAAATGGACGAGAAAAATCACTTGCCAGCAAATTTAAATTAAGCAGAAATTGCAGCAACGTCACCAACAAGCATCACCAACAGCGTCGTCTAACACAAGTCAAAATTGTTTGAAGAAACTGTGCAGAAATAGAAATTTAAGCATTAAGCGTTGTGTTTACAATTAATTTCTTTCATCGATCGTCACGTCGATCATTGAAATTGAGCAAACGGTAGGTATTATCAGAAAGGATTTCCACTTCAAAATATCAAGACAAGACATAAAATAAAACACAATGAAATGGGGCTGGAGCATTTAATAAAAATTATCACACATTCATGGTGAGTCGGTGCGAAAATCATGAAGTAGTCTAAACAAGTGCTAAAAAAATACAGCTACAAACTACCAAGAAGGAAGGAAGGGCGAGATTCTTTTTCGGCTTTAACATGCAAAATCAGGACACTGGTTTACCTGCACTTGTTGTAGCTCTGTGTTCCAACAGGTCCAAATGCTCAGATAGAAATTGGATGCCATGTAAACGGAGTTGAATCGCTTTTCCAGTTGTTTGAATGTTGTTTTTACCATTCCGTCCGCAACCTCTAAACCGAGAACAACTGCATTTTGCGCTTTGCGTTTAACAAACTATGATGGTGAATTCTAATGTTCCTCGCTACAGTAATCTTGCTTCTGAGCTGCATAGAAAATACCTTTTCAAGTTCAACTGTTCAAATTTGTTCTGTCTTCAGTTCGATCAAACACGCACATGATGGCTCCGTTGTGCGAACAGATTACAAACTTGTTCAGTTTCAACTCCAGCAGCTAAATGGTGAAATTGTACAGCTTCAATCCGCTTTGAAAGATGATTACAACAATGTTCAGGAAAAATCAAACATGTACCATATTTCAGAGCCAATAATTAGAAGATTTTTTTCCAAAACGTGTGCTACTTTGTTCACTTTCGAGCAGTTTTCATTGATTCATTCAGCTTTGCAATGAAACGGTGCAACACTTCGCAAGGTTTTGGCGCCTTTTTCGTTCAGTCATGTGATCGATTCTTGTTCCGCTTAAATTTCTTTTCTCATTTTTCCCGTTCTTTCTGATTTTGTTTTTAATAGTGGTTAAGTTTTTAATATAACAATTATTCTACTCGGGCTTGCTGGATATCAAATGATTATAACCAACTCGGCGCTACGCGCCTCGTTGGTTATCTATCATTCGATATCCAGCGCGCCCTCGTAGAATAATTGTTAATTATTAAAAACTGGACTAGGTATATTGGATTTCTAGCATTTTGATTGGCTCAACGGAGCTAGGCTATCAGCTCATATACCTGCTCCGACCAAATATGGTCAATGAACACTCAACAACAAAATGAACAAATGAGCTGAAAGTTTTTTCCTCGCGAGCAACCCGGCGAGAAAAATGGACGAGAAAAATCACTTGCCAGCAAATTTAAATTAAGCAGAAATTGCAGCAACGTCACCAACAAGCATCACCTACAGCGTCGTCTAACACAAGTCAAAATTGTTTGAAGAAACTGTGCAGAAATAGAAATTTAAGCATTAAGCGTTGTGTTTACAATTAATTTCTTTCATCGATCGTCACATCGATCATTGAAATTGAGCAAACGGTAGGTATTATCAGAAAGGATTTCCACTTCAAAATATCAAGACAAGACATAAAATAAAACACAATGAAATGGGGCTGGAGCATTTAATAAAAATTATCACACATTCATGGTGAGTCGGTGCGAAAATCATGAAGTAGTCTAAACAAGTGCTAAAAAAATACAGCTGCAAACTACCAAGAAGGAAGGGAGGGCGAGATTCTTTTTCGGCTTTAACATGCAAAATCAGGACACTGGTTTACCTGCACTTGTTGTAGCTCTGTGTTCCAACAGGTCCAAATGCTCAGATAGAAATTGGATGCCATGTAAACGGAGTTGAATCGCTTTTCCAGTTGTTTGAATGTTGTTTTTACCATTCCGTCCGCAACCTCTAAACCGAGAACAACTGCATTTTGCGCTTTGCGTTTAACAAACTATGATGGTGAATTCTAATGTTCCTCGCTACAGTAATCTTGCTTCTGAGCTGCATAGAAAATACCTTTTCAAGTTCAACTGTTCAAATTTGTTCTGTCTTCAGTTCGATCAAACACGCACATGATGGCTCCGTTGTGCGAACAGATTAAAAACTTGTTCAGTTTCAACTCCAGCAGCTAAATGGTGAAATTGTACAGCTTCAATCCGCTTTGAAAGATGATTACAACAATGTTCAGGAAAAATCAAACATGTACCATATTTCAGAGCCAATAATTAGAAGATTTTTTTCCAAAACGTGTGCTACTTTGCTCACTTTCGAGCAGTTTTCATTGATTCATTCAGCTTTGCAATGAAACGGTGCAACACTTCGCAAGGTTTTGGCGCCTTTTTCGTTCAGTCATGTGATCGATTCTTGTTCCGCTTAAATTTCTTTTCTCATTTTTCCCGTTCTTTCTGATTTTGTTTTTAATAGTGGTTAAGTTTTTAATAAAACAATTATTCTACTCGGGCTTGCTGGATATCAAATGATTATAACCAACTCGGCGCTACGCGCCTCGTTGGTTATCTATCATTCGATATCCAGCGCGCCCTCGTAGAATAATTGTTAAATATTATTACTATTAGGCACACTATTTTTCATTTTTAAGTAGCTTAAAAATTAGCCTAGATGCGCACTATCTATGAATATCTAGAATACTAAGAATCGAATATTTGAAAACACGGACGGAAACGCAACAAAATTAAAATCAAGAAAGCCGCTTACTAATAGTTTTTCTGTGAAACATCACAGTAGTTAACTGATTAACAATTATCTGTTGTTTAAGGCGAATTGTCCGCTGTCCCTGCTGGCCAAGCTCGGAGGTAATCAGTAACTATCGCTCCCGAAAATCTTGGCTGGGGGTTTAACTGAAGGTTTTGCTTCTAGTACTGTACGTCTAGTCATTTCAAAGCATCTTCTGCAACGGAAATGAAAAATATCACTTTAGGCCATTTCGTTTTAGCAACAACAGACAGCTATCAAATTTCGAACCAGACATTTTAATCACAGAAAAACTTTAATGACGATATCCTAAGGCAAGAATTGATGTCATTGGCTACACACTCAACTCAATAAATAACTAAAAGAAAACGGCTTGGATCATCTGAATAGTGATTAAGTTTATATCCATCCCTCCCAACGTATTGATATTTTGAAATATCGAAAACGACGATCGGGTGCCTTGAGGGCTGATGAAACAGCAACAACGAGTAAAATGTTTCGCTAAAATGTCATGTAAAATCCCAAAAAGGAGAAATTTTAACTCTACGTTTCCATATATGACAACGGTGTTTTTGGGGGGCTATGTACCAGCTAACATAGCCAATGGCAGTTTCCTGCCCTGCAGCTCGTTTGTCTAGGTACATACATGTACATCTCCATATTTTTTAAAGCAGGCTGCAGCTGCTCTAAGAAGCTTGAAACAATTTATGTAATATCAAGAACAAACGTTAACTGGTAGAATATGTATCCTCAAAATTCATATATTACATTCGTATACTTGGCGCCGATATTACTCCAATATGATTACGACCACAATCGCTTCAAACTTGTTAAAATTCACAGTTGTATTGAAATTAGTGCTGGGTGACTAGTTGTGCATTTTCTACCTTTTTCTCAGAACTTCATTTGTCGCTTGTTATCGGCTGTATTTCAGCTAAGTTTGAGAGACGTCTTCAACCATTAACAAAACTTTCTTAACTACATGTTTACTTATGACCCTCTCATACTATACACGTCTTTGCTCTAAAACAATGACGCTATGCTGTCTTCTATACACATTTATCTTTTGTTAGCACAAAGATTTCTGCGTTTCAAGAAATGAACAGTCTCTCAACAAAAAAAAAATTATAGTCCATGCACAGATCAATACATTTACGTGCCAATTCAATTATTGTTAAGTGATATTTCGTCGTACAAATGTTTTAAAGAAGTATAAAAGTCACCGTGTCTTATAGTGCCTCCGCTATGCTGTCATATTGACATTAAAATTCAATCATATGTTAAAAGCTTTTTAGCACTTAAAATGTATCACAATTCACACAATATCAACAGAAAAGAAAATGCGTACTGTAAAATGGAACAAACAAACGTGCAAAGATTGTCGCGACGTTTTTGTCGCGCAAAGTTTTTTTAAATGTTGAATATTTTCGCTCAATTTGAGTCTGTGGATGCAATCCCACTAAGAAGTTGAACCATTCAAATGAAAGCTATTGAAATTGCTACTATAGAAGGCACCCCCATTAAGCGACTGACCGGAGTCACTTTTTGCGAAATCCTGATAAGTAGTGAAGGGATATTTTGTGTGAGGATATCATGCCATTAAGACAATGATTGTGTTAAATGCCCGTTATTTATTTTCAAAAACAAGAATAAATATCTGATGAAAAGCTTTGTGGTTAATTGGTTTTTATTGGTCTAACTCTATGTCAAATTCTTCTTTCGTTGGTTTCTCCTAACACCAATCGAACTTGAATTTAAAGGTCAAACTGTATTGTAAAATATAAACGGCCATGGTGGCTATTCGCCAAGTGGACTGTAGGTTGGTAATATAGGGTTCGTAGTGATTATATACATTTTCGATTCATACATTGTTTATAAACGTTTCTTCCTTTGTTAACTTCTCGAACAAGTCGTCTGACGTGGCTCTAACCGTGTACTTGGACTTTTCGAATGCAAACAATGTTTTCTTTTGTAGTCGTGTTTATTTCTCGAATTTAAATTTACTTTGCATAATATTTCTCATGTAGCAGGGAGTCGTAGAATCTGCCAAGTTTCAAGGCGATTGCTATTAGCCTAGTGGTATATCTGGATGTAATTTGACACCCTTGTTACAGGGGCTTATTATGAGAAAAGTAAATTTTCTGTACGCTCTGTAAATAAATTTCTTTCTCGGATTTGCAAAGGTTCAGTTTGTTAGAATGCATACAAAATTACTGTCAGTGTTACTTATCTCTGTAAGAAATCACCCTTTTCTTTAGAATATGTTTAAATTTTTGTCACTGAAGATTTATAGCTTCGGAAAATGTGGATTTGATACGTATTCTAAATCTGTCTTTCACCATTTTGCACTGGAATACACACTACGCAACATAATAATTAGCCAGCTATTAGAGCGGTTTTCAATTGAGTGTCGAAAGTAATTCGTGTTTTGCTTTGGTTTTGCTTTACTTCGCTCTGTGATTGGTTAAAACCTTTCGCGCCACTTTCTCGACCAATCAGGAGTAAAACTCAAACCAATCAGTCGCGACTTGCTCGCGCTCGCACGCGTTTTCCCGCGCTTGACGCCGGTTACATGTACTTGCTTTGAGTTCTGATTGGTTCATTGGGTAATTTGTGTTTGTTGTGATTGGCTGGGGTAATTACTTTGGTTTTGGTTTTACGACACTCATTTGAAAAGCGCTCTATCTCAAAGGCTTGCTTACAGGTGTGAGAAAAGTAACGTACCCAATGTTCATTCAAACATTGTTTTCTTTTATATTACCTCTTTCCCTTTCTTATTTCTTTTTTCATTCTTTTTTGGCTCTTGACATTTTTTGTTAAACCTGGTGTTAAGAACTTTTTTCTGAATTGTTTACAAGGAAGGTAATTGTAGAGTAAGGATTTTTATTCATTTCCGATGCAGCCACTGGCCCTCGAAAGCGGAAACTCTTGGTCTGGTTGTGTTACAGGCGTAGAGATGTGCTGTTCGAAAATCTTTACCTATCCAGAGTCCTGCAAGAATCATGTTCTGGTAGAGAGTTTTGAGATAGAATGATGATGACTTTGATGCAATTCTACACAGAAGAAATACAGTTATTGTTGTTGCGTCAACAATTCACTTTGCTTGCGGTGTAATCACTGTAAATAATTACGTTTTTATACTAATTGTGGTGCATTTTCTGGCTTTGTGTTTGTGGTAAGATGCAACTCATTCTCTAGAAGACAGGCCTGTGTTGGTTTAGTTG
Organism: Siderastrea siderea; assembly: GCA_964030785.1. NCBI lineage: Eukaryota > Metazoa > Cnidaria > Anthozoa > Scleractinia > Rhizangiidae > Siderastrea > Siderastrea siderea. Next base: position 26,599,940 of record OZ034977.1, on the reverse strand, counting down.
TAAACAGAATATTTGCACGGTTGTACAAAATATATAGCATAACTCATCTTATAATGACTTACCCTTCTTGGGACAGCAACAGATTTCTTATATTAATGGCGAAATTATTTCATGAACAAATAAATGGACAGAAACACATTGAAAAGTCCGACAAAATGCCCTCAGAAACCGGCAAGGACTTGGCAAGGGGTGCTGATCAACTTCCAAAACGGAATTGACTGTCACTTTGTAATCCCCACAAACTCTTACTGAATTGTCAGACTTAACCACAGAGACTATTGGTGCCGCTCACTCTGAGTGGCGGACCTTTTTAAGTACCCCATGCTTTCTAAGCGGTCTAATTCTTGATCAAAAGCTCCCTTTAAGGCATGCGGAGCTGGGCGCAGTTTAAAGAATTTTGCTGTCGAGTCAGGTTTTACAAACCTGTTCTTCCAGGCCTCCTCTGACATGATTGACACAGACGCCCCAGTATCAAATTCCATGGGACAGGCCTCGCCATTCACTTTCACTGAGTTTACAGTGGACGGCTCGGTCTCTTCTTGACTGATCTGAAACAATCTGAACTCTTCGTTTGAATCTTCCGAGCGGTCGTCTCCCTCTATTCACGGGACCGACTGCTTTTTCCTGTCCTGCTCTGACCGTGATCCATGGGCGTGCCCACTGGGCGGTGGGGGTGTTTTCCTTTTTGCAAACTCTGGCGATGTGCCCTTTTCCTTTGCAGCCCCGACATGATTCATCTTTAAATCGGCATTTTTGCGGGATGTGGTCCTCACCACAACGGAAACATGGCTTTGTCTACTTGGAAGGTTCTCGCGGATGCTGTGGCCTTACGTAATTTATCTCGCCATCTGCGGGTGCATTCCTGAAAGTGTTGGCTTGCTTTTCAGCCACTTCCATTGCCAGCAGGTAATTTTTCTCTTAATTGAGACAATTCGTCATTTTTAATCAAAAAGAATACTTCATTAGAATTAGTCACAATCACTACTAGACACCGGCGAACCGTTAGGCAATACCCAACAAAATGCTGGAGATTCACATGCCATGGTCTGCATCTAATGTAGGGGAGAGTAGCAATACTCATTGTTACTTCATGCCACAGAACTTGTTTTAAGATTATTTGTCAGAGAAAGTAACTTTTTAAATTCTCTGGTGTAGATGCTGGAGCAAAGGAAATTGGTCAAAGGTTTACTGAAAAATAGTTCACACCCTGTTCATGTGTTATTTCGAGCTATTATGGGGACTAATAGAGTATTTTAGTTATTTTAGGTGTTTTCTCTGCTTTTTGGGGCATTTTATCCGTACGAAAACAATAAGTTTTGATTGCCAGTTGTAGTACCACTGCCGAGCCAAGTACTATAGGATTGAACGTCCCTATAGCTCGAAAACAGAGCTGTGATTTTTCTACTTTTATGCCGCTTGATGCATAAAAGAGGGAAATTTAAGAAATTCTGCGTCTCGCTGCTTCACTGCAAAACGCATTATATACCGGCGCATATAGAGTGTGTGCGGACGGGCGACCATTGAATTACCGTCCGCCGTGTTGGAGGACCATTTTGTGGGTTTTTCCCTGTGTTCACCTTCTTGAGAGCGGAAACAAGAGCAATAAGTGACCAAATCTATCATTTTGCCGTGTTCCTTAACTTTTAACATACCAAGGAAATAAAACGGAAAGATTTTCATCAGAGAGACGTACATTGTGGCTAACAGCGATAAGAAGAGGTGATTTGACGGAAAATATTTTGGAAAACGACATGGTTTTGTTGTAAACATTTTATCAGTGCCATGCAGAGCACTCCAGCCTTTGGATAGATTCAATCCGGATTGGATCCCAAGTTTACATCTTGGTCATGAAAAAAAAAAACGCAATCCAACCAGTGAAAATCCAAGCTGATCTGAAGAGTAGTGCCACAATCAAAGAGCGTAGAAAACGTCCGTGAAGTTGAGCGAGAAGAACAGGAAAAAGAAGAAGTGAAAGCTATGAAACTAGAGGAGGTTAGCGAGACACATAAAGTTATTCTTGACCGGGAAGAGATTGATGACTTCCGAGGATAAATTTTGCGAGTCTGTTGTGCCTTGCCGGCTCTTAAAATTCAATTGACAAAACTACGGCAATTCTGGAAATATTCATTGAGGGCACATTCGTAAATCTGTAAATTTTGACTTTTAATTAACCAACTGCAAGGGAAGAGAAGAGAATATTTGTTGTAGTCTGATAGCAAATATTTTTGAACGGCGAGAATCTGAGTTGGTGATCTACCGTCTGTACAAAGCCAAAGGGATAAAATCGACTTTCCGCGAACTCAGAGAAGTAATTCAGTGGATTTGAGTACTTCTTCGAATGAAATAAAGGTCAGTTTGATACAAATTCGCTTCCGAGGTTTGCTTTCGTTAAAACAAGTTTGCTGTGCGTGTTTTGAATGCATTTGTGAAGCCATGCTCGAGCAATTCGGTTTGGTACTGTTTTCAGATAATAATTCAGAATCTGGTAAACTTTGCTGTCGGTTACAAATACATAAATTTGTCAAAGCGTGGCAAAAACTTCCCGCAAGATTTTTTCATTATTTCGCTCAGCGCTAAAGTTATGCCGAGTTGTGTTTTTCATTCAGCGTGCTTTTTTCTTTTGCTTTTTTTTCCTCGGGCTCTGGGGGGAAGAGATAGCCAAACCTCAAATCAAACTTTGGCAAAGTTTTCCCCATTTCCTTAATATTTTTTCTTGAAATTACTTAAGGAGTCTTACGAAAGCTTTGAAATGCTTTCAAAATGTGCCGGGAAATTCAGAAAGCGTGATGTTACAACGTTGTTTACATACTCTCATCTAAACACGCCTGTCGACCAATGAGCGCGCACTATCTTAAATATTTTTAAAAAAATTAATAGAGTAGGTCAAACTCCAAGTTTCTAAAACCGCCTTCCGGAGCTTTAAATAGACAAACCAAGCCCATAATAACAAACAGTAACACAGTGGTTATATTTCTAAGCGTTTTTATTTGACTTTCATGCGTTCAAAAATCCGTACATATGGTATTCACAAAATCGTTTGCAATTGTTCACAACTGAAGCAGCCATTAAGATACAGCTGACCCTGTCCGCAACACAAACAGAGGATGGTAAGCCTGTGAGGGAGTAATTTTTTTCCTTTTTTTTTTCGTAATTACTTTAAAACATGAATAAGTTCCAGCAATTAAAAAAAATTGGAGTTCCGCTTTTAGGCTTGGCTAAATCTATATATTATTGGTCCTGATAAGATTGCGGCTAATTGTACGTCACCAGGATATCGCCTATCGGTTTGGCGTGTCTCGTTTTGTTGTTTCAAGAATGTTCAATTCATGGATTGAGGTAATGGATGGCTTCTTTATAAGCTTTAAATTGTGCGTTCGTATAAAAAACTTGTGTCCAGTACAAGATACGAAAGTAAATCCTTCGATTTGACGAGTGGAAGGCATTCCTCTCTCAACTGCCGATCTCAGAACTTTTGTCAAGATACCTACATTTTACCTTGCCGTCAAGAGTTTCGCCATAATTTGACAGCACCGGAACATGATTCTCTTTGTATTGGTGGCCATTTTTATTACGTGAGTTCTCCAACATGGCCGCCGGTAAATTCGTGACGTCATCCGCACACACTCTATAGGAAGGACACTTGCCGAAGAAATTTTCTCCCTTGCCCACGGCCAACGAACTTGAATGAGGGTATTTACGGTAAATCTAGCCGTAACTTCTTTGTTACCAGGATAAAGATAAGACTAGTAAAACTGTTTTTCTCCCCGGTGACTACCCCTATGTCTCTCTATTGGACGACACTTGGCATCACGTGTGCTTTACTTGGGAGATCGTACGTAGGCGGGAATCTGACGTTACATGTAGACGGTCTTCTAATTGGACAAAAATATGGAGTATATCCAGGGATCACCTCCAATAGCGTAGGAACTTTACTAATTGGTCAGCTACAGAAATCAATCGGCGAACAATTCATCTTGAACGCATCTTACCTTGGGTATCTTACAGATGTAAATGTGTGGAGCAGTGTGTTAAGTCAGAGCACCATAACAGAACAGTCAAGTGAATGTTTTGCTCACTTGGGTGACTTACTTGCCTGGCCCGCGTTTTCCTTCGGATTTTTTCAGTTTCAAAACGAAGCAGGTAGCGTTCCCACGGAGTGTAAAGAGCTTGGTAAGTAAATACAAGTAGAATGTTGCCTCATGTCAATTCTATGAACGTCATTTCCTTAGAGTTATTACTGAGTACTTTACAGTATTGTGTATGCCATTTTCCTCACGTTTTCTCCTCCACCGTCACATTTTTGTTTTGTTGCTGATTCGATGTTGTTTCCTCGTCTCCCTCAGATTGTGACCAGAAATCTTTTTTCTACTCCCAGTTCCACTTTTCTTTTCATCCAGTTTCGTGTCCTTTTCTCTTGGTTTACCTCCTCCTGACCCGACTTTTGCCGCCCCAGGCTTTATCCACCAAGAGAATAAAACCCCAAGACCAAAACCAGTGCAAAGCACGTATTGAACCAATTGCAACTCGAAACAAAAAGCAATGCCAATGGCCAATCGCCAACCATCTATATCCTCCTTAGGATCGTTCATCAGTGGCTACATATCAAGAGTAGTCTAGGAAAGATATCGCGATAAAGTACCGTGAGGTCAAAATGCTTGCAACAGAATTTTTCTTTTCACAAACCTTTTATTTAAGGACTCCAGATAAACATACTAAAAGTCAACAAAAATCAACTCATGCGAAATACGAAAAAATCCAAGTTTTGTTCTTCCATTATTTTTCCCTGTAGACGCCATGTTCTTTATGCAAATTAGCTGTATTAGAAGAATGTTTTACAAGAAAAATTTCATTTTGAATCGCATTCAACATTTTAATAACAATAGGCGAATGAATGTTTCCGCCCACTGATGGAAGGAGAAGAGCACCTTATAGCGTGTAAGGCATTTCCTCGGTAGTGTTTTCCTACTCAGTGTAACCTATGTAACCTTTATAATCCTTTATCACAAATAACAAATTACAAATGACAAGATCTGTAATACAAAAACACGGCGAGTTAGTTGATATAGTGCTGAATCAGAGGATAGGCTATAAGTTCTGGAGAGAGTTGGCGGAGTTTATCCACGCATGACGTGCAAGTCCAGCCAGTCCTGCTATTCAAACTTATTTTTGATGTAATGCTTGATGACAATGACAATATACTTTGTATAAGACGATTTGTACAAGGTATGAGTGGTTTCAGGATCGATATCCCTGGCAATTAAACAATGTTGTATCTGGAGGGGTATAACGAATAGCACTAGACTGACAATCAAAGCAGATTTCATAGAACGAGAGGATCGACCGGCTTTTGCTGAATTATTGGATAACCGTCAGTTTCCACAGTTATAGCTTATACAGAGATACTGAATAACTGTAGTTCCCTTTATAATATGATTCGTTTCTGAACTGCATTGATATCTGCTGCAACATATAAAATCGTGAATTCTAAGGTAACGAAAATAATAATAAAACTGTAATCAAGAAGTATGACCAAGTTAAAAAAAAGCGTGAGATGTCATGTCGATCGTGTCTATGCTACAGTTGCAGTAGCTTCAGCCAGCTGCATGAAATTGAATTTGGCGTTCTGCGCAACAAGCCGAGGACGTGCCCGGATATCCGCAAGAAGACATTATTACCCTTCGCAATATAGGTCTTACTATTAGCCAAACAAAAGCGAAGAAGGGGCAGTGACCCACGCACTCAGGAAGGACAATATGTCTAGAAGGAATGCAGGAATAAAATGGGGCGTTACCTATCACATCCAAGCTGCAAGAAGCAAGGTGCAAATCAACGCCTCGTTACCATTCAAGCTAAAATTAAAAGAGGGCTGTAAAATAGGAGTTAAAACGCGTTCCAGTGAAAAGCACTGCGTTTGATACATCAATAAAACTAGTCTACGAGGAACGCAATACCGTGCGAAAATGCAGTTTACCATCAGTGCAGTAAAAAACATAGAACTGGTAGAAGTATTTCCAAGCAGTAAAACGTGAACTATTCTGATTCTGAAGAAAGGAAAAACTCGAGAAATCTCAAGCAAACTTAGATAGATAGATACAGAAAGATTAAGTTACCTACCGAAATAGTTTATTTGCCCTGATGATGGAGTTGGGGAGCGGCGGTCAGATTACAGTCTATGAAGATGCGCTGGTTTACTTCAAACTTTAATTTCTGACTCCCGGCAGCTGCTTTAAAACAATTTAGAGATGTAGAACTAACTACTTGACTAGGAAGTAAATTCCGCATTCTAATGCATCTTGGAAAAAAAGAGTAACTGAAATTGTTGTAAACTGTAAATGTGGCGTCGAAAAGATGCAGTATTACCCAAGCCAGATATACAGTTAGGAAGCCTACATGGAATTAGCCATTATAGAACTTATAAATTAAAACAGTTTGATTATATAATCGCCTGACTCCTAGCGCTTCCCAGCCCAGGGAGAGAACTAGTTCAGATGAACTAACATTGTAATTATTGTAGCTGTTGCAAACGAATATCGCTGCGTTCCTCTACACCTGCTCCAGCCACGACACCTCGGTATCAGTGGAGGTCAGGCTGCTCAGGCTACAAAAGCGTACTTCAGGGAGGGGCCGACGAAACAAAAAGTAGGTACTCTCTTTAACAGAAGGGTTGCAGAGCTTCAGAGACCTGCGTATTACGACCAGTTTGGCAATGACCCTACTGCACTGATGCGCCGACCCCCAAAGAAGAGACTCTCCAGATAAACCTATTCAGATAGCTGGGTCAAGAAGGCTGTCTCGGCCATGTAAGAAAATTGGAATGCTTGCTTTCCAAAGACGAAAACGTGTCTTTCTGCCTTGTCGCAAAATATTGCAAAGAAAACGATGATGAGCACATAACAGTTACTAAACTAACTAAATACATTTAGGAAACTGGTTCAATGCAGAAATCGTACGTATAACAGTATCAATTTAGAAGGCAAGGCAAACGTTGTGACATTGGGATACATTGCTTCTTCCATATCATATCAGTTATATGACAAATATCAGCTACCAAAGTGCGATGACGGTGAACAGGTTTCAAGGAGAATTATCCAAACAGTAGCTAGTAAAATACTGAAAAGGCAGTGACATGTTTACCAGACAGCTTAAAGCTCTTTCTAAAATCCTGTTTGTTGGAAGAAGCAAGCTCCTCAGGGTCTTTGTACTAGTCAAGCTACAAGGCCAAGAGGTTGTGTTGTGGACTAGTGGTCTAGTTACTTCGCTTTGTGTTCTTTTTTGCAGAGCTTTGTCAAAAACGGTCCATAATCGAACCAAGTAAATGCCTTACTGTAACATACACTTTAAGGGGGCAATATGGGTGAATTTTTTTGGAAATAGGATAAGACTTTTAAAAAATAAAAGAGGGATAAAATTTATGTACTCACCCCCAGACAGACCCAGGACCCCCACGCGGGAGCACTTGGGCTCGTTTGTTGCCTGTTTTGGTGTCTATCTATCAATTATTCACTTTAAATTTTAATTTTAACACACCTTTTATTCTTAACAATTTCCAGTTTTCTTAAAATTCGACAATTCCCCTCTCCCTTCTTCTAGAGTTAATTGTAACCAAAAAATGCAAAGATTCGCTGCTAAGCTTTTTTCAGTGGCTAATGAGCATCAAAACATGGCGCTCATCAACCATTTGTATTTCGCCTGGGTTGATTTTTGTTGGCTTTTAGTATATTAATGTACATGCCTCGAAAGTAAAAACTGTGAAAAGAAAAATTCTGTTGCAAGCATTTTGACCTCCTGGCGTAACCTTCCTGGACTAGAGGCATTCTCCCTAACCGAGAATCCCGAGCGCTTTGAGCAAGATTTTAGCAAAACGGGAGTGAGCGAGCGTAAGCGGAGTCGTTATTGGTCTAGAACTTTGTGGATTGTCTTAGCCCTTTTCGTAGCAGATTCATTATGATGTGTACAATGCTCAGTTCTTTCTATAAGGTAACAAGCACTGCAATAGCGCGAAAATACCGTTGCATATTTATCGCCTTATATACATTGTTCCTCGCTGCACTTGTTGATTACCTTTTGACCACGTATTACTCTACGGAATTCATCAGAACACGGACCGTATTAATTTAAATAACACCGATGCCATTACTGTTGTTGTTGATATTGCTGTTGTTATTGTTGTTGTTGTTGTTGTCATGGTTGATATTGTTGTTTTTATTGTTGTTGTTCTGGTTGTTACTTCTGTGGCTTTAATTGGCGACATGATTTTGCCATTTTTTCTTAATACTCTGATTCCACTCTGTGTGGAAGGGTAGTATGCTTCTTATACGAGACAAGTTTTTATTTTGCTTCTCTTGTTCCTCAGTCAAACTGATTCAACATTTAATACTCAGCAGTGTTGTGTTTAATACACCTTTGTTGTACGACGTTACACCTTTGTTGTACGACGTCAAACGAATTCTTCATCTCAATAAAACATCGTTCCAAATTGTTGAATTAAACTTGTTGAACACGTTTGGCCACCCTGTTGAATAACGTTGCAGGTTTTTCAGTCTTTATAGTTATCCTGAGTAAACATTACCTCTTTTTTGTATTAATATATTCTATTGTAATAGACCGGACCCACCAAAAATCCCCTTACGAACTTTTATAAGCCTAGGGCTTTTACGGTATTCCAACATAGCAAAACCCACGGTGGGAACGTAACGTTACGTGGTGTTAAATAAATAACTTTCTGATATTAAAGCAGAAATAGAAATGCGCCTCTTTTTACAGACAATAATCGATGTTGGTCCAACTTTGTAGTTTGTTCTGTATACAGCGTTATAAAGCGCCTGCACCGCAATATCAGATACTCGTTTCTAAGAGAAAGAGAAAAAGATATTTGAAACTTCCATTCGCCCTCCTACTATCGTAACACCTTTCTTTGGTGCCGTTTAATTATAAGCTCTAGGGAGAGAGAACGCTTTTCTTTTAATCTTAATAAATGATACCAGTCATGAAACCATTTATTCCTTTATATAGCGACACTAAAAAAAATAGAAACCTGGGTTCGGTTGCAAAAACCACTAGTAGCTTAGGTAAGCATTTTATGCCACTCTTTCCTCCCTGCTTATAAAAAACACAAATAAAAGTAAACTGCACAGTTCTGAGCAGAATGGGAAAGATCAGCCCTTAAAGAGTCATTGTCATCCAAAGTGCTTTGCGTGCCGAGAGACATTATTCTTCTATGAAACATCCCTCATTTTTTTGATTGTTGTGAAGTCGGATTTGTATCTTCTTCCATCGCTGCCGTTAGCGATCCGAAAGCACTAGTGTGAATTTTGACTTGACATTTAAGTGTCGTCGTATGGAATTCGTTGTATATTTCCGAATGCTGACGTGTTTTCGTGGTGGAGAAGGAGATCTTTAAATTGGATGCTTTGTAGGGTGCAAGAAAGCTGAGGCGAAGCGATGAAGACGTCAATATTCTTACTACTTGTTTTTGTCTTATTTTTATATCGATTGGAAGTGGCTGCTCTGGTTTTACGTCCATCGAGATCGATCAATCGATCGGTTGCTATAATAGCTCCATACGCGTTGACTACAAAAGCTTACAAAGTCAGATCTAGAGTTCTTTTCTCAAGTAACGTGTAGCGATGAAGATATGTCTGTTTTCAGTGGCTACTACTGTACATATCAGCTCGCTGAAAGACCAGTGGGGCACGGCATAACTTGCGAAAAGTAGGACAAACGCGCCAGCCAAACGCTTAAAGCTGTTTCAAAACAAAAACACAAGCGCACAAGGAACTTTGGGTGACGCTGGCTCTTTAAGTTTTTAGGTATTTATTTTATTTATTTATTCAATGTTTTATTATTATTAGACGGCCACCCACGAAGCGAGGCCGTATAAAGGTTTGCAAAAGGGCATTCCTTTGGTAAATATTTGTAGAATTTAATGATTGATTGGTTTGTTAATGATATGTAGTGGGACGGGAGACGGGAGGGATGGACGTGGGGTAACATTTTATGGGGGATGCAAGGAGGAATGCAAGGAGGGACATTGCACTCACTTCGTCGATAGGCGGGAACGTTTTTAAGCTTGTGGTATTCTCCTGTAGTTGCGTTCTACTTTAGGCTCGAACCCCGCACCAAACTGTCAACCTACAGATCTGATTTTCAGCATGTAATCGATTGAGCCATTCATGTAAAGCCCGGGAGAAAGGTGAAAATTTAAGTACTTAAGAGTTTGAATGTAACGACACAACATACCCACCGCTTGAGGAAGTTTAATTAGGCGGCGTCGTGCGCAAGTGCACGTCGCGCCGACTCATAAAATGGACGTTTATTGCTTTTCATTTTCGTCCTTGTCGTCGCTAGTAGTCGTCCGTCACTCCACTGAGTCCCCTTGGTGTCGTGCAGCCAACAGACACAATTGCACATCATAGCTTGTTTTGCTAGCTTTGAATCTTTTAGCAGTTTTCTCTTTTTATTATGGTGTCCATTTTCTCGATTTAAGAAAAGAAGTCACTGGATTCCCGTGAGTATCTGAATTTCGCTGCCTTCAGTGATGAGACTAATTAAATATTGAAAATGAAAATGGACCTTTGAACAACAATTGCATCGCTGTTATAAAAGTAGATTGTAAGTAGCCTGCACTCGTGTCGTTAGAATGCAAATGGAGCCCTTGCCTGAAGGCTGAAACATTTGTTGCGAATGCCTAAGGGCCGTACTTCACGATATCACGGATTAAGAACGATTTTTTTCTCCAGGTAAAACTACAGGGTTTTCTCTCTTTCTGAAAAGTGTCTCGCTAAAACTCGTACAAATGTTACCAATTACAACAAAGAAAATGTCTCGGAATGTCTTAAGATTAAAGCATTAGCGTAGGGGGGGGGGGGGGGGGCTAAAAAGTCCAGTAGCTTTTTCCGTAGCATACGACTGTGAATTCAGAGGAACCTTTGATCTTATAGATATGGTTTTGTTGCAGTAAATAAAAAATAAAAAATTTTTATAGTTCGCGAATGGTCATATTTTGAGATTAACTTTATGGTTCGTGGATGGCCATATTTTGGGATCCACTTCATGGATCGCAGACGGTGACATTTTGAGATTAACTTTATGGTTCGTGGATAGCGACATTTTGGGATGTGGATGGCCACATTACAAGGGGGCCATCTTTCATAAACACAGGTTTTCTTGTAATTGTTATTTCGCTGAAAAAGTCCAGGCATATTAACAAAACCCTTCAGTTATAATCCCTCTAAATACATTCTCGACCGTTATAGCCCTCCGTAGAAAGAAAATGGTCAAACTGAAGATGGTAAGGTATATTACTGTATAAAGGTTGATGGAGAGGTTGTGGTACTCCTTTAACTCACCATTTCGCTGTAGTCTGTTGGATAAGCACTTGTGAAGCCCCAGGGTGTCATCCAATACTGACTGTAGGCGTGGATATCCATGTAACCAATCAGATTCCTTCGATTTTTGAACAAATACCAAGCAGCGTTTCTGACCTCGACCTCAGAGAATGGGCGTGACCCATGATAAGTAATACTGCAAGGATTGGAGCTCGTTCCTGGACCTGTTTAAGAAATGATGACGATGATGATGAGTTTGCTGAGTTTGGTATTACAATTGATCACGAACTGACATTTGATGATCATGTTGACAGCTTGTGTGGCAAATTGGGGCAACGCATAGGAATACTGTGGTTAATACGCTCCCTTCTTCCTCAAAGAGAAAGAGTTCTACTTTACAACACTACCATCAAACCTATCCTTATATATGGTAGCTCTATTTGGGGAAGTATAACTTCTAAACAGAGCTTAACCAGGCTCCTTAAGTTACAGAAAAGGGTGCACGAGTTATTCTGAACAAAAACACTAGAGAGTCGAGAACAATAGATTTATTTAAAACCCTAAATTGGCTGCCGTTGGTCCAAGAAATAAAAGTCAATCAGTGCTCCCTTAACTGATGAAGCGGCTTCAGGGGCAGGTACCGGAGTACTTGGAAACCAAACTTATTAGGATTAGTGATGTTTCCACCAGAGCAACTCGTCACTCAAGAAAAACGTTTTACTGCCCGCGGTATAATCGAGAAACTGAGGGAGGGCATTACTTTTATCGCCAAAGCTGTTAATTTTGGAACTCGCTACCAGATAAACTGAAAGACTGCCCTAATGTTAAATCTTTTATGAGAGCCTATACAAGTCACTTTGCTGCCATGAACGCTGACCTAGACCAGTTTACTGTACTGTTTACTCTTTTCTTGCCTTTATATGTAGTTTACCATTTATTTAACGTTTTCTTTCATTTTTTTAAATATATTATGTAACATTTTTATAGAGGGCCACAGGTTCGTCAGTTTTTAACTGTAATGTGTTTTTACCCTCGTGAAATAAAGTTATTATTATTATTATTATTATTATTATTATTGTTGTTATTATTATTATTATTATCATTATTATCATTATTATTATTATCATTGTTAATTTTATGGCAATTTTATCTTTATAAGCATTACGACGCAAACAGATTTCTTCCAGTCATCGCAAACATTGACAAACCATCAAAATACGCACTCTCCTGGAACTATTCTGACCATTCTTATCCTGGTTTTAGAATGACAAAACTGAATGGAAAATCAATGCCCATAACAACGCAATTCTGCCCGTTCAATTTCAAACTCGGTTAATAGGAAATCTGTCTTAGGAAAGTAAGTACGCTCGGCCTACGCAAAGTGGGTGCCACGATTTACATCTTTTTCCTCTTTACTGGGGGGTCGTTCCTCGAAAAATTCATTTTAAACTGATACTGCAAATTCTTGAATCTGTTGAACAGCACTTAAACACTATATTATAAACTTCCGATGATTCCTATTAGATTTGCTTTAGGTGTTTACGGAAGGCGGTCTCCGGTGGGTCTGAAGTGATGTAAGGACTTCGAAAATGAGCAAGAGTTATGTCAACAGGATGGCACAGTCCTACTAAAAAACACTGATGTCGGAGAGGTAATGTGAGATTGACTACAAGTGCTTTAGGTCATCACTTGTTACACCGTTATTTCTTTCCTAGATCCCTTTCCAAGTAAACAAGGAGGTTGGTTTCTCAAGGAACTATGGTGCTGCGTCGGTCGGGAAGTGAAACACAAAACTTTAGATTCATCAAGTGGGTGATTTGCTCTGACGAAGGGCTAACGCTCCAAACCTTAACTTTCAATCTCTTTACGGTGGCCAATTTACTTTATCAACACAGTTTTCCCTTTTCATGCGGCCGACGATAGGGAAAGACAACAGTTCTGCAAACGTGAATGACTAGTTATTTGTAAGCCATACTTGCACAGACTCAATCTCGTACTCGTATTCCAACATGGGGGACTGTAATATTTCCAAAGAAACCACCTGAATTTTTAAAGCATCTGTTGCTAAGGTTACCTGCCCATGCAATGTCCCAGTTCCGGTTAGGATCTGTTCCTGCGCAGCTTGGAGGGTAGCCTGCGTTAGGAGATCTAGTTTTCCTCCACATGCGATCCTGCCACAACAAACATCATGCAAATTACTTTTATACAACGTAATGATGTTTTTTTTTAACTTTATTTAAACACGGAAAATCATCAGTTAAATAAGCTTAATTAAGTAAATAACTAAAACTAATTACAACTGCTTTACATGGTTGCCGTGTGGGAATCCGATATATCAGCTATCTTCTTAATAATTTGCTTAAAATTATTAACAGATACAGCATTTTTTAGGCGTTTGGGCAAGTTATTCCATAACATAGCCCCGCTGTAAGAGAAGCTCCGTTTCAAATAGTTGGTGTTTGGTTTGGGTAGCGTCAGCTTTCCCTCAGAGTCTCTCAAGTTATAAACAGAGTGACGCTGAGAGAAAAGACTTTGAAGATAATCTGGGGCAAGTCCATTCATAGTTTTAAACATCATCAAGGCTTTCTGTTTCTTTCGTCGAAGAAATAGCCTCTCCCAGTCGAGGGTGGACAGAAGGTGGTTTGAGCTTGTATCAAGGGTGATTTAGTAATAACTCTGGCTGCACGATTCTGTAATTTTTGGAGCTTATCACTCAAGTAACCACTCAAACAGTCCCAGACAGGGCTGCAGTAATCAAAATGTGGCATAATTAAAGCGTTATAAATTTGAATTGCAGTTTCTTTCGATATAAAGGGCAGCACTCGTTTAAGGGCACCTATAGCTGAAGAGACTTTCTTGCAAATCTCTTCAACGTGTTTACACCAAGAGAGATGAGCATCAATGAAAAGACCCAAAGATTTAGTATGATCAACTCTCTCGATAATTTGGTCATCAATTCTGATTTCTACGTCGTCACGTTGAACAGATAGTCTTTGCCTTGATCTAATAATCATTAACTCTGTTTTGGCAACATTTAAACTGAGCTTGTTAGCTTTCAGCCAACAACTAAGGTTATTTAATTCAGGGGCTAAAGCCAGCTTAAGCTCTGTTAACGTCTTAACAGATAACGTAAGATTGGTATCATCGGCAAACATTCTTGGTACAGCGTTCTGCAGGGAGTTCGGGAGATCGTTAATGTAAATTAAAAATAGTAAAGGACCCAATATTTTTTTTTTTTTTTTTTTTTTTCCATTTAGATAAAGCAGTTTATTGATTAACACTGACTTACAATACATTACAATACATAGCTTACTTACAATTACAATACACTACAATACATAGCTTACTTACAGAAAATAATTTACGTTACACAAAGGGCATGCAGAAACTAAAAAAAAAAAAAGAATATATTACAGAGAACAGGAAACCTGGGTGCCTACTTTTGTTGTTATTATATCTATTATTTCTATATGTGTTTATTTTTATATATACTTATTTCTATAGTTATTGTTACGGATTACAACTGTAACAATAAAGGACCCAATATGCTGCCCTGAGGCACACCGCAACTGAGGGTACGAGCAGTTGATAGTTTGCCGTTGACACTACATCTTTGGGTTCGGCCACTTAAGTACGATGAGAACCACTTTATAGCTGCCTGATCGACTCCCAAGTATGACATCTTACGCAAGATAATCTCATGATCAATGGTGTCGAATGCCTTAGTAAGGTCAATAAAGACGACGCCATTTAGAAGGCCATTGTCGATGTTTACTGACCAAGCATCTGTTGCCTCAAGCAAAGCCGTGAGCGTACTATGTAGCGAACGGAACCCGGATTGGCAACGGAACCCGGATTGGCAACCTAATAACAATTTATTGTCATCTAGATAATGGTAAATGTTATGGTATTCTGTAATTCGTTCGTGACAGTATCTGCAGATTCTGAGACTAGACAAGTGCCACTTGCAAAATCAGGAGAAGCATGATAATAACCATCCGCACAACCACGAGCATAAGCATAGACAAGGGAACAAGTATAAACATTCGTATTATAAGGATGAGAAAAAGCGGATGAGTTCGTTCTCTTGATCCAATGCCTATGCCTATGCTTATGCTAAACTTTGTCACGTGCGGATCTCACCATCACGCTTACGATTTTGTTTTTTAATTAAACCTGTTAAATGAACTGGCTCCGGTTGTTGAAAGAGCGGACAACTCTATCCACCGTTATATAATATGCTGAATTCTACGCGCGTTTTATTGGTTCTTAGTTATGATCTATTTGAGGACAGACGCATAGATGACGTCATCATTGGCAAATTGTTCTGTTTATTATCTAAAACAAGTAGATTCCTGGTTGCCGTGCGTCTGTTCAGTAATACATCACAGATGACGTAAAACTATGGTAAGAACATCATCACACACACGCCTAACGGCTCGTGTGCCCCTTTTTTGTTCTGACCACATTTTGGCGTCATCTGTGATCGCTTACTGAAAAGACGCACGGCAACATGGAATCTATTTGTTAAATAAAGTACTATTCAGTGGATAGTGTACTTTGCTTTGTTAACATTTATTCGCTGGATAGCGATTTATGCGGTGAATAGAACAAGTGGGCTCTGACATTTACTGCCTCGGACTGAGTTCGGTTACAAGTTACATTGAAAATACACTGCAGCGTGTCCTAACATACCACGCGGCAGGCAGAGTCATTGCAGAACAGTTACAGAAATTTAAGCTGTGAATTTCGTTTCCATCATTTTGTTTTGGATTGACAACTTAAGGACGCGTACGCGCTAAATGTTTATGTGCATCCTAACTCTGCATGCAATTCATGTCGCAATTTCACTTCAAGTCAATGCCGTCATATTAAGGCCAAACGGGCTCGCAAGTCATCGCAAATATTTGCGACTCCGTTTGGCCATGACTTGCGTGTACTTGCAATGGCCAGTGATGACCTGCGTCCACTCTGATCGAGCTCCAACTTGCACGCAAGTGAACGCAAATTTTTAACCGTTCGGCCACCCATCGCCAGTCCTAGCGAAGAATGTTTGCATTTCCAAACTTATGTTGACTTGCGTTCCCGTTTGGCCAGGGCCTTAAGATAGGTAGCCTGTTCCAGGGGTTCAGATGGTGGTGCGCGAACGGTAAATAATGAGAGGAGAGAAATAACCCCCCAGAAGAGACAGGGGAGTCTCTCCCTTCAGTCTCTTCTTGTTTTTTCTCCCCTCTCAATATTTCTCGTTTCTCGTGACCCCCAGCTTTTCATTCGATAGATCACTATCTGTATAAACCAACTACGTTTTATTTTACGTCTTCGGCGTCTGCAAATGCCTTCCTTGAAGATTAAGTTTTATTTATTTATTTATTTTTGCTTTTACATTGTAAAATGTGGTTTTAACTTTTGACTTCTTTGTCTCCAAATATTCAAGTGTGTATCTATTCAGATGAAAGCTTCGTTTTTCTTCTAAGGTTTTTGAAAATATGAAATAGTTTGAACTAACCGTCGTATGAGTGTACTCATATCCGTCAACATTGAAAACTGGCATGATCACCCAATCAAGCTTATCCACCATTGCAGTGACGGATGGGTCCTTTCCATATTTGGACAGCATCTGTTTGTAAATTAAAAATAAAGAGAACGTTGTGAGTTATCGCAAGAAAAATAACGTAAAGTACAGCAAACAGTTCGTGGAAGCCCGCGCTTCGACGAGAGGGTGTCTTCTCCGCGTATGAGCGTCTAGACCACCCTTGTCCTGGTCGATCGGCGAGAAGAAAGCATTGATGACCAAGGGTTCAAACTGTCCGGGCCTAATGACTTTCAGCAACCTCCCTGTTGTATTCTTTACCATTATATTTTGATTTTTTGTAGTTTTGTGGCCACTGCAATTACCATAGTGCCTTTCAACACTCTCTTCAAATTCTTATAGGAAAGAAAAAACATGAAAGAAAACGTGACTAACCTGTTTGATGATATTCATGCAAGTGGCAGGCGTTATCCACTCCCTTGCGTGAATACCACAGTTGATGAAAAACACTTTCCTCCCGGCGCCAGGCCTGGATGAGATCTGAAATAAAATTGAATTTAACGTTAGATTTCATGTTAGAAACGAAACACGTGGAGTGAAGAAGATTAACAACGTTATTAATCATAATTAAAATAATATCAATAACAATAACAATAACAATGGTTGATAATCAGCGTATCCATACGTACACTGTAGCTTGCTTACTAATGAATTACCAAAAAACTGCTTGAGAAACATACAATTGACTATGGCTAAAAAAAAATAGACATATACGGCTTTTAAGGGCCCGTTTACATGGAAGGAGGGTAACCCTCCAAGAAGGGTTACCCTCCTAGAAGGGTTGCCCTTTTCTATTGTATTTCCTGGTTTCGTTTACATGAGAGGTAGGGTCACCCTAGGAGGAGGGTTACCCTATCTGCTTGCTAGGGTAACCCTTCTAGAAGGGACAACTTTTTGTTTATTTCAGCCATGTAAAAGGTCGAGGCAGGGTTACCCCCCTAAGAGGGACAATTCTAGCGGGATCAGATGACTATCACTTTGCCGCCAAACTGTAACATGGCTTCGTGTGCTTACAAGCCAGGAGAGTTGTTTCGTAGAACCATGTTGGGAAAATTAAGTCAAAACGAGCAAGAAGAAAGTAATGACAATTTGGATTCAGAAAAAAATCATTCTTGTGATATCGTTCCAGAAACAGGCGAAAGCCTTGACGTAAACGATTCACCAGACGTAGAGAATAACAATAACAAATCAAGGGGCAAGAGAAAAGCACCCGAGCGAGCAGTTTCCGCTGGCAAAAAGGCAGAGAAATGGGCATGGACGCCGGAAGCCGCTGAGATGCTTCTTAACTACATAATAGAATATAAAACGAAGTGCGACTTTAACGGCGTCGACTTCGAGGCTGATTTGACGGCCATGTATACAGAAGTTCGCAGATGCATGGCCGTAGATTTCCCTGACGATTTCGGGCCTGAATACGTCCACGAACCAGGAAAAGAGCTCCAAGACATGGGAAGCGAAGAGTACGAGTCATACAGAAAACGCATAGAAGAGGAGAAGCAAAAAATCAGACTGGGATATCAAAGGGTAAAAGAAAAGGTGAAGAGCGTGCGACAAGACTACCGCAACGCAGTGAATAAAGGCACCCGGAGCGGCAGTGGTAAAGTGGGGCAAGACAACTGCGATCTGTTAACAGATATATGGGGAGGATCGCCATCTACAATGTCTCTGTCTTTCGGCATTGATGGTGAACATGGTGAAACTGCTGAATCATCGGGCACTACTTCTGAGGTGGATGAGGCTTCCGAAGGTGAGTGAATTTTTCGTTAAAATAGCATTTTGTGTAAACACTGGGACATTCATAACAAACCAAGTTGCATGCACAGGGTCGTTATTTTACATTTCGAGACGTAATGATAATAATAGTAATAAAAAGTCAGATACTCTCATATTCTTGAGACAACCCAATGACCTCAGCCAGGAGCCCTGCCTCAGCCATGTACCATTAGAAAAAACATGAGGGGGGCCAGGAGCGGTAGGACAAATTCTCAGACTGCACCAGTTTTTATTTGCGTAAATTTGTTGTGCAGAATTTTTAAGGACGGAGGGACTTCTTTTACTGTGTTACTGTCTGTGCATTAATTTTACAGCTCAATTTTCCATGCAAAAAATTTACAATTTTCCCCACCCCTCTCCCCCCCTAGAAAAATTCTTCCCTAAATAAACAAGAATTTGGGATGTAGGGTGTCTGGGATAAACAAGAGGATGTATTTATTCCGTGTACAAAATGCCTATTTTATCCATACCCTATGCATTAGGTCCAAGTAATATCATTACAAGCTGCATGCAGTGTTTTGCCTACAGTTCTACTCTCTTTATTTCACGCTAATAACAAAAATCGTACAGCTGTCAGTTGGTTTTTATCCTATTTGTGTACATAACTGGCAGTAGATCGTACATTGAAAAACACACTTTGAGGTCTAAAGGACTGAATTACATGCTTATTACAAGAAATAATACTGATCTACATAATCTATATCAACATCAGATATCAAAAATTAGTTAAAAGAGTACAATATCAAGAAAGACTATGTTAAAAAGTAAAAGGAAAGAGACCAAAAACATGACATTTGAATATTTTATATATATTATGGTATTTATTATCATTTACAGAATACTCTTCAGCTGAGACATCAAACTCATCTATTGACGGAGAGCCTGCTAGCAAGGGAAAAGTTAAAGTTAGCGTCTCCAATATTCCCAAGCTTGTCGACAATGAAAGGAGACATATGGAAAAGAGTCTGTCACAAGCACAAAGGGATCATCTTCTCATGTCTACCGCCAAAGAGGATCTACTGATGAAGAAAGACATGCTAGAAGCATTTGAACGGTCCAACAAAACATTGGATGACTCAATCACAAAAATGACAACGTGTTTGACATCCCTCGGGGAAGGAATTGCATCAGGAATGCGGATGCTGGCCATGGCCCTGGCTAACCCACCTGCAACCCCCGGCCCTGGAATGCATTATGCACAACAAAGTTATACTCCACATTTTGGCAACTATGGGAACATCACTACATCTCTCCCTATGACACGTAATGCAAGCTATGCAAACAGAGAAGCATTCCCCGCCTCCCAATTCCACCGCCTTGGAAGTGGTCAAGAAAGTGGACACTCTAGCCCATGTACACCAGGGCCTATTGTAGCAGCCAATCAAGCCTTGTATGAGAATAACACTAACGAGACAGTTATAATTATTAAAAGTAGCCTTTAGTATAAATACTTTCAACTTTCAAGCACGTGCTTGGAGAAATAACTCTACCTCTTGTGGATAATATTTTTGTATGAACTTTTGGAAGTTCCCGCATAATAGTGTTGGGAGTTGGGGGAGGGGGGGAGGTTAAATTGCCTTTCCAACAGTCTAGGTCTTGCAAATCATAAGTGAACTTTCACTGATCTCGCAGTTTAATTTTTGGAGCATTTCTCTTTATTGAAGAGTATTGGTTTCTTCGAGTATGGACGTCTATGCTGTATTATTAAAAGTCAAAAGGGCTCAACCTCACAGAACAGTCAATCAATTTTTTTTAAGAAACTCACTATGAAACAACAAAAACAGTGAAAGCACATGAAAGACCTGGAAAAAGGAAAAGTTTAATGTGGAATGGGCTCCTTGTAAAACAGTGTGGTGATGCTCCTCACATGAGCACCCTCTGCAGTATTAAAGGAATATAGCCGGTCAGAAGCATTCTCAGGCTGCAACCTGTCATGTGCAACTTGTCGTGCGACTGCATCATCATCTATGTTCATATCTTGTGTTTCACAAATATTGTGGAGGACAAAACAAGCATACACAATGCATGGGACAAAATTCAATTCTTTTGTTCAAAATTTGCCATCTGGCTTTCAGTCTTCCATAGGCACACTCAATGGGGTTTCTTGCACTCCTGAGCATGTAGGGCAGTAGTGGGTAGACCGGATCTCCTAACAAGGTTACAGATACCTTGTCATGCCCTGGAAGAATTTCCTTGTACAGCATAGGTAGTTTTTCGTCTTTTAAGAGTCTGTTTATTCTGGAATTCGCAAACACCCTTCCATCGTATACACGTCCTGGCCATTTCACCTCAACGTCAATAAACAACCCTCTCCAGTCACACACTGCTTGTGTATTCAATGTATATTTCTGTTTATAGCTAAAGTAGTCATGGGGATTTTCAGTTGGCTGAGATATTGCAATGTGGGTGCCATCAACACGTCCAAAGGCTTGTGAAAATCCGTATTTACTTTCCATGCCGTTCACGAGGTCTTTCATTTCTTGCTCGCTAGCAGGCAATTTTGTGTACTTTGGTCCCAAAACCGTAGCAATGACATCACAAACTTTACGAACAATCACAGAAACCGTGCAAAACGCGATTCCGAAAGCATTTGCTGTCATAGAAAGGGAACCTTGATCTTTTAAAAAATACTAAGTCAAAGCAAGTTGCTTTTCCATTGAGAGCTAATCAAGTCCTCTTGGATTCCTGCCACGAGGCTGAAGGTATGGACGAAGTTCGTCTGCTATCGCCATAAAAACATGCCGATCCATTCTCAGATTCTTCTTCCAATCTGATTCGGGCAGAATTCCGTTGTAGAGGTTCTGCCACCACTGCTCTGTGCGACCTGGATTTCGCCAAAGTCTCCCTCGACGACGAACGGCTCTCCTTCGTATGTGTCTGAGCCGAGCCACTGCGGCATTGTATTGGTAAGCTGCCTGTAAGGCCATGCGCTGCTGCCGACGTTTTTCTATTAATAGATACGAAAGCAGGAACCCACAGCACTGAAAAGCCGCAGCAAAAGAAGCGAGCGCAAGCAAAATTGAGTTAACCGCCAAAACTCCTCGTTTGTCCGCCATTTTGATGTTTATGTGCTTAGCGACCGCGTGATGGTTTGAGGTTTTCGCGCCTTTACGGAGGGTTGTCTTCTGACCCTCCAAGGAAGGTAACCCTTCTAGGAGGGTTACCCTCCTGCCATGTTAACGGTCCCTAGAAGTACTTTACGTTAAAGAAGGGTAGAGTCATGTGTCTCCGAACATTCTTAGAGCGAAATTTCATTTTAGACAAAGCATGCGGTGTTAAATATTTATGCTATTTGTCCGTTGAATCAATTGTTAAAATTGAAGTGTTTAAGCTGCTAAAATTGAAAGCCTAATTTATACGACGCTTTTCAGTCGCGTGAGTGCATTTAAATTAAATGCTACACTGATGCGACGTAAATGGAACATCGATTTAGGGAGGTAAGTAGTTAGGTAAGTAGGTTGTTGAGGAAGTAGGACTTATCAAGGTTAATTAATTTAGTGACACGCCATCAGTCTAAAACAGACTTGCGACAGGGATTTAAACTCATTTCAGTCGATTCAGCCGAATAAAATTCCCATTTGTTTTATCCCTTCTAAATGAAGTTGTATAGAATTTATTTTTTCAATAGCTTAACATACCTAAACTTACATGTCTTTAAATACTTTTTGGTACCTTTATGGCGTAAATGGTTCTTCCTTCATAAGACCGTCCAAAATCGGTCACCAAGGTTGCCAAATTCCAGTACGTGGATGCCAGATTCTTCAGTTCTTGTTCAATCTGTGATGTAACTTAGGCACGAAATATATCAAATGGAATAAACGGGGCTTGATGTCTACAACTTCGGTCTCGAGGGTGGGAAAATTTTCCCCCTTCCCCCCAGACCAATGCTGTTCTCAAAAATGTGCACGATCGACTTAGTCAGCATTTCCAACATTGAACGGGGGTGCAGAGAAATTTTCCAACGCAAATACTCCCCCGTTGTAACTGCGGGTATTGATTGTTTCTTGCTAACGTGATAGACACTGAAATTCATAAGCAGCCCTCGGGTATCTCCCTCTTTATCCGGATGTATAAAGTGTATTCACGTGTATTCAAGCTCGAGGTTTCTCAGTCGGCTGAGAAAAGATAAGATAAAAGATAAGATAAGATAATTTATTTAATTGCAAGAACAGAGGGAGTGGTTTCCCAATCTCCCGAGCCAGGGGCTCATGATACAAGTGTTTGACAAGCTGAAAAGAAACTATGAACTAAGCTGGCTGAAGAAAACCCAAGAACAAATTAATACATATAGAAAGCTAGCTAAAAGGAAAAACCGAGAGTGAGCAGACAAATTGTCCTTGTTTCCGAGAGCAATTTTTCAGGATGTCATTGTTTCAACATTGCTTTTAGAAATTCACTTGGTAAAGTAATAGGTATGAGAACTAGAAAGAGTATACAAAGTTACAGAAGTTAGTCAACGTAAGTTAGTCAACTGAAGTTAGTCAACGTAAGGTTAAAAGGAACTGACAAGTCGAAACTTGCTTCAAACGACGCATTTAAAAGTTGTAGCATTTGACGTTCAATCAACTCTTCTTATCCACACGTACAATTTGTCAATTGGACAGTCGAAACGCTTTACATTCAATCAACTCTTCTGTGCCACATACACAGTAAATGGGAAAGTCACTATCAATTTATTTTATCCCAAAGTTTGCCAGACTACGTTATTTTAATTTGCGAGGACTTTACATTAATTAGGAGACGCAAAAACGCGGACGTAGCTCAGACATAAACGAAAATGGCCCTATAACCCAGGGTCCAATTCAATGAACCAAGAATGTCGGTAAAGTGGCTCATTTCTGGTGTTGATTTGTGTTTTTGACAAATTTTCTGTCACGCGCGTGCTCTCAGGTAGCCCATAAAAAAAATTAGGATGCATTTACGTACCCAGTCAAATTTCGAGTGGCTTGGTCGTTTAGGCGTTGGACGGCTCCTGTAGCTTTTTTCGTAGTATATATAGTTTGTCATGCTAATACACCATAGGTTATTGCCAAACACTAATATATAGATTTAGCCAAGCCTAAAAGCGGAGCTCCACCTTTTCCGCTGGTACTCATGAATTTCTGAAAATAATCTCATTGAAGTCGTTTTAAAAGAAGAAGAAGAAGAAGAAGAAGAAGAAGAAGGAGGAGGAGGGAAGAGGAGGAGGAGGAGGAGGAGAAAAAGAAGAAAAAGAAGCGGAAAAGAAGAAGAAGAAAAAGATCGAGATGAAGAAGGAGGAAAGAAGAAGAAGAAGAAGAAGAAGAAGAAGAAGAAGAAGAAGAAGAAGATCGTTTCCCAAAATTTCTGTTCCTTCTTGGCTTCTCCTTAAAGCTGTAAGTAATCAATATGTAAAAGATAAGGAAAAAAGGGTTTTGAAATAAAGTCACATCTCGTAAAATCTGTGTTATCCTTCCCTTCTGCTGTTATTTTAAAATAATGTAAAAGAGAAGTAAAATAGGATAATATATTCTCGTTTCCGTCTTTACCGTGATGGCCGTCCTCTCCGCTCTCATTTTATTAGTCTTTCACAAGGGAGAACTTGCAGTGTTTGACATTCAAGAATGGATTATATTTCACAGCCAAAAGTTTTTTCTGGAAGACGGTAAGAAGGGTTATCACGGAGAAGGCGGAAACAAGAATACATTACCTTCTGTTACTTCTCTTTCTTACTGCAAGTACTTATAAGAACATATATAATGTAATTCATTACTTACAGTAACAAAGAGAAGTAAAATAGGATAATATATTCTCGTTTCCGACTTTTCCGTGATGGTCTTCCTTTCCGCTCTCTTTTTAAAAGTCTTTCACAAGGGAGAACTTGCAGTGTTTGACATTCAAGAATGGATTATATTTCACAGCCAAAAGTTTTTTCTGGAAGACGGTAAGAAGGGTTATCACGGAGAAGACGGAAACAAGAATACATTACCTTCTATTACTTCTCTTTCTTACTGTAAGTACTTATAAGAATATATATAATGTTATTCGTTACTTACAGTAACAAAGAGAAGTAAAATAGGATAATATATTCTCGTTTCCGACTTTTCCGTGATGGCCTTCCTTTCCGCTCTCTTTTTAAAAGTCTTTCACAAGGGAGAACTTGCAGTGTTTGACATTCAAGAATGGATTATATTTCACAGCCAAAAGTTTTTTCTGGAAGACGGTAAGAAGGGTTATCACGGGGAAGACGGAAACAAGAATACATTACCTTCTATTACTTCTCTTTCTTACTGTAAGTACTTATAAGAATATATATAATGTTATTCGTTACTTACAGTAACAAAGAGAAGTAAAATAGGATAATATATTCTCGTTTCCGACTTTTCCGTGATGGCCTTCCTTTCCGCTCTCTTTTTAAAAGTCTTTCACAAGGGAGAACTTGCAGTGTTTGACATTCAAGAATGGATTATATTTCACAGCCAAAAGTTTATTCTGGAAGACGGTAAGAAGGGTTATCACGGAGAAGGCGGAAACAAGAATACATTACCTTCTGTTACTTCTCTTTCTTACTGCAAGTACTTATAAGAACATATATAATGTAATTCATTACTTACAGTAACAAAGAGAAGTAAAATAGGATAATATATTCTCGTTTCCGACTTTTCCGTGATGGTCTTCCTTTCCGCTCTCTTTTTAAAAGTCTTTCACAAGGGAGAACTTGCAGTGTTTGACATTCAAGAATGGATTATATTTCACAGCCAAAAGTTTTTTCTGGAAGACGGTAAGAAGGGTTATCACGGAGAAGACGGAAACAAGAATACATTACCTTCTATTACTTCTCTTTCTTACTGTAAGTACTTATAAGAATATATATAATGTTATTCGTTACTTACAGTAACAAAGAGAAGTAAAATAGGATAATATATTCTCGTTTCCGACTTTTCCGTGATGGCCTTCCTTTCCGCTCTCTTTTTAAAAGTCTTTCACAAGGGAGAACTTGCAGTGTTTGACATTCAAGAATGGATTATATTTCACAGCCAAAAGTTTTTTCTGGAAGACGGTAAGAAGGGTTATCACGGGGAAGACGGAAACAAGAATACATTACCTTCTATTACTTCTCTTTCTTACTGTAAGTACTTATAAGAATATATATAATGTTATTCGTTACTTACAGTAACAAAGAGAAGTAAAATAGGATAATATATTCTCGTTTCCGACTTTTCCGTGATGGCCTTCCTTTCCGCTCTCTTTTTAAAAGTCTTTCACAAGGGAGAACTTGCAGTGTTTGACATTCAAGAATGGATTATATTTCACAGCCAAAAGTTTATTCTGGAAGACGGTAAGAAGGGTTATCACGGAGAAGGCGGAAACAAGAATACATTATCTTCTATTACAGTGCAGGATTACTGAAATGAATTTTGTTGCTCAGCCAGAAGTTGGCAGAGGGAAACGATGAATATCACGGAAAAGTTGTAAGCAAGAATAATTTATTCTCTTTGTTTTTTTCCAATTCGCTTCTCCTTGTTATTACAAGCGATAAAAAGGAAACATCTTTACCAGATAATTTCTAGTAAGCGGAGAGGAAGGAAATGTGACAGAATAAAGTGAAGTTTTAGCAAGATCAAAGACTAAAAAAAAGAAAATCCAGCTGTAATCGGTGATTTTGCTTTTCAAGATAGTATCTGTTTTATTCGTGAATTTGCAAATGCATTTTAGACCTTTTAACACCAAGAAAACACCATTCTAATAAAACTGGGGATAAATTAGGCCACCATTCAGTATTTGTAACCCATAGAACAAGTGATGTTCGTTACGCAAAAGCAGCGTTTAGTCAAATTAGAACCGTTCATCTGATTATGCGACAAAATAACAACTTTGGAATTCCCAAAATGCTGAATGCATGTGTTTGCCTGTGATGTGCCATTCCTTTGATCTTACAAATAACTTGAAGCTGATCACAGCCATGAAATCCAACTGCAGTTTTGAGTAGTCCAGTATTGTGTAGAAAACCATACAGTTCATTTGACATTAGCAGCTTGTAGCCAAATTAGCACTTACTTCAGAGTTACAGTGTTAAAATGTAGAACCATATTTCTCAATGTGGTGATAGAATATGTTTGTCCGTCCGAATTGCTCCGTGTTGTGCTACAAAGTTGAACGCAGCAATCAGTACATCATTATTTTGGAAACGATAGGTGCATTGACGCTCATTAAGCAGCAGCAGTTTCTACTCTAATTAGCACCTCACGCGAAGATTTTGCAACCAGAGGAGTGTTTAAATGTAGCAGTGCCTTCCTAAGATAGTGAAGGTATGTGCTTTTCTGTCAAATTTATTCCTTCTGATCTCACAACTATCTTATCGCATAATTATTAAAGAGCCACTTCTCAAACTATTTTGATTCATTTCTATCAGATCCGCAAAGATGTTGCGGGCCAAACAGCCTTGCAGACAGTTGAACAGTGAGGCCATAAAGGGAAATGCCTTGTGTTTCATGGGTCCTGTTGTATCTGGAAAATGCAGCATTATAAGTGCTAAATGTGTATGCGACGTCAAGGAAAGGGATCTCAAGAAGTCTTGGGATAAGATCTGCGCAACGCGAGATGCTTGCGACACGGCCATTTCAGGTTGGTATTGTCAAAACGTGACTCTTTACTGTTTTCAAGCTACCAAAAGCGTGGTTTAAAAGTTTTGCTCTTCCTTTTCAGAAATTGTGGATGCGGCATTTTTCTTCAGTGCAATAAGCACGCAGGAGAAGAGTAAGGCTAAAGTGAATGAAGAACATGAAGAAGAGAGTGATGAGAGTGACGAATCGACATCCAGCCAAGTTCCAACCAGCACAACTCAACAATGGATCGATGGAAATCCTGCAGTTGTGAACAAATCACTTTATCCCGCTATATCTTACTGGCTCGCTTTGACGACGCCTAACGGTGCTCCAGCAAACCCCATTACAGTACACAAAAAGTTGTTGAAACATGGTGTGAGTGTCACAGCTAACAAGGTAAAGAATCATGTTATTTCATTTATGAATGTCAAAATAGATTTCCTTGAAGGTTACTGAAGAGTTTTGCAGTTGTCCTTGAACAAAAACACCATATGCAGTAAGTTTCAAACGAACCGAAACAAACTAAATGCCATTTGAAACCTAAGATTACAGGTGACACTCGGGCACATTTTACAATTATTCTGGTTTGGTAATTGTATTTGTATTGTCCGAATAAAAATCAGGGGCTTTGCTTTCATCAATTCCAATATAACAGCACTTTCTGAATGCGTTAAATAAAATCTACAGGCCCAAAAATGATACTGGAAATGAAAGAAAAGAAAAAAAAACAGGCCAGGCTTGAACCAGTATCCCAATTGCAATACATGTATATGCGTTGTAACTGTATTCTCTAATGGCGAATATTTGTTTTCACAGGTTACGTTTACAGAAGGTAAAGAATGTGAGGCTATGAAAGAACTCTACAAGGTTCTCAAAGACCACAAGAATTCCTTCATGGAAGAGCTGGTACAATCTTCCTACAGGCAGAGTTTCGCGAAGGAGCTTCGAAGTGTAGTCGGCGAGGAAATACCGTCATCGCAGGAGCTAGATGAATGTGGTTCCGAAAACGTGGTCCGAGTGACTCTGGTTAACTCACGTTTCCAGTCCTCTTTGGCAACAGCAACAGACAAACTCATCGGAGCAGGGCTGCGAGTCGACAAATTTGGCTTTGATGCAGCTGGTGTAAGCAGCGAATCCTCAAGTTCATCACTCGAGGAGACCAGTGGGGATAAGATGCTATCAGACAAGTTGACGGTTTTAATAAACGATATATCGATCGCAATGAATAGGCTAGGATACGCCAGCCATCGTGGAACAGTTTACAAAAAAGAGGCGCGCTCGAAGTTCACCTATGCTTACAAATGCGATGCCGCGGCGTTCATCAACACCATGGCAACAAACGAGTTTTTCAAGGCCAGACTGGTTCGAGAGATGAGGAACGTCATAGGACTTCTGTCAGACCCGTTCTGCGAACTGTTTGCGCCGTTGACCATCAACCATGATCTAATCGAGGTGAACGATGGCTGGTGTTGGTCTATAAAGAGGCGATCCTTCCTTGAAAATGCCATTCAAGATCACCAAATTGGTAAGGTGTCGCCAAGAGCGTTCTGCCCTTATGATCCAGCAAGAGATCCCGATCCAAAGTACTTCAAAGAAGTTCTGGAAAACAGCCTCGGAGAGCAGGACCTAAGGAACTTCTGCGACGATTTCCTAAAACTGCTGAGCTATAATCAGAAACGTCACAAGGATAAAGTTCCCTGCTTAGTGGGTGACGCAAACAGCGGAAAAACCAGTTTGTTCTTTCCAATTCTCGGTCTTATCCATCACGGGAATGTAGCCACTGTTACGAAACAACGCGCCTTTAACAAGTCAATGATAACACCATACACAGAGGTGATATTCATTGATGAGGCCACAGAAAAGACACTTGACATGGACGACTGGAAGATTTTAACCCAAGGAGGCTACGCCGCACATGACGTCAAGTACCGAAACGCACGGGCTTTCATAAATCGGTGCCCGATGTTGATAACCTCGCAGCGAAAGCTTGACTTTGGTCCAGCCGACCAGCCCGCTATGGACAGAAGGTTGAGGACTTATACCTTTCGAAGCCTACCACAGCCGAAAAAGAGAGCCTCTGCGTGGATGAAAAAACACGCAATGGATTGTGTCATTTGGGCCGCGCAGATGGCTAAGGCACCGGAAGAAGATGAAGAGTCGGCAGACGAAGAAGAAACCAGCGCTAGTGAAGGCGAACTCACTGCTGCCGAGGGTGTTCTTTTGGAGGAGGAGAAGGGAGCGATAAGAGCTCTGTCGCTGCCTGCACTCTTGACTCAGGATGCACCGGCCGACGAGGTTGAGGAGGCACTAACTGACGACACACACCCCGACGACACGGACAGCTCCCCGGAAGACGATCGAGTGAAGGAGTTGCAAAATCTTATCGAGCAGTCGCACCCTGGTACTCTGCGCCGAAGACAACTAGAGCAGATGCTGAAAATGGAGCAGAGAAGAAGAAACGAAGAAGAGCGGTTGCAACAAGAGCAGCACGGAAGGAGGCAAGCTCTTTTCCGACGCAGGGGCGTGTCGAGCCAGAACGCAAGACTGCTCCCCATCAACCCAGACGAGCCCATTCCAAGTCCAATTGTCCGAGACATTCAGAGGCACGAACGTGTTCAGAAGGCGGCCGAGGAGGAGCTGCGTCGCGAAAAGGCGCGTTCAGCCTACGCGGGAAATTGGCTTAGGTCTACAGAGAAGGACCTGAAGGAATGTGTTGAGAAATGTAACGCGGCTCTGGATCCGTCTCTCCTTAAGAACCTGCGAGCCTATAAAGAGATTTTGTGCGAGAAGCTCAAGCTACACCATCGCAACCTCGTCACATTGAACACTAAGGAGGCAGTGGAGGAGCGGAGAAGGGTATGCATAGAGCTTGGAATTCTTCGCGAGGAGGACCAGCACCTAGTCAAAAGCGTTGCAGAGCCCCTGCCGACTGAGGCACAAACTCCACCAGAACTGGAAGACGACAACGCCGAAGAAGAACTCTTCATAACTCCTCAGTCAACCAGCTGCAATCCCTCACCCGCGAGGAAAAAGAGGCCGACGAGAGGTGGTCTTCCCCGAAGTCAGCCGGTTGCCAAGAAACCGAAGAACACCCTCTTTAACTACTACCAGAGTCAGAAATGAATTTAAAAGTTGTAGTGTTAGTAGCAGTAGTACAAATAGTAGAAGGAGTAAGCCTAAAATGTACACGATCACAATGTCAATCGAAACGAAAGGTTTTGGTTTTTGCAAGTCTATAATAAAGATTTCCTGTTGAGTTATGCTGTCTGTGATTTAAGTCACAATCTCGAGACTCCAACATACAGCGTGTACTCTGAAGCAATTATTTTTACATTTTTACATGAATTTGAGCTCGGCCCTTTTCTTTAAAGAGTCTGCCATTCTTCCCTCTTGAAATTTGAATTCGGAATCTCTCAAGATGGCAGTCCACTGTCCAAACCCGTGTTTATCTATCCCTTCTTTTAGAAATTGGTCCTCGTCGGTCGTAAATTTTAAGATCCGACGATGGCTCCGTTGAATGCGCAAGGGTGTAGTTGAGGAGACAACCTTTTTGGGAGGCGTGATTGTTCTTTCTGCAGTTTCAACTGATGGCGACGAGCTTGAAGTTGAACAGCCAAACCTCGTGTGGACTTCCTTGTCCACTTCCGATCCCTTGGTACCTTGTAGTTTTTGTAGACACTCGTGGGCCATCGCAGCAACTTCGCGCGACCTCTGCTTTTGATAGTGAACTTTGGCGACGGCTGAACTGTGTTTTTGGTCTTCGGACAAAATCCTTTGTTCTTTACTAGTGAGCTGATTAAGGCTTTCCGTTTCGACAATTTGACGATAGCGCGTCGGATGAATGTACTTTCCGATTGCATCAAAGACAAGTTTACTCATGACGTCGCCCAATTTGCTGTGTTGGCCTCCAGTTTTCGTGACCAGAACGAACTCGCACTGGGGTTTTAGCAATGGCCTTACGAAATTGATGTAACTATCGAGCACCTGCATGCTTGCATCGGTCAAAATTAAGGAGTCAAACCCATACTTGCTAGCGGTCTTGAACTTTTTCTGGTCAATGAATCCCCCGTTCTCCTTCGCTGTTCTGACCATGTCCATGGTCAAGTACTGATAAGTCATAGGGCGAGACCCCTTTACCTTGATGAACAAATACACCGCGACAAATTTCGTGGCAAATGTCAAGTCCGAAGGACTAACTTGACCTGGAATAGTTTTGCACGTCTTCACAGTGTTCTCGTAACGAGGCAAATGAAATGTCACCACTTCTAACAGTTCTTCCATGATTGCCCAGTGCCCCCTAGCATCCAAAGTTTCAATGTCTAGATCTTGTGTCCACTGCAGTCTCATCATCTTTGCCACCGTCTTGCGCGCTCGTTTAAGGTACAACTCCGTTGAGGAAAAATTTCGAAGAACTGTGTCT
Source organism: Siderastrea siderea (assembly GCA_964030785.1). Lineage (NCBI taxonomy): Eukaryota > Metazoa > Cnidaria > Anthozoa > Scleractinia > Rhizangiidae > Siderastrea > Siderastrea siderea. Next base: position 26,568,266 of record OZ034977.1, on the reverse strand, counting down.
GATGCGCCGTTTATTTTTCTGAAGTCGATTAATTCGGAGATCGCATCAATGTAGCCCAATCGGCCGCCGTGTCCGAGTTTGCATGCATCTTGCAAGTGGTCGATAAACTTGAACAACAGACTATGAGAACACAGGCTAAAGTCCAGCACTTCAAAACTCAATTCCTCTTCATCTTCGCAGCAAAATTTGAGAAATTTAAAGCATCTCTTGGCTATCTGCTGAGCTGCACGATCTTTCTTGCAACCCCCACCACTTCCAGTCAACCATTTCGTGAATAACTCGCCAATTTGGCTGGAAACTGAAAACGAAGGCATTACCCTGGCAGTTTGTTTTGTGATTTCACCCGATGTATCATCATCGGCAAGTTCTTTGGTACTTGAAACGTCGGGTTTTTCGTCAAAGAAAAAGAACCAACTGTGCTTGGTGTTCACATGTTTCCTGCAGCCACGTTGACTTTTAAATCCATCGTGATCACACGTTTGTATTGGACAGTGATACAAGCTATCTGTTTCTTCTTTTTGCAAGTGAAGCCGTTTTGGTTTTGGTGATGAGCCATCGATTTTCGACCAGTCAACCTTACCCTTTTTGTTCATGTCGGACATCTGAGTGATCCACACAATTTGTTCCACTTACATAAATAGTGAACAAAACACAAAGGCGACAAAAAACAATGGCTGTATTGTGCAAGTTTAAACTTGCCCCAACCTGCCCCAACTTGCCCCTGCTTGCTCAGGTATGTGTCTGCTTGCCACTGTTCATTATTCTTAAGTAAGCTTACAAATTCGAGGTGATATATGGCGTTGGTGCGATTATATTCAACCTTGCCCGGGCAAGTCTATAAGGGCCTCGAAAAGTCTTTAAAAATCTGCTATTGACACTGCTTCGTGTTGTTTGAAACTTAAAACACTACACCAAATGTTTTTGCCAATTAAAAAGCGATAAAATCATAGATGGCAAGAAAAGAAGAATGTTTCCGTTGAACAAGATGTACAAAGGAACTGTCATTTCTAAATAGGAACCATTTTACATAAATAGGAACTAATGGTTAGGAACAAACTGTTCCACGTGCCAATAAAAAGGAACAGTTCGTTCAAAACGGAACCTGTTAATGGGAACAATTGTTCCTCAAGTGAATGAAAAGGAACCAATTTTTCAAAACAGGAACAATGTTAGAAAGGAACAAACGTTCCTTTACAAAAAAAGGAACGTAATTAATTGGGAACCAAAGTTCCTCGTGTCAGCATAAAGGAACAGCCACTCTAAAACGGAACGCATTAATGGGAACAATTGTTCCTCAAGCGATTAAAAAGGACCAAAATGATAAAAGAGGAACAATACCATTGGGAACACCTGTTCCTAGGCCACTCATTTAGGAACAAAAAGTTCCTTTCAATGTTAAAAATTCGGAACAAAAGGTTCTTTTTAGCTCTAAATGAACACTTTGTTCCTATTTTTAACAGCAATTTGTTCCTTTTGATGCTAAAAGGACCACTCCAAAGAGGAACAATCATCTCTTAATCGGAACGTTCCCAAAGCAAAAATGGGAACAGTGCTAAAAAATAAAAGTAAGTTAAAAAGCCACGTAAAGGATGCATAAAATATGCCAAAGCATCTTATGACTCTCTATACTGAACAGATACAACAGCCAAGATTTGATTGATAAAATCATGCTACAACATGTTCAAATTTGAAAGTAAAAATTTTGGGAAACGTATAAGATCGTTTCCCAAAATTTCTGTTCCCTTTGAAATACTTTTACTTCATCTCCCGCATGAGATAGTTATTTTGGTTTAATCTGTTAAGTCTGAGCAGGTACATGGAAAATATTAAATGCATCGACAGTATTTAACCTTGCTGAAATAAAAAGGACAAAGTTACTAGCATTAGATTGTCGAATCTCCTTAAGAGTTCAGATAAGCAAGATAGGCCCAAATCATTCCTCTCTTGTTTCAAATATCACATCATAAAACGGAACAAACAAATCCGAGAAATCCGGAAAATCCGTTCATTCCGTATATTAAAATAAACTCTTGGTTCCACCCAGTATGAACAGAAAACCGACAGTGGAAGTTGTCATTTTACTAACTTTATATTTATAAGGGCGGAAACAACGGATTATACGGATTTCATGGAAATATGAATATAAAATGAGAATAATATATTCCATTCAGACATATCCGCAAGAACTGTAAGTTCTACTCTGCGCAGAACTTCTCTTTTTAGGGTGGATACAACGGATTTCACGGAATTTACGGATTCAAAAATAATAATAATCTCTCCCTCTCTCTCTCTTTCTCTCTCTCTCTCTCTCTCTATATATATATATATATATATATCATAGATCATGATACTCTTTTCTAGATGGCGGATTCTACGGACATAGCGGATTCCACGGAAAAGTCAAAAACATATTAAATTACAGCATATTCCTCTACATTATTCATAAGTAATGACCATTATTCGATTTATCGAGCCTCGGGTTTTACGGATTTTATGGATTACAAGGAAACACGAATAATCAACACTGCACGTAGATGCATGATGCAATTCAGTAGTTATTCATTACTCGAGTTGGCTGATGACTGTTTCAGTGTCAAAGCGAACAATGAAAGTGACAACATTTTCCTCTGCAGTTTTTTCCACATCCAATTAAAACAACTGAAGCGCACTAGAACAAAGGCAATGTTTATTCAATGAGATTACGCAGGATTGCTTGCTATAAAAGCAGAACACTTTCTTGTGCTACATCAGTCGCAAGATGTTGAGGAGTACGAATTATCCCTGTCGGCAACTGAGCAGTGAAAAAGTTAAGGGCGCGACGTTGTGCTACTTGAGCCCACTAATTGTGAATAAGTGTAGCATTGTGAGCGCAAAGTACGTACGTAACGTGAGTGATGGACTGCAACGAGCATGGGATGAGGTGTGCAAGACCAGAGATGCTTGCGATAAGGCATTACAAGGTTTGTATTCACTGTGAACATTCTTAAAACAAGACGTATCACATATCTTGTTAACACTCCCAGTAAAAAACAACTGATTTTTCTTTCCATTTTTTACAGGCGTTAAGAGCGTGGCGTTCTTTTTTAGCGCCATAAGCACTCAAGGCCCAATGAAGACCTCTAACAAGAAGGGCAGAAATGCAGAGAATAGTGAGGACAACGGTGGTGAAAGTGACAACGACTCAATAACACCAAAAGACCGAAGAACATTATAGACAGTTACTATAGTAAAAAGTGAATATTGCATGCGTACCGTCGTAAAACGATAGCGTTTCATTTCAGTGTGAAATCGATGTAAGAGCATGTAGTTTTCCCGATATAAGTTATTTAAAGAAGCAGAGAAACTTGATGTAAAAACTACAATAATAGGAAGCGGTCATCGAGTTAACAACAAGCGTAGAATATTTATTGCCTTTATTTGTACAATGTCATGGCGAGCGATATTAAAATGTGTCTGTCGATTGCAGTCAGTGTTGTGACGTTTGAAGCGTTCTTTTTCAAATACTATTCGAGGTATTGATTTTGGTCGTGTATTCCGTCCAAGGAGAGCGTTAACTCAGCCCTCTTCTTCAAAGAATCGGCCGCCCTTCCATCCTGAAATGTAAAGTCTGGATCCCTCAAAATAGCCGTCCACTGCCCGATTCCGTATCGTCTTATCCCTTCCTTTAGGAAATCATCCTCATCTGATGTGAATTTCAAAACCCGACGATGATGATTCCTTTGAATGCGCAAGGCATGACTGGGCGGGGTTTCCTTTTTGCGAGGGGTGCTTCTCGATTCTAAAATTTCAACTGCCGGTTCCGAGCTCGAACCGCTGAACCTCGAATTGACATCCTTGTCCACCTCCGACCCTTTGACACCTTGCAGTTTTTGTAGACACTCGTGAGCCTTCACAGCAACTTCGCGCGATCTCTGCTTCTGATAGTGAACTTTGGCGACCGCAGAACTGTGTTTTTGGTCTTCTGACAATATTCTTTGCTCCTTGCTAGAGAGCAGATTGAGGCTTTGCGTTTCGACAATTTGACGATAGCGGGTCGGATGAATGTACTTTCCAATTGCATCAAACACTAATTTACTCATGACGTCGCCCAATTTGATGTGCTGGCCTCCATTTTTCGTGACAAGAAAAAACTCGCACTGGGGTTTTAGCAATGGCCTTACGAAATTTATGTAGCTATCGAGCACCTGCATGCTTGCATCGGTCAGAATTAAGGAGTCAAATCCATATTTGCTAGCAGTCTTGAACTTTTTCTGGTCGATGAATCCCCCGTTCTCCTTAGCTGCTCTGACCATGTCCACTGTCAAATACTGATAAGTCATAGGGCGAGACCCCTTCACCTTGATGAACAAATACACTGCGACAAATTTCGTGGCAAAGGTTAAGTCCGAAGGATTAACTTGACCTGGAATAGTTTTGCACGTCTTCACAGTGTTCTCGTAACGAGGCAAATGAAATGTCACCACTTCTAACAGTTCTTCCATGGTTGCCCAGTGCCCCCTAGCATCCAAAGTTTCAATGTCTAGATCTTGTGTCCACTGCAGTCTCATCATCTTTGCCACCGTCTTGCGCGCTCGTTTAAGGTACAACTCCTTTGAGGACAAATTTCGAAGAACTGTGTCTGATGCGCCGTTTATTTTTCTGAAGTCGATTAATTCGGAGATCGCATCAATGTAGCCCAATCGGCCACCGTGTCCGAGTTTGCATTCATCTTGCAAGTAGTCGATAAACTTGAACAACAGACTATGAGAACACAGGCTAAAGTCCAGCACTTCAAAACTCAATTCCTCTTCATCTTCGCAGCAAAATTTGAGAAATTTAAAGCATCTCTTGGCTATCTGCTGAGCTGCACGATCTTTCTTGCAACCCCCACCACTTCCAGTCAACCATTTCGTGAATAAGTCGCCAGTTTGGCTGGAAACTGAAAACGAAGGCATTACCCTGGCAGTTTGTTTTGTGATTTCACCCGATGTATCATCATCGGCAAGTTCTTTGGTACTTGAAACGTCGGGTTTTTCGTCAAAGAAAAAGAACCAACTGTGCTTGGTGTTCACATGTTTCCTGCAGCCACGTTGACTTTTAAATCCATCGTGATCACACGCTTGTATTGGACAGTGATACAAGCTATCTGTTTCTTCTTTTTCCAAGTGAAGCCGTTTTGGTTTTGGTGATGAGCCATCAATTTTCGACCAGTCAACCTTACCCTTTTTGTTCATGTCGGACATCTGAGTGATTCACACAATTTGTTCCACTTACATAAATAGTGAACAAAACACAAAGGCGACCAAAAAAAACAATGGCTGTATTGTGCAAGTTTAAACTTGCCCAAACCTGCCCCAACTTGCCCCTGCTTGCTCAGGCAGGTGTCTGCTTGCCACTGTTCATTATTCTTAAGTAAGCTTACAAATTTAAGGTGATATATGGCGTTGGTGCGATTATATTCAACGTTGCCCGGGCAAGTTTATAAGGGCCTCGAAAAGTCTTTAAAAATCTGCTATTGACACTGCTTCGTGTTGTTTGAAACTTAAAACACTACACCAAATGTTTTTGCCAATTAAAAAGCGATAAAATCATAGATGGCAAGAAAAGAAGAATGTTTCTGTTGAACAAGATGAACAAAGGAACTGTCATTTCTAAATAGGAACCATTTTACATAAATAGGAACTAATGGTTAGGAACAAACTGTTCCACGTGCCAATAAAAAGGAACATTTCGTTCAGAACGGAACCTGTTAATGGGAACAATCGTTCCTCAAGTGAATAAAAAGGAACCAATTTTTCAAAGCAGGAACAATGTTAGAAAGGAACAAACGTTCCTTTACAAAAAAAGGAACGTAATTAATTGGGAACCAAAGTTCCTCGTGTCAGCATAAAGGAACAGCCACTCTAAAAGGGAACGCATTAATAGGAACAATTGTTCCTCAAGCGATTAAAAAGGACCAAAATGATAAAAGAGGAACCGAATACCATTGGGAACACCTGTTCCTAGGCCACTCATTGAGGAACAAAAAGTTCCTTTCAATGTTAAAAATTCGGAACAAAAGGTTCTTTTTAGCTCTAAATGAACACTTTGTTCCTATTTTTAACAGCAATTTGTTCCTTTTGATGCTAAAAGGACCACTCCAAAGAGGAACAATCATCTCTTAATCGGAACGTTCCCAAAGCAAAAATGGGAACAGTGCTCAAAAATAAAAGTAAGTTAAAAAGCCACGTAAAGGATGAATAAAATATGCCAAAGCATCTTATGACTCTCTATACTGAACAGATACAAGAGCCTAAAAATTGATTGATAAAATCATGCTACAACATGTTCAAATTTGGAAGTAAAAATTTTGGGAAACGTAGGAGATCGTTTCCCAAAATTCCCGTTCCTTTTCACTGGAACACGTCCCAGAACAAGCGAAGCAAATTTCTGGCCGAAAATCGAGTTCTTTCAAGCGAATGATCAAAGTTCTACTCCCTGACAAGATTTATTTGCAGCGCAGAATCGAAAAACGCGGAAACGGAGACATTTTATAGAAGTGTGTGTTCCTTATCAAAGAGGACCATTTGTTCCCTGAATGAGAAATCAGCAATGTGTAGTAAGGAACATGAGCAGTCCAAGTGTGCTCTCCTTGGAACCCTTCAAATCCTTATTTCCCGTGTTTCTAGGAACAATCTAATAATTACAGACTTGGATTTTCATTAAGCCAAAGGAGAGACATCCGGAAGAAAAGTAACGTGAGAATCCCAAATGTTTTATCCTTACAACCCTTAAAATCCTTTTTTCTCGTTAACAGAGTTGGATTTTCATTCAGGCAAAGGAGGGAAATACGGAAACTAAAAAATTAAGGCTAATATGATCCAACCCCCTTAACAAATTTGAATTTTTATTCATGCAAAGGAGGGAAATACGGAAAGTAAGGAAAATAAAGCTAATATGATACCCCCCATTTTGAATTTTGAATTTTTATTCATGCAAAGGGAAATACGGAAACTGAGGAAAATAAGGCTAATATGATAACCCCCCCTCCATTTTAAATTTTTATTCATGCAAAGAAGGGAAATGCGGAAACTGAGGAAAATAAGGCTAATATGATACTCCACTTTGAATTTTTATTCATGCAATGGAGGAAAATACGGAAACTAAGGAAATAAAGATTGAAAATATGCTCTCCTTTGATTCCTTAAAATCCTTATTTTCCTTAGAAAATAATATTTTTAAATATATCCATGGAGCTATATGAAAGACCCCCCTTTGAATTTTTATTCATGATATGGAGGAAAATACGGAAACTAAGGAAAATAAGGATTGAAAATATACTTTCCTTTGATTCCTTAAAATCCTTATTTTCCTTAGAAAAAATAATAAAATTTATTTAAAATTTATTTAATTTAATATATTAATATATTAATATATATTAATATATTAATATATTATATTAATATATTAATATATTAAAATATTAATATATTATATTAATGTATAATAATGATATTAATAATAATTTTTATTATTTTTTCTAAGGAAAATAAGGATTTTAAGGAATCAAAGGAGAGTACATTTTCAATCCTTATTTTCCTTAGTTTCCGTATTTCCCTCCATTGCATGAATAAAAATTCAAACTTGTAAAAGGGGAGGGTCATATTATCCTTAGTTTCCTTAGTTTCCATATTTTCCTCCATTGCATGAATAAAAATTCAAAGGGGGGTCTTTCATATAGCCCCATGGATATATTTAAAAATATTATTTTCTAAGGAAAATAAGGATTTTAAGGAATCAAAGGAAAGTATATTTTCAATCCTTATTTTCCTTAGTTTCCGTATTTTCCTCCTTTGCATGAATAAAAATTCAAAATTCAAAGGGGGGTTTATCATATAGCCCCATGGATATATTTAAAAATATTATTTTCTAAGGAAAATAAGGATTTTAAGGAATCAAAGGAGAGTACATTTTCAATCCTTATTTTCCTTAGTTTCCGTATTTCCCTCCATTGCATGAATAAAAATTCAAACTTGTAAAAGGGGAGGGTCATATTATCCTTAGTTTCCTTAGTTTCCGTATTTTCCTCCATTGCATAAATAAAACTTCAAAATTCTAAGAAGGGTATCATATATCCTTAGTTTCCTTAGTTTCCGTATTTTCCTCCATTGCATGAATAAAACTTCAAAATTCTAAGGGGGCATCATATAACCTTAGTTCCCTTAGTTTCCGTATTTCCCTTCTTTGCATGAATAAAAAAGAATACCCTGAAATCAGAAGATTGTTTCCAGAGACAAGGAAAATAAGGATTATAAGGATTCCAAGGAAACATTTCAAATCCTTATTTCTTATTTTTCGCATTTATCTCCTTTATACGAACCAAAATCCAATACTGAAAGCAGACGATTGTTTCTAGAACTGAAGATAATAAGGATTTGAAGGGATCTAAGGAGACTATGATTTAAATCAATAATGTTACAATCTTTAAGTTGTCTTCAAACACGCATTTGTGTCACTGAAATTAGAATTATGCAATAATTAGCTCGTTTTTTCGGATTCCTTGACAATGCATTGTAAGAAAAACGATTGATGGGTAAGGCGGGTTTATGTAACCTCCGTTTTACGGTGTCTTCAAACACGCCTTTGTGTCACTGAATTTAGAAATATGCAATTATTAGCGCGTTTATTCAGATTCATCCACTAATCAGCTCCTTGACAATGCATTGTAAGAAAAGCGATTGATGGGTGAGGCGGGGTTATGTAACCTCCGTTTTGTTATGCTGTATGACTTGTATGACAATGGAATAAGTAAAAAAATTCCGAACCTTCTAATGACCCCTTTGGGGAAACATTTCTCAATTTGCTGCTTGGTGACGTAATTTTCCCACGTTGTCATGCATTCAAATGCAAACGCACACCCAATTATTGCAATTGAGAAATAACGAGCTGTTTTTACCAGAGAATTCATTTAACAAATTCCAGCAAGCAAGCTGCGATACAACGACCTCTTCTTTGTGACGTGTGGTGGTACCAATGCCCATATATGGTAACTGTTTTGATTTCACGCCGTTTGTCTATAAAAGGTGGACCTTTAGGATAGTGCCTCGCATTCCCCGTAGCTTTATGTCAGCGAGCAAAGCTACGCAGCCAGCAAGGCAACTTGGCAGCACTAAAATTAAAAACGCTGCTCTGTGCTACCTTTCCCCGATTGTGGTAGGGAAGTGCAGCATCATACATGCAATAGCGTACGCGGACATAAGCGAAGGCTTAGAACACGCCTGGAGGAACGTGTGCCGCACAAGGGACATTTGTGACAATGCAATTTCGGGTAAGTTGAAATACTAGATTTCTTAAATCTTTCGAATTATGCTTTAAACCATCAAATCTGTCGATATTCCGCGTGCATTTTTTTTTAGTCCAGTCAATCTACGGTTATACTTCGGAATTATTAGAATCATTTGCATTTTGGGACTAAATGTAGTATGAAATCGTCGAAAAAGCTTTTGTTGCAATTAGTTGACCACCAATTCGAGCGTACATTGAATGGACTGTTTGACAATAAATTGTTTTACTGTTGCAGGAACGAACTGCACAGCGTTCTACTTCAGCGCTATTTCCGCAAGTGGGCCGGGAAGAAGAAGAAGGAAACCGGCAAAAACTTCAGTCGAAGCTAATTTCGAAATAAGCGCGAGCGACGACGAGAGTGGCGATGATGGGGCAATGAAGGGAAGTCAAGCAGCCAAATACATGATGCAAGTATAAATTAATCAAGTGTGATTCAATATAATTAATTTGATGAATAAATGACAGGTTTTGCTCAATTGTGCCTTGCGTTTAATTGTTCACAAAGCCCCTAATATAGGCATTAGTAGTCCATCACTATGTGGGTTCCTACACTAAAGACCAATCATGTCCGCGTGTTCTAATGACCTCCAATTTACTGACTCTAGCACACGGAGTTCTTCCTCTATGATGACATCCCTCGAAACCGGTGTTGCAATAGCGTCCATAAACAAGGAATTTCTTGCAATGTCGCTGCTTTCTAGTTTAATGGCTATGAAAAGGCATGCCAAGATGAGCTCCCTCAGAGTAGCCCTTTTCCTTTGCGTTGTTCTGTTTAAATGCCTCCAAAAAAGGCTTTCTGCCAACATGGCCGTCGATTTTGGAAAACCAAATGGCTCGCAAATGCCATGAATAAACTCTCCAGCAAACTTGATGTCTTGCAACGACAAAGCGGGATGTTTATGTACAATGGTCTCCATGATCTTAGCGGGTGTGTGTTCAGCAGGAAAAGAGGCCCGGCTTTTAAAGTCTGCGCGCTAAATAGTGACACGCAACATCCCGAAATGCTTTGGGAAACACACACGCAAAGAAGGCCTGTTTGATTGGCACATAAGCAAGCAAGCGCGGTTCCCAGGGCGTCATTTGAAATTCCAGTTCTATAGTAGCAGTAGGTTTTTAGCTAGCGCGTGTCTTTGCAAAACTTGGCCGCCGCTCGTTTCTTCAGTGAGTCAGAAGACCTTCCTTTCTGGAAATGAAATTCGGAATCCCTTAGAATGGCTGTCCACTGACCATAGCCGTACCTTTTGAGACCGGCCTTGAGATACCTGTCTTCGTCCTGGGTGAACAAGAGGGCTTTTTTTCTATTGCATGTACGACCGATGTTCGCCACTTTGAAAGCGCGCTGGCGTGTAAGTCTTGGAATTTCACCCAAATTGGATTCCCGTTTTAGTGGCAACGCCTCCTCTGCAGTTTCGCCTTCTTCTGTAGAACCACTGGACAGATGGTGCGCATCATGTTCTTGAGAGGAGGCGGACGAGATGTCTGACAGTCTTGAAATTACATCTTCTTCCAACTTTGTCCCCTTGTCGCCATGTAGTTTATCCAAGCATTGGCGGCCCTTTGTTGCGACCTCTCTGGATCGTTGCTTTTGATAATGCACTCTTGCTACAACCGAGCTGTGTTTTTGATCCTCTGAAACGGCGTCTTGTTCTTTTGCACTGAGCTGTTTGGAACTTGCCGTCTCGACGATTTGGCGGTAGCGCGTCGGGTGAACATATTTTCCAATGGCATCACAAACCAGTTTACTCATCAGCTCTCCAAGCTTGTTGTGCTGTCCCCCGTTTCTCGTCACGAGTACGTAGTCGCAAACTGGTTTCTGCAGAGGGCGAATGTGATGTATATATCCATCCAAAACTTTCATGTTAGTGTCGGTTAAAAGGAGGGAGTCAAATCCGTATTTACCTGCCGTTTTAAACATTTTCTGGTCAATGAATCCCCCGTTTGTTTTCGCTGCACGAACCATGTCAACAGTGAGGTACTGGTACGTCATGGGTCGGGAGCCCTTTACCTTAATGAACAAGTACACGGCTAGAAATTTGGTGGCAAACGACAAATCCCCCGAGCAAACACTACCTGGATTGTCCCTGCATTTCTTAAGCACTTCTTCATATCGAGGCAGGTAATGAGACACAACTTCCAGTAGTTCGTCGAGTGATGCCCAGTGACCCTTGGCTTCCAAAACATCAATGTCCAGATCGCTGGTCCACTGCAATCTCATCATCCTAGACACTGTTCGCCGAACTCTTTTCAAGTACGTCTCGGTGACAGTTAATCCCCTAGCCACTGTATCTGACAATCCTTCGCTAACTTTTCTGAATTGCACTAGCTCCCCAATGGCGTCCAGGTATCCTAAACGTCCAGCATGTCCAAGATTCCACGTGTCCTGCATCATATCAGCAAATTTAAAGAGGAGGTTAGGAGAGCATAAGCTATAGTCGACATTTTTCCAAGTCAGTTCGTCTTCGTCTTCACAGCAAAATCTGAGAAACTTAAGGCTTTTGCTGACAATTTGCGGAGCTTTGCGATCGCTCTTGCCCCCGCCACTCCCGGTGAGCCAAGTTAGGAATTCTTTGGCGATTGCACCCGATGGTTCAAAGGTTGGAATCGGTTTGCTCGCGCTGGTGGGCTTGGATTTTTTTGGGCTTTCATTACAGTCGTTAACATGACTAGCCTCAATTTCTGCATTGCTTGGTTTCTGATCAAAGTAAAAGAACCAACGGTGTTTTCGAGTTACGTGTTTCCTGCAGCCTCTTTGAGTCCCAAATCCATCGTGATCGCACGCCTGTATTGGGCAGTGAAAAAGACCATCGGATTCATCTTTCTCCAAGTGAAGTCTTTTCGGGCTGGTCAAAGCATTTGCACTTTTAGCCCAGTCAACTTGCTTGCACTTTTTACTCATCTTTCTTGGGAGGAGAGTCAGCGAGAAATGAGCATACACTTACCTGCCAGTTGTTTTATACGATCCTCGTGTCCCTAGAGTACGAAACTCCCGATTGACCAATAGCAAGGCAAATACACTAACCTTGTTCAAACGTGCCCTGAACATGTTGTAGCCCCTTTGGGAACCCAAGTGCTTCTTGTCCAATAGAAAGGCGAAGGCGAGCATAATCCAAAAAGCGTGCTCAAACTTGCCCTAGCATGTTTAGGCGGAATGAAGTTCAATGCGATATGCCTCCCCCCAAGCACTCCAATTGCTTTCAAGTAAATGGGACGTCTTTGTTCCCAATGTTCCTTTAATGAAAAGGATCGTTTTGTTCCAAAGGAACTTTTTGTTCTTAATTGTGTTGAAGTGGAACAAAATGTTCCTGTTACTATAGGAACAATATGATCCCATTTGTTCATATAGGAACAAAACGTTCCTTTAATGAAAAGGACCGTTTTGTTCCAAAGGAACTTTTTGTTCTTAATTGTGTTGAAGTGGAACAAAATGTTCCTATTACTATAGGAACAATATGATCCCATTTGTTCATATAGGAACAAAACGTTCCTTTAATGAAAAGGACCGTTTTGTTCCAAAGGAACTTTTTGTTCTTAATTGTGTTGAAGTGGAACAAAATGTTCCTATTACTATAGGAACAATATGATCCCATTTGTTCATATAGGAACAAAACGTGACCTTTTATTTAGGGCCACCTTGTTCCTAATTCCTTTTTATTTGGGAACTGCACGTTCCTAATTTCCAAACAAAGGAACTTCACGTTCCCCTTTTGTTAGGTCCAATTAAGACATGGGAACGAAATGTTCCTAACTGGGATGCAATTAGGAACAAACAGTTCCTTGTTGAGGTATGTAAGCTCAGTAGATGGGAACAGGTGTTCCCAATTACCTTAAAGGAGAACTTAACTGGAAATAGGAACTAAGTAATATAGGAACTGTTGGTTCCTTAATCCTGTTAATAGGAACAACGGTTCCGATTAGATTTCATTATTGGGAACAATACGTTCCCTTTATGTGAAAAGGAATGAAATTATTAGGAACTCAGGTTCCTAATTACTCAAGAAAGGCCCAACTGATTTGCCAGATTAGGAACAATGCGTTCCTTTGTTATTACAAGGGGCCTTTTGGTTCCTAATCAGTATTTTTTTGTTCCGAATAGTGCAAAATTCCTTCCTTTGTACGGTTTAAGAGCTGTTTCTTTGTTTCAGAAAAGGAACAGCTGGTTTGTTCCTAATTCAATTATAGGAACAAAGGAACAAAAATAGAGGAACGGACCCCTTTTATTCGGCCGATCGTAGCGCTCGTGCAACTCGGTTTTCATCCAAATAAACCATCAATTTAAGCGATTTATAAATTAAAATAGTTCTGGTCGAAGTTTTGCAACAAAACTCAAAGCACGTTAACAGAATTTTGCGGTTCTCTCATTTTGGGAAACGTATAGGATCGTTTCCCAAAATTTCAGTTCCTGATTTTAAAAACCCTAAAATAGTTCTGACTACCGCGCAAATCTCTCCATAACTACGTTTCCATGTAGGTTTATGTAGGGCACTGCTAAAACTTACGTTTTACCTGCTTTTGCCAAAAATATACCTCAAATGGGAAGGTTTATGTTCCAAAGCGTTCCTTATAAGAGGAACAGCTACAAAAAAGGCACACTTGTTCCTGAAACAGTGTTAAAAGATGATGGCCTTAAATTTATATCAGCAAAAAAAGGGTTTTCCCAGAGCTATCTTATTCCATGATACAAAAGTGAGTCCCTTTGTCCCCGGCATATCCGTGATCTCCGTTGAATGTATACAATCGTGCAAATCAGAACAAACTAAATAGGAAATAGATCACAGACACAAATGGCGAAACACTCACGCTCAATGAAAAGAGCAAAAAGGAATATCAACTTAAACAAGCTCCAACTACTATTCCCCGCTATCTCCGTTTTATCCGTCATACTAAAGAAATAATTAAACTTTTAGTCAGATCTCAGAAGTCAAAATATCTCAAGTAAAACGGGGATAACGGATACAACGGGGACAGAACTTACAGTTCATCAGATCAGCTTCAAGGAATATAAAATAATATAAAGTACAACGGAGACAACGGAGACGGCGGGGACACAACTTACAGTATATGTATAGGAATATATTAACAATACTACTACTACTGCTACTACTACTACTACTACTACTACTACTACTGCTACTACTACTACTACTACTAATAATAATAATGATGATAATAATAATAATAATAATAATAATAATAATAATAATAATAATAATAATAATAACAATTATTATTATTATTATTATTATTATTACAAGTGAGACCGGAAAACAATATTATAATTATTAGTTAATCATTAGTAATACACCTCTCATCAAATTAGAACCAGTGTTTCATAAATTTTAAATAAGCCTCTGTTGTAGGTAATATAAACTTAAATATCTAAGCAATTTAAATGCTTTATTCAATAAGTGATTTGAAACCGGGATACTATAGTGCAATACGTTTTCTACACTGTAAGACGCTCTTATACTCATGTTTTTCTCCTTATATGGTAAAATGACGCTATAGTTGAATGATGATGATGATGATGATGATGATGATGATGATGATGATGATGATGTACCTTATTTACTTGTATTAATTCCCCAGGATGTTAAATTAATAGTAGGAAGTAGTGAACCCTAAAACATCCCAGGGCATTGCTTTCTTTCTTGACTGTCCAATAGTGGTAGTTACTCAGAAGGAGTACCTTACTGGAGTTAATATGAAATATAATTTAAATTACTGTAAAAGCTCTAATAGTCCTGCTCTCTAATACGCATTCTTACCTACTACTTGCTAATTACAAATAAATTATTTGCTTACAATTATGTCATGACATTGGGGCTTGAAAATTATTTTATGTCTCGACTGATGCCGGGTATTATTTGAGTAGCCCCGCAGCTCTTAACAACCTCTAATTTCATTGGACCTTGGTATCACGCAGCTCTATTGTTTTCGGGGCTAGGGTCCATTGTTTTGTTGTTTGGTGTATTGTTTACTCAGCAAATCAGAGAAGACCTTGTAAGAGCTGCGACATCGCCCTATTATTTTACTGCCAGACGAAGATGCGAAGAAGTGCAGCATTATGCATGTAATTACTAACATGTAATTCAGGGGAATAAATTCATTCAACTATTTTAAGTACCAATCAGTCAATCAATCAACCACTCAACCAACTGGCTGATAAATCAGTCAATCAGCCAATTAAAAAATAAATCATTCAATCAATCAATCAATCAATCAATGAATCAGTCAATCAACAAATCAATAAATCAATCAGTCTGTCACTTCAGTGTTGCCAATGCGAATAACAAATGGTCCAGTAATGACAAGTGACTTTATTTGATGCACAGATTATGACTCACTCTCTTACTACCTCAGACCGTGATGGCAGTAGATCTCGAGACTTTAGTTCTTTTTGGTGTGATAATTTGCCACCAATAAGCATTGTTACTGATTGCCATAATCTGGTACCAAAGAAAAACAAAAGGAATAGCCTCTTCCTAAATCATTTCAGAATAGTCTGAAACCGAACAGGCAATGAACTGACAAAAAGGGATCAGACTGTGGTGAATCAGTCAATCAATATAGTTTTCCCCATAAAGAGAATTCAATCAAATAGGTCTGACTCTTCATTCCTGGGATAGTAGTTGGGGGGGGGGGATACTCCCCCCAAAAAAGATATGGGACAGGGTGTGCTCATCAGATATTTTGAAGTAGAGCCCTAAAAGGTGTACTCCAGGATTCATTCCATTTTCATACATCGTCCACTTAGTAGTACTGAGGGGACAGTCAAACTAATCAATGACATCAAAATGTTAAGCAGAAAAAGACAAAAAATATATAACCTTATTTCAAAACTGCTCTTCAAATTTTTTATTTGAATTGATAAAGTGTGTCTGGGAATATAGCTAAAAGTATAAATTTCTTAACCAAACCCTTATAATAAACTGCCATATTTTCCTGACATCAGGTTGATGGAATAAAAACCTGTAAGAAAAACAAAGTAGATTTTAATTATCGCAATTACCAATAGTAGGACAGTCAGTATGCACGCGCCAGAGAAAAATGAGAGACTGTTCATAGTCTATGAGAATGGTACCAACTTGGGCCGGTACGACTTCAGATCGACTCCAAATGCTTACCTCTGTTTACACGAAATGTACGAAACATGAAGCTAGTATAAAATAATTATCATCTTAGGCTGTGTTTACATGAGTGATTTCATCCAGAGATGACTTTCATATCGGTGTCTGGTCATTTACCTGTAAGTTTTTACATGGTTTGGAGCTGAAATGGTGTTTACCCCGGGACGATTTCATCCTGGTGCTGAAGACCAGGATGAAATCGTCCTGGGATGAACACACTTCAGCTCCAAATCATGTAAACATTTACAGGTAAATGACCAGACACCGCAATGAAAGTCACCCCGGGATGGGATAAAAGTGACATCCGGGGATAAAGTCACTCATGTAAACAGGGCCTTAGGCTGGTTTAACTCATCACTGCTGCTGAACCAATATGAATGACTCAGAACGGTTTGAAATCAGACTGGGGAGCCACTTAAACATGAACAGGGTCCCAATTGGTCTGAGATATTTGTTTTGGGTATGCACGTTTAACAAGTGGCGTTGGAGCATTCCAAGCTGTTGGATAATAGATAAACTGGATTTTTAAGGATGGGATGGTTGCGGACCATATGAACACAAACAGAGTTTAGATTGGTCTCAGGTAAACACTTCGTGCCAGTCTGACTTTCAGACCGGTCTCATGTAAACAAAATCATACCAGTCTGAGTTTGCACCAGTCTCATGAAATCAGGGCGTTACTGCCCCTGGGTCTCTGAGGATGTTGTGAAACCAGTAGTGGTACTGGGTCACAATAATCACCGTGGTACGGAAACCCATACATGGTATAACTGTTTGATTCATTCTGCATTAAGTTTTAACCCTTTAACCACCAAGAATAAATCTTACATCACTGTGAAAAATGGATTTTGTAACTTAAGTGGGTATAAGGTTTTCATCACCTACCCCAATGGAAGTCTTGATGGAACACTCATGTAAATGTTGTGATTTAATTTTATCCTTGGTTCAACTTTTATTTTCCTTTGTGAGTATTAGGATTGCCAAATATTCTTTTTCCAAAAAGGCTGTTTTAGCCACCCAGTCTTCTATGTGTTTACACGACAATATAAAACAGATCATGCTCAAATTCCACACTACAGAAATTTGTGCTTGTTCTCACACACTTAAAGGCAGATGGTTTAAATATCTGGTATATTTGAATGATTTTAAAATTGTTTAACTGTGCTTAATTATGTTTGACTGGGTTCAGAAATTGGAATCAAACACTGCTGTATGCATATTATTGGTTTTATTGTGTTCAACTACCAAACCCAAATTAAACCGATCATTGCATCTGACCCAGTTCATTTTACTGAACAGTAAGATAGTATGTAAGCTGGGACAATTACATGTTTGATATCTTCCCTGGCATACCTTCACTGTAAGAAAAGCTGCATCACTGATCACTGCTGACATATACATGCCTAGTATAGATAAAAAAGGATCAGTGAAAACAACAACTTCAGGGCTAAAAATTGACAGTCTCCTGGTTACCAGTAGCAATTTAAAACTGACCAGGGCCACTAAAAGTTGAGGTTTGTTTTTATTGACATGTGACTCCAGTCTTACTTAGAGTTCTACAGTATGTGGTAATTTTTCCACATGATTATTGGCGAAATCCCTGGATAAAAGACTTACTTCTCATCCGGGGTGGGAGGGGTCTATTCAAGTAAATATGGTTTTACATTTTTTGATTTAGACTAGAGGATTTTGAAAGCCACTTAATCTAAATGGCCTGGTCCACTATACTAAGCGAGCAAGTGAAAAGACCCTGGGGACGAGGTTGGAATTCAAGGATACTGGCCCCAGTTGCAATTCAATGATTCAAGCACTGAAGTTAATTTTTTACCCTGCAAATTATGGAATAACTTAATCAGTAAAAGTAGAGAATGAGATGTACAAAAATATTACATCCACCTGCTTTGAACTCGATTATCTTAAGCATATTTTCCAAAAAGTGATCATACCTAATTCGAAATTTAAATTTGTTGTTTGTCATCAAATCATACCAACTACATGTATAGCTTTGAACCTTACTTGATCTATTAAAGAAACATTCGTGAGTCATTAGATGTATATAAATAATTTGCAAGCAGTGAAGAAAAGCCCAGCTAATAAACAAATGGAGTTCCAGATAAAATAAAGATAGTATGTTATGTGTTATGTTATGTTGTTATGAGATGTTTACAGAGTGAGGTGCGGGATTGCGGAAAATTAATTCAGAGTTTAAAAGAACGAGGCATATAACAAATGTGCTGTTTTGTTATTCTTTTGTTATCCAATGAGATGCAAATGAGTGTGAGGCGTTTTTCTGCAATCCCGCACCTTAGAGTGTTTACAACACGTAAGCTTAAATGATGCTACACAAAAGAATTTAAGCTTATCTGCCAGTATCAACATTGGGAGAATAGCCTGACCTTCTTGCTTTAAGTAATAGCTGTTTGAAACATTAATTTTAACAGCAACGCTGTAATTAAAGTTACTGAAAACATAAAGGATGCGATGCTACACTTTTACGTGGCCAACAAATAACATACGATTCACAGACGAGCGCACAAAAACTACATCACTTCATATAACGTTTATTTATATATTTATATATTTATTTATTATTTATATATAAACTTTAGTTACCAACCTAAGTGTCTATCTTTCGGCTTTTTGCTACCGGAACGAAAATGGCAAATTATTTAAGCACTGGACTAACGATAAATATGAAACATTATACTATAATGATCGATCGGTAAAGCCCTGCTAATATATTAAGCTGTTTACCGAAGACAATAAAAAGCTATAATTACACGTACCTGACATGAGCAATGCAGCGAAAAATGAAGTGCTGTCCTCTTTCCGAGAAACCATTAACAATTCTTTAGCAGAAATGGACCACAGAAAGCTACAACACCTTTTCACCCCATTTTTCAGCTTTTGTCGCTAGCTATGGCGCCGCGCCTAAAAAGTGCACCAGTCTTCCTGAGCAATCCGTGACATTGGTGCCCAGTACTCCGCGTGCCAGCAAATTCACATTCCTTAGCTATATGAAAACGAATTTTAAAAAAAAAACTGTCAACGTAGTTAGAAAGAGCATAGTTTGAAACCAAATATGCTGATTCGTTTTTACATTTATATTAAAACCTCACAAAACAGGGGATTATCAAAAGTTTAAGGTTCATTTTTCATTGTGCTTTTTTCAAAAGGAAAAATAATAATGGACGTTTTTGAATAACTTGCAATTTTTTCTGCAATATTACTGTGAGAAATTACGAATTTATTGAGCTTAAAGCAGTTTTAAAGTGATTTGAATTTTCTGTGCGCTCTGGTCACGTGACCAATGACGTCACAACAGTGAGCATATCATGGTCGTTACTTTCATGCGAAGTTCTATTAACTAGCCAAGCTTTGTTTCTCTCCGCCTTAAACTACCATAGCTACTGACTCCTTATCAGTCCCCTGGGAAATGCTCTTGTACAGAGCCACCTTAAGTTTCAACTGCCAGATGTCAACTGGCAATTTCCATATTGCCCATTCCAATGACTATCAGGGCACGTTATCTGCTTTTGAATTGATGGAGGCCTGTTGTTGCAGTGAGCTAAAACATATTTTTTGCCAAAGTCACGTGAATAATGACGTCATCACCCTAACGTTAATATGAGGGATAACTTTCACGAAGTTGTAAATAACACATGGTACAGCATTCTCTTCGACCACAAATTAACTAAGTTATTTTGCATTGAAATTTTTCTGGTGCAAAGCATTCTGGGAAGGTTCTTATTATAATTATAATATTATTTTTAATTATTATTATTTCCCTTGAAGGTCTGAGTTATCAGGAGCCAAATGTATTTCTTTAAACTCGATATATTTCTTTCAATGAGTTAACTTACATTCTGTAGCGAGCGCAATGTTCTTTTTAAGATTAGGTTGCACCATGTTTGCTTGCGTGCAAAGTAAATAATTTTTAATAGTCTTTGCGTACTGCTCGGCAAGATGTTTGCCATTTAATTTGCGGCAGTTTTGTTATTCTAGCAGATGGCGGTGCCAAAATGTCAGTAAAGGAAACATGTAAGGATTAAATCAACGGAGCCGCACTTGATTCAGATTTAAAAGGAATTGCACAAAACAAAATTAAACGGAATTAAAATTAAACGGAATTAACAAAATTAAAAGGAATTGCACAAAACCTCAGAGGTGAAAAAATTGATTTATTTACGTTCTGGCCGGTTTATGTTTAAATTGAAAAAGCAATCAATTTTTTTTTAGCGGCAGTTCAGAATATCCGAGTTTTTTTCATGAACCGTTTCAAGCAGTTCCAATCACTGAAGTCGTTCCGTTCTTGGTAATCTATTTAAGTTGGGCTGCCTTTGTATGATTTGACCCAAACAACATCGAAAAAGGAAAAACTGAAAATCGCAGTATTATGTGCATTCCTCTGAACAAAGGCTGTTGTTTTTTTTCTGTTACTGTTAACACTGCAGTTTCCTGCTAACGAATTGTCTTTATATGTGACCGTCACTGAAATCAATTATGACTTTTTCGATACGTAAAAAAGCTACTATAAAATAGAGACAAGGCAAAGGTATATTTTAGGAGCCGGTAAGAATGTTATATCGAAAACAGGTAATTAATACAGATATATCCAGCAAATTATTTTTCATAATGTGTTAATGAATTTAATGGTAAACCAAACTCAAACGCTTCATTTTGTTGCTTATTAAGAAATGACGCTGGAAGCGTAATTACACAAATCCTCCACGCAAAATCAATTTTATAACCCAACATTACTTTTTATGTATTTTTCTTTGGCAGGCGCAGTACGCTGTGCGATTTAAATCACGTTAAGCTCCATTTTTGCTTCTGTGCATTGTTCAAAGAGTAAATTAGTTTTTTCGTTAATTCTTTCGGAGCACAGAAAAGGTTTCCTTTCTTCTCCTTTGTTTTAAAGCGTGTTAGTTTTGACCACTGGATTTGCGACAGTTTTAGTTTCTCCGGTAATCAAGCAAGCCGCGTCAGTAAAGAAAATATTTCTTATACAGTTTTACACAAAACAATGGCCAGTTAGAAAGGAAAAACTCCATTAAATTGGCTTTAAATGATAGAAGTAGTTTGCCGACCTTCTTAATTCCCCCCCTTTTTTTGTCATCTTATACTTTGTCAACATCCAACAGTTTGATTGGCCTTCAGTCGGTTTCATTTCGATCATTTCCACTATTGCTGTGTGCGGATAGAAAAGATATAAAAAGACCTCGAAATCGTTTGTCAGGTAATGTTACGGACGCGTCTGGTTTACAGTTTGGAAAGGAAGCTCACCAAGTAGAGATGATGAATTCAAGCGACAGGCAGGTGACACCCCGCGAATGTAGCTTTTTAATTTTCCTTGGAGGACGACTTGATAGTGCTGCTACCGAGGCTTACGGGGTGGTCGTGTTCGTGGCAATCATGAACATAATCACTTGTCCCCTCACCATTGTTTTGAACGCACTAGTCATCGTCGCTGTTCACACAAAACCGCGGCTGAAAACCATGTCCAACGTTGCACTCGGTTGTTTGGCGACCACAGATTTGGTAATGGGAGCAGTCGGACAACCTCTTTTTCTCGCACAAATGATAACAATCCTGCAGGCAGACGCTTCCAGTGTAAACTGCTTGGTAGTGGAATTACCAAGACACGCTGTAAGGTTATTAGCTGGGGCATCTCTTCTTCACTTGGCCTTGCTGAACGTAGAACGATACATCGCCATAAAACTATTGTACGCCTACATCACCATGGTCACTCAATCTCGAATACTCTGTTCGTCTGCTCTCGCCTGGATCACAGTATTATTTTTGACCATACCTTTGGCAATAATAGACAATTCTATTTACTTAACTGTGAACAATATAGCTGCGTGCTTGACTATCGCCATTATCATTTTCTGTCAAGTTGCGATTTACTTAGAAACGCGTCGCCACAAAAAACAAATCGCTGCCCAGCAAGTCTCAGCGGAAGCCAGGCAAAAATACTCAAAGGAGAAGAAGGCTTTTAAGCTAACAACTACTGTACTTTTGATCTTGATATTGACTTATTCACCTATGTTTGTTTCTCGAATACTATTTTTAAAATCGATCATCGATTCAGTTGATGTAGCATACATTGTTTACTTTCCACCAGCCTTTGCAGCAGTGTTGAACTCGCTTATTAACCCAGTTATTTATTGTGTCAGAATACGACAGTTTCGTGTAGCGTTTATTGAAATAGTATTAAGGAAGAACAATGCACAGGCTGAGGAACTTGAAAGTAAAGTTTTTGGAACATTGAATGCCAGCGCGCCACACGAAGAAAGACAGGAAGGGGATAGAGGACAAAATAATGAACAGGACTATTTAGGTAACAGTGCCAACAATAACAACAATAATAATTACATGTACAACAACAGCGAAGACAACAACGACTACAACAACAGTGAAGACAACAATAATCCCAACAACAACGCAGAAGACAACAACAACAACAACAACAACAACAGTGAAGACAACAATAACGACGACAACCAACAACAATGAAAACGACGGCAACAACAATAATTTTTTTTTTACAAAAGCAACGGAACAATTACAGCGACAACAACAATAATACCAACAACTGCAAATATGAGGACATCAACAAGGGTGACGAATTATATAAAATAGCAATAGCAGCGTAACAACATTCTTAATAGCTACTACATCTACAAAATCAACGACAACGATGATGACAATAACAATAATAATGACGACAACAACAACAACGACAAAAACGGAAACGAATATGAGTAGGACCCTGGCAGCAAGAACAGCAGCGAAAGTATTTTGCCAAAACTGGAAACATTACAACGATAATTTAAAGAAAACACAAAAGAACATTAGCGACGTCAATAAATCAAACACCGCCTCAAGTGGAATGACTATCTCTCGTTAGTCTGTTAACCCTTTGTGACCGGATGGCCGATATATCGGCCATGAAAACAATAAACCAAATTCTACTCAGCGGATTCTCAAATCTCAGTTCCCAGACTTCCCACGCCAAAACAACATCGCCTGCCATCTTGGATTTCATCAGACACCTGTCAAGAGACACTAATAATAATTTTTTTGAATGTCATCCCATGAAGTACGTTTATTGTTGTAAATACTCCAAAATGTGGTACTTAAATGTTTTAAATTAAATATTTTGCAGATTTTTCAGATTTTCATATACTAAAAGTCTCCAATTCTCCAAATTAATTTAGGCTGCAAAGGGTTAAACAAATTCTGAAGCTATTGAGCCGTATGTACTTTCCAGTGGTATCAGTAATCTAAAAGAGGTGGTTTTCCCTCTTTTTTAACTTGAGTTCTTTATGAAGTAAAAAATCAAAGGCGTGTCCTTGAAAATAACTGCACTCTCTAATCGTTAAAGCTAAGGGGCTATGTCACAGGTATCTTTATGTGTTTTATCAAAATTCTGGTTAAAACAAAACTAATTGCCATTCTGCAACCGCAGTTTATTTTACTTATTTGTTTATTTATTTGTTTATTTTATTCAGATAATGCAAAAAAAGAAAGGACAAGAATACGAGCCTGACAGTGTCAGTCATGCAAACCTATCCTTGACAGCTAACTACATTCAATTGCATTCAATTATTAGCTATAGATCTTATTAGAGACAATTAAGGAATTCTCAAAAAGGAAAGGTGTTGACGGCGTTAATACCTTCCGTTTTCCAGTTAAGAGCCAAATTAATTTCCCAGATTTTCTGTATGATATGCCTTAAATTTGGACCTAGGAAGATGTCTAAGTTTGACAATCAGCCTTTGTGTTATCAATTATTAATATACTCCTTGGGTTTTCTGGCTGCTTAAAAGATCTGAAAAAATCCTTGTAAATGCTTTAGGAATTACGGTTCTCTTTTGTTTTCCGTCGACAAATAAATCTAACCTAATGACCTTTACTGTGTATGACGTAGCTGTCGGCCAGTCGTAATTTTCCAGTCATATGATCAATAAGAAGTCGTATGAAGTAGTCTAGTCTTCTTTTCCTGCAACTTGCACAAAAATAGGACATTTGTACGATAGCGTCATTTGACTGCAACTACCAGAATTCATTTCGTTTCTCCTTTCTTATGAAAATTTTGTAATCTCAGTAAGGTTTAGATAACAATGACCCTAGTTTGCATCTGCATCTGATTCTGCAAGCGTTCGGTTTTCTATTAGACCTTACTCAACCGAAATTTCCGGTTTCTAACTGGCCAACCTTCCGGTTCGGGTCATGACGTGGCGTCAGAAATTCAATGAAACGAAAGCTTAAGAAAACAAAATCACGTCATCCTTCCCTAACCGCTTTGCTGTACCCTTTTTGTGACGTGATACTAGAATCCTCACGCTCTTTTGGTCAGCGGATGGTCACCCGAAGAGACTCAGTGGTACTGTACTAGACTTTTTACCGCAGAAATTTGATTGACTGTTCTCTGAAACGAAACTAAGGCCCTTTAACCGCAGGATTTCTGCGTTAAAAATTCTGAACGAATGAGTCTCACGCAAAGAGCATTATCAACTGACTCAGTGCCTTCAACTTTGCTCTGAACACCGGTAGACCATAGGAAAACTCCCAAATGTTTCACGCCGTGATAAAGACGGACTCGCCACACTGTCATCTAAAGAGAAACAAGCTCAACTATTTGTGCTAATTGACATTCGTATAAGGGGACCGGCCAATCAGTGTGGGGGTGGGGATTTGGGCAGGAGCATTTGGAAAGGTGGTGGCCCAAAAGTGCATGACCCACCCCCTACCTCCCCCCCGCCCCCCAGGTCACAACATCACTTTTATAATTACCTTTTTTTGCCCACATCTACTTTTAATTAATCCCTCGAGTGAAATATACAGAAACAACAGTACTGCCTGTTTATAATACACAATAACATAAAATTAGTGGTAATTACACCAAAATGACCACGTAGAAAAAAATTAGAATAAAATAAAGTTAGTGTTAATTATTCACGGCACTGTTGGATGTGTTCCATTAATGTATGATTTTTCAGAAAATGGTATGTCGTGGGACTATTGAAACAAGATTTTGTGCCTTTTTATAGATAAAAATGCATGGTTTTTACCCTTTTTTCCGTGAAAAAGCACAAACTGTCGGCAAAGAGTAGCAAAGTGTCTTGCATAATAACGAAGGTTCATAAGTTGAACCACGCCAAGACAGAATATGGGAAATATTTGAATCTCGTCGTGTTAAAAAAACAAAAGGCTCAAAATGGAGCAAATTAACGCGGGGGAGTGGGGAGGGGGGAGGGAGCTAAAACCTAGTATTATCAGGCGACCGAAATATCACATAGAACTGATGCCAAGCTTGTCAAATATAAGATGAATCACCAACTTTGTAATATTACGCCACGCATGTTCAGTCGAGTGTTGGTAACATTTGCATCTGTGGAAGAAGGGGGTGGGGGGGGGGGGGGGGGGTTGGGCTTCCAGGACTTCTTTCTGTCATCAGTTATAAATAATTTCGAATTGACAATTTCATGTGACAATTTGATAGTCTAAACAAGTAAAGAAACTGCAACTTATTGTTCTAAAAAAGTGAATTGATATCTTTCCATTTGGTGCCATCCGCCCATTGATGCATTAACTCAGCGTATTAAGTAGCAATATGGCATGAATAAGTTTCCTTGTTTATACTCTCAGGCTCAGTATAATTAAGCCATTCAGACGATCACTCTTTTTCATTTACATTCACCACTGAATCTCTTTGGTAGAAGCTTCGCTTTTTCTCAGAATTTGTTTGCTTTACGATGCAGCAGTAGTGTCTAAAGACATTTGATGTTGATCGCCTTTAACCAGTCATTCTATTACCTGAACAAACAAACCACTTCTTAAGTTTCTTTTAATAAAACGTTAAATTAAATAACAAGTAAATTTCATATCTTTCCATTTGAGGTCATCTGCCTATTCGAGCTTTATTATTATTATTGTAAATAAATTTGCATTGTAGAAAAGTAAACCGGGATGTCCCTAAGCCATAGAAACATAGTTACCTCTAAGTGAAAAGTACATATTTTTACTTTATTAACCTATTCAAATCAATGAGCCAGTAACACCTTGTTTAATGACTGCTTTAGTGCAACCGATGTTGCTCGCGTGACAGCGGCTGTTCTACGAAAACGCTCAAAATACCCTGCACACGTTTTTTTCTCGACGCGTCGCTTTTAGCGGGCCAAAAACTACACTTTCAGAGAGTGAAAAGGAATAATTGAGCTTACATTTGATGTGTAGTTTTGGTCTGAAAAATATATGCTAGGTCAGTTATAAACCTCTGAAGTTGACCCAAATTTTCATTTGACTTTGAACCCTTCAAGGTTAGTATTTTCAACAGGTCAACAAGCAGACTAAAAATACAAATTTCTATCCGATTTTTACATTTTTAGATAGAGGAAAGAATGATGTACTTATGAGTCGAATGGTAAAACGGGAACGATTTCCACTGTTGCGTACGTGCTTGCTAAAAATGCACGATTTTCCCTTGTTTCCGGGGGGCCCAAGCAAGCTTGTAGCCGTATTTTGAACTTGTCCAAATTTTAGAAAAAACAAAAAGCGGAGGACCTTTTAAATATGATTTTTGAAAATAGTTTACCAAAGGGGTATTTTTAGTAAAAAAAAAAAAAAAGAATATGAAATTTCGTTTCTGTCGTGGGATTCTCGATATTTCTGATCAGGAGCTCTTAAAATGCAATTCGCGTTACACTTCCAAAATCGTGTGTCGGTCCACGCGAGTGAAATCGGCTGAGCATGGCAAAATATTCAAGACTACATCTGTCACAAATCTGAGCGTGTTTTCTAATAATTTCTTAAAGTCAAAAGTAAATGACACATTTCTAATGACATAAATTAAATTCCCATTTCAAAACGTAATTTCTTTGACCGTAATACTCAAAATCATGTACCTTGGACTCTTTAAAAACTTCACTTACTCGGTTATGTTTCAGAACAGGGCAAGCTCTCTGCCGTGAAGAAAACAAAGCGATGAAGTCCTTTGAAGGCAGCTTTTGCAACTTGAACTTTTCGCCTTCTACCAGTATTCTTTTGAACTTTTTCTTTCCATTTATAGATATAAGATTTTTTTTTTCAAGTATAGAACTTCAGTACTCTCGTACGATCGTTTTGCTAAAGAAGCTTAAGCCTTTAAGACAGAATACAATGAATTTTATTTTTGTTTGACATGAATAAAGACTAAACATCTGTTAGCTTACATCCGCAGTTTCTAGCCATTTGGAATGACAGTTGCCAATCAAGAGCTTTGAATGCCTACCCATGTCACGCAAGATTCAGCAATGAGATAAAATATCTCAACTTCTGATCTGAATATCGCTAAAGTGAAACATTCTTTTTTAAAACAATTTTTACCACAGTTTAGAGCCGTCCTTGACCAGATAAAATTGCGAATAGAATTTGTGGCATCTGTTAGTTTTTTCCGACAAAAGCCGTTTGAGCAGCGTGACTAGAGGCCGGTTCCAACAAAGAGAGAGGGGGCAAATCTAAGAAAGTAAAGAATAACAGAATTAGTTTACGAACGTAATTTCTCAGTTAATGAGATAAAAAATATCCGTAAATACTAGTTATAGCAGTTAAAACTCGCTGGAGGCAATATTCATTGGAATACACCTCAAAGTACCCGCGAAAGTAATAGTAATATAAACACCGAATTCTATTCTTACAGTCTGAATAGGAATGAACAGTCATGTTATTTGAATTAAAGCATCGAGTTGCTACATACAAATCTTCCTGGCCACTGTCTTGTTGTTTAGATCACTCTTGATACCCGGCTGAATTATCACGGTTCGCGTACTCGACCTTTCACTTAGCTCTTGTCAACACTTACTTCACACTCTGTATGTAAACACATCAATCCTAACTCGCATTCATCCATGACATTCTTGTTTGTCCTGATAGTTAGACTCCTTAGCTCGCACTTGGGATTATCCATTCCATTTTGGTTCGATCAAGCGTTAATTTTTTTATTTACCTGCATCGGAAAGCAAGTAAATACTGAGGATATCGAAACTGTCGAAACTGAATGCGTGGGAACATGAGCCCAGGACGTGGTCAGCGGCAAATACAATTACCAAGGGTTGTAATCGTTTGTGACAAATCTTAAGTTAAAGAATGTAAAAAACAAACTTAAAGTAAGTGAAAACTATGTTTTACTATCCATTAAACATAGAGATTTGTCTTCCAGTCTAATGCAATGATAATTCATTACATAAATTACGTACATGTACCGGTAATGCGTGACACTTGATCTACATGTACTCGCGTGATGTAAAATTACTAACGAAAGTTGCAACATTGCACCTGGGATTTCTCTTTCTATAGGCCTCCTTTTGATAGTGGTTTACACTTCTGGCATGCGACGCTACGTGTAGTCGTTCGTAGTATGGCTTCGCTTTCTTGTTCATTTGCAACTTTTTCGAAAAACAGGTGTGACATATCCCCACGCTATCCCGGAGTCACGGAATTTTTTCCGTTGACCTCTTGTCAAAAAGATATCAAGTCTCATCTGAGAATAGTCAAAGTGTCTCAAAATAGTATTCTCAAAGAGAAGGATTTGATTCTCGCTCGTACTGGCCGTTTTGATGAGGATGGTGCCAACATGACAATATGTCCAAGACACCGAGCTGAACTTGGCATATTTTGGCGACCAAGTAGAAAATGGGCGCAACCCCCTTCATGGAGATCGCAAGGGCAAACCGGAGAGGGGAGTGAATCTGGAAATGAGCAAAGGCATCATCGCAAAGTAGAGCGCACTAATACCAGTTGGAGCAGGTAAGGTAGTGAGGTATTATCTATTCTCGTTCTTTTGAAATTTCATCACAAAAAGTCTAAGATCTACGAGTTTGACCTTTGTAATGTCTACACTAGTGTCACGCAATTTGAGCGCTTCGGTAGCTATTGTTTTGCATAATACAGCAAATTATAAGGTTTTGTATGGGAAAAATTCAGTCTATTGCGAAGGGAAAATTGGGTTTGACTTTTTATAAAAACTGCTTATCTCAACTCCATTGTTGGTCTCTTTCTGTATTGTGTAGTTTTTGTAGGAGCTCCTGGTTTTTTTGGGCGGATTTGAAGCGATTCCTTGGAGTTTCAGTCTGTTCCAACGCTCAAATTACATGACGCTAGTGTAGACACTACCATGTTTTACAAATATCAAACCGTTAGAGCTTGGACTACCTGTGATTTCATGTTGCGCGTTAAGCGGTCTAATCACCCCGGCGGGTCACTCAAGGGAAGTTTGGGTGCGGGTGTGCCGCCGAGGCCTTGAAACCCTCATCTTGTTTATTAAAAGACAAAATCTGTTCGTTTCGCTCCCCTAAGACCTTTTCTTCATGGTCAAAAAATAATTATTTCAGCGAGGTTTTTTTTGATAAATGACATCATAGTTCACACCCTGTTCAAGGTTTCTGGTTCAGAAGGCCACCCTGTTCAAGACGCTAAATAGCGAAATTGTATACCCTGTTTAAGACGCACGACCCTGAAAACCGTACCCTGTTGAGCGGCACATACCTGTTTAGGCCAAATAAGGGAGTCCAACCCCCGGGGTCTAATCAAAATTATGTACAAAGGCCACCCAGAATGCTGATCACGATTAATCTTAAACCGTTTACAGGAATTTGCAAACTTTGTAGAATTGATCACCTCGCCGCTGTTCAAGTCGAGCCGCCGGGTAGAGTTCTGTGCATGGAACAGTCTGAAGAGCCAACCATAGCGCAATCACAGGAGTTAAGTAGTGTGTCAATCCCTATACCCGAGTTCGACTCTCCAGAACCACACGCGTCCAGTGAAGCTGGAAGCATCTTGGAGGTATGTTTCGGCACTTTAAAGGCGAAAATAGCACACACACTGCTTCGCGTCACTGATTATTAAGTTAGGGTGGTAGGGGACATACCAAAAAAATTCGTGGAAGGAATAATTGCATGAAAAACATGTATTCACATCCAACAAAACAAAACCAAAAAAAATACTTGAGCAGCTTGGGAATTTCGCCCACCCCTCCTCCAAAAAAAAGGTTTCTAACGGTCCGTCCCTTGTTGAAGGGAGGCCAGGGACTACATGTTTTGGGCTATAAAAACTGCGTCTGCAGGAATGTTTTGGGTTATTGAAGGTCCAGTTCGAAGTATGAGGGGTGGATGGGGGGATCAACATTCTGAGCCATAGCCCCTTGGAGAGTTATTAAGTCGAGGGCCGAAGCGGTTTTTAAGTCACTTCGCTGTGTGACTGCTTGTTCTATACTGCGACCGCTCGGTCTTTTTTTCTCGCGCTGCTCGCTTCGTTCTTCTCGCGCGCAGCCTTCACGCCATCTAACCCTTTTCAGACCGGGGGGAGGGCAGATTGTACCTGCACGCAGATTGGGCGTTTATAACGTTTTTAATAAGCAAGCTAAAGCCATGAAACTCGGTGAATTTTCCTAAAATTTATCTAGGACAGGAGCCATAATCGGGGACGGAGACCGTAAGCGCGGGGTCCACGCGGCCCCATCGAAAAAGACAAATGTGCTATTTTTAGAAAAAATTGCGCCACCCTCAACGTCATAAACGCGCGTGGCTACAGGCAAATTTGCGTACAACGAGGGCGTGCTGGATATGACCAAGATGGTTATAATTATTTGATATCCAGTATGCCCGAGTACACAATTGTTTTTATTATTAAAAACGCAATCACTAATTGCTATAAAATCAAGAAAGAGAAAAAAAGAGAGAGAGAAACTCCGAGATAAAAGGGAACAAGAATCGATCGCGATCACATGACTGACCGAAAAAGGCGCCAAAACCTTGCGAAGTGTTGCAGCGTTTCTTTGCGGAGCTGAATGAATCAACGAAACTGCTCCGAAGTGAACGTACAAGCACAAGGTCTGCAAGTCCCTGTGTTACCATGGCAACCACCATGGCAAGCCATATTTTTTGAAGTAATTTTCTATTTTTAGATCAGTTCCGTGTTTATTTATTGATTTTGATTACTTCTTGATCAATTTTGGCGGTTTTTGAAGATTTTCAGTTTTAAGAACTCCAAGATGGCGGATCCAAGATCGGCACTGTTTCAGAACAAGACGTTTTTGTAATGTCATACAACGTTATCAGCCGATATTGCAAACGTGAAAAGAGACATTCTTGGACGTACTATCAGTCCTCCAAGTTTAAGAGGTGGGGGCGGAATCCGCCACCCCCACCCCCCGGTCCCAGAAGACCAAAAAAGCCCGGTCTGAATAGGGTTAAGAAAATAGGGAAGAAATAAACTGCTCGCAGTTTATCCTTGTCCAAAAGCTGGAAATTCAGGTACGTTCAGTTTAGCAGTTACAAAGTTGAGTACCAATCTACGTCGAGCGGCGGAGCGTGCTCTGTAAGAAACGGGTTGGAGCCGAGCTTAGTATCAAATTTTGTGAAACATCTGAAAAACGTTACCAAATCACTACACATGACAATTGTAACGTGGCTGGTAAACAAACACTAGGAGTTTGCCACAAGTTGATATGTTAGTACAAAAGGTATATAGCTACTGTAACAACATTATTACTCTTACTAGTAGCCAGAGAGGCTCTTTCGTCAGTGTGTATCAGGAGGGTACAGAATAATCGCGCACGAAATAAAAATACACTCTTGCTCACTCTACATGAGTGAAACACGAAAGAAATAGTATATC
Organism: Siderastrea siderea; assembly: GCA_964030785.1. Taxonomy (NCBI): domain Eukaryota; kingdom Metazoa; phylum Cnidaria; class Anthozoa; order Scleractinia; family Rhizangiidae; genus Siderastrea; species Siderastrea siderea. Next base: position 26,536,176 of record OZ034977.1, on the reverse strand, counting down.
TTTTGCAACGGAATTAAAGTGTTTAATTCCGTAATAACGTAAGGAGGTCATTTGTAACACGGGAAAATACGTATTTATTGGAATTTTTACTAAGATAGTCCATAGGAAGGTTTCCTGGCAAAATATAGGTTCCGGTTGTGTTTCAGGCTATAAAACATGTTACAGAAGCCTGATATGATGATGTAGACAGCGAAATCTTCCCTGAAGAAGTGCTCTTTCCATCTTTTGTGAGAATGCTAATTAAAAAAAATTGTAGTTTGTCTGGTCGGACATATGACTAATTCAATGTAGGCTGACAAGACAATTACAAAGCAAACCCAGTAAGGACTTGCCGTTGGCTAAAGGTGGAGCCCTGCCAAGTGATGATGCTCAGACGTTTTTTCCTCTGGCTCTCATGAATCCTTACCCGTCGTAGAATCATCGATGGAATGGCAACCAACGCCACAGATTCAGATGAAACTTCACCCCCTTAATAATTTCCTAATGGTAGCTGATGGTAGAGTGAGCCCAATACGGTCTCAGTTCAGCAAAAACGTGGAAGGCGTCTCATCGTCCACTACACGCTATTACAGTCGAAAAGGAATGCAAGCTCTAGAGGCGGTTCTAAATGCCATAGCACCAGGGCAGTCCAAATGGCTTCTACAGCAAGTAATGGAGAAATACAGTCATTCCACCGACTCGGACGTGAACCTTCCCGAGAAGACCCTGCTCTCCAGACTCGTTACCCTTTGTGGGCGACTACTCCAAGACAGAGTTACTAGACTTTATGCCAGGTTTGACCAAATGGAGGATCGACGAAGCCAGAAAGCACGCTCTCCTAACCAGTCCAGGTCAGATTATTGACCCTCCTGTCTTACAGCGGTGCCGGCTTGATCTAGTTAAAGTGGACCACTTTTTGGCCCGTCGTTTTTCCAAGATGTGGCCTACAGAACGAAGACCCTTAAACTGTCAGATGGTGAGACAATAGAAATCCCAAATGTGGTGAGGACAGTCGTAGCATCCCGACTTGTCCACCTGTACCAGTCGTACTGCGCCGAGACTGGATTTGAATCCATCGGACGATCCACACTGTTGAACATCCTCAAGGTAAGAACAAATAATACATTCAGTCTTACTTCCTGGATATAATCACGATATCTACCTTGTTCGGGATTAGGATTTTATGTAGTTTATTAATCAGTTTTTATGTAGTAATTACGAGGTCAAGTTTCGACACTCCTTAAAAAACTCTAATTTAGGCAGATACTCGAACGAATTGCTTCACAAAACAGTTTTTTTAAATCAATATTTATTTCACACGTGTCTTTCCTTTAATTAGATATGTGCCGCATCTCAGAAGAAATCACTTGCTGGATTGGACAGCACACAAACCGATGGGGTAATGGCGTTCACTGCTCTTGACGAGGCAACAAATAGACTTTGTACATTAGGTGTGTACTTTTTCTACTAGAAAAATGTTACCAAGGGTCCATATGCAGATTGAAGAAATACTAAATAAATCAGAACGACTGTGGCACATAATTTACGTTTGTCTTCATATTTAGGTTTGGACGAGATAACAGCCAGGGACATCAGTTCCCGTCTAAGGTCCGCAAAACTCTATCTGAAGACCGACTTTAAAATTCATCTGTCAAGATCCGATCCGTGCGCTGATCACTACTGCAGTGTGTATGCTCTGAGTACCAATGAGCCGGAATACCAAGGGCGCTGTGACCATGAGCACAACATAGTCTGTAATAGATGCGACAACTACCGAAATGCTCTTGTAGATATACAACTGTCGTGTTCTTCTCCTGCTGTCAAGTATAGGTAAGGGGTGTAACTGTGTGACTCTTTAAGGACGTTCGCGCCCAAAATCTTCCCAAGTTCAAATTTTTTGAAAAGTTTTGCTGCAGTCAGATAATGACCAACTAAGGCAGAAAAAATGGGGGGTTACCGTGCTCGTTTATGTAGCACATTGAAGACTGTAGTATTTATAGAAGCTTTCGTAATGTAAGGCGGTTTCGGCTTCATTGCCATCAGCAATAAAAAAGGTAAAATACCCGGGAGAACTCTTGACAAAGTCGATTAGTTGATTTCAAAGAACACAGGCCTATTCAGTAAATTTTGGCAGTTTATGTCATTCGCTCAGGTATAATAAATCTTGCACACCCGCATTCGTAGAAAAATTCGATCGCATTTAAATAGCAAAAGGGAAATAATTAAGACTGCTCATGCTCAGATTTTTGTTTTTAGTTAAAATGGAAAGAAGAAGCAGTAAAGGAAGTTATCTATGAAAAGAGAAACAGGGGTCACCGAACATCCAAGCCAGTAAAATACAGACAAAGTTAATATGCAAAGGCACCAGGCCTTTATGTGGCTAGGTTTTCACCTTTGTGCGCGCTTTTGATGCATGGCCTGGGGTGACATTGCGATATAAATTACGTGTTAGGACGCGCTTATTTAAAACAATTAACGCGCGACGACTTAAGGGGCTGTTATGGAGTCTCTAGAAGTCATCATCACCATAATTACTGGTGATGTTGTTTTTGTAGCTGTCGATGATTTGCCGTTATTTTGACACATGCAAGATTATTATTATTATTATTATTATTATTATTATTATTATTATTTATTTATTTATTTATTTTTCAGCGGCAACAATCAAGAAGAAGAAATCAAACATGATATCGACACTGCTCTCCCTAAAGTTGACGAATGGAAAGCACACATTCTTCGAGCGGCTCACCAGGATGCTGCGAAAAGTGACATCATCGACAACCTGTCACCGAGCCAGGTCCTCCTAATAATGGATTGGGCCATGAAATTTTTACCTGCCAGTTTTAGAGAGACCCAGCGCGACTGGTTTGGCAAGAAGGGCAAATCATGGCACGTGACAGTTGCAGTGACAAAGAGCGATAGTGATGACATTGAGGTAACCACGTAAAAATAACGATGATAAAGTTTTGACAAACTACCATAATGGCTGGGAACATTTCCTGGCGTAGGTGATTGGTTTGATTTTAGATCTGATAAGGTCGGGATTCGAGAAAAGGGGTAGGTTGGATGTTCAATGGAAGAAGTTGTCGTGATTTCTGGGAAGGCTCCATCGCACAACAACCCCCACAACCGTCTCTACATCAGTATCTTGATTGTGTGTGAAACTACATAGGACACATATTACTATGATATTTAGTTATTGTAAACCTAAGTGGGTCTTTACCTTTCTATTCAAGACCCGAACCTACATCCATTTGTTTGATGAATGCACTCAAAACTGGTTCGCGGTGGCTTTGATCATAGAGCACACACTCACGACATTGAAAGTGGCAAACCCAAACATTCAGGAGGCATTCTTGCGGAGTGACAATGCCGGATGTTACCACTGAGCTTATCTCATCCTATGCAGACCTATGCGTCGCGCATCCCTTCAGCGTACCGCGAGTGGAGGCTGGAGCTTTCAGATCTACGACCAGGAGAGATGAGTTCCAACAACCTCAGCCTAGTACATCACAGTCTGTCGAAGAAGAGGCGCCAGCTGGCGAAGCTACAAAGGAGTATTTTTCCTGCAATGAGGAGGGATGTACAAAGACATACCAGTCCTTTACAAGTCTCCAGAAACACCTGGATGCTGGAAAACACCTTGTGCGTTTAGAGAGAGAGACGACCTATGACACCATCAAGAAAAATTGGGCCGAAACGTGCAAAGAGGTCTCTGGAAACTACATACACAGAGAAACAGAGTCAAGCACCCAATCAGCCGTTGCTGGTCCCTCATGCCTGGTGTCAAAGGGATGGGCTCTGAAAACATCTCGGAGAGCAAATCGTTTTTCCGAGAAGGTGAAGAGTCATCTCAAAAGGATATTCCTGGAAGGCGAGGAGACAGGGAGAAAGGCCACTGCAGTGGATGTGTGCAGTAAGATGAGAGCTCTGCGTGATGATAGCGGTAGGAAAGTGTTCAGCAAAGAAGAGTGGCTTGCTGCTGATCAAATAGCCCGGTACTTCAGCAGACTGTCCGTATTGTATAGGAGTGGCTGACTAGCCATAGACGAAGCTGATCCCAGCCCTACCCAAGATGAGAAGGAAGACTTTGTTGCAGAGGCAGAAGAAATGTCCACGAGGCTTCAAATACAAAGACAGCTAGAACTGTGATATCTCAAGAGGTGAAAACTTGATGCTTTGCCCGGATATAATTCTCCCATTGCACAATGATAGTTGTGAATGCCTGTTGTTATCTTTGGCGGAGTGTTGTCTTTGGTGGAGGGGAGATGGGAGGCTGTACCTTTCTGAAGTTTATGTGGAGTGTTGCTGCTATAGATCTGAAAACCTGGTGTGACTCTGTTTGAGACAAAAAAAATCTTAAATGCCCCACCTGTTTAAACAATTATTGGTGAAATGTATATCCTCTCTAAGACGGGAAGGCAAATCTAAACCCTGACATGCGGCACACCCATATTGTTCAGTTGTGGGAGTAGTACGACCCTCTTATTTGACCAACTTTCTAGACGTTACGTTCTCTAATCTCGTCCACGCCCTGTTCTTTGCTGTATTTGCTGTACAGCTAGATTTCATTTTCCCAGATTGAAAGGAAAGGCGAATTATTCATTTCATGACTTTTACTATTATTAGTTTTTTAGATTGATCTTTTCTGTTCCCAGTGCAGTCGATTGATACCTCTGATTTATTTGTTTTCGGCAATTAAGTGTAACTACCGCTGACCAAAGTTCAGTCACGTATTTACATATAGATTTGCAGTTTTCGAAAATCCGTGGAGTTTGCTTGCATGCTGATGCAGCTAAATCGATAATTTAACGTTTGTGAGACCCTAAATCGAATGGATAAGCCAATATGTCAGTTGAGGACTCTGTCTGTAACGCAATGCTGCAAGTAGTTTGACATTATTTCTTTAGTGAAACGGATAAAACGGAAACAACGGGGAACAGCACTGAGAGATATTTTGATTACTGTGAACTCACTGTAAATACGCATTCATTCATTCATTCATTCATTCATTCATTCATTCATTCACTCATTCATTGATTCATTTATTCATTCATTCAAGTTAACGTGCGTTATCTAAATTGCATATTTCTCGTAGTGTGACGGATACGCCGAGAAAAGCTATTAATTACAACTGTGCTGCACAAAAGAATAATCCTTTCAATTAGCTCGCTAGTATTTTAAAAATATCGTTAAGCTTTTTGTTGATTCTGGAAATGCTTGTTCGCTAAAAAAGTGTTAAGGTGACATGTTTTTAAGGCATTGATCATATGCCGGTATGAATGTTTAGTTTGCGCTTCATTGTTTTCCAGATTCTTTATTACACTTTTTGCCAAGGAGAAGGAGTTATGTAACCACTGTAAATTGCTCGGGCATTTTGTTTTTGACTTGATTGTATCGAAAACAAAAAACAAAAAATCACACACAGTAAGTTTAAAAATGTAGCTCGTCGGGGCATTTTTTACCACTAACCGCCTATTTTTGCCCGTAATTTATCGAAAAGAAAAGATCAAACTGAGGAACTTAAACAATAAAGCTAGCTTGCTATAAAAGAAGTCTGAAACGTTGCTTCGTTCTCATTTCACTCGATGACAGTGATGGCCACAGCACCAGCAAGGCAACTCAATAATAAGGTATGTACTAGATTTCATATTCCTTCTTCGTAGCTTTAAAACAAGTTAAGGAAGAAAAGTTGCTCTCAGTTCTTTTAGTGAACGAATTTACAAAGTTCAGCTTAAAACGTAGCAATTAACAGGAACGAAATGCTATATTGCTTAGGCTTTTCTAACCAGTTAATCTAATAGGCATTGTAGTCTAAATATTTCCTACAGATTATTCGTCAATTTTAGTGATTCTGTGCTGACTAGTTTACTGTTTCCTTGTAATTATTTTAGGGAATCAGGAGTGCTGTGCTTAGCAAGGTCTTGCCAGCTGTCCAGGGAACTTGTTCTCTTTTGGCAGCTAAATTATCTTACAGCAAACATGAGGGAATGTCTTGTGACGATCTGTGGCTAAACATATGCCAGAAACGTGATGAATGTGACGAATAGATAAAGAAAATGAAAGGAGTAGCATTTTTCTTCTCTTCTGTCGCCGCCCTAGAGAAGCGAAGTAAAGAAAAGGGAGGGAAGGCAAACAGCCAAGAACAAGAGGACGACCAGAACGATGAATTACCAGAAAAGTACTGGCCAGCAATAACTTACTGGATTGCAGTCCAATCCTCCAACGGAATGCGCGTTTCAACGGTACCCTTGCACTCGGCCCTATTACAAACGGGCATGGAAATTACAGCTAAAACCCTGCCAGTCTGCAAACGAGGAGGTGAAGAGGAATCTTGTGCACCATTATGTACTACGCTAAAAGATCACAATAACCACTTTATTCAGACCAAAGTGGACAAGTCGTTTTCCTACAGTCTCCAATTGCTACAAGACCAATTGATAGAGGAGCCATTGGAGTCACGTGTACTTCCCGCAAGTGAACGTGTTGTAAGGTTACAAGTTGTTGGTACCTCGTTTACTGCAAAGCTGCGAGACAAGTTAATACCCTCTCTTGTCCGTTCCGGCCTCCAATTTGATGTGTTTGGCATCGAAGCATGTGATTTGCCTTCAGAGGTCCCAAAAGTCACAAAGGCTCTGGCATCGCCGATTGTTGTAGCGATTAATGACATCGAACGAGCAATGGGGAAATTGGGTTACGTTCTGTACAGTGGAGAAGTTTTCAAAAAGGCGAAGTCTTCTAAATACACCTATCACCACTGCTGTTCGGTGAAGAAATTTCTTTCTCTGCTGGCAAGCAACGACCAGTTTAAAGACACCATCATCAAGAATCTGAACAAGCTCGTAGAAATCCTTGGAGATAAAGATTGCGAGTCCGTGAAGCAGCTGTGCATCAACTACGACTTGATCGAAGTGAATGGAGGTTGGTGCTTCTCAATAAGCCAGAGAAAGTTCGTTTTCCATCCCATCAAAGAAACAGACATCGGCAAAGAATCTCCCCGGGGCCTACATCGACTACCAACACACTAAGACGCCGGATCCTGGATACTTCAAAGAAATACTACAGAATAACCTCAACCAGCTAGAAATGGCACACTTTTGCGAATATTACATTCGACTCCTCAACTGCCGCATTAAACGGCACAAAGAAAGGGTCATGTGCCTCATAGGTGAGCCTAATAGTGGAAAGACGAGCCTTTTCACCCCCATCTCTCGCTTGATCCCAGCAAGATACATCGCCATGATTAGCAAGCAAAAGGCTTTCAACAAGAGCCTGGTCGATGAAAACACTCAAATAATTTTTCTGGACGAGGCGCACACCAAGCTGATGGATCCAGACGACTGGAAGATATTGACACAAGGAGGGCTCACGGCACACGACCGCAAATATAAGACTTCAAGCCTGGCAGTCATAAGGCGTCCAATGTTTATCACCTGTCAGACAGACATGGATTTCGGTGGGGAGCACAACACTGCCATGGACGCCCGCTAAAGAAAGTTCTTCTTTAGACGTCTGACCTCGCCGCGTGTAGCGGGAGTGCAAGAATTCTTGCGAGCTAATGCAATGGACTGCATTATTTGGGCCTGTGGCCTTGCACGTACTCCGGAAGATGAGCTACCCCCTCCCAAGCCAGGGACTAGTTTACAGCCAGAAGAGATCGATGAAGAAGAAAAGAACAGAATTAGAACCATTCAACTAGATGAAAGCGAAAGCGAGCACGAAGGCAGTGAGCAAGAGGAACCGAACACGGACACAGAAGACAGCGCGGAGGAGGGAGAGATCGAAGACACTAATTCTACCTGTTTGGAGAAGAGTCTAGAGAAAATTGCAAGTCTGCGAGAACAACAGCCATGTCACAGTCTCAAGCAGAGGCAACTTGTTCTACTCGCCACTGAAGTAAAACGCACCGTGGATGAAAGGGACAGCCGGGAAGAGTGTGCACGATTATGTGTCCTTGAAGAAACTAAGGAACGCTGGATCTCACTGGGGATGATAAGGAAAGAAGACGCCCACTTGCTACAGTCGGTGAACGGACCTTATCATCCCAACATAGAACGTTCCAGAGAAGAATACTTTACGAAGAAGAGGCAAGAAGACCAACGGATTCTCGAAAAGAAGGCGCGCGAGTACTTTAACGATGAGTGGGTCATGGAGAAGGAAAAGGAACTCCGAGAACTTCAGAAAAAAGAGGACGCAGCGAAAGACGAACAAGTGAAGCGTGCACTCCATTACATGATGGAAGTGACTGTTGAAGCCCTCAAGTTGAAATTTCAGAAGGAAGAAGTTTCCGGTCTCGCGAAACTGGTACTGTGGAAATGAAGTGGGTATCCCCTTCTCAAGCCCAACGCATTAACAGTATCTGGTGCCCCCTACCCTATCCTTGTGAAGAGATGGAAGACGAGGAGGAGGAGAACCTCTTCATAACACCCTCGAGGGCGCCCAAAGCGCACAGCCGCTCATCCTCTCAGAAACAGAGGTCTCAGAAACGACAAGGCGATCAAACACGTACCTCAGTGCCCAAGAGAGGAAGAATAACTCGCTTTTTTACTCCGAGTCAAGAGTAAAAATCAAATTTTCATGTTGTCAGGAAACATGGAAAAAAGTTAGCACTTGTGTTACAAATTGATGTTTAACGAGTTAACCTACACTACTTATTGGTTTTCCTAAATTTTATTTTTCCATGTGTAACAAACTGTTGAGAAAAGTGACCTTTGAACATTGAAGAGTGAAGATTGAAGAGTGAACATTGAACATTGAACATAGAACATTAAACAGTGAACAGTGAACATTGATTGCGTCTCTAAACTCTGTGCCATGATGTTGCATTTTGTCCATAATAAAGATTTCCTCTTGAGTTATTTTGTCCGGGCGGTTAACTCACCATCTTGAGATTCCAGCAAATAGCATGTACACTAAATCAATTCCTTTTTTTTTACATGAATTTAAGCTCGGCCCTTTTCTTTAAAGAGTCAGCCATTCGTCCCTCTTGAAATTTGAATTCGGAATCTCTCAAGATGGCACTCCACTGTCCAAATCCGTGTCTACCTATCCCTTCTTTTAGAAATTTGTCCTCGTCAGCAGTAAATTTTAAGATCCGACGATGGCTCCGTTGAATGCGCAAGGGCGTAGCTGAGGAGACAACCTTTTTGGGAGGCATGATTGTTCTTTCTGCAGTTTCAACTAAAGGCGACGAGCTTGAAGTTGAACAGCCAAACCTCGTGTGGACTTCCTTGTCCACTTCCGATCCCTTGGTACCTTGTAGTTTTTCGTGGGCAATCGCAGCAACTTCGCGCGACCTCTGCTTTTGATAGTGAACTTTGGCGACGGCTGAACTGTGTTTCTGATCTTCCGAAAAATCCTTTGCTCTTTACTTGTGAGCTGATTGAGGCTATGCGTTTCGACGATTTGACGATAACGCGTCGGGTGAATGTACTTTCCGATTGCGTCAAAGACTAGTTTACTCATGACGTCGCCCAATTTGCTGTGTTGGCCTCCATTTTTCGTGACCAGAACGAACTCGCACTGGGGTTTTAGCAATGGCCTTACGAAATTGATGTAGCTATCGAGCACCTGCATGCTTGCATCGGTTAGAATTAAGGAGTCAAATCCATATTTGCTAGCAGTCTTGAACTTTTTCTGGTCAATAAATCCTCCATTCTCCTTCGTTGTTCTGACCATGTCGACTGTCAAGTACTGATAAGTCATAGGGCGAGACCCCTTTACCTTGATGAACAAATACACCGCGAAAAATTTCGTGGCAAATGTCAAGTCCGAAGGACTAACTTGACCTGGAATAGTTTTGCACGTCTTCACAGTGTTCTCGTAACGAGGCAAATGAAATGTCATCACTTCTAACAGTTCTTCCATGGTTGCCCAGTGCCCCCTAGCATCCAAAGTTTCAATGTCTAGATGTTGTGTCCACTGCAGTCTCATCATCTTTGCCACCGTCTTGCGCGCTCGTTTAAGGTACAACTCCGTTGAGGACAAATTTCGAAGAACTGCGTCTGATGCGCCGTTTATTTTTCTGAAGTCGATTAATTCGGAGATCGCATCAATGTAGCCCATTCGGCCACCGTGTCCGAGTTTGCATTCATCTTGCAAGTAGTCGATAAACTTGAACAACAGACTATGAGAACACAGGCTAAAGTCCAGCACTTCAAAACTCAATTCCTCTTCATCTTCGCGGCAAAATTTGAGAAATTTAAAGCATCTCTTGGCTATCTGCTGAGCTGCACGATCTTTCTTGCAACCCCCACCACTTCCAGTCAACCATTTCGTGAATAACTCGCCAATTTGGCTGGAAACTGAAAACGAAGGCATTACCCTGGCAGTTTGTTTTGTGATTTCACCCGATGTATCATCATCGGCAAGTTCTTTGGTGCTTGAAATGTCGGGTTTTTCGTCAAAGAAAAAGAACCAACTGTGCTTAGTATTCACATGTTTCCTGCAGCCACGTTGACTTTTAAATCCATCGTGATCACACGTTTGTATTGGACAGTGATACAAGCTATCTGTTTCTTCTTTTTCCAAGTGAAGCCGTTTTGGTTTTGGTGATGAGCCATCAATTCTCGACCAGTCAACCTTACCCTTTTTGTTCATGTCGGACATCTGAGTGATTCACACAATTTGTTCCCCTTACATAAATAGTGAACAAAACACAAAGGCGACAAAAAACAATGGCTGTATTGTGCAAGTTTAAACTTGCCCCAACGTGCCCCAACTTGCCCCTGCTTGCTCAGGCATGTGTCTGCTTGCCACTGTTCATTATTCTTAAGTAAGCTTACAAATTTGAGGTGATATATGGCGTTGGTGCGATTATATTCAACCTTGCCCGGGCAAGTCTATAAGGGCCTCGAAAAGTCTTTAAAAATCTGCTATTGACTCTGCTTCGTGTTGTTTGAAACTTAAAACACTACACCAAATGTTTTTGCCAATTAAAAAGCGATAAAATCATAGATGGCAAGAAAAGAAGAATGTTTCTGTTGAACAAGATGTACAAAGGAACTGTCATTTCTAAATAGGAACCATTTTACATAAATAGGAACTAATGGTTAGGAACAAACTGTTCCACGTGCCGATAAAAAGGAACATTTCGTTCAAAACGGAACCTGTTAATGGGAACAATTGTTCCTCAAGTGAATAAAAAGGAACCAATTTTTCAAAGCAGGAACAATGTTAGAAAGGAACAAACGTTCCTTTACAAAAAAAGGAACGTAATTAATTGGGAACCAAAGTTCCCCGTGTCAGCATAAAGGAACAGCCACTCTAAAAGGGAACGCATTAATACGAACAATCGTTCCTCAAGCGATTAAAAAGGACCAAAATGATAAAAGAGGAACAATACCATTGGGAACACCTGTTCCTAGGCCACTCATTTAGGAACAAAAAGTTCCTTTCAATGTTAAAAATTCGGAACAAAAGGTTCTTTTTAGCTCTAAATGAACACTTTGTTCCTGTTTTTAACAGCAATTTGTTCCTTTTGATGCTAAAAGGACCACTCCAAAGAGGAACAATCATCTCTTAATCGGAACGTTCCCAAAGCAAAAATGGGAACAGTGCTCAAAAATAAAAGTAAGTTAAAAAGCCACTTAAAGGATGAATAAAATATACCAAAGCATCTTATGACTCTCTATACTGAACAGATACAACAGCCAAAATTTGATTGATAAAATCATGGTAGAACATGTTCAAATTTGGAAGCTTAAAGTTTGGGAAACGTAGAAGAAGAAGAAGAAGAAGAAGAAGAAGGAGAAGGTGAAGGTGAAGGAGGAGGAGGAGTGAAGAGGAGGAGGAGGAGGAGGAGGAGAAAAAGAAGAAAAAGAAGCGGAAAAAGACAAAATTAATCTTCCTCTCTAGGAATGGAAACCTGGTTCAGTGCATCGCAGGCATCTGCGATCACCACTAGGTTACGCCAACTCAACTAGAAAATAAAATTTAATTTGAGTACTGATACGGCTGTTTATCAAACGAGTTAAACATTCGGGTGTTTTTCCTGGGAAAATGTGTTCGGACCGCTGTGTTCGGAGCTCCGCTAATAAAAGGACAGAGACTGTACTTAACCAACTCTCATGAAAAGAAGATCTATGCTTTTTCTTTTCTACACTCAATTATCGTCCGTTTAACAATTAGACTAAGACACCGAGTTTTCTATTAACGAATAGCCAATGAGGTTCAGTCAAGTTGAGTATTGCTCATACAAAACGTAGCGGAGTACTCTGATATAAATGATTGCAATAGGAAAACAATGATAGTTAGGTTTAACGAAAACATCAAATTAAGAAGGATTTATCGCTTACCTATCAAATAAGTAAACAATTGCTCAATTAAAAAAATAATGAAATTGTTAAATACATGGTTAACAAGTGAGCGTAAACTTTATTCACCCCTACCGATGACAGACGATTGTAGCGACCGTAGTCGAACCCAATACTCCATGAGCGGGAACGTGGGTTCTCATAGTCCAACAATCGCTGTAACTCCGGGATAAGGATCGTGAAAACAATCCCATTAGCCTGCAGGAGCTTAGCAAGTCTTGAATACTGCGCAGCAGTCACGCGAATGTCAACAGAGCCCCCCTCACGGGAGGGGTGAGTCCAAAAGTCCAGGTCCAACTGAAAAGAACATGAGAATTTTAAGTAAATATTGTTTTGTTGTTTTTGGCTAAGGGTAATGTTCTAGGCATGTTCATCGGAAACCCGGCTCCAGACAATGAAAAAATCGTGAACGCTTTCTTTAATTAATAAATGCAAACTGTGTGTATGCCCGATGAATGATATACCTTAACCATCTAAGCCCCAACAGTGACGAAAATGAAATTTCTCTTTACATCATCACCACTTGATTAAGCATTAAAGTGATGAGAACAAAGAAGGTGATCATCAAGGGTACGATATATACTTCCATAACAAACATATTCGTATCAGATGCCCGTTTCTCGAAAGTTCCTATAACTTTTCGGGCCCTGGAAGGCTATTTTATGCGTGCAATGTTTGCATTAAAGACTCAAATTTTGTTGGTTTTGAAAGCTGAGTTATAGAATTCTTAGTTGATAAGACAAGTTGGGCTGATGTGCGGGCTAAGAACTACGCCAACGTTCTATAGATTTTGATTTTAAGTTATAACTCAGTGCCCGAAAAGTTACCGGGACTTTAGAGAAACGAGCCCCAGGGCTTAAAGACCCTTAAAGGGTTAATGCTAAAATAATTAACAATTATCCTGCGAAATCGCGCGGAATATCACCTGATACTTAGCCGACGAGGCCGTAGGCCGAGTTGGCTAAATCAGGGGATATTCCGCAAGATTGAGCAGGATAATTGTTTTATTATTCAACAAATTCCCATCGCCTACCATTTTCAGAACGAGAAAAACTACGGCTCTATGATGAAAACGCTAAAAGCTAGCAACACATAAGCTTAAGCTTAAAAAAAATCAAAACAGAACTTCAAGAAATCGAAGTTTACTACCGTTCACTTAAAAAGACTTATTTACAAACTCATGTTTGGAAATGACAAGACAAAGGAAAAAAAATATTGCTACCTTACCGAGAATAAGTCCTCTTTCTGTGAATTAAAATCTTTTCAACTTTAGTCTTTACAACTTTCCGTGGGCAAGTGTGCTGCTTCGTTCGCAATAGCATTTTCTTGGTTGAGTTCTCACTATGAAAATTCCAAGTCAACCACTGGATATCTTTGTGAGCTGAAGCAAATACTTGTTGACTTTTTGAGAGCATCTAATCGTGGAAAGTTTCTTCCAGAGAGTTAAAATGTACGGAGAACACTGCTAAACCTGCCTCGCTTTTCAAAATGGCCGCCAAACAAGCAATGAAAGAAACTCTGCAGTGCACTTCCAAATATGGTCATTTACGTATATCGCAGGATATCTGTCATGTAGGATGACAGATATTGAGGCTTCCTTACCATATATGGGCATAGTGACAATTTGTTGAATAATAATGTGTGCTATCCGTAAATCACTACAACATAGAAATGAAGTTCACTATTTCAGAGTAAACGATTGAGTAACTCGTAATTTCTGATGGATTTATTTATCTATTTATTATTTTTTATTTTTCATTTATTTATTATTTTTTTGCGAGACCTCGATTTCTCCAGGAAATTGACCTTTCAGTGCTGGTAGTTAAAATATAAAGCTAGTTTATGTATACACGGTTGTGTTTAAAGCTGCAAGGTTGTGCAGCCATCTAACTGAGACAAATACGTTCAAAAACTAAAACATGCTTTTAAAGATCCCAACTGACAGGAGGCTAGACTGCGAGCAGTCGTCCTATTTTTCTCAGATCCTACGTGCGTGTCGAAATCAATAAATTATGCAAAATAACGCTGGTAATGAGGAGAGATTGCCGTTTACGCGCCTTGATCTTCTCGCCAGCTTCTCGTTAAAATTAAAGGAAGAGAGAGACTGCTCGCTGTCTAACAGGAGGCAGGCCAGTTGGCTATTTACGTAGCGAGGGGGAGTTGAATTATTGACTACCAAAGACAAATCCAGCTAACAGCAGGAAGGAGTATTTGAACCCGGGACCTCCGGATTAGAAATCCAGTGTCCTAATCACTAGGCGAGGCTTATCTCCTTTAGGGTGATGTTGTTATATAAATTTATGATTTATAACCCTTTCACTCCCAGAGTCAATTACGGATTCGAGTCTGTGGACGAAATTCCATGGTGTGACCATTCAAATGAAATCTCTTTCACAGTACTATCGCATAAATTGGTACTGTTTGCTTTGTGGGATTTGAAAAAAAAGGAAATTTAGCATTTTCTTGAATTTTTACTTTGGCCACTACTAAGAGTGAAAGGGTTAAACTTTCTCTTAGTATTCTTCTATACTCAAGTCATTGTTTTCTTCAAGGTTTCCAAGAAATTGCAGTTGAGCTCGGTTTTTTGGAGTGGCGCGAATCACTCGTTCACTACAGGTAATAAAACGGTATTAATATTAATATTCTGTTAAAACTCTCAATAGATTAATTACTGATTAATACACTTACTGCTGTTAACTATTACTAGTAGTGCTACTTCTACTTCTGGCCATTTTGGAAAAGCGAGGCAGTTTTAGCACAAGTATTTGCTTCAGCCTACAAGGATATCCAAAGGATGATTTGGAATTTTCAAAGTGAAAACTCCCAGAAAATGCTATTGCGAGTGAAGCAGAAACTTTAAGATTTTAATTCACAGGAAGAGCACTTATTCTCGTAAGGTAGCAATTTTTCGTTTTAGTTACTTTTAGCTTGTCATTACCAAACATGAGTTTTTAAATGAGTCTTTTTGAAGTGAATGATAGCAATAATTGAATAATTGTATAAAATAAAACAATTGTCCTGCTCAACCATGATTTTACCAACTCGGCACACGGCCTCGTCGGGTAAGTATCAGGTGATATTCCGAGCTATTTTGCAGGCTAATTGTTTAAAGATTGATTGGACAGTCACTAACATTTGTATTTACTGTGGTGTAAACGGACTGTTTTGACTTTTCATAGATTTAGCTAATCCCCTTGCTGGAATGGGGCATAGGGTTACCATGGCAATAAGACTGAAGGGCTTCTAAACTTACAACAAGAAGGGGCTAAGCCAGTTTACAACAAGAAGGGGCTAAGTTAGCTAGTTTGTCGTTGCTGAACTAAGATTTATTCACATGTAATTCGACTTTAGTCGGCGAGAATGCCATACGCACGAGCACTGACATTCCTGGAGACATTGCAATACGACCAATACCAGAGAATTCCTCTTCGGGATTGTCAAGGAGTTTATTTTCTGTTGATCTTTTATTTAAGTCCCCGTTGATCATGAAGTGCCCGAGAGATTGTTTTGAATTCGTTCCGAATAAAGCGCCAGTTGATTTCAAGTTTAAGAAGGGCAATTTATCTCATTATTATTTAGTTACTCAAGGAAAGCGCCAGACAGTTTTGGTGGACATTCGTAGATCTCTTTTTATAATGATTTTCAGTCTTATTTTGGCCTTCTTTTAATTTTAGTGGTTCATAAAAATTTGCTAAAGAGGAGCTTAATTGTCTTTAAAAGCGGGAGAAAAGAGATACAATGTCATGAACAATCAACGTAATCGCTTTAAAAATAGTCCTTGGATATGCTTTACAAATATCGCTTAACTTGTATAAGAGCCACTGAAACCCGGCTTGAAAACATAACGATCTGGTTAGATTTTGATATCAAATACATGTATCCCAAATTTCCTACTGCAAAATATCGAAAAGCAAACAATACCACAAGAAAATAAAGCCCTGCTTAAAACTCTCATTGATAAACCATGATAAATGTTTCGAAGTTTTCCTCTAAGAAAGCAAGGATAATAACATAGAAACGCATTGCATGTTGGTTTAGGTTGCTGATTAAAATCAAGCGCATGTACACGAATATTTTTAGCATGAATAAATTTGCAATTCTCTACCATCACAAGGCTTCACTCATGAAAAGCTTTATATTTTTCTCTATAATACTATCGCATACTTACCCTCTAAAACTAGCTGGTCCTTCGCAAAGACATTTCCCAAAGACAGCGATCACGAACACGAACGCGAAATCGCTACGCATTTTGATAACGATAACCGATTGAAAGTGCAACGTTTTTCAAACGCTGCAACCAGGCAGTGGTAATTTCTCACGTCCGATATCAAACCAAAAAGTACGAGTTCTCTATCCTTTCAATCCTATATACGCAGGTGAATACAAACAAACGTTGAAATAATACCTGAAAATATTTCGCCATTAGAATTCGCCATAAGCGGTGAGGAAGCTATCAACGCGTCATTTTATGCCAGTCTACAACAGAGAGAGATTGCCCAAAATGGTTCCGAATTAACGGTTATTTGATCAGTTGGTCAGGAACCCATTCTTGTGCAATAAATACAGCGATCATGAACACGAACGAGAAATCGCTACGCATTCTGATAACGACAACCGATTGAAAGTGCAACGTTTTTTAAACGCTGCAACCAGACAGTAGTAATTTCAGACGTCCAATATCAAACCAAAAAGTGCGAGTTCTCTATCCTTTCAATCCAACCGGCGCAGCTGATTGCAAACAAACGTTGAAATAACACTTGAAAATCTTCTGTGTTAGAATTCGCCATTAGCTCTGTGGGAGCTATCAACGTGCCATTTTATGCCAGACTACAAGAGAAAGGGATTGCCCAAAATGGTTACGAATTAACGGTTATTTGATCAGTTGGTGACGAACCCATTCTCGTGCAATAAATACAGCGATCACGAACACGAACACGAAATGGCTACGCATTTTGATAACGATAACCGATTGGAAGTGCAACCTTTTTCAAACGCTGGGACCAGACAGTAGTAATTTTTCCACGTCCGATATCAAACCAAAAAGTACGAGTTCTCTATCCTTTCAATCCTACGCTGCTAAACGCAAACAAACGTTGAAATAGCACTTAAAGATCTTTATTTCATGCCAGACTCCAAGAGAAAGAGATTGCCCATAATGGTTACGAATTAACGGTTATTTGATCAGTTGGTGATGAACCCATTCTCGTGCAATAAATACAGCGATCACGAACACGAACACGAAATCACTACGCATTTTGATAACGACGTCCAATTGAAAGTGCAACCTTTTTCAAACGCTGGAACCAGGCAGTGGCAATTTCGCACGTCCGATATCAAGCCAAAAAGTGCGAGTTCTCTATCTTTTCAATCCTACGCAGCCGAACGCAAACAAACATTGAAATAACACTTAAAATCTTTATTTTATGCCAGACTACAAGAGAAAGAGATTGCCCAAAATGGTTACGAATTAACGGTTATTTGATCAGTTGGTGACGAAACCATTCTCGTGCAAAACGCTGTATTTATACAGCGATCACGAACACGAACACAAAATCGCCAATTCGCCATTGGCGCTGCTTCCGTCTACAACACTATTAGACCACAAGGTTTGCTTTCACGGGTCGGGCGAATCTATTATCTGTTTCAGCTCAGCCTCTATGTAACAACATCTTGCAATAAAAAAAAGACTTCTGACACACCCCATTCAACTGTCCAGAAGTCATTGCCGGCGCAAATAATAGAAAACTTGTGACCAAAAATTGTTCACCCCTAAACTGACGGCAAATAACTTGTCAAGAAAAATTTGACAAAGAATTTATTGCTCTTGTAAATGGGCCGTACGCCACGCAAAGAAATGCTCCTTTCAAAGTCTCCAGCATAACGCCGTTAGATATCTATCCGTTAACCCCACTCGAAAATATTACCCTCCCTCCATTCTTTTTCGGGCCACAGCGGTTTGCACTACGAACTCGTGGTAATATCAGACTGCTTTGCAGTCTAGACGAAAAAATTACAGCAAATTTCACGACCACAGCAAGACCTATTGCAGCCTGCGGTGCAGCCGGACGTGTCACTCACAACCTAGATATAGTCCGACTATGCTGGCGGTGTAGAATGTCTAGAAAAGACCCAGTTAAATCAAAACATCATCCAGGAGTTTCCCCGGGATTATCTCAAGGATTTTGTCCCTGGGACTTACCCAGCAAGATATTTTATCCATTTTTTTTTCAGCATACAGTGTTTCTCCGGAGTTTTCTTCTCTTTCAGGATCATTTTATTTTATTTTATTTTATTTTATTTGTGTGTGTGTGCTTGCGTTTCATGTGCCATCTGATAACATTTGTACTGAATGCATGAAGTGACAGGAATATTACAACAGACCCATTTTTCTACCCCTTAATTAAGCTTGATAGACAGAAGTACTGTTGTCTGAGGAAACACCCGGGAAACAACATCACGACTCTAATCGCTGAACGTATAGTCCTAGACATTAATTTCTAGACCACGGACATGTTTACTTTACGGCCTTGTCATGGTTGTAGGTTGTATGTTAGCGTTAGGTCCTGTTCTGCATATTCATTAAGATCGAACTAAACTATTGTTTTGGAACGTCCTATGGGGCGCATGTTGGCAACTTTAGGCGCTAGATCGTTTTACGCTGCCGCCCCTGCATTGTGGAACAGCCTTCCCGCGCACATCCGTGAAATCGAATCACTGGGCACTTTTAAGAGACATGTCAAGACACATCTTTTTAGAGTAGCTTTTACGTAGTTTTAATATATTTAATTTTATTCTCATTTTATTGATGTATTTTTATTGGCATTTTCCTTTTTTATCGGTTTTATTAATTTTAACTAGTATGTTGTGAATGTAAAGCGCTTTTGATCATTCCTATGTTAAAAGGCGCAAAAGCAAGTTAATAAATTATTATTATTATTATGTCTTACAATATGGAAACAAATCAACATTGGATGACCTGGAAAGGAGACAGTGTGTTCTTTAAATCAGTGCTGCTTTTTCATCTGCGTTTAATCAATGAAACGACGGCGAGATATGCTCGGTCGTGTACTGTAAACGTCACCATGCTCAGTCATTAAGACATTTGTGAGTGGGTGGGGAAAGAGGTAGGAGAATGCGTGGCTTGGGGGAGGAGGATAAGTCTCAAATAACGCTGGATTGTCGCAATGGGGTTGTCAAAGTGAGCGTTTGTTTGTAAACTTTTTTAGCCGGACAGTCAGCCAAAATTTCATGATCCCCGGTTGACAGTCAGAAATCGTTTCAGTCTCGGCAATTAATCCGGCAGAAAGTCCTTGTTACTTAGAGCTTAGGGATGCTTTTGTCTCGCTTATCTCCAGTTCATAGATTTGAAGAAAATGATCCGTAGTTTTCTCACGGTTCCGAGAAACAGTAGGCTTTTCCGGCTGGCTTGTTCATTGAGGTCAAATCTTCATTACCTCTTCAAAGCAGATATTTATCCATCAAGATCTTCGCTTTGAATGAGGCATTCATTCTTAAATACGATGTCATTTTAGTTCTCTCCAGTGCTCATTATGGGCACCACAGGAACAATTTTCATTTCGATTTTTTCGTAATACACTTTTATAAACGGTGTGTGAGTGCTAACTATGTTCAGCGTGTTACGTGTAGCAGTAGGCAGGATGCTTGTGTTTTCATTTCCTACATTAAACCAAAGAGAAACAAAAGAAAGAATTTCTCCGAATTCCAAGAAACAAACACATAATAGCGGAATAGTTAATTGTGTAGGGAGGCACGAGGCTGGATGGATGGACGAGGCTGATCAGGTCACACGTCACGTGACCTGACCAAGTCACCGTGAACAAGACTCTAGCAGAGTCGAAAGCTTAGAATTTTACTTTCAATACCGTGTAGCGTCAACAATTTAAAAAGTCAACCGAAAACACGATAGATTAATATCTTCATAATGTTTCCTATGTATCAGTAAATTGCAGCTTTCAAAATTGAATCATTGAAGTTAAAAAATGTTTTAGTTTTATTGTTTTCAAATGGTTCTATTGTTCTTCTCGCGATCTGATTGGTTGCCAGAATATTCCAGTGAGCGAGAAAATTGTCACGTAAATTCAAAATAAATCGGAGGAGCCATATCGCATTGATTTACTTTGCCAAGTTGCCCCAATCTACGGCCTCAATTTACAAATCTTCAGGCTTTTATGAAAGGCATTTACTCCCCCAAAATGTTGGAATTATCTGATGTTCGCCATGTGAAAGTTTCAATGACATAGAAAGCGAGAAGTCAGTTTATGTTCGCATTTCTAAGCGCAAGCAAGCGATCTCGGCAGAAGACGCAAACAGTTACTTGGACATTCGATTGTTTTTTAGTCTGCAAATTGCATTCTCATTGTCTTGTAAGGTAACAGTGATATTAAAGACCCCTCCTAGTCATTATAGAGGTTGATCTGACGGGAAATAAACAGCGTATACGATTAAATAGCAACTCACTGATTATCACTCGCAAAATAGCACTAGTCCGGTGACTCCCGCATTACAATTTTAACCTTTGAAAGGCAGCCGTACGTGTGTACTAATCGATCGAATCTCCCTGAACCTATAGTTAACTAAGAAACTAACTATTTTAATTCAATCGTACGACGATAGATACAGAGGAAGAAAAAGAAAACAGTCCTGCAAAACCATTCATTTATTACACACTCGCGAGCCGCTCTGTTTACATCGCGCGAATAAAATCAAATCAAACGAATCAAACTTACTTGCCAAGGTCCGGCATCCAAAACAATCAGGAATTTAAACAACATCACTACAAGAGATTCATAAAATATGTGTTTCTTTGCTTCATAACACAAGCTCCTCTGAGACGAATACTGACAATATTTTCCTTCGGCATAACCATACAGTATCTTCAACTGCGAGGTATCATTTGGCAGGAAACATATTGGACGAAGTAAGAGCGAACAAAAAGCGTTTGGCCGGCTCAGTCACAAAGTAATTCCAGGAAACAACAGCCTGATAATTGAAGAATAAATTCCTGCATGCTTTTGGACGATTTTCGACAAGATGGCTCCGGAGGAAACAGATTTTGAAAGAAACCCCGCTCAGAAACAATTTCATGTTACACGAGATTCACAAAAAAGCAAGCGCGGCGCGCAAGGCCTTTTGGGTGAAGGTGGGCCTTTAAAGCATTTCCTTCCAAAATAGGGTCTGAATATCCTAGAAACTGCGTCGCGTTCTAACGTGTTTCTACAGAATCATGTTGTCCGTTTTCAATATATTTATCTTGCTTTTACGCATATCATTTTGCTTTGTTTTCTTGCTATACAATAAAGGGCGATGAAAGAGGGTATTTCCCCCAGATACGAAGAAAAAGTAAGGTTCATTTTAATTGGCTATTTCGATTACATTTAGCTCAGTTTTAACAAGGCATAGCTTACAGGACAATTCAACCTGAGTGCAACAGTCAAAACCAAAAGCATGCCCTCTTTTGCACTCACCCTCTAGTGTGTGAGAAGACCAGTCCGCTTTAAAAACTTGCTGCCCGCACCCTTAGGCCGCCATGCTCTCGTTTAAGATAGTTTTCGGGTCGATTTTGATCGCCACGGTAGGCGACTTGTTAGCCTCTAAATTTTACCCACAACTGGGAAGCTCCAGAGTTGGTTGGACCTTCAATCAAGTGTAAGGAAATTTGATGAAACTCCAAAATGCCACTCACAAATTGGCCGACGTATTTTGCAACAACCCTGGCGAGTGTAAGAATGCGACTGACGAGTTCTTTGTTATCGTTGCTGTCATCCCTCAAGACCTTGTGGCGAAGATTGAGGAGTTTGTGAAAGGGTTTCGTCACCTAAATAACAAAAACCCCAGGACAACGGCGCCGTTAAGAAAAATCACAGGGCAGCCAAGAGGCATGCCGCCGACTATTCAAACCATGACGTTCAACTCAAAGGCGACGCGACTAAAGCGGAAGCGGTAATAAAATCGCTAAGAGTTTTGGGGCTTCGAAGAAAACAACCTCCCTGACCTTAAAGAAGGAATGCCACCAGCTGAAGATGATGACAATGTCGATGAAATAGCAGACTTGACCAACATGCCTGCTAAACTCAGAAAAGTCATCAAAAGGGCGAAGAATTTTACTGGGGGAAATGACCTGGCCGTAAACAGGTTGCAGTTTAAAACTGAAGATGGCAACATGGTTTTTGGGCGTGTGGCTGTTATACGAAGGGGAGACGTTTTGGATATGGCCTATTCGCTCCATTCGGTGGAGTACGAACTTATGTTAAAGCAACGCCAATCCGAAAACGCAAAGAAACCGGAGCAGCTTTCAGGCAGCCTAAGAGACGGCATTGATAAGATTGAGGCCTTCGAGGAAATTTCCTTTGAGTTGAGAGAAGGTTTTCTGGCGTTCTTCCATAAGCAAGCCATCCAGAGGTTTGTGCAGCACTGTGACTACGTCTTGAAAACTTTAAAAGAGGAATACAGAGAGGCTGAGGTTCTTCAACAAATTGGTGTTACCAGTGGCGGGGTAGATGAAGTCGGAGACAGGGCTAACTGAATCATAACAGTGCCGGACTCTGTGTATTTTGTACACATAGGTAAAGCTATATTAAGCTGGAAATTAATTTTCTTGGGATGCTTTTAAGTTGTCACCATTTGTTAAGTATTTTTTAAGGTTTTTTAGCAATCCATTGATATCGTTAGTGAAGCTTAGTTACATTCTCAGTAACAGAAAAGCATGATGGAACTGATTGTTAAATACCTCCTTCCTAGGACTGAAAATAAGAGGGAAAATTCCAGTCGCAAGTGATGTCATGATCTAAAGTAACTTTGATCGGAAGTGTGCTACTCACAGCTGTCCCTGTCCGTCTCTTTTTTTGGCCTGAAGGTTCAGTTTGGTGTTTAATTTATCTTCTGTCATAGACTTTTTTATGACCCAGATCTTCATGACGTCACGGATCCGTTATCAGTCAATCAGAGGCTGTGCTCAGCATGTATACCCTATATCAAACCCAAATGGTCCAAATCTGAGTCCATGTTTTGTTAATTGTTAAAATCGGCTCGGAAAAAACAACTTCGTATGAGAAAGGAGTTCGAGTATTTTGGAATTGCCGGTTTTCACTGTCACGCCATCAATAAATTCGAAATCATTCAATATCAGACGCTAAGAATTGGTGTCCTACTGAGGGACACCAACATGGCGGCTGGAAGTCAATGAAAACATCTGGAACTCACTTTTGCTATGAGAGCGATTACTTTTCGCTCTTGAGTTAGTATACATAAACATAAACACCTCTTCTAATACTTAAAGCGTTCAAACTGCCAAAAATCACAAGAAAAGACCTTTTTTCAAACGAGACGGCTTTGTCACGGCGCCGTGTTAATGTGACGTAGTGGGCGCAATTTCGAAAATTCAAGAGGCTGTTTTTTAAACACAAAGGATGATACCGAGCTGGAAACTTGTGAAAAATATATATTTTTAGGTGTTCTTACACCTGGTAACGACAACAATTCAGCAGGGCTAGCGCGTTTTGGTTTTAGAATTTTATGACGTCACGGCAAACCAGGAATAGAGCCTTAGTGAATATTTAATCGATTGAAAAAAATTCCAGAGATGTGTAGAACTTTAAATTTTTTTTACCTTTGTGCAAGTCGTAGAGCTTGTATTTACAAGTTTTGCTAACTTTTGGGTCTATTCAGCCGATTCTCAAAACCGCAAAACACAACGGCGTAGCCCATGTATACATAATTATTAGGTCAATTTTCGCCAAATTTAGCTTGGTCCCAAGTTCAAAAAGTCAGATGTAGTGTTTTCATATAAACAAGTGAACGCATTCCTGAGCAATGCAGCTACAAAATACATTTTATATCGAGACATGTGATCTAATCCCAAGCGTGTGCTCTATGGAATTTTATCAACGTAAAAGAAACAGACAACTGTGTTGGAGAAATTTGGCCACGGAAGTGGCATGCTTAATTAGATAGGACGCTTTGATGGCAAGGGAAAGAAGCACTTTTAAGGCAAGATTCCTCGTAAGGAAAACAAACGAGGAATCTTGCCTAAAAAGCTAGCGGAAAAGGCCCTTGAACCCCACTGGCCAAACTTCACGCAACCTTTGTACCATGTACGTGCTAGCAGCAATGAACCTTATGGATTAATGGATTATCACGCAAGCATCATGTCGCTACATAAATATATATATTAAAAACTTACATTAAAAATACAACTATTGTTTAATTTATTTCCAAAAAACATGTACTTTGAAAAGCTAGAAGATATCTATATATTAAAAAATTACATTAAAAAAGGCATGAATTGAAAAATTAACGGTTTCTTTAAAAATGAAAGAGGTGAACAGAGAAAAAAAAACGCAATTTCCTGGTTTCCAACACTATCTAGCCGGTGTGTGACGGTGTTTTTAAATGCTTAACATTTAGTGGTTACAGTTGGGTTCAAAGAGGAGCAAAGAACCCAGAAAGGCCCCTGAAGGTTGAGATCAAGGCGGGTTAGCGGGGGGGGGGGGGGGGGGTGAAAGGGGTCATTAAGTAGTTAAATTAGATTTTATAGGTGTTTGCAAATTGTTCTGAACCCTGTTTCAGGTAAGGGTAGGTGGGGAAGGATTGGGTTTCAACATAAATTTGGATTAAAATAGTTGAACCCTTAACCCCTCGTTTCCCAAAGAACTGACCTTTAACCAAATTGCATTTTCCCACTCTATTCCATACCATAAAAAGTACCTCTTAGCTAACCTACTGTAATAGAATAAAACGATACTACTACTTACCTACTGGGCCATACAAGTTTGCAATCAGACCATTTGGAGTCACAATGGACTGAAATTTAAGTGCATGCACACGCCTGTGCCAATTGTACACGATCCGTTGATGTTCATTTCGTCGACAAATGGGGCGAACGGTGCCATCGATAAATCACCAACAGTTGTTTAATGCAGCGCCTTTTTCATGAACTTCATCTAAATATGCTTGTAAACACGCACGGGACAAAAACACTTGAGTAAAGTCGCTGAGGCGACGAGCGTGTTCATCATATATCCAGTCAATCATCACATTAGTCATCACGCTTAATTCTGGAACAGATCGACCAAATCTCGCAATCATGTCACTATAACGACAAGGATAGGCTAGCCGTTTGAGGACCATACACAAACCTTCCATTCCTCCACAAACAGACCTCTGCGGGCAGCGGAAAACAGCAGGAATGCCAAGAGCGTCTGCCAAAATTGGCAAGCCATTTTCTCCACTCGAAATTCTGCTTTGCATTCTTCGTCGCTAAAGTTTTGTAGAGAAAGAATTTTTCATAAACATTGAAAGAAAAAGGCGGGTTTTTTGACGTGTTTACATCGTAAAGTAGTGCAAATTTGTCTGCCTTTACAATTCCCTTCGTAAAGGCGAACAAAAGTATGGTTTCCCGAAAGCTCGTCATATTTTCATACTAGTAAACTAACAAAAAAATGGACAAACTTCGCAGGTTCCTAACAATCTGTGGCAAGTCGCTTCGGTTTTCGCACGCTTTTACTCAAGTTTCAAAAACTTGCCGTCGCGACGACGACCCACGACTTCTTTAATTTCCGGAAGTAAGTTTCCCTTCCGCTTGAGGTTCTCAGTGGTCGGCGACGTCTAGTGCTTAAGGTCACTAATAACGGTCCCAAGGCAGACCCCGCGGGACCCCAGTTGTAAGAGGCCGTTGTCTAGATTCGGTGCTACCAGTTATAACTTTCTGGTAGGAAACAAACCAAGTAAGGACAGTTCCGGTAATCCCGAACTTCTCTCTTAATCTATTGATTAGAATTTGATGATCAGTTGTATCAAAGGCGGACGACAGATCAAAAAGCACCAGGACGATTTCTTTCTCCTAATCTATAGCACTGATCATTATGATCAGATCATTATGAACACACAAGAGAGCAGTTTCAGTGCTGAAATTCACGATATGCTGACTGTAGGCTAGGGTAGAGATTTTTGCGGTGAAGTGATTCCTCTATCGGCAAGCAACAGTGCGAACAACAAAATTTGACAGGAAATCAAGGTTTGTGATTGGTCGGTAGTTGACGAAGTTTTCACGATCCAGTGTCACCTTCTTTGTGCGACGGAGTAAACAACCTTCCTCGAAAGCAATCGGGAATATGCAGTCGGGAATAAGCATTTTTTTCATAACGATATGTATTTTATCGTTGATGCCTAGCATCCCAACTTTTAATTCTTAGTTTACATTTTATTTTTTCACACGGAAAATTAGCTGTTCGACAAACGCTAGAACTGTAAAAAGTGGTCAGTGCTCTCGTGTTTAAATAGTGTTGTTATGTTATGTGTTAAAATTCGTTGTTACTATCGGTAGCAGCTCGTTGGCAGGCCTTCAAGATACGAGTTGGTAAAGGATCTAGAGGGCAGGTCTTGGAGGGTGCACTAAGGATGGTATTCTGCACCGTCTCTACGGACACCTCTTTAAATTCAGCTAACGAGGAGTGACAAGTTGAAGTGACACTGACTACTTTCTTCCACTTTCTCTTAGAAAGACAGTCAGATCACTTGTAGGCAATCATTTTTAATTCCTTTTCGTCAATCTTGATTACTTTTATTCCGGCATAGTAACTTCTAATGTTGATGGCTAGTGTCAAGAATGCAATTTAAGGGGATTGAGTCAAGAAACCGTTGGTCATCACAGAGCTAGACATATCGGAGTATAGACTGCATGGAAACAGGTATCTTTCAGCTCTTTGACCAGTTTTGAATTAGAGTTTTAAGAAATGTTTGTTCATATAAAAAACAATTTCACGAAGTTTTGAAAATAGTTCACAATTTTGGTAACAAATTCTTTCTCGTGTTTTTCGTCCGCTGATTTTTTTGACACTTGTGGGCGAAAAGTCGTCCGCTTTATATTAGGAATACTTGATTCCTAGGCGGAGCACATAATTTTAATTTTCTTTCTTTTTCAAAGGTCCTAAGACTGCTTTATGTTTATGACATTTAACTCTGTAGAATATTGAATCCATAAAATACGTCTCGTTGGCAACTTAAAAGCAAAGGTTTGGGCAGTTTGTCTGCATTGCATGGAGACGGCGGCCAGAAAACAGATTTAGTAGCTTCAAACGGATCTTTTTCCGCAAAAATTCCAGCAGTCAACGGGTTAATGAGAACTGCATTGCATTTGCATGCAATATTTGCAACATTTATTTGAGTTACGGACGGAGACGGAGAATCAGTTTGTCAGTTAAACTTGCGGACAATTCGTTAGCAATCTTTTCGATATTTGAAAATTTTTGTTCTAAATGACGACCCATTCTGACTTTCATCCACATCTCATGTACGTCTATCGCCTACAGAGGAGTTACACATAAGTCGAGGTATCATAGCTACTCGTAATAGCAACTATGACCTCTGGAAGCTGGCCTTCCTGATGTTTCAATTCTTGGACGGTTTTAATGCCACCACCTGGTTGAACAGGGACACCATGGCCAAGGTTTCGCTGGTTCAGGGCGGAACCAGCTGTGCTGGCAGAATTTACCATTTGTCGTCTCTGGTAATTAAAATAAGAAAAGGAATGTTTTATTGGCAATCAATCATATCATGGCACACGATTTGTTTGAAATCAGGAGCCCATAACCCGAAGCGCGCAACTGCCCTATATTCGTGTAACGGCTTTTTTACAGACCAGCTTATTTTTAAACTGTATTTTCCGCGAATTCAGACTCCTGAAGTAGCCTTGCTAACTCTTCACAAGCTTTGCAAATGATTCGTTGGCCTTGCGTTATGCCTTCCCTTGTGAATTGGGCATTTTAGAAGGAGCAGAATGATCTATGGCCTCTGTTTTTGGAGGGATGCCGAATCATGCGCACCGAAAAAAATAGAAAAAATAGTAATTGTAAACCTTAAAAAAAATAACCTGGTCTGCAAAAACGCCGTGACATAGGCTTAGTATGGGAATTGCACACTCCGGGCTATGTGCTCCTCCTGAAATGCATGTAATTAACTTATGAGCGAAGCTCCTGCGCTGGCCTGCTTTTGTGGAGTGTCATTGTCATGAAATGGTTAACTATATGTAAATCAACCATAATGCTAAGAATAGCAGCCTGTTATTCCTCATTAGAATTGATCCTATTTTTTGAAACAGCAGGATTTGGATTTTGGCTGTTCCAAAAGAGGTTTGAAAAATATGCGAGTCGCTATCGATTGGTTGGAGTGTGTACCCCGTAGGATGTACTTTCACAGACCTCACCCAAGATATTTCGATCGAACAGTCCGAAGCGTTAACTGTTACACTACTGCGCCCCTACGAACAAAAAAATTCAACACACAAGTTCAACCTTCCTGTGAAAGTGTGTGTATTTACATGTAAAATGTCTTTTTTGGCGGGTTTGCGCGGGATAATCTCGGGTTTATGCTTAAAAAAAATGGCTTACCTGTTGTTCTGGAATGCTGTGATTACAGCATGGTGTTATTTTAGAAGCCCAGATTCCAATCACAAACTCAACAACACCGAGAATCAATAGGATCACTTTGAAAGCAAGTTCTGCATCATTTTCAAAACCATATGCTCTATGATAAATTCCAAGTGCCATGCTGTAGTATACTGTAATGACTACACCTAACACAACAGACACAACGGAGAAGACCACGAAGACACGAGCCTGCAGAGAAATTGAGCACAAAAGAGGAGAAAACCAAAAGTTAAAAAAACATTAAAATCTCTAAAATCTCAATGACATCACTGGCTGCAGTCAGGGTGTAGCCCTTATGGAGGTGCACCAGGTAAATATATCGCATATCAAATAGGGAGAGGTAAATAACAGGCCCATTTTTCAGTTGGTAAAAGCTGGTAATCTCTAGGGTAACATTCCGCTCTAAGACTGAATTACAAAAAAGTCAATCCACTAGGTCTCAGTGGGATTCTCGCGAGAAGAATTCGGTAAA
Source organism: Siderastrea siderea (assembly GCA_964030785.1). Classification (NCBI taxonomy): domain Eukaryota; kingdom Metazoa; phylum Cnidaria; class Anthozoa; order Scleractinia; family Rhizangiidae; genus Siderastrea; species Siderastrea siderea. The sequence continues at coordinate 26,506,969 of OZ034977.1, read as the reverse complement.
CGGTAAACACGTTTTGCTTAGTTTTGCAGATTTACAATGTTAGGCTTTGCCTCAATGTGAAGAGAAGAACAGGGGGGGGGGGGAATTTTCAAGGCATAGTATTCATAGCCTTCTTTTAAATCTACCTTGTCGTCATATCAGAAGAATGAAGAAAAGGAAAAAGGATAAATTATAGAATACAGGGCCACTTATTTAGATGCTACCGGAATAACAAAAAAGCCTATTGGGAGATGCCTCCTTCTACAAAGAGTCTCGACACACGTAAAAGGGGTGGACTGAAGTGGCCCTGCATGCCATGGTTGCTCCACGTTTTTGTTAACGGTTTCCATGAACCGGCTATTTTGACTGATTGATACAAATGATGTATGGCTCTCTTTTGTGCTATTTTGTGATGATCTATTGGGGGGACTAAGGCGAGGGGAATTTGGCGAGGGAGTCAATGCCGCCACCAGTATTTTACATTGTTGGAATTGTCAGGGGCTATTTAAAATAATCCACCCGAAAAGGAAAACAAACAAAATCGAGCCAACTTAGAAAGGGTATGTCTAAAATCCATTGCCAGGAACGCGGAATACAATTTTAACCGTTTAGAGCCCCTCCTTCTTTACGAAGTTCCGTCTGAGTGAAGACTTAGATACGATTTTTCCTTAAGTTCGACTCTAAAAACTGAACAGAACAAAAGTTCATTGAGACTATAAAGCACTAGTAAAGAATATATACCACAAGTAAAGTGGTTGCCATGGAAACGTCCATCAGTTACCGTAGACAAAAACACGAAAACGTTCGCTTAGAGCTTTGGTGTGATCTGTCGCTGGATCCCTTTCAAATGTTTGAAGTCAGCTCGAGCACTTGTTGAGCCCACTTCCCCTCAGCTGATTAAGAATAGAGGTGTTAATCTAGATTTTACTAACAATAGCATCGCGGGAAAAAGTTCTTCCTGTGCGACTGCCAGGAATGCCAAGTCCCCCTGTGATACACATCTACAACAGAACCGTAGTAACGTTACGTTATAGCAATCTAGAGATATCCAAAAACAACATGATCACAATATCTACTTATTTAATCGGAAACATTTTTCTATTCGAGGCCATGCACGTCACATTGACTGCGGTGGCATTTAAGCGAACCTTCCTGACACTTCAGTGTTTCTAATACCTAATCTCACTGTTCTTCGATGGCATATCCCCCGAGTTTGGTCGAACCATAGTTTGTATAGTTTGTAAACGCAGTACGGAGCAATGCGTCCGCATCTTTTGTCAGCGCCTTCAGTGTTTTTTTTGGGTGTGTTTGGGTTTGGTGCGGGTTCCAGTTAATTTAATATTACTCATGAGTCAAAAGTATGTTAGTGCAGCGATTAGTGTCGGTCGTGAGGGTTTCCGCTTTCCGCTTTCAATGATAATCCGACCACTATACGTGAAGAAAAAAAAATAGGCTGTTTGAGAGTTCAAAATGGGAAATAGCAACACAACTATCATCATCAGAGTAATCAGAGTAGTCAAGTCATCATCAGAGTCCACTTGACTCTGATGATGACTTCTGCTCAGGTTGTCTTTCTCAGGACTACACTCAGCCGGACGATCATAATTTACCGACCCAATGCCTACAGTGTTATTAAAAAAAAATAAGTTCCCAAACATCACAGCAGTTTGGTTGTGGACAGAAAAAACCAGAAGGCACTAGCTCTGCTATATTTGGCGTCGGTACCGCTGCGAAATGCTGCGAACTCAAGCGGTGTGCCCACCTAGTTCGCAGCAGAACCGAAAGGGCACCAAAAAGGCAACTGAGTATTCTTTTGAACTCTTTCTTTCCATTTGCAGATATTTGATATTTTTTCTCAAGTTCTAATCTTCACTTCTGTTGGACTGAATCGTTTGCTAAACAAGCTCAGTTTTAAAAATACTTTTTTAAAAGCAACGGTCGTCATGCGATTTCCCGCCAAGAAAATTGCCGGTTGCCCAAAAGCACCGCGCGATTTCCCGCCAAGAAAAGATGGGATCCTCCACCCCCTGTCGGGTTGTTTTAGGACTCCCCCCCCCCCAAGGAGGAAAGAAAGGTCCGCCCATAATGCTTTGCGACCAACTATATTATCACCGGTCGTTGCCCACGTGATCTCACATTTGGACTTGAACGCGATGAACATGGTGTGAAATGGCAAGCTTGTGTAGCAGCGCTGTCTCGATTTTAGAAGAAGAAAATTCTATGTTTTAGTCTTCCGCGCCTGTCCTGTGTTTGGACAACTTAGCTTTTCCAGCTAACTGGCCGTTCTCCGGTTTAATGTGTTTTCTCTGATGTGTGGAATCGATCGCAAATTCGATGGAAGTCTTTCTGCCGCGCCGCTCGATCATATAATATCACGTCATAAAATTTGGGTTATATTACATCTCTTCAACTCCAAATCATTGTGCACATTCACTTGAAGAAAATCACTCAATTATCTTGACAGATCTAACAGGATGTCACGTTTTTCCGCGAAGCGGAGCCGTCATTAGTTCTGCTATAAAAAAAGCAACTTCGCATTCCTTTGGTAGGTTCTTGGAGGTCACGGATGATTGATTGATATGTTGATGATGTAAAATGGGACGGGGGAGGGGGGTGATGTGGGTTGTATTCATGGGGATAGGTGAAGGTACAGTAGTTCGCTCTATTTAGTCGTTTTAGTTGGTTTAGTGTGTGTCTTCAACGATTGCACTACATAACAACTTCAACCGAGTTAGTTGGGAAATGACCTTTCCACTAGAAGGTAGTCACGTAAAAAAGGTAACATAATTCTATAAAATGCATAGCGTTTTTGATATTGAGAATATGAGAGCTGTAGGAGAATTCAGTTCCGTAGGAGATTTAATTCTATTGGATCACAAATTAGGTTCAGCTTGTAAGGGCCGGTTTTGATAAACCACAGGTTTTCATGTTTACATGTTGAATCATCCTGAATTTCACATGGGTTATTCATTTTGAACTTAACCAATACCGGGGAAAAAGATATAAAACACCGAGAGACAATGCCTACAGTAAAACTGTAAATGGTTTGAAACCCAGAGGCCATATCTATTCATAGGTCGGTAAATTATGATCGTCCGGGTAAGCGTAGCCCTGAGAAGGACTGTTTGTGATGACATTGACTGACGTTTCGACAACCTGAGCGGGAGTCATCATCAGAGTAATCAGAGTAGTCAAGTCATCATCAGAGTCCACTTGACTCTGATGATGACTTCTGCTCAGGTTGTCTTTCTCAGGACTACACTCAGCCGGACGATCATAATTTACCGACCCAACCCCTGTGTCAGGACCATAGTCAAACCATGGTCAACCATGTTTTTACCACGGTTGATCATGGTCAGCAACCATGGTCTACCATGATCTGTCAGTGGTAGAACCATGGTTTGCCCATGGTTAACCATGAACGTTAAATGGCACAAATTCGACCACGGTTGACCATGGTCAAGATAAGTTGCAAATAGACATGAAAAAGACATGGTCAACCATGTATAATCATGGTTGTATAACATGTTTAGCCATGGTCTACCATGGTAAATTACTCAAAACTGAAACCATGAAAAAACATAGTCAACCATGTTTCAGGTTTAAAAGAAACATGGTATAACATGGTCAACCGTGTTCTGTTTTCATAATATAAACCATGGTATGACATGGTCAACTATGTACCGAGGGATACACCAAACATGACATATGATGGTCAACTATGTGTTTTTTTGCTGGGGGAGGGGGGGGGCAAACCATAACAGAACATGATCAACCATGTTTTCTGGTTAAAAGAAACCATGAAATAACCCAGTCAGATCTTAACAAGCCATTTTCATTTAACATGGTCAAGCATATACTTAGATGGAAAACAAAGCACTGCATACGAGCAGATGACAAATCCATCCCATAAAACTTTCTTACATTGTCAATACCTGGGGCATGTTACAAAAATGCAGGGAGGAGAAGAGCCAACAAAAATTGTAGAACATTCAATGATTGATAAAGTCTTGAGGAAGTCAATAATTATTGCTACATGCTGAGCTCTGATTTTTTTAATGCTTTAATTAATTAATATCCATACATGACATCTAACAAGACAGAACACCTACAGTAATTCAATATATGTGGACATGAGAAATATGTTTTACACAGATCAATCAACCAAAACAGTTTGCAAGACTTTCAGCCCCTTAATTAAAACAGCGCTAGTCAACATCCTCACTTTATAACCACCAGCAGTGCCCATGTTTCCTTCACAGTGTATTATTCCGCCTTGGTTATTGTCATTAATGAGATATGGAAGCACAACTCCGACCGGAACTAATCCGATACGAAGTGGCATGAATATGGGAAAAGGGTTCCGGGAACTAAGGAGCTCAGGACAGACAGGTTACTTGTATTTCACTTAATCAACCGCAAGTTCCCGGAACACCTTCCCATACCGGAGATGGCATCAACCCCGGCTTGAACTGGGTGGGTGGGTGGGCGCCAACTAAAGTTCCCTCTTCGTCGGTTTGAATTAACTAACCACGAGTTATGAGCGTCCTTTTCCCTTTATATTACCCAGCGACCAATGAGCAACAAGTCCTATTGCAACACATTGCTCTGCACGTGCTGAAGGTGATTAATGACCTAATCTCGGCGGAATATACATATTTACATGACTGTGCATAGTGTATTATTCCGCCTTGGTTATTGTCATTAATGAGATATGGAAGCACAACTCCTCCCTTCACCGCACCGCTCCAACAAGAAGACAGACCACTGTCACATCAACACTATATTTATTCCTTATTACCTCTCCAAACCTTATCCTAAATATCTCTAAACATATATAACACTCTAAACTAACTTGACAATGTTAAAGGCACTGCACTTTGAACTGACAATTTCTTCCGGAAACGCAGTGACAAAACATGTCAATTCATTGGTTACCTTATAGTGTTTACCCGTGTCCTTATCTAAATCCGCTAACTTTGCCGCTGGACCTGCTGGATTCAGAACCTGTTTCGACTTAATATAATGAAGGGCCGTCTTGCTAGACTTCCAGCCTACATGATCCATTATGTCATTAAGAGAGACATCTGCAAGTGCCATTAAAATAGCGGCACCACTTCTAAAACCATGTAGAGTGAAACGCGTGCTCGAAAGACTCCCCTGCAACTGTTTCACGTAAGTGTCCAACCTAGCCTGAGCCGCAGAAGGGTCTAACGCGCAAGACGTTACCGTACCTTTTTTAGACACGGAGCGAAATAAATAACCTGAAGACAGCCGAATGTTTAACAGTCTACAAATCTTGAAATATAACTCAATACCCCAGACTGGGCAAACGGTCTTATTTGAACCCCTCTTGAATGCAAAAACGTTGGCGTCTCCGGACCGTAACGTTTTTGTCCATACATGATTAAACAAAAATCCAGAATTATCTGGAAAAATTGTCGGAGTGGAGATACCTAACAGGTCGGCTGCCCGATCCGCCGAGAAAAACAGAGCCTTAAAGAAAGCTTGATCTCTGGCTAACACAAAAACCTGAATAGGATCTAAAGTAGGATTTCTTAATTTTGACTGAAAATGCCGTGAAAGGATCTCAACATCTGAAAGCAGAACCGGATCTGCTTGGCGCGGGGTAATTCGTGCCCTCAACTGCTCCTCACGAACATTAGCCAAATAATCCTTCACTGACCTAGAAGAAGCAGGGTTACCTACACCTAATACAGAGTGCCATTCTGCTCCCCTACTGTGCTGGATAAAAATTGCTCTAAGTTTTCCTATTAAGGAGTCTACCGTACCAAACGCAAGCCGTTTGGGACAAGCACATTGACTTCGCTTACGCTGTAAAACAAACTCACAACTTGGATTATGAACCAAAGTTCTTCCATCCTGATCCTTCCACACTAGAAACGCCACGACATCACACGGTAAAGCTGAACTTAAAGTTTTCTGACACGATAAAGATAACAGGAACCGAGAAAACTCTATCTCCAAGGCTGTCTTCTGCTTCGCATATCGAGTAGTGTTACGTGTTTGAATCAACTCTTTAACTCGCGCTGCAATCTGTTCTTCATCCACCTTATGTTTAAGTTTCAAGGCATCATCCTTGTCCAATACAACTGTCTTCCTGTTGTAACCACAACTCTGGCAAAAGCGAAACCCTTCATCATTTGGGTACTGGCAACGTGGGCAAGCCACCGATGGCTGGAACAACTTGGGAATTCTTGGTAGAGACTGAAGTCAAAGAAAACGAACAATGTTCAAGACTATATGGACAACTTCGTTGATTTGAGCCATACTTTAATTGGTTAGAATTTCGAAACTCTAAAAGCCCAAAGCTTGGAAGGACAAACCCGTGGTTTGTACCCGGACCTGGACGGGTATCTAAGGACATCCCAATCACCCTCTGAACCTAGACAAATTGCTTTCCGAGAAAGACCTGTCAAAATTGGCCACCAGAATGGTCGCGGGTAAAGTTCAGGAACCACAATTGTGAATGGAATTCGAAATTGAGTAAGGAACCTTAGCACGGCAGGAACCAACCCAAATGGTGGGAAAATGTACGGGTTGGCCATAGCAGGTCCGATATGATTAATGTCCTGAGCGAAGAAGTTCACACCCTTAGACTGAGGACTAGGACACGGGGTGAAATGCGGCAAAGGGGTTCCTCCTTTGGATAACTGTGCGTTAGAATCCAACGCCATCAAATCGAATGTATGACCACAGAGACCACCAAATGTATGTTCAATTAACTCCCACACTCTTGGAGAAAGTGTTGAATCCAACGCAGAAAGGCATCTCGACGGGCCATCGGCCTCATTTCGATCTGACGCGATATGAGACAGTTCTAACTGCAGATTTCGGTTAACAACAGTGAAATAGAGTTCCTTTGTGGCTGCCGTCAGTTGAGGAGAGTTTTTACTTCCTTGGCCATTATACGTGTCAATTGCTACTTGACTGTCAACCTGTACATCTACCCGACAGTCCCGCACATGCTCCGGAGTGGCTTTTATTGCTTTCGAGATAGCAAGCATTTCCTTGGTAGAGATGTTTAATCCAATCTGCTGTGGATTCCAATAATCCCTAAAGGATTGATCACCTGACGTTGAATGCATGACGCATCCCCAAGCGTATCCCGAAGCATCCGTGGATAACGATAAACGAACATGCCTCTCTTCACGCCAAGGAACGTGGCCTTTCCAGGAGTCGAGAAAACGCCAATGGCAAATTTCCTCCCGAAGAGAATCAGTCATCTTAACTTGTCCATTTCCAGGAGATGAAGCAATAGCCGAACTTATATTTCTTATAAACAACTTAGCCCCAGGTACTGCTAAGGAAAATGAAACACATTTCCCCTGGAATCGTTGAAGAGTGCGGATATTCACCGTTTTTTTGCAAGCCAGGATTTCTTCTCTTAAGGTAGCGAACGCAACGACTTTACTTCCGGGAAGTTCGAAAGCTTGCTTTGAAGAGTCCACCACATGACCGAGATACTCTATACGCTTAGCCGGATACAAGACGGACTTCTGAATGCCAATTGTGTACCCTAATTGAATTAACAATGATGCAACAATGAATATGGCTACTTTCGCTGCCTCCAGCCTGAACTTTTCCGTGCGAGCTGAAGGAGATAAAGACCAAGGGCCAGTTGGAGCAAAAACCTCACCGTTAAGTCGATCATCAATGTACAATGAACAAGGAACTCCACATGACCTTAAATAGCTGGATGCAGCCAATCCCATAGTATGGTAAATATATGGAGACTCTTTCCATCCAAATAGCAAAGTTGTGGAGACAAACCACCATCCACCCCATTCAAAACCGAACAACACCTGTGAGGACTCCTGCAAGTGGACGTGATCGTATCCTGACGTATCATCACATTTCGTAAAATACGAATCTTTGTAGATATAGCGCTTCACATCCACTAATTTATCAAGTGAAAAAGGACAATCCTTCATCCACAGATTGAGGAACCTGGCGTCCAAACATAATCTCGGCTTGGATGGCTCTACCTTGAGCGGAAGAACTACAATGAGCGACAAAAGTAGTTGAGACATTTTCTAAAATGTAATGGCAGTGTACTCAGTTTCACTTTTTGCTGTTTGGAAAAGATTTTCAAACACAAATCCCCCCTCCCCCTATCCAATGTTGTACCGGGATAAACGCTGGTTCCCACCTAGCAAATTCAACATTGTTTGGGGGGGATGGGGGTATATTCTAGTGGGTAAGGGGGATTTTAAAGCTAGGTATGCCAAAAAAAGGGGAATGTCTCAACACTTTAGACGCTCATTGTCCGAATGTGAAAACTTGGTATATTGGGAAAACAAAACGTTGCGTTACTCTGATTTGAACATAAAATACGCAAATTAGCTAAATAATGACATTTATACTGATTTGCATGACTTCTCACTAATTAGTGCGAAAATAAAGTGATTTTTTCATTTGCCCAGTGACGTCACAAAAGTGTGAAATTCATCTCGTATAGAGGGAAGATGGCTTTTACCGGTAAAATAAGTCCAGGAAGTCGTGCGTATGTCCTGTTTGCAATGAAATGCAAACGCCTGAGAAAAAAGGACATTAACGAGCAAGTTAATATATCGCGGGCTTCACTTTATCAAATTTTAAAGCAAAAAAAGGATGCGAAACGGAAGAAAGTGCGTGCAAGTGAGGACACCGTCTTTGGTCGGCCACGCAAACTAAGACCCCGAGAGGAGCGCATGTTGCTGCGAAAAATTCATCCACTGAGAAAAGCAGAAGGGCAGTTTACTGTAAAGCGACTTATGCGAGAAGCAGGTATTAATTCCACTAACGTATCCTGCAGGACTATTCAACGTTTCTTATGTTCCAAAGGTTACAAATACCTACATGCGAGACAAAAAGGACTCTTACCAGAACAGGATATTGTCAAGCGATTAAAGTTCGCACGGGAGATGAAACGCGAACATACTGAAGATTTTTGGACAAAAGAGATTGCATTTTATTTAGATGGCGTAAGTTTTGTCCACAAATATAATCCCGCAGATCAAGCGCGTGCCCCTAAAGGACGAATTTGGCGAAAAGATGACGAGGGCTTAGCATTTGGCTGCAGCGCGAAAGGCTCGCATTGTGGGACATGGGGAAGAGTAGCCAAATTTATGGTTGCTATAACCTATAGGGAAGGAGTCATACTCTGTGAACAACAAGTTAGTTATTCAAAGAAAAGGACAGCGAACCAAATATTAAATGCGTTATTATCTGTAAATCATATATTTGAGTCTTTGAACAGTGCCGTCTCTCGCGTGACATTGTAGCTCAGCTACGTCACTGTGAACTTGGGCGCGTGACCTTGCGTAATCGTTACATTTCCTTGCTTGAATGTGTATTTTATACTTAAAGTAATGGTGAACTTACCAAATAAATCAAACAAACATGTAGTGCTGTCTCTGTTTTAATATATGCCGTGAACAAAATGAATATATCAGCTATATTTCTCCAGTTTCAACGAGTAACCACGAGTAACCACGAGTAACCACGAGTAACCACTCATTAATAAACAACATTATCTGAACACTTATTGTCTTTCTATTTGGTTACTCGTGGTTACCCGTGGTTACTCGTTATCTCGGCGACGCTGTCATCGCTGTCTCCTCCAAGAACGAAAGACTGTCTTGTAGGAAAGCGGGCTTCATCTGCTTGACTGTACGTTATTAAGTACACTTTACGTACAGCACGAGTGTTGATCTCTTGCCGGTTTACTTCAGGCATCTCGGTACCAGTATGCTCCTGTGTTTCACTTGCTTCGGAGGAAGCTGAATCGTACTCATATCCTTTCATCATTTCCATAACGACTTCAAAAAGGGAAAACAAGTGTTATTATGCCTTGCGAAATTGATTATGAATGTGCTGAAGACGACAACAATCACTTTGAAAAGTGACATTTGATACGACCAAAAGATATCACGCACAAAATTCGTTAGCTAAAAACTTGATTTTTTAATGCTAAAAACTACTACACATGACAATTTTCTAAATCTGTACTTTACTTGGCAGATATTTCCTTAATATAAATATCGTGAAGACATGATAGCACCCCGTCCACAACAAAAAAGGCAATATAACAATATGACCACCTCGGACAATGAGCGACAAAAGTAGTTGAGACATTTTCTAAAATGTAATGGCAGTGTACTCAGTTTCACTTTTTGCTGTTTGGAAAAGATTTTCAAACACAAATCCCCCCTCCCCCTATCCAATGTTGTACCGGGATAAACGCTGGTTCCCACCTAGCAAATTCAACATTGTTTGGGGGGGATGGGGGTATATTCTAGTGGGTAAGGGGGATTTTAAAGCTAGGTATGCCAAAAAAAGGGGAATGTCTCAACACTTTAGACGCTCATTGTCCGAATGTGAAAACTTGGTATATTGGGAAAACAAAACGTTGCGTTACTCTGATTTGAACATAAAATACGCAAATTAGCTAAATAATGACATTTATACTGATTTGCATGACTTCTCACTAATTAGTGCGAAAATAAAGTGATTTTTTCATTTGCCCAGTGACGTCACAAAAGTGTGAAATTCATCTCGTATAGAGGGAAGATGGCTTTTACCGGTAAAATAAGTCCAGGAAGTCGTGCGTATGTCCTGTTTGCAATGAAATGCAAACGCCTGAGAAAAAAGGACATTAACGAGCAAGTTAATATATCGCGGGCTTCACTTTATCAAATTTTAAAGCAAAAAAAGGATGCGAAACGGAAGAAAGTGCGTGCAAGTGAGGACACCGTCTTTGGTCGGCCACGCAAACTAAGACCCCGAGAGGAGCGCATGTTGCTGCGAAAAATTCATCCACTGAGAAAAGCAGAAGGGCAGTTTACTGTAAAGCGACTTATGCGAGAAGCAGGTATTAATTCCACTAACGTATCCTGCAGGACTATTCAACGTTTCTTATGTTCCAAAGGTTACAAATACCTACATGCGAGACAAAAAGGACTCTTACCAGAACAGGATATTGTCAAGCGATTAAAGTTCGCACGGGAGATGAAACGCGAACATACTGAAGATTTTTGGACAAAAGAGATTGCATTTTATTTAGATGGCGTAAGTTTTGTCCACAAATATAATCCCGCAGATCAAGCGCGTGCCCCTAAAGGACGAATTTGGCGAAAAGATGACGAGGGCTTAGCATTTGGCTGCAGCGCGAAAGGCTCGCATTGTGGGACATGGGGAAGAGTAGCCAAATTTATGGTTGCTATAACCTATAGGGAAGGAGTCATACTCTGTGAACAACAAGTTAGTTATTCAAAGAAAAGGACAGCGAACCAAATATTAAATGCGTTATTATCTGTAAATCATATATTTGAGTCTTTGAACAGTGCCGTCTCTCGCGTGACATTGTAGCTCAGCTACGTCACTGTGAACTTGGGCGCGTGACCTTGCGTAATCGTTACATTTCCTTGCTTGAATGTGTATTTTATACTTAAAGTAATGGTGAACTTACCAAATAAATCAAACAAACATGTAGTGCTGTCTCTGTTTTAATATATGCCGTGAACAAAATGAATATATCAGCTATATTTCTCCAGTTTCAACGAGTAACCACGAGTAACCACGAGTAACCACGAGTAACCACTCATTAATAAACAACATTATCTGAACACTTATTGTCTTTCTATTTGGTTACTCGTGGTTACCCGTGGTTACTCGTTATCTCGGCGACGCTGTCATCGCTGTCTCCTCCAAGAACGAAAGACTGTCTTGTAGGAAAGCGGGCTTCATCTGCTTGACTGTACGTTATTAAGTACACTTTACGTACAGCACGAGTGTTGATCTCTTGCCGGTTTACTTCAGGCATCTCGGTACCAGTATGCTCCTGTGTTTCACTTGCTTCGGAGGAAGCTGAATCGTACTCATATCCTTTCATCATTTCCATAACGACTTCAAAAAGGGAAAACAAGTGTTATTATGCCTTGCGAAATTGATTATGAATGTGCTGAAGACGACAACAATCACTTTGAAAAGTGACATTTGATACGACCAAAAGATATCACGCACAAAATTCGTTAGCTAAAAACTTGATTTTTTAATGCTAAAAACTACTACACATGACAATTTTCTAAATCTGTACTTTACTTGGCAGATATTTCCTTAATATAAATATCGTGAAGACATGATAGCACCCCGTCCACAACAAAAAAGGCAATATAACAATATGACCACCTCGGACAATGAGCGACAAAAGTAGTTGAGACATTTTCTAAAATGTAATGGCAGTGTACTCAGTTTCACTTTTTGCTGTTTGGAAAAGATTTTCAAACACAAATCCCCCCTCCCCCTATCCAATGTTGTACCGGGATAAACGCTGGTTCCCACCTAGCAAATTCAACATTGTTTGGGGGGGATGGGGGTATATTCTAGTGGGTAAGGGGGATTTTAAAGCTAGGTATGCCAAAAAAAGGGGAATGTCTCAACACTTTAGACGCTCATTGTCCGAATGTGAAAACTTGGTATATTGGGAAAACAAAACGTTGCGTTACTCTGATTTGAACATAAAATACGCAAATTAGCTAAATAATGACATTTATACTGATTTGCATGACTTCTCACTAATTAGTGCGAAAATAAAGTGATTTTTTCATTTGCCCAGTGACGTCACAAAAGTGTGAAATTCATCTCGTATAGAGGGAAGATGGCTTTTACCGGTAAAATAAGTCCAGGAAGTCGTGCGTATGTCCTGTTTGCAATGAAATGCAAACGCCTGAGAAAAAAGGACATTAACGAGCAAGTTAATATATCGCGGGCTTCACTTTATCAAATTTTAAAGCAAAAAAAGGATGCGAAACGGAAGAAAGTGCGTGCAAGTGAGGACACCGTCTTTGGTCGGCCACGCAAACTAAGACCCCGAGAGGAGCGCATGTTGCTGCGAAAAATTCATCCACTGAGAAAAGCAGAAGGGCAGTTTACTGTAAAGCGACTTATGCGAGAAGCAGGTATTAATTCCACTAACGTATCCTGCAGGACTATTCAACGTTTCTTATGTTCCAAAGGTTACAAATACCTACATGCGAGACAAAAAGGACTCTTACCAGAACAGGATATTGTCAAGCGATTAAAGTTCGCACGGGAGATGAAACGCGAACATACTGAAGATTTTTGGACAAAAGAGATTGCATTTTATTTAGATGGCGTAAGTTTTGTCCACAAATATAATCCCGCAGATCAAGCGCGTGCCCCTAAAGGACGAATTTGGCGAAAAGATGACGAGGGCTTAGCATTTGGCTGCAGCGCGAAAGGCTCGCATTGTGGGACATGGGGAAGAGTAGCCAAATTTATGGTTGCTATAACCTATAGGGAAGGAGTCATACTCTGTGAACAACAAGTTAGTTATTCAAAGAAAAGGACAGCGAACCAAATATTAAATGCGTTATTATCTGTAAATCATATATTTGAGTCTTTGAACAGTGCCGTCTCTCGCGTGACATTGTAGCTCAGCTACGTCACTGTGAACTTGGGCGCGTGACCTTGCGTAATCGTTACATTTCCTTGCTTGAATGTGTATTTTATACTTAAAGTAATGGTGAACTTACCAAATAAATCAAACAAACATGTAGTGCTGTCTCTGTTTTAATATATGCCGTGAACAAAATGAATATATCAGCTATATTTCTCCAGTTTCAACGAGTAACCACGAGTAACCACGAGTAACCACGAGTAACCACTCATTAATAAACAACATTATCTGAACACTTATTGTCTTTCTATTTGGTTACTCGTGGTTACCCGTGGTTACTCGTTATCTCGGCGACGCTGTCATCGCTGTCTCCTCCAAGAACGAAAGACTGTCTTGTAGGAAAGCGGGCTTCATCTGCTTGACTGTACGTTATTAAGTACACTTTACGTACAGCACGAGTGTTGATCTCTTGCCGGTTTACTTCAGGCATCTCGGTACCAGTATGCTCCTGTGTTTCACTTGCTTCGGAGGAAGCTGAATCGTACTCATATCCTTTCATCATTTCCATAACGACTTCAAAAAGGGAAAACAAGTGTTATTATGCCTTGCGAAATTGATTATGAATGTGCTGAAGACGACAACAATCACTTTGAAAAGTGACATTTGATACGACCAAAAGATATCACGCACAAAATTCGTTAGCTAAAAACTTGATTTTTTAATGCTAAAAACTACTACACATGACAATTTTCTAAATCTGTACTTTACTTGGCAGATATTTCCTTAATATAAATATCGTGAAGACATGATAGCACCCCGTCCACAACAAAAAAGGCAATATAACAATATGACCACCTCGGACAATGAGCGACAAAAGTAGTTGAGACATTTTCTAAAATGTAATGGCAGTGTACTCAGTTTCACTTTTTGCTGTTTGGAAAAGATTTTCAAACACAAATCCCCCCTCCCCCTATCCAATGTTGTACCGGGATAAACGCTGGTTCCCACCTAGCAAATTCAACATTGTTTGGGGGGGATGGGGGTATATTCTAGTGGGTAAGGGGGATTTTAAAGCTAGGTATGCCAAAAAAAGGGGAATGTCTCAACACTTTAGACGCTCATTGTCCGAATGTGAAAACTTGGTATATTGGGAAAACAAAACGTTGCGTTACTCTGATTTGAACATAAAATACGCAAATTAGCTAAATAATGACATTTATACTGATTTGCATGACTTCTCACTAATTAGTGCGAAAATAAAGTGATTTTTTCATTTGCCCAGTGACGTCACAAAAGTGTGAAATTCATCTCGTATAGAGGGAAGATGGCTTTTACCGGTAAAATAAGTCCAGGAAGTCGTGCGTATGTCCTGTTTGCAATGAAATGCAAACGCCTGAGAAAAAAGGACATTAACGAGCAAGTTAATATATCGCGGGCTTCACTTTATCAAATTTTAAAGCAAAAAAAGGATGCGAAACGGAAGAAAGTGCGTGCAAGTGAGGACACCGTCTTTGGTCGGCCACGCAAACTAAGACCCCGAGAGGAGCGCATGTTGCTGCGAAAAATTCATCCACTGAGAAAAGCAGAAGGGCAGTTTACTGTAAAGCGACTTATGCGAGAAGCAGGTATTAATTCCACTAACGTATCCTGCAGGACTATTCAACGTTTCTTATGTTCCAAAGGTTACAAATACCTACATGCGAGACAAAAAGGACTCTTACCAGAACAGGATATTGTCAAGCGATTAAAGTTCGCACGGGAGATGAAACGCGAACATACTGAAGATTTTTGGACAAAAGAGATTGCATTTTATTTAGATGGCGTAAGTTTTGTCCACAAATATAATCCCGCAGATCAAGCGCGTGCCCCTAAAGGACGAATTTGGCGAAAAGATGACGAGGGCTTAGCATTTGGCTGCAGCGCGAAAGGCTCGCATTGTGGGACATGGGGAAGAGTAGCCAAATTTATGGTTGCTATAACCTATAGGGAAGGAGTCATACTCTGTGAACAACAAGTTAGTTATTCAAAGAAAAGGACAGCGAACCAAATATTAAATGCGTTATTATCTGTAAATCATATATTTGAGTCTTTGAACAGTGCCGTCTCTCGCGTGACATTGTAGCTCAGCTACGTCACTGTGAACTTGGGCGCGTGACCTTGCGTAATCGTTACATTTCCTTGCTTGAATGTGTATTTTATACTTAAAGTAATGGTGAACTTACCAAATAAATCAAACAAACATGTAGTGCTGTCTCTGTTTTAATATATGCCGTGAACAAAATGAATATATCAGCTATATTTCTCCAGTTTCAACGAGTAACCACGAGTAACCACGAGTAACCACGAGTAACCACTCATTAATAAACAACATTATCTGAACACTTATTGTCTTTCTATTTGGTTACTCGTGGTTACCCGTGGTTACTCGTTATCTCGGCGACGCTGTCATCGCTGTCTCCTCCAAGAACGAAAGACTGTCTTGTAGGAAAGCGGGCTTCATCTGCTTGACTGTACGTTATTAAGTACACTTTACGTACAGCACGAGTGTTGATCTCTTGCCGGTTTACTTCAGGCATCTCGGTACCAGTATGCTCCTGTGTTTCACTTGCTTCGGAGGAAGCTGAATCGTACTCATATCCTTTCATCATTTCCATAACGACTTCAAAAAGGGAAAACAAGTGTTATTATGCCTTGCGAAATTGATTATGAATGTGCTGAAGACGACAACAATCACTTTGAAAAGTGACATTTGATACGACCAAAAGATATCACGCACAAAATTCGTTAGCTAAAAACTTGATTTTTTAATGCTAAAAACTACTACACATGACAATTTTCTAAATCTGTACTTTACTTGGCAGATATTTCCTTAATATAAATATCGTGAAGACATGATAGCACCCCGTCCACAACAAAAAAGGCAATATAACAATATGACCACCTCGGACAATGAGCGACAAAAGTAGTTGAGACATTTTCTAAAATGTAATGGCAGTGTACTCAGTTTCACTTTTTGCTGTTTGGAAAAGATTTTCAAACACAAATCCCCCCTCCCCCTATCCAATGTTGTACCGGGATAAACGCTGGTTCCCACCTAGCAAATTCAACATTGTTTGGGGGGGATGGGGGTATATTCTAGTGGGTAAGGGGGATTTTAAAGCTAGGTATGCCAAAAAAAGGGGAATGTCTCAACACTTTAGACGCTCATTGTCCGAATGTGAAAACTTGGTATATTGGGAAAACAAAACGTTGCGTTACTCTGATTTGAACATAAAATACGCAAATTAGCTAAATAATGACATTTATACTGATTTGCATGACTTCTCACTAATTAGTGCGAAAATAAAGTGATTTTTTCATTTGCCCAGTGACGTCACAAAAGTGTGAAATTCATCTCGTATAGAGGGAAGATGGCTTTTACCGGTAAAATAAGTCCAGGAAGTCGTGCGTATGTCCTGTTTGCAATGAAATGCAAACGCCTGAGAAAAAAGGACATTAACGAGCAAGTTAATATATCGCGGGCTTCACTTTATCAAATTTTAAAGCAAAAAAAGGATGCGAAACGGAAGAAAGTGCGTGCAAGTGAGGACACCGTCTTTGGTCGGCCACGCAAACTAAGACCCCGAGAGGAGCGCATGTTGCTGCGAAAAATTCATCCACTGAGAAAAGCAGAAGGGCAGTTTACTGTAAAGCGACTTATGCGAGAAGCAGGTATTAATTCCACTAACGTATCCTGCAGGACTATTCAACGTTTCTTATGTTCCAAAGGTTACAAATACCTACATGCGAGACAAAAAGGACTCTTACCAGAACAGGATATTGTCAAGCGATTAAAGTTCGCACGGGAGATGAAACGCGAACATACTGAAGATTTTTGGACAAAAGAGATTGCATTTTATTTAGATGGCGTAAGTTTTGTCCACAAATATAATCCCGCAGATCAAGCGCGTGCCCCTAAAGGACGAATTTGGCGAAAAGATGACGAGGGCTTAGCATTTGGCTGCAGCGCGAAAGGCTCGCATTGTGGGACATGGGGAAGAGTAGCCAAATTTATGGTTGCTATAACCTATAGGGAAGGAGTCATACTCTGTGAACAACAAGTTAGTTATTCAAAGAAAAGGACAGCGAACCAAATATTAAATGCGTTATTATCTGTAAATCATATATTTGAGTCTTTGAACAGTGCCGTCTCTCGCGTGACATTGTAGCTCAGCTACGTCACTGTGAACTTGGGCGCGTGACCTTGCGTAATCGTTACATTTCCTTGCTTGAATGTGTATTTTAT
The DNA here is from genome assembly GCA_964030785.1 of Siderastrea siderea. Classification (NCBI taxonomy): domain Eukaryota; kingdom Metazoa; phylum Cnidaria; class Anthozoa; order Scleractinia; family Rhizangiidae; genus Siderastrea; species Siderastrea siderea. The sequence goes on along the minus strand of OZ034977.1, from coordinate 26,489,282 downwards.
ACTTAAAGTAATGGTGAACTTACCAAATAAATCAAACAAACATGTAGTGCTGTCTCTGTTTTAATATATGCCGTGAACAAAATGAATATATCAGCTATATTTCTCCAGTTTCAACGAGTAACCACGAGTAACCACGAGTAACCACGAGTAACCACTCATTAATAAACAACATTATCTGAACACTTATTGTCTTTCTATTTGGTTACTCGTGGTTACCCGTGGTTACTCGTTATCTCGGCGACGCTGTCATCGCTGTCTCCTCCAAGAACGAAAGACTGTCTTGTAGGAAAGCGGGCTTCATCTGCTTGACTGTACGTTATTAAGTACACTTTACGTACAGCACGAGTGTTGATCTCTTGCCGGTTTACTTCAGGCATCTCGGTACCAGTATGCTCCTGTGTTTCACTTGCTTCGGAGGAAGCTGAATCGTACTCATATCCTTTCATCATTTCCATAACGACTTCAAAAAGGGAAAACAAGTGTTATTATGCCTTGCGAAATTGATTATGAATGTGCTGAAGACGACAACAATCACTTTGAAAAGTGACATTTGATACGACCAAAAGATATCACGCACAAAATTCGTTAGCTAAAAACTTGATTTTTTAATGCTAAAAACTACTACACATGACAATTTTCTAAATCTGTACTTTACTTGGCAGATATTTCCTTAATATAAATATCGTGAAGACATGATAGCACCCCGTCCACAACAAAAAAGGCAATATAACAATATGACCACCTCGGACAATGAGCGACAAAAGTAGTTGAGACATTTTCTAAAATGTAATGGCAGTGTACTCAGTTTCACTTTTTGCTGTTTGGAAAAGATTTTCAAACACAAATCCCCCCTCCCCCTATCCAATGTTGTACCGGGATAAACGCTGGTTCCCACCTAGCAAATTCAACATTGTTTGGGGGGGATGGGGGTATATTCTAGTGGGTAAGGGGGATTTTAAAGCTAGGTATGCCAAAAAAAGGGGAATGTCTCAACACTTTAGACGCTCATTGTAGGTACGGTGGTTCGTCCAGATCAACTTTTCCCCAAACCCTGACGGAACCCATCGCCACACGTTTGAGAATCGCATCCGAAATGAAGGTAGAAAACTTCTTACACAATGCATGATTCCGGAAATATTTAGGCGGAGGAAAATCAGAGTCGTATGATTCACCCTTAAAAGTACCCGAATAGTGATTCACAAAATCATGCACGTCTACTTTGCTCGAGATCCAATTAAGTATTTGGTCACCCTTCGGATGGTTAATCAAAATCTTCTGCCAGGCGGACGGGTCTTTGTGAACGCCGCCAGCCACAAAATGATCGGGGTCACGAAATCGCAACAGAGATAAATCAGGCACCTCTTCGGAAACTAAAACGTCCTTTGTAGTGGGAATCTCTGTAACTCCCTCCTGAACGAGGACCCCATCTATAGTAGTCGAAAATAAGTTCTCATTGGGAGGCTGACAACAGGATAATTTATGATCAAATTCCTCATCTATCTTTTCCCAGGCAGGAATTTCAAAGCCCTCGCAGATCCTTCTCCGCTTCACCTGGCGGATCTGCGAAATAACTGGGAAAAATACTTATGGGAAACTGAAAACCCAAACGAAAATATCCCTCCCAAGAGAATCTAACCACTAAAGATGAGGTCCCCGATCAGGAGAGAGTAACTTCCCACACCCCGAAAGGAACATCCACAGACTGCCCAGCAATAAGGCTAGCCCATGGGAGTTGCTCACCCTCATCGAGGTTAAAACTAAAATTTTGTTGTGGTACCCATATGCCATGAAATAAAAGACTAAGAAATGCCCTAAAAATACCAAATAACAGTAACAAAGGAAATCAACTTTGTACACACGAATCAATTTTATACTGTTTGTAATTCATTTATTTTTATTCTTATTACACGCAAATGGTCCAACTGAACTTAAAACCACAGATTTAATCTGTCCGATCACACTGGCGACCCCCTGAACCATCTCCCTCTCTTTGGTGGTGGTGGCTTTCCCTCATCTCTCCAGCGCATTTGACAATTTCTCTGGAAATGACCATAACCCTTACAATAAAAGCACTGAAGCCCGCCTAGAGATCTACCACGATCACGACCTCGGAACGTGGGTGTAGCCGAAAAGGATGGGACCCTCAGGGCCTTGTCGACCTTTGTCATAGCATCAAGCACCTTCTCTTGGTCTTTGTCTCCAAGAAGAGCCAAAACATATCTTTTAAATTGCTCATCTGAACCACCCATCTTCTCACGTAAAGCTTGGAACACTGTAGAGTAGTAGTTGGCTTTAGGGTGTTTGGTTTCCAAAGCCACAACCTTCAGGTTTAAAATCTGCTCGAAGACCTGGTCCTTATTAAATGGTACAGCCTTTGACTTCACCAACTGCATAATCTTTTCGATGATACCATCAACAGTCGCTTGCTGCGATTGTTCTAGCTTCTGAATTCTCCTCGCGAAATCCTCCATATTGGGGATCTAAAGCCAACACAGAAAGTTAGCTTATAACTGACTCAATAAACCCATATTATATCGATTCACTTTCTCAAGCAGCCTCGATTACGGGCCTACGTTATCATTCTCTCATGCTGCCTCGATCACGGGCCCATTATATGATTTTCTCAAGCAGCCACGATCACGGGCCTGCGTTATCATTTTTCATACTGCCACGATCACGGGCCAGTTCTATCATTTTCTCAAGCAACCACGATCACGGGTCTGCGTTATCATTTTTTTTTTCATATACTGCCACGATCACGGGCCAGTTTTATCATTTACCCAAGCAGCCACGAACACGGCCTGCGTTATCATTTTATACTGCCACGATCACGGGCCAGTTTTATCATTTTCTTCAAGCAGCCACGATCACGGGCCTGCGTTATCGTTTTTTTTTTATACCGCCTCGATCACGGGCCAGATTTCCCATTTTCTCATGCTGCCTCGATCACGGGCCAGCGTATCATTTTCAAGCAGCCACGATCACGGGCCTGCATTATAATGTGATGTATATATACTGCCTCGATCACGGCAAGTTTCGTAGCAGACAATAACAATTCAGTGCTTTCACAGACGCGACTACAGCAAATATTAAACCCGATGTTCTATCCAGTGAAACCATACGGTATAAACTACCCGTTGTAACATAAACACAGTAATAAAAAATTTAGAAACCAGCAAAGCAAAACAAAATGAAGGGATAAAACTATAGAAAGACCAACGAGGCAATAATATAAAACAAACTTGGGAACCCGTAACTAGAATTAAATTCACCGCAATACCAAGGAACGCAAAACAAGGGAAAACGACATTACTACAGACAACCCGACCAGGCGACCAAACCCCTAGTATAAGCTTCGCGAACTAGCGACAAAAGTTTAAGCAAACAAGAAATAAATACCTCAGCGACTTGTCCATCTGCCGCTGGAGCGTTCGGTGCCGGTGCATTCGGTGCCGGTGGATTCGGTGCTAGTTCATCTTCGACACCTTGTAGCACTGCAAGAACCGCTGCAGGAGCTGCAATAGGAGCTTGTTCTTCCATGAATCTACAGTTCGAGCCGGGGTTGATGGAAACAAAGACGACGCCAACTAAAGTTCCCTCTTCGTCGGTTTGAAGTAACTAACCACGAGTTATGAGCGTCCTTTTCCCTTTATATTACCCAGCGACCAATGAGCAACAAGTCCTATTGCAACACATTGCTCTGCACGTGCTGAAGGTGATTAATGACCTAATCTCGGCGGAATATACATATTTACATGACTGTGCATAGGGCTGTGATTGGATTGTATCATTTGCAAATGGTAGCCCAATTAAAGTGGGATGATTCACAACACCTGGTGTTACAGTTAGAAAATTAAAAAAATTACCCTGGGGTTGTTCAACTCTGTAGTAACAAAATAAATTTAGGGTTCCTGTAAAAGTTCCAAAAATGCCACATCTCAGTATTATTCCAGTAATAATTTTGTTACACGCAAGTCTGCACTTTTGAGTTTGCAAATCACGTAAAAATGCTATTTTCACTTGATGAAGTCTGAATTTTTTTTTAAAGATTCATGAAACATAACAATGACTAACAAAAACAACAACAACAATAACAATAAAATTAGTAGTAAAAGTAATAATAATAACCTATAAGGGTAAGGCATGTCTTTATTGATCCAGTCATAAATTCACTCTTTTTCTAGATAGCTCGTTACTGAAAACAAAGCCAAGATTCTTTGAAGATGGATTTCCATCCCTGAGGTAGATTCTGGAATAACGTAACTCTTGAATGTCCCATCCATGGGATTTATAATTTACATGAGCAAAATCCCCACTCATGCCTGGGGGGCTGCCTGGGCACTGCTGGATGTGACTGAAAATGCTACGAAGCAAGCCTCTACAGTCTACAGATGACATTAAAACTCTTATTAACATACTCATGGATGTCAGAGGCTAAGTGGAGCTGTCTATCAGCCACCAAAACATGTAAGAAAAGCCTCTGCTACCGAGTGTACAATTAATTTTGTAACCTCGTTCCAAAAGAACATGTTCTTACAACTGACAATTACAATTTTATAATTGTGTTTTCACTGTTTCACACTTAGCTCATTAACTGCCATTAAATTTTGTTTGGTAATACTGCACTTCCAGCCAAAAAAATTGCATCCACATCAATCAGAGGCCATTAAACTACAATAAAACAAAAACACATGTGTTGTTAAAACCACTTAAAACCAGCATCATTTTTTCTAACGGTTAGCATTTGTTTAATACCTCCTCTCTAGTCACACCAGTGATATTCATTTTACAGTAGCTTAAAATGTTTTCATATTATAGTTGTATTTGTGCCAGTTAAAATTATCCATAAGCTGGTAAGCTCATGGCCTACATGACACAAATAACACAAAACGTCTGATGACACATCCAGCTTTTTTTCATTCATCAAGAATAAAATCATATCACTGTGCACTCTAAGAACTTCAAAATATTTAAAGAGAGGTCTAAAATACAAACACTTCATCACACAAAGTGGGTTAAAATATAAACCGGTAAGAAAATTAAGACTTAAGCTTACGTGCTTCACAGCGTTCCTGTATTTAAGTTGATCTTGCCTATCAAAAGTCATCATTTTCAAAAGTTATCATCTGTTATTAAAACTTACCTCGTTTTTAAAATGTAAGTGAACCATATTCACCGTTTTATGAGTCATTTTAAATGATTTTCTCCAAGAAAACGTGAAGAAACTGACCGTTGATCTGCAATGGCGAAATCGAACGATCCCTCTTCTGAAAGGCCGCTGACCACTTGCTGACCACGCAGGCTTATCTAGTCACCAGCTCCTTCGCATCCTTTTACTGAAAATGACGCCTGACCGTATACATGTTGATTACTGCTGATTACATATCAGTCTTTTCTTCCCTGTTTAAAGGGTTTATGCTTTACTAGAAAACAAAGAGGAACCATTTAAAGAGATATATAGATGACAAGAAAAAATTACATCTATATTCTTGTAAAGCAAGGAAAATATGGAATCCCATTGTGAGAACGAACTTCACTGCGCTGCCACATTGCCACCTCTTTCGACTGGAGTCTGACTCTATTAAAATAGGATGAAGCTCGAGCATACTAGAAAGGTAAAGCCAGATTTACAAACAATTAATATTGAATTGGATAAAAATGTATAGCGTATTCCACTGGCAAAACCGAATTAATTTCAGTATAATATTTGAATGAAAATGTGAAAGGTGGTCCAACATAGTTAACCATGGTCACATGAATCAGAATTGTTCAGGATGTGAGAATGATGGCTTTTGTAATCTATCGAGATTTGTCAGTGTCAAACTAGCCAGTTTTCAAAGTTATTGTATGTTTACTCACAAACTAGTGTTGACTTTTTTTGTTTTGTTTTAATTCAATTCAACCTTACACAAGGTCTTTTGTTAGTTTTAAGAAAACTGTGGATTGACATGACTTTTAAATCACTTTAATACGGTTACTACGTTCTTCTCATCACCAAATCATTTCACGTGTACACCTTAGTCTTAGATACTTGTCAATTAAATATTAAAGATGGTTTACTGTCCAGTTGTGTTGGTATAATTTTGTGAAATAATTTGGTTAATATTGAATTAGCAAAACATGGTTGAACATGATTTCTCATGGTTTCCTGGCGAAATCAAATATCAGTATTTTCACTGCTACAGCTGTAAAAAAGCAATTTTTATAGTTTTCATCCACCATTTGTACATTTTCCTTAATCATACCACAGTGTCAATAGGTTTTCAGAAATTAAATAGTTCAAAATCTAAACCATGGTTGAACATGGTTTACCATAAACTGCTGGGGGAAAATGTCTGGTCTGATGTCATGTTAAGGCTAAAGCATGATCTTTTGATTTTTTATTACCTTTGTTTCATGCCAAATAGAATAAGATGACATCTAGTTTGAGGTTTGCTCCAAATAAAAAAAATTATGATAAGTGCTCATTTGACCATGGTTGACAATGTACCATGGTCAACTCTTATTCAGAGACCATGGTCAGACACCATTGTCACAACACTGTCAACCATGGTCAAATATGTTTGGCAATGAAAAACAATGGTACCATGGTCATCCTGACGCCGGGGAATGCCTACAGTGTTATAAAAAAAAATAAGTTCCCAAACATCACAGCAGTTTGCACTTATAAAACGAGCTACGCACAAGTCACGAGTGGCACATCCCGCCTCTACCAATAGAATGGTACTCTACTTTTGGAATAATGATCGGCACGCATGCGGACATGGGATAAGCTTTCGCTTTTTTAGCGAATGCGCGTGGCGTTTAATTTACGTCCTCGGTCTGATATTGTCCTTCAACAAAAAGAGCCCCAGGACCGTCGTTTTTCCCCTTCCCCTCAGGGTGCAAAATACATTACGGTCACTCAAGATACGAGCCCAAGTGATGTAAATATTTGAAACTGGTGATTTATCGTACTTTTGACGTGTTTGCTGTCACCCTCGCCCCCACCTTCGTCTTCTCTGCACTCTTCTCCCTTTGATTGCATGAATCCCTAATAGTACGAACACCTTTCCCATCCCTCATTCCTTGGTTAACCTCCTGTTCTAGCACTCGCGAAGAAGAACGTGACGAAAAAGTTTGACCATAGCGCGACTCAGTTACGTCACGTTTTTTTAAAACTAACTGACATCTCAGCATAATTCTAAGTAACAAGGGCACGGGAATGAGATTTGCTGATAAAGAAAAAATTACCCTTAAAACTAAAGGGAACTGTTATCTATCGAAAAAAGAAACGTAAAAGTCTACTTTAGGCCATGATTCGATGAATGATTTGGCGCAAGCAAGACACTTCCCCGAATCGGCTTCTGTGATTGAGCGACGTAAGGTTTACGTGAATTCATGCCACCTTCAAAGCTCGGAAGAGAAGTCAACTCCACTGAATTTCTTGTACTTTTCTACCTGACTTTCCCTAAAGATTATGCCGAAGCAAAGCAAAACTGCCAAAAAATGCTTGCATTTCACTGTTGAATATTCAACCTTGTTTGTTTAGCTCTGGTCTGAGTAACCCAATCGAATCGGTGCCTTTCAAAGCTTGCTCACATCCTTGTCCTTACTGTCGTCGAAGACATTTCTATTGCATTACATCCCTAGTAGTTTTCTACACCGTCTTTCATAACGATTCTGGCGAATCGGCGCTAACCGACCGAAGATAATGCTTATGTTGACTGAAAGTTTGCAACACGTTTTTGTTTGGCTGAGCGAAAACTGGAGGTCGGGGGCAAGTGACCACCAAAAAAATAATTAAAAAAAAAGACCGAAAAAAGGGAAAACGGGTATTACTAGACCCCATCCTTGCGGCGGGGTAATAATATGAATGTCTTGCGTTAACACTGGCTAGTTTCATTTTCGAACCTAATCACCTGATCCAATCACGCGTGGAAAATGTCACGAAACCTACACGTTTTGTGTGACTTTCTTCACGTCTTGTGACTACTGACGTAATGCAGGACGAATGTGGCAAACCCGTAAATAAATAAAATATATATAGATTTAGCCAAGCCTAAGATCGGCGCTCCATATTTTTTTTTGCTAGTACTTATTAATTTGTGGAAATACTCTCATTTTAACCGCAGGCCAACACGATTCCACTAGTCCACGAACGCTGATACTCGTTGAAGAAGTTAATTTTACTACTTATTAATTTTACTACTTATTTCTTTTCCCATGATTCCTGGGAAAATGTGTTCGGACCGCCACAAAAACCATGGTTGTGGACAGAAAAACCAGAAGGCACTAGCTCTGCTATATTTGGCGTCGGGACCTCTGCAAAGTGCTGCGAAAACCAAGCGTTGTGCCCACCGAGTTCGCAGCAGAACCGAAAACAAAGATGAAGTCCTCGAACGCAAATTTAGTAACTTAAACTTTTCGCCTTCCACCAAAAAGGCAACTGAGTATTCTTTTGAACTTTTTCTTTCCATTTGTAGATATTTGATATTTTTTCTCAAGTTCTAAACTTCACATCTGTTGAACTGAATTGTTTTGCTAGACAAGTTCAGCTTTAAAAAAAAAAAAAACGTTTTCAAAAGCGACGGTCGTCATGCGATTTCCCACCTAGAAAACTGCCGGTTGCCCTAAAGCACCGCGCGATTTCCCGTCAAGAAAAGATTGCATCCTCAACCCCCTGTCGGGTTGTCTTGGGACTCCCTTCCCCATCCTCCAGAGTTTGTAGCGGTGGGTTCACGGGCGTACGCTGACGTCACAACCCAGATTATTCAGATCGATAGGTTACCAAATTTGCTTAACAATGGTGCTCCGCTGGCGCGCTTCGCGCGGGGGCTCCGTTATAAATAAATGAATGAATGAATGAACAAATAGCCTGCGAGCAGGCTCTCTATTCGGGGGGCAACGCAACGTGAATTATTTTCTTACGTGAATTATTTTCTTACGTGAATTATTTTCTTCGAGAGCGCCGAAGGCGCGAGTTTCGGCGAGCGAAGCGAGCCCGCGGTGAAAATTGAGAGCCTGCACGTATCCCATTGAATTTTGAATCCGGCGCGTTCGTCCACGAACGCAGCACTCTGATTGGTCAAAAATGACAGGCTCAATTAATATCCCGGGAAAACTTCCACGTGCATCTTTCTGTCATGTTTGTTTATATTTTTCTCGTTCCCTATTGGCTAGTTATTTGACACCGGAAGCGTGGCGAGTTGTCAACAAGTTGTCACATTTCGAGGGGCCGGAATTGAAATTCAATGACTCACGTGCAGGCTCTCGTTTTTCACCGCGGGCTCGCTTCGCTCGCCTTCACTTCGTTCGCCGAAACTCGCTTCGCTCGCCGAAACTCGCGCCTTCGGCGCTCTCGAAGAAAATAATTCACGTAAGAAAATAATTCACGTTGCGTTGCCCCCCCGAATAGAGAGCCTGCTCGCAGGCTAATGAACAAATAAATAAATAAATATGTAAATTGACGATCACACGATCAGACGAACAGTTTTTAGTTAATAATCTACAATAATCTACAACAATCTATAAAATTCTTCGAAAATTTCGCACTTCCGGGCATTAAGTGTTGAAAGATACAAGTCATCCAGTTTGTAGAGTTTTTACGAATAAAACTCAAGGAAACTCCCTTTGATGTACTTTTGAGGTGGAAAAAATCTCCGTACTTAAATAATTCAGAGTGATTTCTGTTCTTTTGGTATTTGAAAAATTAAATAACAAAATGGCTGTTTGGGTGTGTCGATGTTACGTGGTTTAGTAATGCCCAGTTTGACTTTACTCCGGCCAATCGTGATCGTAACGTATTTCGATGCGGTCATTTTGAAGTGTTATGTGGTTTGTTGAGGTTTTAATGAGTTGGTTTTATAACTCATCCTTTTAATGATAGGTAGAGTGAAAAGGGAAAATTGTACTGGGGAGAAACTGCGAGCTAATTTTAACACGAGTCAAGCGGTGGAGTGGCTGAAGGCACCTTCCTTATGTTTGTTTATATAATACACGGTAGTGTAGATAAGATAAAATCACTTAAATTGCGTGAAACGCCGTGCAAGGATAGTAGGCAACACAAGATGTTTCAAGATTATTTAGTGATTCCTCCTATATTTACGGCTCTGAAAATGTTACTTTTCAATCGTGATATAAACTTATATTTAAGCTTTATTTAATTAATATGCAAATATTATGTTTGGGTTTCCGATGGATAGCGTGGTAGATCAGTGTATAAACACCAGCTGAGTTAAAACCGAAGAAACACTGGGTTTTGCTCAAATGCTAACCACAGCCATAAACACTGAAATCCATGCAACATGCAAAAATTTAGATCAGAATGCGCTTATCTTTTGGACTCCAGTCCATGCCATCAACCTACCGAAATGCTAATTCACGCTATCATAGTAGTCTTATTCTCCATGTAGCTCCCAATATCTATCTGATTTTAGTCCCCGCTGCATATCCTAGCTGCTGTTATCTACCTTATCCAGCCACATATCTGCCTGGGAGACTGGGGGAACATTTTCGCCGGTTTTGTGGATTTCATAATTAGGTTTCGAATGTACAGACTTCCTTTTACAATATGCTGAATAGGCTAAAACAAATCATATATCCTTAAGCAACGCTCACCCATATGCCAATCCAAATTCCAAAGTACGGAGAGCCAGAATCAAGGACCTCGGTAGAGGCGATGCCGAAAGAAAACAATAAAACACCAATGACGATGTGTACGATGGCAGGAGCCCTCACCATTTTTGCGATATCTGCCATGTTTAATGAAATGGTTAAGCATTTGCAACGTCATTGAGTGGAACCGAAAGGAAATGAAATTTACATGTTCCTTTAAACTTGATCGAGTTCCGTATCAACGGAAATATATATAACGCGAACACAGTTTTAAGGGGAGCTTAAAATAAAGTGGATCTTTCCTAACTTGTTCATAGGGCATGCTTTGGAACGATTGTGGCATTTGGCAATGTTAATCATAAATAGTCCACCCATTTAGTCGACCCACCTAACGATCGATATTTGTTGTTTTGTATTGAGTCACGGCACTAGTCATGCGTTCAAATCTTATTTAAATTAGGCTTATATGGTACAGAGGGATGCTGTGGTGAATATTACGTTACCGGAAAGGCAGTGGTACTTTTATTTCAGCGCTAGTTACAAATTCTTATTGTAAATATTTTTTATCTATTGTAAATATTTTTAACACTAGTTAGTCTATTTTTAATTTTATTTTCACATTTTTATTTGTGACATAACAGATGAAGAGCCACTCTGTGGAAATGCTGTTATTACTATTATTATTATTATTATTATTATTATTATTATTATTAATCAAGAGAGACTTGCTGAAGCAGAGACAAGTAAATATTACAGACAAACTTAAAAAACCTCGACGTTTCGACGTCGTCATGACGCCATTATCAAGAGAAAAATAATTATTGTGATTGCGAGAAGACCTATTGAAAGTTGAAAAAAGTTGAACAAAATTAGCATAAGGTATTCAACAAAGACCTTGGCGCGAATAGAAACCAAGGCATTGTGTTCGATCTTGTAGTGTTTGTAGATTGAGGACGCCTTTCTTTTATGACCATCCACGCGCTCACATTGTGAACCTCAATGATTGTCACCCTTCAATTAAGTTCACAATGGAAGTCGAGACTGACGCTTCGCTCCCCTTTATCGGTGTACGCTTAATTAACTGCGCCCCGAGAATTGAGATGAAGGTTTATATTAAACCGACCAATTCCGACTTGCTACTCCACTATCAAAGCCATGTGGATAATCGGTATAAGAGAGGTTTGATCGTTACTATGCTCGACCGAGCCTACCGACTTTTGTCGCATTGGTCGCATTTCACAGAAGAATGCCATCACTTGAGAGAAGTGTTTTTGAAGCTCAAGTACCCTTTGCGCTTAACCACCACAGCAATTAAACAGTTCATTGACTCCAAGATGTCAGATGACCGACATCTCTCCCCAACACAGGACAACACCATCAGAGTCATTTTGCCCTTTAAAGATCAAGAATCAGCCAATATCGTTAAGAAACGCCTTAACAATCTCAGCTCAATGATCCAAACAACACTACGACCTGTGTTTGTTAGCCGGAAACTAAACCAAGATCTCCAAGTGCGAGATGCTAAGCCCGCTATTGTTAGCCAACAATGCGTTGTGTATCAGTTTAAATGTAACCTGTGTGATGCAGGGTATGTTGGCTGCACCCGTGGGCACTTGCACGAGCGCGTGGATGGTCATAAAAGAAAGGCGTCCTCCATCTACAAACACTACAAGATCGAACACAATGCCTTGGTTCCTAAGAACTTAATTAGTCAGTTTCACGTGCTTGCCAAATGCAAGAACAAGTTTGACAGCCTCGTTAAAGAGATGCTTTTTATACGTAGGCTAGTCCCAGATTTAAACGTGCAAACCGACTCTATTCGCGCCAAGGTCTTTGTTTAATGCCATATGCTAATTTTTTTCAACTTTTCTCAACTTTCACTAGGTCTTCTCGCAATCAGAATAATTATTTTTCTCTTGATAAGGGCGTCATAACGACGTCGAAACGTCGAGGTTTTTTAAGTTTGTCTTTAATATTATTATTATTATTATTACTATTATTGTTATTGTTATATATTATTATAAAAATATTATTATTATTATTATTATTATTATTTCGACATGCAGCTTCAGTGGCCTGCTGCAAATGTAATTACTGTTTATCTTAAGGCTTTACTAATTTCTTTATTATTATTATTATTATTATTATTATTATTATTATAATCATTATAAGTATTATTATTATTATTATTATTATTATCATTATTATTATTATTATTTAATGTTATTTTCTGCCATGCGTTTTATCATGAGCCTCTGGCTCGGATATACGGGCAACCTTATCCCCCGCATTGACATTAATAAATGGATTGATTAATTTTTGCCCTCTTTAAGATGAAATGTTAAAAAACCCAAAACGCTAGCTAGACCACGTAGTTAGATTGGAAAATTTCCTTTATTAAATTTGTTAAGGTAGCATGACAGTTTTTCATAAAAATTGTCGGCAAATTTTGTCACTCTAAACAAGAAAAAAGAGAAACATTCGTCAGAGAAAATTTGGTCATGTCCATGGGTTTTAAAGGGCTTGTTTACATTGTAATTCGTTTTTTTTTTCTGTTCAAACAACTTTCGACAACGATGATTTGGAAAAAATTAACGAAGGAAGGTTGGTTAACATAAATCACTTTTGAGAACCAAGTCATATATTTTCGATTCGAAATCATGGACATATTTCATTCAGTTGGGTAGATCTGGTATTTGTGCTAGTACTATAAGGTTGCAACTATACGTGATAGGAGACTGGGGAGAATGGCGAACGAGTAGGACGTGTTCCTTGGTGCTCCGCAGTTTTTTGGCAAATTTAAAGGCTCTAATTCATGTCTTCGAAGCGAAAAGTGAGATCAGAGACTTCGTTTGTTAGCAGTTATAACGTCTGTTAGCAGTTATAATGGAAAGATTTCCGCACAGCCCCATACTTCATTATGCATGCAGAATAAATTAATTATGCATGCGCTCTATTGTTTTTTAAGACAATGGCCCTTTGAATATATACATTGATAATTACTACTTACTTTTTCAATAAAAATGGATTTAGTTGCGTCTGCCTTTTTTTCTCTCTTCTCTCACTCCTTCTTTTCCGTTCCTTCTCTTTTCTTCTATTTTTCTCTTACCCAGTCCCTTACCAGTTTTTTTCTTCTTTTTTTCCTTTGGATTTACCCTCGGCTTGCCTCGAACTCTCACTCTTTATCTTACCTTTGGATTAGCTGTCCACCTACTATACCACTACACCACGGTGATTTGTTGACATTTTCCCGGTGATAAATTATTTTTATGTTTAGCTACCAATCAACATTATTAAAATTCAACGAAATTTACATTTGAATTACTTCTATTACAAAGACACATCACCTTTTAGACTAACTGCACGAAAAAATGATTTATTTTTGTCCATCCATTGGCTCTCAGTTGAACAAAAAGGGCACGCATTTCACTCTTCTGCTCGATCTAGTCTTCGGCGGCCGTGAAACGAAGGCTTGCTTCCTTGTTCCGGTAGAGCGCAGTGATAAAGATACACTTTTTGCCCATCATAAGCGCACAAATCTTGCCAGGAACACGCGTGATGAGCGCCAAGTGGAAAGCTTATGATTACGTACAAAACGAGGGCTATACTCATCTCACAGTGAACTAGTACAGCTTAAACTTCGCAGACTTAGGCACCGAGTTTTGCCCCGCACAGGAACGTCCAAAGAACTCTACGAAAGCTACCTACAGGAGTGGATGTAGCATCAGCATTATAACAAGGATCCTTTTGGCAACATTATCAAGCCTATCTTCGACCTTTGTGAGGTCCGCAAGGACGCATAAATGGTTCAGTTCCCGGAGTACCACTTAATGCACCGTTCGTAATTCGGCCACGCTACATTTCAACAGGGAAAGCAAGAATAAAATACGAAAAATTCCTGCTTCACAAGCATTGTCTCCATGTTAACAAGGAAAGCAAAAACAAAGAAATAAGTAAATAAAATAAAAAAATTAACGACACAAGACACAAGAAGGGTAAGAAAACCTTTTATTTTTAAAATGTTATGTGGTTTACGTTAACAAAACATGCGCTGTCCATAACCTCATTTATGGCTAACCTTACGACTTAAATCCGCATTTTTTCTAACAATTTACACTCGAGACAGATTTAAAAACACGGGAAAAGTGCACAAATTTTTAAAAAATTGCTCGATTTTCCGTATTTTTGACCCGAAATCCGTAAACTTTGTCTAAGCCCATATGGACTTAGAAAAAAATATAAACTTTGTTGAACAAAAGGAGTCATTAGAAATGCGCATTAGAAATACGCGCTATTGTTTTCTTTAAACAAAGAGCTGTATGCATAATGAAGTACGGGGCTCTGCGGAAATCTTGCCCAGTTATAGTCCCGAAGAAAAGAGATTTCGAGAAGCTCAGAACGAATCGATCTTAAGCGAAACAGACGACGAAGTCCTCGAAGCGCTTGAAATGGCGGAAGACGTAGGGAAGAAGATTGATTTGATCCTTGCGAAGCTGTCAAAGTTAGACAATATTGAGAGCAGGTTGGAGAATGTTTTAGAGGTGATTACTAACATAGAAGGATCCGTAGCAAATCTTGACAGAGAAGTTAAAGAGCTGAAAAGAAAATCTAAGAAAGTGGATAAGACAGTGGAGGAGCTCGAAACCAGTGTCACTTTCAATGGTGAAGATATCACCGATCTGAAAAGGGATGTCAAAGCTGCCCAACTCGAGAATGAAAATCTCAAAAAGCAGATGCTTTACCAGGAGCACTACAGCGGCAGAGAGAATCTGTTGTTCGTTGGCATCGGGGAGGAAAACCCTCAACTGTCTCGGGATGATGATCAAGTTGGGAGTCGACAGGAGGTAGAAAATACCAAAGAGGTGCTATTGAACTTTATCGAGCAGGAGTTACAAATTCCGAACACACGCGACAAGTTCGAATTTCAGAGAGTATATCGACTTGGTAAGCCAAAAGCCAACGAATCGAGACCCATCATTGCAAAATTTCTCAGATATCAGGATCGCGAAGAAGTTCTAAACCAAGCCAGGAAGACTTTGAGGGATAAGGATTACAGCGTTTTCGAAGATATGCTCAAAGAACTGTACGATTTGAGAAAGCCACAGGTAGATAAACTCAAGGAAGCTAAAAAAAGAGGCCTAACAGCCTATTTCAGCAAAAGGTACCCTGATAAGCTTTAGGGAAACGGCAAATTTATTCATCCAAAAGAGTCTTTACCTTACTGAATGTTTTTTTTTCTCTGAGAGTAATTATGCTAATTTTTCCTTTTCTAACAAAAAATGTAACACTGCCCCTGTTTATTTTATATTGCATACATCACCCCCTTGGCAATTAACGGTGGAGCACTAATAATACATGAAGTGTGAAAACGCCCAAACAAGTTCTTGGGGTTATTTCGTTAGCAAGGCATTACTGGTCTCTATAGATTTCTTTTTATTCAGTGTCTTTGTTAGTACGTTAATTAATTTCGAGTTATTTTTCTTGTTTTTTTTTCGCGGTGTGAGTACTGAACTTGGTAAGCTTTTGTTTCCTATTCAGCAAGATTGCTTAACACGCCTCCAAAATATGTGTACTTTTTGTTTCGTAGCAATTTGCTTTCAATTTTCTTCTTTTTACGATACACCATTGTACTAGAATTTAACTTATATCTTTTCAAAAACTATTGCTTGCACCTCAGAACAGAAGTGTTGTTGGGGCGAAGGTGGCCAATTTCACGGGCTTCTACGTGAAGCTATGAAAAATGAATCTTAAATTAGGGTCTATGAATGTGAGAGGTCTCGGGGACTTTTCTAAGCGGCGGGAAACTTTCAACTGGATGCGATAAAAAAAAACTGTCAATATACTTTCTTCAAGAGGCGCATTGCAAAGAAAGCATTTATCAACATGACTGGAAAGCTGAATGGGGCTATCAAGCACTGTTCAACTGTCATTCAAGCAAAAAAGCAGGTGTAGCTATACTATTTAATAATACCTTTAATTTTTAAATCCAGAAAAGTTACTCCGATCCCGGAGGACGTTTCATAATCTGTGACCTGACAACAAACGGAAAGCACTTTACCTTGGCAAATATATATGCGCCTAATGAAGACGATCCAAATTTTTTCGCGGATGTCTCTTATCATTTACTTGTCTTCAAATGCGACGAAATCGTAATAGGCGGTGATTTTAATCTTATGCTCAATGTTGAAAAAGACAAAAAGGGCTGCCTTGCCAGAACCCATAAGAAATCGTTGGAGGTTGTTAAAGACTTGAGGAAAAGTTTGGATTTAATAGATGCCTGGAGAGTCTTACACCCTGACCTCCTAAAATTTACGTGGCGTCAAAGAAGGCCTGAAGTTCACTGTAGACTTTTTGCAATACTATTGATGCAGAGATTATACCAGGGTAGAAAACAGATCATTCCATGATTACTATAAAAGTTTCCTTGCATTCCAATAACAGGGGTCATGGAGTTTGGAAACTTAACACGTCCCTCTTGGAAGATACAGAATATGTTGCTCTAATCAAACCAGTTATACAACAAATTAAAGACGAATATACGAAGGATGAGAAAATCGATCCCAATCTTCTGTGGGAGATGGTGAAAATGAAGATTAGAGAGCACTCTATGCGGTTTGGCTCCTAAGGTCAATTTCAGCTTTAGAAAAACATATTATTGATGGTCACGCTGACGATTCTGAGAAGGAAAGGATCTGGACGAAACTTCAAGCTGGGAAACGTGAATTAGAGAATATTATTGAGCACCACACTAAAGGAGCGATCTTAAGATCTAAAATCCGATGGTATAATGAAGGGGAGAAAAACACCAAATACTTTCTCAATCTGGAAAAACGACACTGTAAGCAAAATACGATATCTCAGCTTAAGGTTAACGACAACGATTTCATATACACAGATAACGAGATTCTAAACGAATGTGAATCTTTTTATAAAAATTTATACAGTTCAAGAATAGAATGCGGAGATCATTTGAGTCATGTTTTTCCATTGCAAGAAAGTCCAAAAGCCTTGAACGATGTGGAACAAGCTACATGTGAAGGCCCGCTAAAGAAAGAGGGGTGTCTTAAGGCGTTACAAGACATGGATTCTGATAAAACCCCTGGAACGGATGGTCTACCCAGTGAATTGGGACGAGTTGGCAGATATTTTGATTGATGCATTAAATTACTCACACGAAAATGGTAAACTTCCGATACATGTATCACAAAGACGGGGAATTATTAAACTTATCCCCCAAAAAAGATGCGGAACTTAATCTAATTAAAAACTGGCGGCCTTTAACGTTACTAAATTGTGACTACAAGATTGCAACGAAAGCTTTGGCAAATCGTATTAAACCATTTCTCCAGAAACTCATCTCCCACGATCAAACTGGATTTATTAAAAACAGATTCAGTGGAGATAATATTCGGTTAATTGACGGGGTAAATAAATATGCTGCAGCGAAAAATATTCCCGGGCTCTTGCTTTTTCTCGATTTTGAGAAAGCTTTTGATACTCTAGAATGGCCTTTTATACAGAGAACTCTCCAGCATTTCGGCTTTGGCTTATCTTTTCAAAAATGAATAAAAGTATTCTATCAAGACATTGAAAGTTGTGTTTTAAATAATGGGTGGGCAAGCAATTTTTTTGAACTTACGCGAGGAGTCCGGCAAGGTTGCCCTTTGTTGCCTTATCTGTTTATTCTTTCAGCTGAGATAATGGCGGAAAATGTTCGTAAAACAAAGGAAATTAGAGGTTTAACTGTCTGTGGTGAGGAAATTAAGCTGAGTCAATATGCCGATGATACGACGCTTATCCTAGATGGCTCTGAAGAATCCCTTCGAGAATCATTGAAACTGCTAGATGATTTCGGTAAAATGTCTGGTCTCAAACTCAACTGTGGTAAAACAGAAGCTCTGTGGATTGGCTCCAAAACAAACTGTAATCTTAGGTTGTGCCCAGAAAAAAACTTCAAATGGCCGTTTTTAAACTTAAAAGAAGGTTAAGGCCCTTGGTGTCTGGCTTTCAACTGATCCCGAGATAACTCTTTCCCAAAATTACAAAGAAAAATTGAAGAAAATGCGAGCGATCTTGGGGTGTTGGAAATTCCGCAGACTTAGTTTGTTGGGGAAAGTCATGGTCTTAAAAAGCCTTGTAGCATCGCAATTAGTGTATATTCTGTCTCCCCTCCCTACATACTATGAAGCAATTCAAGAAATCAACTCACTATTCTACAAATTTTTGTGGAGCGATAAAGTAGATAAAATAAAAAGAAATATCATGATAAATGACTACCCTGAAGGAGGAATCAAGATGGTTGACATAATATCTTTCAATAAATCTCTCAAAGCTGTTTGGGTGAAGAAGTATCTGGATAAAGGTGGTCATTGGAAGCTTTTCTTTGACGCGGAACTTAAAAAATATGGCGGTAAAGCGATTTTTCGGGGAAATTTAAATAAAACAGATACAAGTAACTTGATAAGGGTATCAGATCTCCTTGTTAAAGAACTTCTGGCAATCTGGCAGGAAGTTTTTTTTGAAGATAAAGTAACAACGAAGGAACAGTTCCTATCATCACCCCTATGGTACAACTCACTTATACGGATAGATGGAAAACCTGTTTTTAACAGAGATTGGTTTCTTAAAGGTACAGCCGAAATCAGGCATTTAATGGATAATTCCGACAAGTTTCTTTCACCTTCTTCCTTTGAAAGCAGATATGACGTCCAACTTCGACCCCTTAATTTTTTTGGAATTATTGCAGCAGCTAGATGTCTTCGCAGACGAAACACGGATTCCCCTTCGAGTAACTACTGCTCCTGTTTCTCAAAATTCTTGCGCAGTGCTAAACCCTCTAAATTGATATACAATAAGCTGGTTTTAAGTAAAAGCGAGCAACCCCTTCGGAGCCAAGGAAAATGGCGCAGAGAGATTTGCCCAGAGCCAGAAGAGGATCATGAGATTAACTGGAAATCTGTCTATTTATTGGCTTTCGAGTGTACTAAAAGTTCGAAGCTTAGAGTTTTTAATTTCAAATTTTTGCATCGTCGCCTGTCAACAAACGACTTTCTGTATGAGATAGGTCCTAGTGACAAGGAAAAATGTACTTTCTGTCAAAGGGAAACTGAAACTCTCTTTCATCTATTTTGGAACTGCTAAAGTTAACCCAGTTGCTTTGGAATAATCTTGTTTTAACGCTCCAAACTTGCCAGGTATTAACTAAGAACATGCCGTTACGAGCAGATACTGCGCTGGGTATGAGGCCGGATACGTCAAAATTAAGACTTCCAATAAATTTTGCTTTTTTAGTTGCTAAGTATCACATTTGGACCTGTAAACAAAGGGAATGCTCTCCGAATTTTTCTTGTTTTTTACGACTTCTGAAAAATATCCATGAAATAGGAAAAGGAAATAAAGCAATATCAAAAAAAATGGGAATTACTTTTGCCACATATTTAACAGGCAAAACAACCCGGAGCCTCCCACTGCTGTACTGTTCACCAGACTTTTGGCTCAAAACCTTCAGCCCAGACACGCTTCTGAGAACTACGTTATCATAATAGTTGTAAAAACCTCTGGGGACAATGTTGTTCTTTTCATGTTATATAGCTGCATATATTTTTCTTTTGCTGTGCTCGTAACTTTTTTTTTCGTTTCTGTATTTGCTTAGTTGCCCTTGTAAGTTTTCATGTTTTTGTGTTTTTTTTCTCTTTCTTTTCTTTTTGCATGATTAGCCAGTTTTTTTTGTTTGGAGAGGGGGAAGGGAGTATGATGAGTAACTTTGTAATCTTTGTTTATCTGTACTTTGCAATGCCTGAAATAAAGTCTCACTATTACAAAAAAAAAACTATACGTGATAAAGTTCAATGCGGTACAAAAATATTGAATTGTCTGTTTACCTGCTTTTCATTAGCACGACCAACGTGAAAGATTGCACAACAACCAGGGTAGGACAAACGCCGATAACTGCAAACAACTTAAAAAAAAACTATTTGCTTCTGCTGGTCACCTGTATGTGCAGTATCAAAAAAGATGACATCGCTCGCAATTATGGACTACTTTTCAAGCCTACTTAAATATCGTGTTATCGATTACTAAGTATCGATGACAGCTCATGCTTAACTGGTAGTCGTATTGACACATAGCTTTCTGATCTCTTACAACTTCTTACGTTCACAATTATAATGTCCACTTTATCTTATGGAGCTCAAAACGGTTGCTGTTAGGATCACCCTTAATGGCTTGTTTATGATTTCTTGTAAGGTCTAATAAAACGGTCCGTTATGCATGTCTCTGCAGTCTACAAGAGTTTTATCGCAGACTCTTGAGACAGTTTTGTCGCGAGTATCCATTTATGTATCTGTATTTTCAATTGACCGAAATAAAGTCATGTTTAATAGGTGAACGGACGAACAAACTTCTATACTCGTTTATAACGTCGTTGGGATAGTTTTAAGAGTTTGGATGCTATTAGTGTATTCCCTCAGGCGACTTATTAGCATTTCAAAGCGCGCGTAGCTATATGTTTGAGAAGTCAAAAAATTTTTTGACTTGAAAATGATGAGTAGTTGTTAGGTTTCATTAGTCACAAAGCCAGAGTTTTCAAGTTTTTATCACGCGACGGCACGTAAACTAAACTAAACTAAACTAAACTAAACTAAACTAAACTAAACTAAACTAAACTAAACTAAACTAAACTAGACTAAACTAAACTAAACTAAACTAAACTAAACTAAACTAAACTAAACTAAACTAAAGTAAACTAAAAAAAAAGAAAGAAATAAAGAAAACACGCGTTCAGGAAACGGCTAGCGCTAAAATCCAGTGATTAATAATCCAGTTGAAGCTTGCGGCTGAGTTATTCATGCGACAAACTCTGTGGTGATTGGAAACAAATTAAGAACTTATTAAGCACAACATTTGAATAGTATTCTCGGAATGTTACCCCCCAGTACTTTTGAGGCTAAGAACCATATTTTAGTGCCTGTTAGCTGTATGTTTCATGATGAAAGGCTTCCACAAACTCATGCTACAAGGTAAGGCTTAGTGCTTTTGCATGCTTTTATCTTTCATCTTTGTCTTTTTTTGGTAGCTGCTGCTTCGAGTGTCATTATGCATTTTTAATGCATAAGAGAATAGGCTAGAGCAGGTTGCTTTTTTTTCTCAACGCTGCGAAGTTATTCCTATGGCGTTCTTTTCCTTACATATAGGTTCAGTTGACATCTGCATACATTTTCGACCTCGACGTTATCGGAACTTTCCAGCAAACTGTTCTGGATAAGAAAAGACCATTTGAGTAAGTTTATACCACCTGATTGTATCTGTCTTTCGCTGTAAGAAACAATACCTTCCTGTGGCCACATCTTACCAAATTCGACTTCTAATGTATTACTGTATCGCCGCTTGTTATTTTTAGATTGTCTCTTTACAGTGAAGAGGAGGAACTTGAACCATGAAGTACATGTAAACATTGAATTGTATTTACTAAGATCCACGTGCCCGTGCGAATAAAGAGTGAGAAGCTTAACTTTACTGATTACTCCTCTATTAATATTTACCAAACAAGCTCTCATGTGTAAAATGAACAAATTAGAGCCAAAAGTATTCATATATAACATAAATACTGAAATGGAAGAAACAAGTAAGTGTTACAAATTCCTTTACGTAACTTGGCGGCAGGTCAGTTTCAGTTTCTTATACAGAGCGGTGGACTTCTGAATCTGTAAATAGTTTTAAACTGGCTTTGAAGCAATTTCTTGTAACTAGGAAATCCAGCGTGAAAGTGAGTGCTGGCGACGTGAACACGAGGATTTATTTTGCAAAGTCATTTTCCCGTCGTATTCCCGCTTTGTTGTTTGGCGTTTTGCATGCGTGTCAAAATTTCAGCTGCACGAATTTGCATACATTGTATTTCCACAGGCAGCCCAAGCTAACGGTTGAGAGCTGCGCATAAATTAGACTGTTTCTTCCCTGTTATGCATAATAATGACATCGGTAACATTTAAGAGTTTGTATGGAAATGCTACAAAACGTCTCAATTTGCCACAAATCAGAAAGTCGTCGAAATAAAAATAATTTGCCTTATTTCATTGTTGTATCAATCATTATCTGTGGGCTTCCTGGGCTGGTTTGAGCTTTTTGGGCGAGAAATTGAGGTCTTTATTTTTCATGTTTGCTGAACTTTTAGAATTAATTAAAGGCAGGAAACAATTTCACACTGCACCTCACTTGAAGTTCGATAAATTCTTTCACAATAGACGAATCGCCCTAAAACTCCAAAGGTGTATTCTTGGGTCTTTGGCCTACCTCTTTTCTTTGTCATGGGTCCCAGATCCTATTTTAAGCTGTCGAAAACCCCTCCTAAATACGAAACTCGCCTTTCCTGATATGCGTTTTCATTTGAAGTGCACACATGAATCTTTGCGAGCCACGTTTCGACGACAAAATTGCCCTCAGCCAGGGAGAGGCTGAGTGAGATTGTCGACAAGCAAACACGACACTGCGGAGTCCAGAGCATCAAAACCACTTTATTTATTTTCCAATTCTTTATTTTTGCTTTGCTACAAGTCAAAAACCAATTTTGCCCGCAACGGGGTTTCCGGCGGTGTTCGAAAGGCTGAAATTTATGGGTTTTGACAGGAGCGCTACGGCCAATTAGATGCAGTTTACGAAATTTTGCTTGGACCTTGTATCTAAGGTAGACCGACTAAGTTCACAGACAAAATGTGGAAAAAG
Source organism: Siderastrea siderea (assembly GCA_964030785.1). Classification (NCBI taxonomy): domain Eukaryota; kingdom Metazoa; phylum Cnidaria; class Anthozoa; order Scleractinia; family Rhizangiidae; genus Siderastrea; species Siderastrea siderea. The sequence continues at coordinate 26,465,969 of OZ034977.1, read as the reverse complement.
TTGATAAACTTTTGAGCACGCAAGGTAAAGTTAAAGACAGCCTACTCTGAAGCCTATTATGAGATCCCAAAAATGGGCCAAATACAAGAAACAATTTTGTATCGTTTGCGGCCTAAATTGGGTTAAAAAACAACGTTACCGCAAAGTTCTTACCTTATTTAATCAGTTTGTAAGCTCAAACGTGCGGGTATCTCCCTGGATCCCAAGCGAGGCGTTAAAGAAGCTAACAAACGTTTAAGGAACTACATTGTGACTTCAACGACCTCCTGCGGAAATTTTGAAAGTAATTTAACAATTATTTTTATTAGCATGACCAACGTGAAAGATTGCACAACAACCAGGGTAGGACTAACGCCGATAACTGCAATTAACTTACAAAAACCTGTTTGCTTCTGCTGGTCACGTGTATGTGCAGTATTAAAAAAGAGCGATATCGCTCGCAAGTATGGACTACTTTTCAAGCGTACTTACATATCGTGGTATCGACTACTAAGTATCGATGACGGCTCATGCTTAACTGATTGTCGTATTCACACATAGCTTTCTGATATCTTACAACTTCTTACCTTCACAATTATAATGTCCACTTTATCGTATGGAGCTCAAAATGGTTGCTTATAGGATCACCCTTAATGGCTTGTTTATGATTTATTGTAAGGTTTAATAAAACGGTCCGTTATGCATGTCTCTGCAGTCTACAAGAGTTTTATCTCAGACTCTTAAGACAGTTTTGTCGCAAGTATCCATTTATGTATCTGTATTTTCAATTGACCTAAATAAAATCATGTACATTCAGGTGAACAGGAGAACAAACTTCTATACTCGTTTAGAGAGTTAAAGAGTAAAAAGTGCAGTTAGTGTTGGGTTAATTTTAAGAGTTTAGATGCTATTAGCGTATTCCCTCAGGCGACTTATTAACATTTCAAAGCGCGTGTCACTATATGTTATTTTTTGACTTGAAAACGATAAGTAGTTGTAAGGTTTCATTAGTCACAAAGCCTGAGTTTTCAAGTGTTTATCACACAACGGCACGTAAACTAAACTAAACTAAAAAAAGAAAGAAAGAAATAAAGAAAACACGTTTTCAGGAAACGGTTAGCGCTAAAATCCCGTGATTAATAATTCAGTTGAAGCTTGCGGCTGAGTTATTTTACGACAAACTCTGTGATGATTCTAAACAAATTGTGAACTTCGTAACCACAATATTTGAATAATATTCTTGGAATGTTACTTTTGAGGCTCAGAGCCACATGTTAGTGCCTGTTAGCTGTATGTTTCATGATCAAAGGCTTCCACAAATTCATGTTACAAGGTAAGGCTTCGTGCTTTTGCATTCCTTTATCTTACGTTTTTTTTTTTGGAAGCTACTGCTTCGAGCAGCGTTATGCATTTTTAATTCAAATAGAGAATAGGCTAGAGCAGGTTGCTTTTTCCTCAACGCTGCTAAATCATTCCTATGACAATATTTTTTCCGACATATACTTGTAGTTGATATCTGCATAAATTTCAACCTCGATATTATCGGAACTTTCCAGCAAACTGCTCTGGATAAGAAAAGATCATTTGAGTACGTTTATACCTGCTGATTGCATCCATCTTTCGCTGTAAGAAACAATATCTTACAACAATTACTAATCGCCGCCGTTATTTGTAGATTGGCTGTTTACAGTAACGAGGAGTTGAGAGGAACTTAAACATCGAAGGACGTGTAAGCATTGAATTGTATTCACTTAGGGCCTCCACAGACTAGACATTTAGTTGTCGACAACTGTTTGTTTTCGACGACTAAATTTTATCGACAACAAAAAAATGCTGGGTGTGAGATTAGTTGTCGATAACTAAACGCTAAATTTTAGTTTTCGACAACTAGGCAGTTTCCCTTTTCGAAAAGGGAAACTGCTTAGTTGTCGACAACTACGACAACAACTAAGATGTCGACAACTATGTTTCTGACCGTTTTTCCCTTGTGTGGGAATGATTGGTTTTGGTTGTTGACAACTATCGCAACTGCGTGGTCACGTACTGCGTTATGAGTGTGCGTAGTGAACGTTAGTCCCAAGCTTTCGCTGGCCTGACTTAGTTATCGACAACTACAGTCCAATGTGTGGAATCCCTGCATCGAACAGAATTAGCTGTCGATACCATTTAGTTGTCGATAACAAATAGTTGTCGACAACTAAATGTCTAGTCTGTGGAGGCCCTAAGATCAACACGCTCGTGCGAATAAACAGTGACACGCTTAACTTCACTGACTACTCCTTTATTTACTAAACAAGCTCTCATGTGAAATATAAACAAACAAGAGCCAAACGCATTCACATATAACATAAATAATGAAATGCAAGAAACAAGAAAATGTTTAAACTTCCTTTGCGTAACTTGGCTGCAGGTCAATTTCAGTTCCTTATACACAGCGGTGGACTTGAATCTGTAAATAGTTTACAAGTGGCTTTGAAACGCTTTCTTTTAGTTTTTTAGTAGTGATTTAGTATTTTAATTTTTTACTTATAGTTTCTATTCTTGTAACTGAATTATAAAAAGCCTTACGAAGATTTAAAGGGATATTTTCACGGTTCGTCGCATGTAGAAGCTATAACGTATGCCAATTCAATTTCATTGTTTACAAACCAATCGGAAAGGAATAATTATCTCGAGGGTTTGTCCAGATTAAATTCTCTGAGTCGGAAAACAAATTCGATTGTAATTGCTAAATTCCTAATTTTTGGTGCAAATCTGTTGAAACGTACGTGTAATTTGATCGTCCATAGTTCTGTCTGCACAAATTATAATCTTTGATTCCTGAAGTACATGTGAGTCGATTTTTTTTCAGCTGAAAACGCTTATAAGAAAGCAAGAAAGGTATTTTAATGCATGGAGTCAACCATACAAAGTGAATTCTTGTACTTAGTCTCACCTCCACCAGCGCATTTTCGCGACTGAGTGTAAAATAATAAACATTACGGTTTTGCGCCTCATGAAACACGTCGATCGAACATGCAAATTAGCTTCCAAAAAAACGTACAGGGCATGCGTAACAAGATGCGAAACTGTCAATCATTCAAGTCCCGAGTGTATATCAATGTCATAACCATTGTTTCTGCTCTCAGCGTTCGAATCAATCACCTATTCATCGAGGAACAATGCCCGTAATTAGGAAAGCCATCGCGGTTTAACCTCTATTGTTAAAAATAATTCACACCTGAAATTAAAATAAACGTGAAACAGTATGAACATGTCGCGTGAAGTCCGTAGATTTTTTTAAATGGATTAGAATAAACAGATAAACTATTAGGAAAACGAGCAAACGATCAATCGAACACGTAAATAAGATTAAAATTTAAACAGACAACAGCAGATGATCGATGTCTGTGTAGATTTCCACACGACTGGTGTAAGCTTAAGTGTATTCCCACGCGGCGGTCGCTCGAAGTTTTCTTTGTAATAAACGAAATATTTTTCGCATGTTTCTGGTTGAGCAATTTTCATTTCCTCTACAGCCAGCATTAATCGAAAGTGAGAGCATTTTTCGCACCTTTCCACAATAGCAATTACTCCAATTGTCTTTTCACAGACGGGAAGGACAGCCATATAATTATAAATCCCTTTTGGGAATATTCGGTATTGAAGTAAAAGAGAACCGAAAATGGCGGCGTGCTTTGTGAGCGTGCACAGCATCGTGGATACCCCACATTTTTTGGGCGACGCAGTTCATAGGGCGCGAAACCGTAATGAAGAAAAAATTCCTCCAAGAGCTATCTATTCGCTTCTGCTTGTAATTGAATGGGTTAAAGTCACAGTTTGCAGACGCCGAACCGTGAAACCACCACCCCTTTAATAAATTATTGTTTCCATTGGCCAATCTGGCTGGTTTATCATGGAGATGGTTCATTGGTTTTTCTATAACTCCTTTTAAAGGCCAAAGATCGCTCACTTTACTTGCCTGGTTCATCTTCTTCAGAAGAGGATTGACTTCTTGTAGAAGTTCTTTATCACCTTCCAAAGCTTCTTGCGAAGATTGTGCTTCGGTTTTATCTTCTCTAGAGACCCACAAAGTCACAGCGATATCCTGATAGTGAATAAATATAGCAGTGCAATTTCTTTCCAATAAAGCAATCGATTAGATAACAGAACGTAATGAACAGTAATAATAGCACGAGGAAATAATTATGTTTGTAGACCCTGCTAGTTTGGGAGCAAAATTCCACCGTAAAGGCCCAGTAATACGGGCAACATTTTCTTGCAACTTGTCGTGCAACAATGTTGTCGTTGCAAGTTGAGATTGTTTGTTGCGCGTATTACCACCTTCTCGCGCAACAAATTTTTGTGTTGCAGAAAGTAAAGGCCCAGTAATACGGGCAACATTTTCGTGCAACTTGTCGCACAACAATGTTGCCGTTGCAAGTTGTGATTGTTTGTTGCGCGTATTACCACCTTCTCGTGCAACAAATTTTTATGATGCAGAAAGTAAAAGCGACATCTACTTTCTGCAACATGAAAATTTGTTGCGCGAGAAGGTGGTAATACGCGCAACAAAAAATTTCAACTTGCAACGGCAACATTGTTGCGCGACAAGTTGCACGAAAATGTTGCCCGTATTACTGGGCCTTAAAAGCGACATCTACTTTCCGCAACATGAAAATTTGTCGCCTGAGAAGGTGGTAATACACGGAACAAACAATCTCAACTTGCAAGTTGCAAGAAAATGTTGCCCGTATTACTGGGCCTTAAGAATATAACGTCACCTTTGTAGATTAGGCCATCCTTGCCGATGACGTCACTTCTTTAGGGGATTATGACGCACCCCCATCACCCAAAAATGGAGCTCTTTTTTAAATTTTTATGTCTGTTCATCTTTCCTACTGAAAATATTTTTGTTAGTTTCATTAAATCGAGAAATTTGTCCTAGAAAGCTGAGTATATTTTCTTTGTTTGTTTGGCATGGTTTATAGTTATGAAAGACGCAAGAAAACAAAGCGGAAACAGGAGGATTTCCATTGGGATATGCATTTGGTTTTACCCCCAAACCCCCCTTTGTGAAGAGTCGTTTCTTTTGCAGTTGCTTTTAGTTAGCATGGTAGAAAATTCACGCGCGCTCTCTCGAGATTCGCCCCACCTCGACTTTTACACGACAATTCAGAAAGATATTTGTTTTTGTGCAGCGTGCTGTTAATTCTTCTGTTAACCTTCCAGATACGTACATGACGCGGACGTCAAAGAAAGAAACTGATCAGATATATTAGCACCGTGACTTGCGTGAGAATGGGAGAAAAGAATTCAGACCTCATAGAGTGCTTCAGGGAACACGTTTTCATTGCCAAGAAGACAGGGGACAAAAAAAGGGAAGGACGTTCCTATCACAATCTTGGCGTTGTTTATGGCAGGGTCGGTGATTTCAATCAAGCTAGTGAGTGCCAAAAACAACATCTTAATCTTGCGAAAGAAGTAGGCGACAGGGCTGGTGAAGGATGCGCCTATGGTGATCTTGGCAATAGTTACCGTTGCCTTGGTGATTATAAACAAGCCATGGAGTACCACCTTCAACACCTTTTAGTCGCTAAGGAGTTGGCTGATAAGACTGAAGAAGGGCGGGCGTATAGAAATCTTGGAAATGCTTGTCACTGCCTCGGTGATTTTAAACAGGCCCTAGAGTACCACAAAAAAGCACTTCACATCGCAACAGAAATGGCGGATAGGGATGAGGAAGGAGCTGCCTATGGAAATCTCGGCATTGTTTATAAGAGTTTCGGTGACTTCCAGGAAGCCATAGAGTACCACCAGAAACATCTACACATTGTTGAGGAACTAGGAAACAGGATTGAAGAAGGATGTGCGTATGGCAACCTTGGGAATGTCTATCATTGTCTCGGCGATTTTAAACAAGCTCTTGAATATCACAAGAAAGATCTCAAAATTGCAATAGAAACAGGGAATAAGGCTGGAGAAGGACGTGCTTACTGCAATACTGGATGTGATATCAGTAGTCTAGGTGATTTCAAACAAGCCCTTGAGTACCACGAAAAAGAACTGAACATTGCAAAGGAAGTAGGAGACAGAGACGGTGAAGGAGGTGCCAACTGTAATCTCGGCAATGCTTATCAAAATCTCGGTAAATTCAAAGAAGCGCTTAAGTACCACACGAATCACCTCACAATTGCCATGGAAGTTGGGAACAGGTCTGGAGAAGGAATTGCAAATGGAAATATCGGAAATGATTATCATTGCCTTGCCGAATTCAAATTAGCCATAGAGTACCACATGAAAGATCTTTCCATTGCAAAGGAGTTGGGCGACAGGGCAGGAGAAGCACGTGCCAACTGTAATCTTGGAAATGCCTTCCATAGTCTAGCAGATTACAATCAAGCTATACAGTACCAGACACAGTGTCTCAGTATTTCTCAAGAACTGGGCGACAAATCGGGCGAAGGGCGCGCCCTCGGCAACCTTGGCAATTCTTATCATGGTCTTGGAGATTTTAAGAAAGCCATAGAGTACCACAAGAAACATCTTAACTTTGCTATAGAAGTAGGGAACAAGGCGGGAGAAGGAAGTGCCTATGGAAATATCGGTAATGATTATCGTTCTCTGGGCAATTTTAAAGACGCTATGGAGTACCACAAAGTTCGTCTTGCAATAGCCAAAGAAGTTGGTAACAGGGCTGGAGAGGGACACGCCTACGGTGACCTTGGTAATGTGTACCACAGTGTCGCTGATTTTAATCAAGCCATAGAGTGCCATAAGCAAGATCTTAAAATTGCCAAAGAAGTGGGCGACTTGAATGGCGAAGGGCGTGCCAACTGCAATCTTGGAAATGCATATGACAGTCTCCGTGATTTTGAAAAAGCCATAGAACACCATAGTAACGATTTAAGCATCTCTGGAAAAGTGGGCAACAGGGCTGGGGAAGGATTCGCGTGTGGCAATCTCGGTAATGCTTATCACGAGCTCGGAGATTATAAACAAGCCCTAGATTACCACAATCGGCATGTCATCATTGCCAAAGAAGTGGGTGATAGAGCTGGAGAAGGCGTGGGTTATGGCAATCTTGGCAATGCTTATTATTGCCTCGGTGACCTTGAACAAGCCATAAAGTACCACAAGCAACACCTTCGCCTTTCTAAAGAAGTTGGGGACTTGCCTGGAGAGGCACGGGCATGCTATTCGCTGGGTCTTGTTTTGGAACACAAGGGATCTTTACGCGAGGCTCTCGATCAGTATAGATCCAGTGTAAAACTGTATAATGACTTAAGAGATCTTCTTCAGTCCAAAGATGAGTGGAAAATAAGCTTTCGTAATAACTGTCAAACAGCGTACACTGCGTTATGGAGAACTCTTTTGTGGAATGAAGAGATTGAGGAGGCCTTGTGCGCTGCCGAGCAAGGACGAGCACAGGCTTTGATGGATCTCTTGAGATCGCAATATGGTTTTAAAGTACTTCCATCTTTTGAAAATGAAGAAGCGATCTCGTACTTACTAAAAAAATTGTCAACACAGACAGCGTTCTTAGCAGTTGAAAAAAACATAGTTAGTATCTGGGTTCTCCGTAAAGGAGAGGTAGTTTATTTTACACAAAAAGAAATAGGGAGCTCCTCCGAAGATGCAGCTTCTCTTTTAATGGAAACTACTTTCAAAGAAATTGGTGTTGGCGTTGGTGTAAGATGTGAGAATCGTTCATTGAATGAGCTTCCTTGTGATTTGCTATCCAACAGAGGAAATGATGGGGAAGTAGTTGCGTCATCGCAATGCACGAGCAATTCTCTGGACCCCTTGTATGATACAATATTACGTCCCATTGAACACATGCTTCAAGGAGATGAGATAATAATTGTACCTGACGGTCCACTATGCTTGGCTCCATACACTGCATTAAGTGAATCTATGAGGATCCGCATCATTCCGTCACTGACAAGTTTACAAATCATCGTAGATTCACCTGAAGGATACCACTGTAAGGGCGGGGCGCTACTTGTTGGTGATCCATGTTTGGAGAAAGTCACAAATAAGCGAGGTAAGCCAATATACACCCAGCTAAAATATGCCAGAAAGGAAGTGAAGTTGGTTGGAGAAATTCTTAAGACTTCACCAGTCATGGGAGAAGAAGCAACCAAAAACGAGGTGCTGAAAAGAATCACATCGGTTGCCCTGGTTCACATAGCAACACATGGACGGATGGAAACTGGAGAAATTGCCTTGGCCCCGGATCCCGGTTTAAAGTCCAAGATCAAAGATGAAGATTACATTTTGAAAATTTCAGATGTTCAAGCTGTGAAACTGAGGGCAAGGCTTGTTGTTCTTAGCTGCTGCCATAGTGGCCGGGGAAAGGTTACAGCTGAGGGTGTGGTGGGAATTGCGAGGGCTTTCTTAGGGGCTGGTGCTCGTTCTGTGCTGGTGACGTTGTGGGCAATTGATGATGAGGCAACCATGGAGTTCATGAAAAGTTTCTACCAGAACCTGAGAAAAGGAGAAAGCTCGAGTGTGTCCCTTCAACAGGCTATGAAAGCTCTTCGAGACTCAGAGAAGTTCAGTGCCGTAAAGTACTGGGCACCATTTGTCCTAATTGGTGATGACGTCACCCTTGACTTTGGAGAAAGAGAATAACACCGTGAGTAGAATTAATTTGAAATTAAATGAAAGCCTCTTATACTGTTGGACGTGCAAGGGGGCGCGGATGCTACTACTTCCACGTAACTTTTTTTTTACAATTTTGTCAATAACATATTTATCATCGTATGACTTCTTTCAGTGGCTGTTTGTCTATCCCTTAGACAGACTTTTTTAAAGTTTGGTCAGAATTAGTTGACGTCACACGTAGTATGAGGTCAAGCCTTTTTCGAACAACAACAACAACAACAACAAAACCTGCAAAGCCAAATCACGAATTTTACTCAAGTTGTTTCGTGTAACGTACCTGCGTAATTTTTGCGCAACGCCTTCCCACGACAGGGTTTTGCGTGCAGATTGCGATAAAATTCGTCCCGTGGAATATACATTAAAATTAATTGACGCTGAGTTGCACTAAAAATCGTCGTTGCGAATCGTCCCGTGTAACGTCACCTTTTAAGCTTATTTTACTGCTTTTCTCTGTCCATTTTCATCATCCCCATTCCAGTTTAGTTGGTCTTAATCTCATTTTTAATGTACTTTCTGCTGCAGCTTACAACCTGTGAAACTGGCCGCACACAATTTTGCACACACTTTGCAAATTGCTTCAGAGTGTAAGCTTACACATTCTTCTTTTTTGTAGGAGTTGACTCGTCAAGGCCAATCAACATCACTCAACAGGATCGACAGGATGGTTGATTCCTCTTAACTACGCAGTTTGTGTTTTCTTTGTACTTAGAGTGTTCTTTTTGGAAAATTCGAATGGAGATTCGTACGTTACTGTACATATATTTCTCGGGGAAAAGCCATCGAAACACTAAGCGATTTTATTTGCTCGTCGCGACGAAGGGTGAACGTCGCTAGGTTTAACCACTTCTGTGATGGTTACCCTCGCCAGCAGTTTTGACCGTGGAAACGAGTGACCAAAATTGCTGATCTCTTTGGTATCAGATATTGGCCATAAAACTTGCCGGCGAATCTTCAAATCACCACTATTCACCCAGTGTGCCCGAAGCCGCTTTAGAAACTGAAAAATCGCTCGCCATCAATTTCGCCGCGACGGGCGTGCGTATAAAACCGCTTAAGGATTCGACAAACCATGCGATAAGTGGTTTTTGTCTCATATTTACCCATTCTATATTCCATTTTTCCCCGCGAATTTATATCATGTACAATTTTTGAAACATTTTATTGGCACGAGTTTGTTACTGTCTGTAAAAACAGGCCAAAAATAAAGGGCCTAGATAACTGCATTTGCTTAACATGGGTTTACAATCCGATGCTGGATTCCGCCATTACAGATGAGCAGACAAACAAATAAACAGGAAAAAACAGAAAGCAATGTGACGCGAAGAAGGTAGTCATTAAGAAAAACCTAAGATATATCGTTCTTCCCTTTTTACTCAACCGTATTGTGTTCTTTATTTCGCTTTTTGCATTGGAAGGGTTAGGAATTGGGGTGGTGCTAGACTGAAAAAGCGGCATATCAAAAAGAGTCGTCGTGTTTGGCGAGAAAAGACAGAAAATTGACATGACTACTTCCACAGGTTAACACTTATCATTGGTTAATAATTGCGCTACGCGATTGTGAGTAATGTTGTGAATAGTGGACGCAAGTTGAAATGCTGTGTGCAATGTTTAAGAGGCAATGTCCACTAAGACCGAGCGAAATCGAAAATATGTGGCACATGATGAAAAATCAAAATTCTCCGTTTTTCGCCCAGAGATACCTTATGGTAGCTCTAGAAACGTGGTGGCATTTTTTGTTGAGAAACTATTTTTAAACCTCCAAAAAATTTAAAAACCGTTACCGCACTACGTGTCTCTACAAACACCCCGAATAAACGCGAATCATACCTTCTCGTAAACTTCGCTCTGTTTAATTCGCGTCATGGAACAATCCTGTTTTGAGCTTAGAAATTTGCTGTTGAAGAGTTTACAAGTAATTTGAGTCAAATTGTTCTTTTGTGGATTAATTTTCAAGGTCATGGCAGGCTGCTGAAAACCACTAAAATTCGCTTGCTTTGAATTCTCAATTTGGCACAGTTTTTCAAGAGAAAGTTTCCCTCCCCGGTAAAACACCGAATCACTTGAAATTCAGAATTCTTGAAAGAGGAAATGCCGTTCTTAAACGAGGTTTAAAAATTAGTTTCGGGCTCTTTATCAGCGCCGAGTACAAACGCTCTCAAAATCCCGATAATTACAACATTAACACGTCAACAATTGGCACATACCTACGACCAAATAACCGAAAATGTGGACATTTCTTCTATTTTGGTTGGTATTCGGTTGTAATCCACAGCAGAAAGGTAATGTCTAGCTCACCTGAATATGGTATTGTCTAAATATCAGGTTCTGTGCGTACTCTTTCATAATAACCATCTTGGCGTCCGGGGTCAACAACATCACTGAAGCATCGCGTATTGGCAATCAACCCAAATGACTTATTTCCATCCCGCCTCCTTTTGTTAAAATGAAGAACCTTCAGGAATAAAATGATTTTGCCTTATTTGAACTTCAAAAGAGTTTTCTCCTATAAGACGTCTTTTCTTGGTCTGTATTCGTTGTAAAATTTCGAAACGATAATTTCTTGTCGAAAGCTTAGAAGCCGGTTTAGTTTGAGTCACGCAACAAAATGTCACGCACTTGATTTTACCTGACGTCGGGTTTGACTTGGAGGGGGAAATGCACAGGAAACAAAACAAAACAAGAAAACAACAAGCAAGCAAGCAAAAAACAAACAAACAAAAACAAAGCAATGAGAACTTTGAAAACCTGTGGACCCAAGGACCGATTACCGTCAACTGCCGCTCATTAGCCCTGGGCTTATACAACTTTGTAAGGGTTATGGGTGGGCTTATAAACGGAGGGGCTTATATCCGGGGGGGGCTTCTAAGTTTCGAAATGAGCCACAGCAGTGTTGATCGAAATACGTTTTTAATTTACCAGTTTTTAATTAACCTTTGAAAGGTCACAATAAATCGAATTCGTTTCTTTAACAACAAAATCAAAACTGTAACAACACGAACGCAACCGGAACGTAACAAAACAGAAGCTCAGAGTTCATCTTCGCAGTGTTCTGTGAGAGTGCTTAATATTAAGGAAACAGGGAAAACTAGAGGGCGACTTATATCCGGTGGAACTTATACCGGATGTATTTTTTTGGTTACAGGTAGATGGGCCTATAACTGGGGGGCTGGGCTTATAAGTGGCAGTTAACGGTATTTATGTATTTATCAGTATCATTAGAGGCAGTGAAGCCTTGCCAAAACCTTGCCTGTTGCTAGGGCTTTGAAAAAGAAATTATTATTAGGTCTCTATGCATTGGTCTTCAAAAATTGCTCAAGACAGGAGTGAGAATGTAAAAATGTATGTTGAGTTTACTCAAGCCCAAACCAGGGGTGTGGCCAGGGGTGCCGGAACCGTCCTTTTCGTTCTTTATAAGCTTGTGAAACCATTTTATGACAAACCTAGCGGATTACAATTTTATACATGAAACTCAACTCATGTTGAAACTCATCATGACAAGGAGTCCTAATGTTTAGGGCTCTTTGTCGCTTTCCGCCTGATCTTCTGAGCAGTGCAGGTGACGAAGGTGGAGAACCATCCTTGTGACGAATGGCTAACGCTCGAAACGTCAGCTTTCAATCTCTTCACGGTGGCTCAATTTACCTTATCAACTCAGTTGATAAATACAAAGTTTTGTGTTTCGCTTCCCCACCGATGCAGCACCACAGTTGCTCTAGAAACTAACCCCCTTTTTTGTCAAGAGACAGTTGGTTGTGCGATTTTTCTGCGTCTTCTCACGGCTGAGGAGAACGACCTCGGTTTCGCTTAGAGCACTGCTATGGACGGTAGACCATCAGATGACAGGGCCTTAGATTTCAGCGCAGTTATTGGTCTTATAGGTCCCACGCCATATGCTCTTCATACACGGACGGATTCTTTCTTTACAAAACTGTATATTCACACCATCGATCTTCCAAGTGGTAACTAAACGGCTTGCAATGGACGCGCACCGGATGACACTTAAGGATGGTTCTCCACCGGGATCTTGATATCGTGTCCGGAGTTTAGGAGGACAAAGGTATCCGACTTAGTCTCCGCCGGCCTTGCGGTCGCAGGCTCCCTTCCTTCCATGGGGAGGGAAGGGAGCCAAGAGTTTGAACACCACGCCCAGCTCTGCTCCTAGTACTCCTGCGCAAACTATGGTGGCCCTGCAGGCCCTACAGTTGTAGCAGCCAGCGCTGTCTTGCCGGAAGCTGACTGTCTTCTGGGCTGGTATGGTAGTGTTAATCTGCTTAATGACGTCTGCGATCACAGCGAGGAATGCACGAAAGTGGGTATGAGAAAAAAGTGTACTTACCAGAGCCCACTGGAGGGAAGACACCGATGTGTTGCAAAATAGCTTTGGACTCCGACTTGCCATTTCCACGGTCTGCTTTTCTCACTTTCCCGTTCGAGGCATACTTAGACAGCCCTGGTAGAACTCAACATGACCAACGTTGATTAGTTCCCTCTGCGCTATTCCCAGGCAAGAGCGATGGGCTGGGCAAATGGTCCATGTTAAGAATACTAATTAAAAATACTTTTGCGCGTGCTAAAAGAAAATCAAAGAAGCTCAACTTCTGAGTGGATATCGCTGATTCCAACACTGCAAGTGTGACCCGAAAAGTCTTTTTTGCAACTGGAACAGCAACTGATTGTTCATGTCGCTTGTAAGAGGCGCAAACGCCTGCAACTAGTTTCGGAAAAGAATAAGTGACCTCTATTCGCAGCCAAGGGAGATAATGGTTTGATTGGCTATTGTACTCGGTGACAGGGATCCTGAGTGCGAGAACTCCAAAGAACCTATCCTTTTACAATGGTGCGATATAGAAGAAGCGCTCTACAACTGCTGCGTGTTAAATCTGGCGTTTTCCTTTTTTTTTTTAACGAAAATTATCAGTTTTTGAACATTTACTCAAAGCCGATCCGCACTTAAGACATTTTGTCTAGTTTCCAATAATGCCGCACCTGAAATTCTCACACGCCTGATTTCCAACAAGAAAATTATTTCCGCAAATGGCAGCTTCTCGAGGCGCCTTCTTGGACGCAACACTGGTGGCTTGCAAATAATATTAAAATCCTTCACCGTGAAATTAATTAGACTTGAAAAGTCGAACTCTTGAAATTTGCTATTTTAGACTATCGGAAGCTAATACTTTCTGCTTCTAGTGAACACGTGACAATTTTTTCCTCTCGCCAGAGCGTCACAAAATGTACATCTATGTAATCTGCAACTTCCTTTTCACAGGTCAGAATTGCGTAGTGAATAGTCCCGTCATATGTAGTATCACTCTATTTTCAGGCATAACTTCGGCGGTGTAACATGACACCAAACAGGAGGACGGAATGTGAGTAAACAAACACAGTTGTAGCCAAGTGCTACGCATTGAAAACTTACGATTATAGAGAAAAGTGAACTTAAAATTTTCAGGAAACTTGTAAAAAACAAACGGATGCCTTCTTTGTTAGCCTTCGATATGCTTTAGTTTAAATCATGGAAAAAAATTCAGCTATCTCTGCGGTTTGTTTTTACATTGAGGCAGTCCGGCATCTGGGATGAAAACGGGAAAGGATCATTCCGGTCGAGTTGCTGAAACAAACGCCATCACTATTTACATCGCCTTCTATCTTGTGTAATTTTTTTCATAGCTTAAGTTATTTCAGACGTCCTAATCTTTCGATTTTTTTCCATTTTTGCAATCCCATCACCAAAACCTATCCTGTAACTTGACCAGAACCCGTTGCGTGACAGACAAATTTAGTTCAATCAGACCATAATAACAGTGCGGTTTCTGAGATGAATGTTGAGATCAGTGCAAAGTTATTTAGTTTCTTGAGGGAATTAACACTGGGAGATTTTAAAAATTCATTTGCCATTCGTTAAGAGATGCGAATGTGTTGGCGGAGTCGTTATGCATTAGTTGAAAGTCAATCTGGAGATACCAGGAGATAACGGTCGATTCCACGCGTCAAGATGGCCCTTGGACAGTACACCTAAAACTTGACAAAACCTGGCATTTAGACAAAATCTTATTCAAGGTAAGCAAGATATGACCTTTATCCTGTACGTTTCATCCAAATGCCAAAGGATACAAGGTAAAAATTCCAAGTTTTCGGCTATTCGGTCGGAGGCACGAGCCTATTGTTTGTACTGGTTGACAGGTTAATGTTGTGATTATCGGGATTTTGAGAGCGTTTGTACTCGGCGCTGATAAAAAGCCCGAAACTAATTTTTAAACCTGATTTTAGAATGGTATTTCGTCTTTCAAGAATTCTGAATTTCAAGTGATTTGGTGTTTTACCGGGGAGGAAAACTTTCTTTTGAAAAACTGTGCCAAATTGAGAATTCAAAGCAAGCGAATTTTAGTGATTTTCAGCAGCTCGCCATGACCTTGAAAATTAATTCACAGATCTAAAACAGGACTCAATTACTTCCTACACACTTTAAAAACAAACTTCCACGCTTTAAATGGGGGTTTTCTGAGGTGCAATTCAAACAGAGCGAAGTTTACGAGAAGGTATGATACACGTTTATTTCGCTTGTTTACAGGACACGTGTGGCGTAAACATGTTAAATTTTTTTTTTCGGGCTTAAAAAAAAATTTCAAGAAAAAAATTCCACCACGTTTCTTAGATTGCCATAGGGTATCCGTGGAAAATTTATGAGGGAATTTTATTTTTCATCATGTGCCGCCACTCGCTCGATGTTAGTGGACATCCCCTCTTAAGACGTAAAACGTAATGGGCTTGAGCAATTCATCTTTGAAAAATATTCTTGGACACCACTTTTTATCTCAGGCAGGTGACAAAATTTTGCCAACATTTTCTATGAAAATTAAAATGTCGGCCAGTTACTTTTTGAGCCGCGCTGTGGTTAAGATGAATTTAAATAATAACTATTTTGATCAATAAATATGCCATTTCCGAGTTGTGTACTGTCTCTTTTTCAAAGCGATGGCTGGTGAACAACCTTTCATATGAAAATAAGTTTCATTTGCATGTGAATGAAAACTCGTTTTTATATGAAACGCTCTGCATCAAAACTCGCTTTGAAAAAGAGGTTCACGACAACTCGGAAATGGCCTACTGTACAATTTCAAAGCTATTTGTCTCTGTGTAGAATCACGTTTCAAGGCCCAAACACACGAAACACTTTTCTCATATACCGTGTGTACGACTGAATGACTTTTCCTTGAAAAGATTTCCGAGTATGTGCTTAAAAACGCCCCTTTATTGTGACCACAAAAAAACAAAAAACAAAAACAAAAACGTGGAAGGGGCGGTACGCAGCTCTTACAAGGTCTCCTTTGATTTGCTGAGAAAAAAATAGAACAAACAACAAAACAATGGACCCTAGCCCTGAAAACAATAGAGCTGCGTGATACCAAGGTCCAATGAAATTAGAGGTTGTTAAGACCTGCGTGGTATCTGACGTGGAAACGTATTTCTCATCTAATGTACAGGCACTAGATCTCGAGGACGAGTTACTGGAAACCCCAAAACTCTTCCAAAAATAAAACAAGAGAAAAAGAACCGCTATCCAGAAGATTGACTGACATAGAATGGCCAAATGTCTCCCACCAGACCCTTTAATAGTCCCGAAAGTCACATGAGAATACCCGAGCCTCTCCATCGTGCTGTCAGAATATTAACTTCTTACTAACTCGTTCCAAAGTCTCTCAACCGTCGGAAATTACATTTTAAAAGTGTTGCAGGTCTACTGACTGTCCTTAATGGCAGTCTCAGGTTCTGTTTTTAATTTTGGTAATAAGGTTGATGATATTTAACAGTTATTCACCGCAGTGGAGGTGAATAGTGATTATACATTTGCCGAGCCGCGAAGCAGCGGGGTAAACATCTACACTTTTCACGACACTGAGGTGAATAACTGTTTTAGTGCATACCAAACCAGCCAATGGCCAGTACGAAATGGTTCCTGTTTTTCTGAGAAATGATACAAAAATCTTGCGCGAAACCCAGAACAATGCCGGACGGTGAATAGCAGATACTCTCCGAGTTTGAGTAGCCAATTAGAGCACGCGAAAAACACTATCCGCTGGTTTGGCATACATAAATTCCAATAGTTTATAGCTGCGATAAAAGTAGATTCCGATCGGACGCTTCAAAATAACAAATAAGTTTCAGAAACTCTTCTGCCGTTTTGCCAATCGTACTTTGCTATTCCAGTTGTCATTCCAGTCTCGTTTTTAGTTCCGTCGTTGGCAGAAATTTTTGCCACAAGAAAATCGGGCTGGGCAAACATTGACTTTCTTCTGCAATTTCAGTTTGTGCGGATGGAATTTATTGCATCAGTAGATTAATAATGAACCCTTATACCACTGGAATGTAACATTGTCTGTCACATTTGAACTAAGTTAAAAGAGTAGAGGAACCAAAGGAATTGAATAAGGTCTTAGGCTCGACTCCGAGTAGCTTGCGTCTTGTGTCACTTTCTTCATTTGAATTCTTTATTTACTATTAGCTTAATATTGCACTAACTAATTATATCATTCTTTAAATTATTCGCTTTTTGTTGGTACTTCAGTACAAGATCTGCGCCACACGATATCTTATCAAAGTTTGGTGGGAGAACTTTTGGAGAAGTTGAATTCACCATTTCGTATAACTGTGAGCCATATGTCTCTTACACAACAAGGTTGCAAACATCTTTTTAATTAGCAATTTATTTGTGACATTTAGCATCTTAACATGAGCATTGTACGCAACCTAATACCCTGCGTTATTTTGCGGGATTTACAAAAGTGTCTTTCTGTAACTTATGGAAGCCTTTAAAATGCTCATCATTATTTTTTTGTTTAATTTTGGAAGGTTAATTCACATTGACTTGATGATACTATCATGAAGACACTGAAAACATTTTTGTCGACATTTTTTGCCTGCCTAAGTATAAGTAAAACTCTACTGAAAAATGCTCATGGAAGGTTCACTTCTTATTTACTGAACCAAGATGTATCCCACGCCTTTGATGTGCTTCTCAAAATTGTCCGCCGCAGACGGATGTGCCTCGTTTCCGCATGTGTTAGAATCCACAGGTAACCCACCCGTACCAAAACCGATTCTGGAATCACATGACGTGCAGTCGTTTTGGTCGTTGCCAACGAAACCGATTCTTGCTTTGGAATAAGAACTGAGACTACAAGCAGCGTTAAAACCTTCCTTGTTACACCCAGGCTGCAACGAGGCAAGGGAGCCAATCAGGTTCTTCCATGTGTTACGACCCAGTGACGTGGCGCGGTAAACATTGTCAGCGATCAGGGAGAAAAGAGAGTTGGCATGTTTGTGCAAGACAATGAATCTGTTTTGATGGCCAATTTTCATCCCGAAGCAGATCTTGGAGAACGGAGTGTTCCAGTAAGTCGGCAACTTAGTCTCTTGGTGGTCAAAACCAGTTTCCCCACCTGCAAGGTTGTACGCATCTCTGTTGTTCCAAAGTTGAGAATTGTAGTGGAAAGTTCTCTGAAAGTTAATGCGGAAAATTTAATTTCCCTGCTAAAAAGCTACACAAAAGTCAGCTTTGTTTATATTATCCCTGTTTTTTTTTTCAGAAAGGATCTAATCAATTAAGTCTGCATTGCGAGCAAAAAGAGAAATGACCTGACAAACGATAAGACCTTTAGTTACTGGGTAAATTGTCTTCAATCAATAGGCGTAATGTTCAACTACACGTTTGGTGGTGTATGAGCATATACAACTATCTGTAAAATCGTTTCAGGCAGGTTTTTAACCTTCAAAATTTAACCTTAAATTTTTATTCTTGTTATGACATTTATCGCTTTACTGGGCTTTATTCTAGTGTCAACAACAACAACAAACACTTTATTTTAATAGGGTGCATAATTACAGTCAGACTGTAGTCTCTCTTATGGATCTATGAAACTTAAATACAACAATTTCTTAAATACTAAAATCCTTAAATACTAAAATACTAAGATAATAAATAATTCAAAAAAAAGTTCTCTCAATTCCTGAAAGCTCTTGGCGTGAGTTCACTCGAATCACACGTGATTAAATACTAAAAATTAAAATAATAAATTATTAGCATATTAAGCTAAAAATTCTGTCAATTCTAAAACTGTCAGGCGTGAATTTACACATGATTGAATTAAAGTAATTTCTTTTGAATTTCCTTACATCAGAAGAGCAGACTTAGTGACCTGCGTCACCAAAATATGTTACTAAAATCAGGAACGGGGAATGGGGAACGGGGAACCGGGGACTCCCTTCCCCCTCTTCCCCTTCCCCCCTTCTCCTTTCTTGGTTTTAGTAACATCCTATCAAGAAAACGTTTGTTACCTTTGCGCCGTCAATCTTCATAGCCAGCGTCCATCCCCCATCTCCGCATCCAAAGTTTCCCATATGACAGTAAACAGGGATCTTTTGGGAACCAAACATCAGTGTATAAACTTGACTCTTGGATGACCTGTTAATCGAGGAGAATTCCAAATTGTTAATGAAATTATACATACCCAAACCCAATTATTGTGTTTTCTTTCGTCAAATATTTTCTGTTTCTTTTTTGTGAAAATTTTAAATTAAGCTCCCACCCGCCTGACATATAATTCCCTTGCATAGCAGGTTGTCTTACTTTTAGTAGGGGCACCCAAAGACGAAATAATTCCAAAATATTTTTTTTTCGGATTGAAATATTATTTGTGTGCCTATTTATGGACGTTAACTTGAGAGATCGTGACACAGTTTGAGCTTTTTCTTAAAACTAGACAAGTATGTAAAGGGGAGAATACCCTTTTATTCGATATTGCTACTTAACACCTACACTGACATTAATAATTACTTGTTGAATGTCTTTTAGCAAAGGTGGTGTGTGATGATAAGGGAATTTTATTTCACTATTGAAATGGTTTTTGTATATGTAGATGCTTTCCTTCAGAAATGACCTCTCAGATTGCTCAGAATAAAATCACTCTAAGACCGCATCTTAGAGTGCATCTTTAAGTGCATCAAACAGATAAGTAACGTAACGTTAGATGGATGAATTTTTGCGCGTCCACCGGAAAAAGAAAATTGAACACCAATATAACGTAACACAATATTAAGAGTTTGATTTTTCCATAAGGTTGCTTTAATACAGCAGAAGTTCATAAAATGATGCCGGCATGGATTTTACAGAAAAACATCAAGTTAAACCTTCCAAAGAACTCCGAAAGCCAAAAAAATCTTAAAGAAAAAAAAGGGAAAAAATGTCTTTCTGCACGTACTTAAACGTTAGGCTTACAGTTTATCTGATAACGGGCCTCTCGCGGTCCGGCATCCTATCGTTATGTCAATTGTGAGGATAAGGATTTAAAAAGACACCCTTTCCTATGCACGGAATTGTCTTTAAAATATCAATTCTTATAAATAAAGCATTTACATGACAGCTTTCGAAGGCAGGAAGTCTTAACAACTTCAAATACATAAGACCAAGAACAGAAAGTAAACATGAAATAAAAAACAACCTATGCTTAAAGCGTGCAACCCCCACTGCTTTAAAACGTTCTGATAAAGTCAAAAAACAGATAGTTTAGCTTAATAATATCATGATATGCATTTTAATTATATGGCCTTACTTGTCTTTATCGTACTGTTCCTTGCATGAGGAGACAGGAGCGGCTGCAAGAAAATATGAACCAGATTGAACTGATTGTAAGGCGAAAACCACTGTGTAATTTAATATCGAAAAAAGTGAAAATTTATTTTTATCCGAATGCATACCTGGTGGTGTGGTGGGTTGAGGAACGGGAAGAGAAGTCTTGTTGACCAATGCAATTAGCTTTTCCAGCTTCATGTCTAGGGCCTTTATGGCTTCGCTGACATGGGAATCCTGTATCAGGTTACAAACCATCATCTTGTCGACTTTGTTGGCATAAGGTGGAGTGTTATTTTTACTCCCGTTCACCAACAAAGATTGGGCGCTATTTAATGCCAGTAGGACAAACATTAAAACGAGCAATACAAATAACGAGCGCATTTTCGGATTTTTAGTGACTAAATGCTCGCGCCAACTGAATTCCGTGGGGCTGCCACTCCTGTCTCTTTAGCGTATCATTCAATATCACTCCACTAAAAACACCTCATTCTGATTGGCTGAAAGCAAGCAAATCAAGCAATGGTTTTAAAATAAAGTACTGTTAACCTGCTTGTGTATAATTGGACGACGGATACCAAAGAGCAACGAAGACTGCCGAAAGAGTCTCGAGGTCTTCTGAAGAAACCAAATATTGTCCGAACATTTCGAAGACTGTCTAAGGTCGTCAGTGATTTTTCAGTGATTGGGAAAGACGCAAGAAGTCCAAGCACGGTTTCAACCGCTATTTCTTCCGAGTCCACTTTCTTTCACTCTTCTTCATTCTAACAATCGCATAATTGCAACGCTCACTCTATTCCTAATACTGTAAATGGTTTGAACCCATGCAGAAGTCATATCAAAACTAGATGAAGTGTGATCGTCCGGGTGAATGTAGTCCTTCATACAGTCCTTCTCAGGACTACTTCATCCTTCGCATTTCTTTCAGTTTCGACAAAAGAAATATTTCGGCTATCTATATATAAAAGGAGGAGGGTGGGGTGGGGGTCGTGCAAATTGTCGGTAGGACGTGTGGGATTTCACGTGTGTTCAAACAAAATGTCGGCACTTAAGACTCTTCTGAGAAAAATTGTTCTTGTTTCAGATCTCTTCAAAGTTGGCACCAAACTGATAAGTCTATATCAAAACAATATTGAGCACTTCACATAATACTTCCAAGTCCATCGTCAAACCTTCTGTCAAGAACTGCAGTTTCAGTCTGTGCATGAAATTGTTTAATTAAAAACCAAGTTAAAGCAGTTATTTCCCGTGTTGCTATGAATTAAAATGTATAAAATGACCCCTATGTCATAGAAGCAAAGCTGATTACAAAAGAAATGTGGAGGCGTCAGCTTGCCTTGGCTGGGTTAAAGAGCTACCTGATGAAATTCTGCAGAGCTGGCAAAGGAGGAACGGTGGATTGAAGACTTCTCAGATTGTCCTAGTGAGACAGAGCAAGATGTTGAGCGCTAAAGACGTAGAAGAGGCCTCACTAGCCTTCTGTCATCTGGTTCAGATCGAATCCTACAAAAAGAGGTACTATGAAACAGTTCACTACTTCCACTGTACGTCTTTCTTGTAGACGGAACTGTTTAACTTAATTCAATTAATTTAGCTTTACTAGACTAGACAGGGACACTACAAAAGCCTACGCTAATTACTGTAGGTTTGCAACTGTATTACCTCCCAAAGGATGATGGCGCCACTCACCGGGACTACTTCCCTCACTCGTTTCTGACAATGAGTGGGTTCTTTATCGTCCCCTACTATTTTTTTTTGAGAGTGAAGGAGACAAGGCCAACAGCTTAACGCCACAGCCCATGACATGATCATCTGAACTGAGGCAATGCGTATAGCGCAGCCATCATGATTTTACTGCGTATTTTGGACCCTGGTTGGTGGTCCAGCCGAAATTCGAAACCGCGACCTCCATCTCCGTAGACTGGCGCCCTACCAACTAAGCTGACAAGGCGGCGTTGTCAGAGTTGGAGGTCGATTGACCAAGGCACCAAGACCATTTTAGGAGACGCGCCAAGTGATACTTTCAACAATGCATCGTTTAACAAGGCTCATAGCTCAAGACTCATCTGAAAGACTTTCACGCCCTTACTCGTCACCAGTTTTGGATCCCGAGAGGAAAATTGCTACAGTGATTGCCCACACTGCAGGAGAAGAAGAAGTCTGAGTTCAGCGTGTGATGGTGCTATTGTCCAGAGAACGACGTGCGCTCTGTGAGCCTCCAATCACAAACGCTGGAGTAGATTATTTTGAATAAAACTTCCTGATTTATTTTGGTTCTATGAACGTTGAGAGAGAAAGAGTTACTGATAAAAGGTGGTTAATGAGAAAATGTGTCCTTAACATGTCTTAGCACTCGCAAAGTCCACTTGAAACTAGCAGGAAACTTGAGCACTAATTTGTTTATCATGGCTTTCAGGTGATTCCTCGGAAGAAGGGACAGTCCCAAGATTATGCGTCGAGTCAACTGTCCAACTTCGTCGGAACAAACGACGGAAGCGTTAAGGTCTTTAAGTCAATAAAGCATTGCTATTAAACTAGCCCAACAAGAAATCACCTGGTATTTTAACCCACCGTAATTCCCACATAAAAGAAATATCTTTGAGTCAGTAGTTAAGCAAGTTCTGCCGGAGAAGACACTTCATCAAGTTCATGACGAGACAGAGGCTATATTACATGGCCGCCCATTTTAGTTAGTGATAACTTGAGCTATTAAGAAGCGCTGACAGCAAACCACCCCCTGATTAGAAAAGTGTCACCTAAAAGCCCCCTGCAAACAAGTTAACAGTCGTAAAGCATAAGGAATAGCCTGGGCTCTCGCTGGCATGCTTTCGCGATGGTGACATAAAGAGTACCTACTTGGCCTCTTGGAGTGATTCTTAAGATATTTCCAGTAAATCATCTCAGAGTGCGCATGGCGCAGGTAAAGTCATCAAAAAGAACTTTTGGTGCATCATGCTGCTAATTTGTGCTTATTAGAAGAGTCTATTTACCTTCACTCCGATGCCCATGCCCAATCCCATATACACTTGCGAGTTTAGGGAGCCACGAGGACAGCAGACTCGAATTTGTAATTGTGTACGACTTTGTGATTGGTCTTACCACCCCCTATTACAACATATGTGTCGCCATTGGTATAAAGATGATGCAAGGACAGTGGATTTCTAGTAACATTACCATCATAAATATGCACAAACAGAGTGCACAGGGAGGAATGAATTGTGTTTTCCTTTTAAATAGAGTATCAAAATGTCCCTTTTTGTCTTTATTCTGTTCGTGTTTCATGTCTTCGCTTGTTAAATAACAATAGCCACTAGACAGCTGATGGAAAAAGGTGAATGTTCCAACACAGAATTCCATTTTCAGTCACGTCAGACAAACAAAAGATTGCATCACACAAATATATTATGTGATCAACACCGGAAGTCGACTATTCTTATAATGTATGACTCTGTATCCAGCAGAAACTCGCAAGTATAAGGAAGTTATCTTTCCTGGGCTTCAGCCGGTTTAAGTACGTTAGAGGCTTTGATGTAATCGTATACAACACAAACTAACACGACCAGCAAAGCATGAAACTTTTAAGAATTTGTACACGCACAAGTACAACCTTGGCCATTACATCAAACTAAAAATGTTACATGACAT
This sequence comes from Siderastrea siderea, assembly GCA_964030785.1. Lineage (NCBI taxonomy): Eukaryota > Metazoa > Cnidaria > Anthozoa > Scleractinia > Rhizangiidae > Siderastrea > Siderastrea siderea. The sequence continues at coordinate 26,442,073 of OZ034977.1, read as the reverse complement.
AGGCTGTTAACAAACCACCTAAATTACGAAATAGCTCGCCTTGCAACAGCAACAACAACAACAACAACAACAACAACAACAACAACAACTAAGCAAATCCAAACAAAAACAGAAGTGCATTACGATGTGTATTAAAAAAGAAATCGCTGTCTGCTGTGATCTTATGCAAAAACATTAACTGATAAAGCTAGTCGGAGAGCATTTTATCTCGTGGTTGCCTTGGCAACTACGAGTTATTGTGCTGCAGTTGACCGCATTCCTAAACACGTTCTTGTGGTTATTTTCATGAGCTCTCGTGCATGTAGATTCGCTGATGTTCGATAGATCTTCGGTATTCCTAAGAGAGAAACTTCGCTGCATCATCGGGCTATGTCGGAGATATCTTCGTTTTTGTTGGGGACTAATGTATCCGATCACTAGGGTTTATGGGGCTCCTGTTGTTTAGATGGATAGCTTGTGCCGTTAGTAATTTTTAATATTTGCGACAAAATTAGAAAGAAACAACCAAGATATTTTGTAATATATTTTTATTCCTGCTTTCAAGGTATATGTAAACTACAGCAGGCACAAAAGTAATGATATACACATTAAGAAGTGATTAAATACGTTTACTGGGGATTATTACTTTCCTGCTCTTACCGGATGTAGCCAAAACACAAATATTTCAAAAATTTATCAATAGAAGGCAAAACTAATAAACCTGGGTTGATGCATTCGATTTGCCTTCTAAAACCTCGAACAAACGGTTCAATATTTTTATTCAACACTTTGGATAAATGTAAACACGCTTAGTCACCTTGTTGAATGGCGTGGAAATATGTTCTTTTCATCTTTTCTTTTATTCTCAGGTGTGAAAAATAATGTTGGATTTGTTTGGCTGCTTCTGTCTATTCAACGTTTCTCGGTATCTTAATTGTTTTTTCTTCTAACAAAATGAAAATACGTCAAGTTCCTATTCTCTTCGTGCCGAGTGGCATATGATGAAAACGCAAGGGTTATTATTTTCCTACTTTCTTACCAATTTTTCCTCATGGTATGAATGCAAGTACCGTAAGTAAGTAGTTAATAAATGCGATTTAAATAAGAACGCTTAGGGTTGTTGTCTTCTTGCTATTACTTTTCTACCAAATTTAAGGAATTAACTAATTAAGCCACCGAATGTGATAACGTAATTCACCGTAGCAGACACAAGTGACAAATATTCTTAATGGTTGATAAACATTTAATAAACACTCATAATCAACCTTTGGCCTTTCTTACCCACGGCAGGAACAAGATGTGAATAGTAGGGATAAATGCGATTATAATAAAATGAATGTTTCTTTTAATTTTCCTGGTTTTACTCTTAACAAACAACTGAAAGGCTTGGAAATATTTCTGTGGCATGTTTCCCTTTTGTTGTTTAACGATAACGCCATCCAACATGAAAACAGACACCTGGGGACAAAAAGGAGAAGAATGTGTAGCCAGTATCATAATCATCGTCATCTCTAGGCGGTAGAAGGAGATGTCCGCACGCTCTTTGTAGCAGATATTGTTTGAAGGGTTTAGAATAGGAGCATTCGAGGGGGGCAAAGAGACACTTTTGGTGGATAATTTGTGACGATTTTCACGCTTTCTAGACTCCCTCTGTGATTAAGGCTTAGCTACTTTCATAACAGAAAAACAAGGTTTCGAATGTTAAAAACAACAAGCTAAGGTTAATGCAAACTGTCAAATCCGGGGGAATTCTAGCAATCTGCGTTCTGAGTGTTCCTTTTTCAGCCAAACTACTATATCAACGTTCCAGACATCGTCACTGTCCTTCATTAGTTCATCCACTGCAACCCGAATGAGTTTGCACAAAGACTACAATCATATTTTAAAAAAAAAGAAATAAGGTTATTTTTGACTTAAAAAGGTAGTAATATGTTTCAAGAAAACTTCCTGTACCATTCACTATTTGTTTTCTGGAAATAGCATTTGCTTATGATTTATAATAAAACCTGCAAAATCTAAGACAATATAATACAATTTATTCTTCGGAATCACCACCGACGCAGACAATAATAATTTGCTTTGCGTTCACATCCTATGGCTGGAAGAACTAAGGAATACGATTATTGGTTTGGTTTTTTTGCTCTTAGAGAAAACAAAATCTGTTGTTGTTTGTACACTTACATTTATACCAATCGAAAAGAGCGTCCATTATTAACACTTCGCATTGTACTCACAAAGGGCTATGCTAGGTTCTCCTGCACTGGCTCATGGACCATGTCATCACGAATGGAGAAGATCGCCAGTAACTCTGACTGTGTTCCTTGGTGACATCTGTTGGTGCTCCACTCAGTCTCTTGAGCATTGTCATGCTTCAACTTCTTCAGGGTCTCATCATCTTGTTCACCACTGCATCGCACGGACGCAGCATCGGTGGGCAGTTTCTTTTCTCCGGGTTGTGGCTGAGCATAATTGGGATTGTGATCCTGTACCACCACACGGTTACCATCGTCCTGCTCACCTTCTTTAACAGTAACCTTTACTTTCCAACTTTTCTGTACGGCATAGACATTGCTGGCGACTTCCACCTTGCTACTCAGTGGCTGAGGACCATAACGAATATCATCCTGATCCGCACATGGGTTATCATCACCAAGGCCATTATCAAAAGCGACATCAATGACCCCACTGTCTTGAGCAGCAGTGGCGATTGTAGGTATTTCAATATCTCCAGTATCTATCTGATTACTAGTGATGTTTGTGCCGGCGAAACCACTTATTTCCCCCGGCAAACTGACGAAAGGGAGAACCAAGGCCAGGCAGCATGAAAACGACCATTGTGGATTTTTTCGCCATTCCTTGAGGAAACCATATGCTCGCACTACGTATTGAACTGAGAGGAAGAAACAATTTCCATATTTTACTTAGGTAGAGATAAAGTATTAAGATTCTTCCAATGAACCAATCTCCTGTACTGATTTGGTGAGAACACAAATTGCCTTTTTGTTTTGACAATAAAATGTTTTGTGTTTTCAGACACTAGTCAACAAGAGCTTCTGGATGGGCTTTTGGGGACCTGAAAGGTTCTCCAAAATGCGGCTTGTTGAAAATGTTTTCGCCCCGTTGCAAAAAATTGTTCATTTACCTATATATTATGAGAAAAATGAACGAATCAAATAGGACAACGTTTGGACAACTTCATGTTTTATATTATCATTGTCCAGTTCAGAATGACAGTGTAATGAAAACTCATTGAAACATAACTCTATCCATGAAATGTAGATGCATTGCTTCCAGTAAAGAGTTTTAGATGGATACAGTCTGATTGTTTGTTTCGGCTTTTGCTCTTTAATGTACACCGGTTGAAAAAAAAAACAGTCAAGTTTGCTAGATATTTTGTTTATAAGTCCTAGTTTATTTTTATTTATTTTGTGGGTTGTGTTTGTCGTTGGTTCTCGTCCTTGCTCCGAGAGGTTTTTCTCCGGGTACTCCGGTTTTCCCCTCTCCTCAAAAACCAACACTTCCAAATTCCAATTATATCTAGAGCTCACGAACACGTCTAAAGAGCTTCCGATCTCCTAAGTGTTTCTTGGGTAAACAAATTACATTGTTTTTACATTTACATTTTGTGATGGTTCATCGCCAGGGGATCAGCTGGCACATTGTGCTTCTCTTGCAAGTAAGTAACAATAGCGGATCGCTTGTGTTCTGCAACGTGTTGGTGAAGATGACGCTTTGTGTACCCAGACAGTTCATGTATCTTGCAGCCCTCACTGGGCCTTATACACTCTCATTGCTGAGCGACAATTGGTGATTTTCTCTCGTAAATTTTTACTGAAATTTCAACCATCTGGTTTACGAACATTGACTGAAGTTGTTAGGCAATCTTGCCTCCCAACTCGACCGGCTAATATTTAAAATGCTGTTTAAAGGGAGGAACTTTTAAAACGCAATCAGGTCAATCGCCGGAACACTATTTATTTAATAGAATACATCTATATTTCACATTTGTAACTTTTGTGCTTAAAAATCCATCATAATTTCATCCTGAAATTGACAACGATTTGATGAAGACATCGAAACGTTGTTCGGTTTCATCGCTCACATCTGGTTTTGTATGCACTACGCCGTTTAGCAATGCTAAGTGTATGCTGTATCCAGACCTATTCTTAAGAGGCTAACAAGGAAGCTTGTCTGTTAACTGCCGGTAACGTTCTTGACATTAAAACGTTTTGGCTTTTCAGACATGTTTAGAAAGAAAGGCCTGCTGTCTGTATATTTGGAATAAAACACGTTAAAAGTCGTGGTTACAATCTCGATTATGAAGGATTATCAATTCTTTTCAATACGTCCACAGAAAAAAAAAGCAGTTGACTGTACGATACCGTGTCGAATTGTATGATAAAATGAAAAATCAGCCTCGGCTCGAGTCTCGTTTTATTAACCTGGAAATCACTTCGAAAAACCGATTCATCAAGCAATCGTTGTTGTATCAATACTATTACAATAACATATGTGTTCGTTGTCAAACACCCCAAAAATCAGGCCTGCCGGGCATTATCCTTAAAAATTCCTGTCTGCTGAGCATGCCAACAAGGCCTTAAAATGAAGATAAAGGGAGAAAAAAGGAGAGAGGGAGAGCAATAACAAACATTAACAGAGTAGTCTTACAAACAAGTAGCCCGATGACCAATGAATTTGCTCCAAGTACCAACATGTTGAACAATATTGAGTCCATGTGCGAGTCGGTCGTAGCGGGTAGGTTCTCTGCGGGAATTTTGCTTACAGCCCCAACACCCAAGTTGAAAACGGTAACAGCTAGCGACGTTGTCGTCAATGTGTTTTCGAACGCGTCTTCTACCGGATGATTCCATGCAAAAACGACTCCATACATTCCAGCAACGACCCATGATAATCCGATATAGGACCTGCTTTCTTGTCCCATGAGGATTAGACCAGATGTTATCATTACTTTACGGGACGTTTCTACCAATTCCCAATACCATGAACTAGGTGTATAGTTTGCAAAGAGAAAATGCAGCCCTTTGATAATTTCAGTGCTGGAGACTCCTGGAAGATTAGCTTTCTCGAGGTTTGCTGTAGCAAGCACAATTCTTCGTTGTCTCCAAAGGGCGATGAATGCGGCGGTGGGGAGGGAAAGTACATAGGCCGTGGAAATGTACGCCACGACAACCAACTTGTTGTACCAGGGATCATGGCACTGTATACTGTAATCTACTTTCAGGTATTCCGTGCAGGAAACTTGTTTCTCCACTCGACAAAGTTTTCGACAAGCAAGTGGCAAGACAGCAGCAGTCTTAGAACACGTGGTAAGGTAGGTTACGTACAAGAAGAAAATCACACTCCTGTACACAGCGTCCTTAATCTGTGATATTTTATCTGATTTTTCATCGTCTTCTAGGCTTTTATTTCTCAAGATGATCACTTTACCCACTCCGTAACCGACGGCTGCAAAGACAATGATAGCAGCGTTTATTGCCATTATCGCAAACAAGTTTGCAAAGGCATCAGCTTGCAATCCGGAACAAAGACAATGAACAGGTGCCATCTGAAATACGTTAAGCTGAAGTATTTCTGTATATTTGCTGACGACTTCCATGGACTTTGGCCATTCTATATAGGAGAAGGCTTCCAGTAAGCCATAGGTAACCTGGTAAAAACCGATTGCGATCTTTATTTTGGACAAGAACTCGTTTATGAGGAAGAGTTCTTCCTTTTGATTTTTGTCCTTTTTTTTCCTTGTCCACACACAAGCTGCAATAATTACCAATAGGATGGTAACGATGATTGCAAATTTTCCGGCCATCCAGACCTTAGATGGACACTTGTTGCACTGATGAAACTGTTTACTGTATCCCATTTTACAGACGCTGCAAAGTGGGCCTTGGTAGCCATCCTTGCACTTAGAATCCAAGCCGCCTTCGCAGGACTCTTTTTCCGGACACTGGTATGCCTTTGGTAGTGGATATGGGAATTGAACGTCATCTTTGTGCAATGATGGCAAGGATGCCAAGAGATTGGCTATAAAGGCTCTGTAGCGATCTCTATGAGTATTGTTCGTCCATTCCCACCAAAAGCCAGGTTTTAAAGAAACATATTCATCTTGGCATTTTAACCCATGACCACACTTATAACATTTCTCGAACATATGAGTTCGATAATGCCCTTCGAAGCATGGACAAGCGCGCAATCCAGCTTCGAAATCGGTCTTTGTCCCTATAGATAATAAACAAATGGATGGTTAATGTTTAGAAAGGCAATTTCAGTCGTCTCAGATTTTCTGAAGTTCCGAATATCGATTGAAAGTTAATAAGGATACCTTTGTTTAGCTATTTATTTCCTACCGAATTGCTTGATCTATTGGTTTGTTTGAGGTCATCGGCAAGACCTCTGCTTGAATCACACGGCGAAACGTTAAGTATGCAAAGATGCATTGGGGCCGATTTAGACCGTACAATTTTTGCTTACGACTGTCGTGTGCGTCTTTTGTAGCGCACGCAGCTCGCGTCATACAAAGATCGTAAACATCTTGTCATTCTAACATTGTGACTGCTGCTACGACTGTCGTCGGGTTTAAGACATGTCTAAGTTGCAAAATTCTACATTTCCTTTTTTGTAGTCAACTGTCATGAAGGTGCTGTACTTCTGATTTAGACGACACAGTTCGTGTTATAGACACGACGTAAGCAAGTTGCACAAAACAAGCAAAAATCGTATCGTCTAAATAATCGGCCCTTGTACCCTTTTCCACACTGAGGAGAAGAATGGAGAGGGTAAATTTTGCGAAGCGTAGTGTTCAAGTGCTTTTACTGTATCAACCTCGTCGATATATCTTAAAGAATGAAGTGGATGACAGCGTTTCCTAGAATAAAAAAATCAAGTTGGAAAGCAAGGCGAAAAGAAAAAATTTAGACAGAGATACCATTCCTTCAAATGTTTCTTTGTATTTGCTTGTCTTGTTTCTGAACTATATTCATTTGTGAACTATACGCATTCAGTTTTTTTTTCAGTGTTACATTGTTACTAAGTCGAGGGGAATATGTTTCAGTCCCGCACTTCCTATTACAGTCAATGCATCCACCAGCTTTTGACAAAAGTTAGGGTTGCATGATATGCTTCCTTAAAAGAACGACAAAAACGAAAAAAAAAAAACCATGCCAACTGAAAAAATAATTACATATAATTGAATTGTTGGTATTTTTGGAAAATCTACTGTATGTATTTTTTCTTTAGATTTAATTTAGTTCTCCCTAGGCCATAACTGTTAAAGAGCAGACATGCTTAAGATTTCACGGTTTGACGTTTGATTTCATTACCTAAGGGACAGGTCTTGCAGTCTTGACCTTGTGTTCCTGGGGCTTTGTTAAATGCAACAAAGGAACCAGTTGGACATTTCTTACAACTTATGCCAACGTGGCCAACATCGTCAGAGTAAAACCCCCCTGTAAACAATAGAGTCCTGTTAGAGAGTATTAATGTAAAAATTCTGTTTAAATGAAATTAAATAAAAAGAGGAAGAAAAATTAATAATAATAATGATGATGATGATGATGATGATGATGATGATCATAATAATAATAATTAAAAACAATATTATAATTATAATAAGAACCTTCCCAGAATGCTTTGCACCAGAAAAATTTCAATGCTAAATAACTTAGTTAATTTGTGGTCGAAGAGAATGCTGTACCATGTGTTATTTACAACTTCGTGAAAGTTATCCCTCATATTAACGTTAGGGTGATGACGTCATCATTCACGTGACTATGGCAAAAAATATGTTTTAGCTCACTGCAAGAAGAGGCCTCCATCAATTCAAAAGCAGATAACGTGCCCTGATAGTCATTGGAATGCGCAATATGGAAATTGCCAGTTGACATCTGGCATTTGAAAGTTAAGGTGGCTCTGTACAGGAGCATTTCCCAGGGGACTGGTAAGGAGTCAGTAGCTATGGTAGTTTAAGGCGGAGAGAAACAAAGCTTGGCTGGTTAATAGAACTTCGCATGAAAGTAACGACCATGATATGCTCACTGTTGTGACGTCATTGGTCACGTGACCAGAGCGCACAGAAAATTCAAATCACTTTAAAACTGCTTTAAGCTCAATAAATTCGTAATTTCTCACAACAATATTACAGAAAAAATTGCAAGTTATTCAAAAACGTCCATTATTATTTTTCCTTTTGAAAAAAGCACGATGAAAAATGAACCTTCAACTTTTGATAATCCCCTGTTTTGTGAGGTTTTAACATAAATGTAAAAACGAATCAGCATATTTGGTTTCAAACTATGCTCTTTCTAACTACGTTAACAGTTTTTTTTTAAAAATTCGTTTTCATATAGCTTAGGGATGTGAACTTGCAGGCACGCGGAGTACTGGGCACCAATGTCACGGATTGCTCATGAAGACTGGTGCACTTTTTAGGCGCGGCCGCATAGCTAGCGACAAAAGCTGAACAATGGGGTGAAAAGTTGTCTTTACTTTCTACATGGTCCATTTCTGCGAAAGAATTGTTAATGGTTTCTCGGAAAGAGGACAGCACTTCATTTTTCGCTGCATTGTTCATGTCAGGTACGTGTAATTATAGCTTTTTATTGTCTTCGGTAAACAGCTTATTATATTAGCAGGGCTTTACCGATCGGTCATTATAGTTTAATGTTTCATATTTATCGTTAGTCCAGTGCTTAAATAATTTGCCATTTTCGTTCCGGTAGCAAAAAGCCGAAAGATAGACACTTAGGTTGGTAACTAAAGTTTATTAAGTTTCGTAAGTCTTAAAATAAACGTTGTATGAAGTGATGTAGTTTTTGTACACTCGTCTGTGAATCGTATGTTATTTGTTGGCCAAGTAAAGTGTAGCATCGCATCGTTTATGTTTTCAGTAACTTTGATTACAGCGTTGCTGTTAAAATTAATGTTTCAAACAGCTTTTGCTTAAAGCAAGAAGGTCAGGCTATTCTCCTAATGTTGATACTGGCAGATAAGCTTAAATTCTTTTGTGTAACATCATTTAAGCTTACGTGTTGTAAACATCTCATAACAACGTAACATACACTGTAACACATAACATACTTTATTTTATCTCCAACTCCATTTGTTTATTAGCTGGGCTTTTCTTCACTGCTTGCAAATTATTTATATACATCTAATGACTCACGAATGTTTCTTAGATCAAGTAAGGTTCAAAGCTATAGTTGGCATGATTTGATGACAAACAACAAATTTAAATTTTGAATTAGGTACATGTAAAACTTTTATTAAAAGTTATGTGTTGATCACTTTTGGGAAAATATGCTTAAGATAATCGAGTTCAAAGCAGGTGGATGTAATTTTTTTGTACATCTCATTCTCTACTTTTACTGATTAAGTTATTCCATAATTTGCAGGGTAAAAAATTAACTTCAGTGCTTAAATCATTGAATTGCAACTTGGGCCAGTATCCTTGAATTCCAACCTCCCGTCCCCAGGGTCTTTTCACTTGCTCGCGTAGTATAGTAGACCAGGCCATTTAGATAAAGTGGCTTTCAGAATCCTCTAGTCTAAATAAAAAAATTTAAAACCATATTTACTTGAATAGACCCCTCCCAACCTGGGTGAGAAGTAAGTCTTTTATCCAGGGATTTCGCCAATAATCATGTGGAAAAAGTACCACATACTGTAGAACTCTAAGTAAGACTGGAGTCACATGTCAATAAAAACAAACCTCAACTTTTAGTGGCCCTGGTCAGTTTTAAATTGCTACTGGCAACCAGGAGACTTTCAATTTTTAGCCCTGAAGTTGTTGTTTTCACTGATCCTTTTTTACCTATACTAGGCATGTATATGTCAGCAGTGATCAGTGATGCAGCTTTTCTTACAGTGAAGGTATGCACATGGAAGATATCAATCATATAATTATCCTAGCTTAGGTACTATCTTACTGTTCAGTAAAATGAACTGGGTGAAATGCAATGATCGGTTTAATTTGGGTTCGGTAGTTGCACACAATTAAACCAATAATATACATACAGCAGTGTTTGATTCCAATTTCTGAACCCAGTGAAACATAATCAAGCACAGTTAAACAGTTTTAAAATCATTCAAATATACCAGATATTTAAACCATCTGCCTTTAAGTGTGTGAGAACAAGCACAAATTTCTGTAGTGTGGAATTTGAGCATGATCTGTTTTATATCGTCGTGTAAACACATGAAGACTGGGTGGCTAAAACAGCCTTTTCGGAAAAAGAAAATTTGGCATATCCTAATACTCACAAAGGAAAACAACAGTTGAACCAAGGATGAAATTAAATCACAACATTTACATGAGTGTTCCATCAAGACTTCCACTGGGGTTAAGGTGATGAAAACCTTATACCCACTTAAGTTACAAAATCCATTTTTCACGGTGATGTAAGATTCATGCTTGATGGTTAAAGGGTTAAAACTTAATGCAGAATGAATCAAACAGTTATACCATGTATGGGTTTCCATACCACAGTGATTATTGTGACCCAGTACCACTACTGGGGCAAGCTCACACAGGTATGACTTGTACAGTTATGACATTTTGTGCTGTAATCATTAAACAAATACAGAGAAACGAGGAAATTGGGAGGAACTTGTACCAGAATGAAAATCACGCTGGTATTATGTAAACAACCCGTTAGCCTAAAGTCGAGCAGCTCTCAAGAATGTTTAACAACATCCTCAGAGACCCAGGGGCAGTAACGCCTTGATTTCATGAGACCGGTGCAAACTCAGACTGGTATGATTTTGTTTGCATGAGACCGGTCTGAAAGTCAGACTGGCATGAAGTGTTTACCTGAGACCAATCTAAACTCTGTTTTGTTAATATGGTCCGCAACCATCCCATTCTTAAAAATCCAGTTTATCTATTATCCAACAGCTTGAAATGCTCCAACGCCACTTATTAATCGTGCATACCCAAAACAAATATCTCAGACCAATTGGAACACTGTTCATGCTTAAGTGGCTCCCCAGTCTGATTTCAAACCGTTCTGAGTCATTCATATTGGTTCAGCAGCAGTGATGAGTTAAAGCAGCCTAAGGCCCTGTTTACATGAGTGACTTTATCCCAGGATGACTTTTATCTCATCCCGGGGTAACTTTCATCGCGGTGTCTGGTCATTTACCTGTAAATGTTTACGTGATTTGAAGCTGACATGTGTTCACCCTGGGACGATTTCATTCCGGTATTCAGCACCGGGATGAAATCGTCGCGGGGTAAACACCATTTCAGCTCCAAACCATGTAAAAAGTTGCAGGTAAATGACCAGACACCGATATGAAAGTCTTCTCGGGATGAAATCACTCATGTAAACACAGCCTAAGATGATAATTATTTTATACTAGCTTCATGTTTCGTACGTTTCGTGTAAACAGAGGTAAGCATTTGGAGTCGATCTGAAGTCGTACCAGCCCAAGTTGGTACCATTCTCATAGACTACGAGCAGTCTCTCATTTTCCTCTGGCGCATGCACACTGACTGTCCTACTATTGGTAATTGCGATAATTAAAATCTGCTTTGTTTTTCTTACAGGTTTTTATTCCATCAACCTGATGTCAGGAAAATATGGCAGTTTATTGTAAGGGTTTGGTTAATAGATTTGTACTTTTAGTTATATTCCCAGACACACTTTATCAATTCAAATAAAAAATTTGAAGAGCAGTTTTGAAATAAGGTTATATATTTTTTTGTCTTTTTCTGCTTAACATTTTGATGTCATTGATAAGTTTGACTGACCCCTCAGTACTACTAAGTGGATGATGTATGAAAATGGAATGAATCCTGGAGTACACCTTTTAGGGCTCTACTTCAAAATATCTGATGAGCACACCCTGCCCCATATCTTTTTTTGGGGGACTATCCCCCCCCCCCCCCACTACTATCCCAGGAATGAAGAGTCAGACCTATTTGATTGAATTCTCTTTATGGGGAAAACTATATCGATTGACTGATTCACCACAGTCTGATCCCTTTTTGTCAGTTCATTGCCTGTTAGGTTTCAGACTATTCTGAAATGATTTAGGAAGAGGCTATTCCTTTTGTTTTTCTTTGGTACCAGATTATGGCAATCAGTAACAATGCTTATTGGTAACAAATTATCAAACCAAAAAGAACTAAAGTCTCGAGATCTACTGCCATCACGGTCTGGGGTAGTAAGAGAGTGAGTTATAATCTGTGCATCAAATAAAGTCACTAGTCATTACTGGACCATTTGTTATTCGCATTGGCAACACTGAAGTCACAGATTGATTGATTTATTGATTAACTGATTAATTGATTGATTGATTGATTGATTGATTGATTGGTTGAATGATTTATTTTTGGCTGATTGACTGATTTATCAGCCAGTTGGTTGAGTGGTTGATTGATTGACTGATTGGTACTTAAAATAGATGAATGAATTGATTCACCTGAATTACATGTAAGTAATTACATGCATAATGCTGCACTTCTTCGAATCTTCCTCTGGCAGTAAAATAATACCCGGCATCAGTCGAAACATAAAATAATTTTCAAGCCCCAATGTCATGACATAATTGTAAGCAAATAATTTATTTGTAATTAGCAAGTAGTAGGTAAGAAGGCGTATTAGAGAGCAGGACTATTAGGGCTTTTACAGTAATTTAAATAATATTTCATATTAACTCCAGAAAGCTACTCCTTCTGAGTAACTACCACTATTGGACAGTCAAGAAAGAAAGCAATGCCCTGGGATGTTTTAGGGTTCACTACTTCGTACTATTAATTAAAGGTCCCGGGGAATTAATACAAGTAAATAAGGTACATCATCATCATCATCATCATCATCATCATCATTCAACTATAGCGTCATTTTACCATATAAGGAGAAAAATATGAGTATGGGGGCGTCTTACACTGTAGAAAACGTATTGAACTATATTATCCCGGTTTCAAATCACTTATTGAATAAAGCATTTAAATTGTTTAGATATTTAAGTTTATATTACCTACAACAGAGGCTTATGAAACACTGGTTCTAATTTGATGAGAGGTGTATTACTATTGATTAACTAATAATTATAATATTGTTTTCCGGTCTCACTTGTAATAATAATAATAATAATAATAATAATAATAATAATACTAATAATACTAATAATAATAGATACCTGGCGGGCATGGAATGCATCCTTCAGCTCCTTGAGATGAAGAGTTTGAAAATGTTCCCACTGAGCATGGTACATAGTAATGTGTAGAGCGATTATCTGGCAGGCGGGTGAACCCAGAGGCCACGAGAGCAGAAATTAGGAGTTTCTGGAGATCCCCAGCTGGATTGATTACTTTCACAGCTTCCTTTTTGCTTTCGTGAGGATTTCTAGGGGGAAGTGAAAGTAGCACAAATATAACTACTGAACTTTTCTGAACACTTTTTCTAAACTTTTCTTAAAGAATCGTTGTCACTCAAAGTGTCCTGCGCACCGAGGTACATTTTCTATATTCGAAAAATCTGCCATTTTCTTGATTGTTGCGAAGTCCGAGCTTTATCTTCTACCATCGCCGCTGTTAGCGATCTGAAAGCACTGGTGTGATTTTCGGGTTGATCTTGGCATTTAAGCGTGTCGTATCGATTTCGTTGTATATTTCTGAATTCTGAAATGTTTTCGCGGTGGATGGTTCGTAGGGGTCAGGAAAACTGAGGCGAAGGCGGTTTCCGGGCTCTGCCATAGTCGTACAGTTGACGGAGTCCGTGTATCAGTGGCAGAGGGAGCGAAAAATATCTAAGGGTCTCAACAATAGTACTGACAGTGCGTTTGCCGAAAAAGTACTGCATACGTTGCCGAAAGAGAACAGAAGGTACGTTTATTTCGAGAAAACACGTTTCTTGCTACCAGCTATCATTATTCAACTGCATTCAATAGAGTACAAATAACAGCCAAAACGAGTTCAACTATCCCACGGTATTTGTACTCCAGAAGACCAGTTTGACAGGTTTTCTACAAATGTCACGTCAGGCATTAGGCTTACGTGGTGAACGATAAAAAAATCGCCGAAAACGCTAATTCTTTTGGAAGAAAACAATGAATGCTTACCAAATTTTGAGGTTTTTAACAAGAACGAGTTCCTAGAGACAAGCAACGACCTAGACGACAGTGAAATTTCTTTATTTATTGAAGAAATCGAAACGTGAATACAACAAAAAAGACCAAAACTGACCTCAATGTATGGAAACGATGTGCCAGTCCTTTAAAGGAACAAAGGCCATTGAAGAAATTCCCGCTAAGGAACTTAACAATCTTTTATGTCATTTCTTTGACAAAGTCAGGAAACTCAACGGACTGTGTCTTCAGCAACTGCACTATTGTCTTCGCTCAGCAATCTCTACCGCTACCTCTTCCAAAACGAAGACGCGTGGTTATTGATTCGGACGAAGATGACTGACCTTGAAGTCCGTTTGGATTGTTTCGAGTTCTGTTCAGGGTCTATTGAGTTCTTTCTTTTTGTAGTTTTACTCGGTGACCGAGAACATTGTTGTTAATCTTATTGTAAACCAGAAAATAATTCAGTTTTGTCTTATTTCATCTTTGTTTTTCTTGCAAGTTTGAAATAAAATCACAATGCTTTGCTCGACTGACAGGTTTGACAAGTTTTCGTTTTTGACCAATCAACGACAACCTCACATCAAGCGCGCGAAACCTGGCCCCGATTGCCCGCTCACTCGCTGTTCAGAGGTCACGTTAGTTTGTCACGCAACTCAGACTGTTTGTAAGCAGACCACTTTCCCATTTTCCCAGCTAAGTTGAATAATAAATCCCTTATTAGACGGTTTAGTGTGTAGTATTGTGAAACATTCTTACTTGTCTCTTGTATTTTGACTCGCCCTACGGGCTCGCCAAAATATGGCGTGACTCGTCAAAATATCCCACGATACTACACACTAAACCATCTAATAAGATATATATATATATATATATATATATATATATATATATATATATATATATATATATATATATATATATATATATATATATATATATATCAGTACCTACGGACCTGCTACAAATAATGCTTATGGTCATGACTTGTGCTGTTTTGCTTAATTATTCTTTGTGTCCACTGTCTGTTTATGTTTTATTTTTACAAAGACTGTAAGTGGCTACTCTGGTTTTGCGTCCATCGACATCGGTCGATGCCAGGGTGGGAAAAGGTTGGGAACCTTTTCCCGCCCTGGTCGATGCCATAGATCGCGGGATCAATCGATTGGACTGTAATAGATCCATGTATATGCATTGACTGCAAAGTCAGATCTTGAGTAGTTTTCTCCATTGATATCTAGCGATGAAGATCTCAATAGTCTAAATACTTGTTTTGTTTTATTTTTATATCTAGTGGAGGCGGCTGCTCAGGTTTTTCGTCATTCGAGATCCGATTCATCGATCTATCGATCGGGCGCTATAATAGCTCCTTACGCGTTGACTATAAAGTCAGATCTAGAGTTATTTTCTCCAGTAACATCTAACGATGAATTTATTTCTATTTTCAGAGGCTACTTCTGTACATGAGCTCGCTGGAAGGCCAGTTCGGCACGATATAATATGCGAAACCTCCGGTAAATGCGCTAGCCCAATACTAAAAGCTGTTTCAAAACAAAAACAAGCGCACAAAGCACTTTGGGTGACACTGGCTCTCTAACACTTTTTTTCTTAACACTTTTCGTAACACTTGTGAAAAAAGGCCTGGCCAGTTATTAAATGGAAAAAATGAAGTCCGCATGTTTGTCAACGTCACGGACGATACTTGCTCATCATGATCAAATGGCCCAATGATGATATATATGTTGGTTTCAAAAGGGCTAAATATCTTTGACCTCAGGTCGACGTGGACTGAGATTGTTTTATTAAACTTTTAAAAAAATCAATGTTACCAACAACTGTGGGAGAAATGTAAGTGCTATCTTTCTTCTTTTGGGAAATAGAAAAGATAAATATGAACTGGGTTTATTTCGTGCTGAATATTAATCTTCAATGTGACTCGTAACCCACAACCTTCCGTTTGCCGGTATGATGCCCTCAGACCAATGAAAAATAGCGAGACTTCATCCCCTGTAGCTATTTCTTGTAGGAGGTGGTAGAGTTGAGCTAGCACGCCAGGAAACCTCCCCGGATAGAAAGTACAATCGACGTCAACATGGCATGGCCAATCTTTTTAAACCAATGAAGGAAGGTGTAGAAAAGAACGAAAATTACGGGACATTTGTAAAAGTTGTGACTTCAGAGAAAAAAATAAGGGATATTCCCCAGGGTTTTCTTGTTGACTTACAGATATATTATGCAACGGTTGGTGGAATATTTTAGTGTTTTTAACGTCCTATTCTCTATCAATCTGCATAAAAAAATAAAGAAAGAAATACGTCTTGTTAGCCGTCATCCAGTGCAAGCTAAGACCCGGACCAAGTGCACAGTGTTGAGACCCTAAATCAAGGGATTAACTATGACTACTATGTCGCTTAATTTGCTTTAGCCCCAGGGGGTTATTCTGGTTTACAACCCACAACTTATTTTTCGCGCATCAAGTGGAACAAAATCAAACGGTGGGTATCAGGCGATACCCGTCGCCGGATTTTATCGACGAGAGAAGACAGGAAAGAGAGTTACTTTCTGAGGTTTTAACTTTTCAGATCTAATCGCAGTGTAATGAAATAAAGTTAACTAACCAAACTGGATTTGTGGAGCCGCAAATGTGCTGTGATCGCCATGGCCTTTTTTCTCTTTACCACAATGAAGCATGCGCGATGTAGAAATTAATCAGAGGGTTATAAAATAAATAAACCCTTCCTGGTTGCTGGTATACTGGAGGATAATGCCCCTGGCTGAAAGATTCACGTCAAATTTCACAATTGCCCTCGAAGCTTCTCTTCTCGATCAACTATTCATTTTTCGGAAAATCCTTCAGCCTCTCGCATTATCCTCCAATTTACCAGCCGTCCAAAGGGGTTTATTTACTAAATATTACTGATGGCGAGACGAGAAGGCCTTTTTTGGGTTTAAAATTAGCGATCTGGGCCTTTGTTTGGGTAAATAATTTTTTGGGTAAATTTTGGGTAGGGAGATTTTGGCAGGAGTTTTTTAGGGTTGATAAAAAGCGGTCGTACCTCCAGGATCTCATCATCAAACATGAGTGAAAAATATGCTCTTAGCATGGCATGAGTTCATGGTAATAATGAGATCATAACTTGTAACCGATTTACACCATTTTGTTTCCCAAAAGGTGTCTCAGGGATAACCACGACAGAAAATATCGGAGTAAAACCTCATAAGGGGTAGTATCTACCACCAGGTACGGAGAAAATTAGTGAGAACCAGGCCCAGTTTAGAAGAAGCCCTCTTTTCCCTCTTCTTCTTCTCTTCCCTCTTTTGTAGTAGGAACTCACATTTGCAGGAGCTTCTGACATTTGACCATCCCTCGGCTGGTCTCATAGTTTATTAGTAAGCGTGTGAAATGCTATTGAACAGCGAAAGTTTCTATTTGAGTTCCATTCCATCTAACCCTGTTTTTTTCGAAGCCTGTTCAATTGCAGACCTCACTGCGAGGATTCTTTACTAACAGAGAGTTGATTCTTAGTTCCCATTAATCGTCATTTCGTACATATCGTTCTAATTTTACTAACTTTGTATGGCTGTACGGTAGACACGCCCTGTCTTGAACCCCATTATTTCGAGTCCCCCGCCCGGTGTGTCGAACTGAAACTCGCTTCCCTTTGTTGATATCCTCACTAGTTGACTGGTGAGTCTCTCGAACTCCCGTTATCACCAACAGTTTATGCCATTCTTTAGTGCTCAAGATAGCGGGCATTCTATTGAAATTCAAACTGGCACTTGAACAGCCGGATTTTCTTTGATTTCAAGACGTCTTTAAAAAGTTATTGCTTTCCTACTTGCATTAGTGAACATCGATTGCAAAAGTGATTTAGTTCTCAGTAGATATGTGTATTTATATATAAAAAATACGTCACAGGTTAGAGTCTAGACTTTCAAGGGCAAAGAAGGACTCCAGGCTCAAGCTCTTCAGTTTCGTTCTCAGTAAATATCTATAGAGAAGAGGTTAAAAACATTGCTATCAAGCAAACCGTTAAATAGCGTGTTGGCTTAAGCCATTTACTGCGCAATTGGTCCTTCTTGATAAAAGGCACATCATCTTTAACGCTAAAAGGAGGAAAAGCAAATTATTATAGTCACGAATATGAGCCCACGAGCATGTTATGTCGCCAGCTAATCAGTTACTTACCCAATCATGTAAGCTTCACGAAGTGTAACTGTCAGCTAGTCAGCGGTTACGCACCACCAAGGGTTACGGTGAGACTTGTTGTAATTATCACGAAATATCCCCGCCAGAGGTAGTCAAACAGATACCTGTACACTCATAGCGGAGCCCCTGGGCAAAGCCCGCCGACGGAGCTCCATTGCTAAGCAAATTTGGTAACCTATCGATCCAAGAAATTTTGGTTGTGACGTCGGCGTACGTCCACCCGCCCGCCCGCCTGCCCGTAAAGACTCTGGGGGACGGGGAGGGGAATCACAAGACAACCCGACGGGGTTGGGGGGAGAATGCCACTTTTCTCGGCAGGAAATCGCCCGGTGCTTTTGGGTAACTGGCGTTTGTCTTGGCGGGAAATTACATGACCATCGTCGCTTTTGAAAAAGAGGTTTCTTTGAAAAGTTTAGCAAAACGCTTCTTCGACAGTGCTGGAGTTTTAAACTTGACAAAAAAACATGTAATATCTGTAAATGGAAAGAAAAGGTTCAAAAGAATACTGGTGGAAGGCGAAAAGTTCAAGTTACGAAAGCTGCCTTCAAAGGACTTCATCTTTCAGTTTGGTTTCTTCACAACGGAGAGCTTGCCTTGTTCTGAAAGACAACCAAGTAAGTGAAGTTTTCAAAGGGTTTAAGGTACACGATTTTGAGTACAACGGCCACTGAAGAAATTACGTTTTCAAATGGAAATTAAATTTATGTCATTAGAAATGTGTCATTTGCTTTTGGCTTAAAAAAATTATTAGAAAACGCGCTCAGATTTGTGACAGATGTAGTCTTGAATATTTTGCCACACTCAGCCGATTTCACTCGCGTGGACGCACCCACGATGCTGGAAGTGTAACGCAAATTGCATTTAAGTATAAACTTACGGGTTGTCGAATAAACTCAAAAAAAAAAATTTCTCTGTCCATTATTTTGTGTTTGTTTATTCATAACAGTAGGTCAAAGCACAGTCGCAAGGCAACAGCACAAGCATAACTTCAGTGAGATTTCGGCAAATTATTGCTTTAAACTTTGTATGCGAGGGTCCATCTCTTTGTGCAATTGCCAATTTTCTTTTCCTAGAAGTTTTTAATAGTAATCAGTTGTCGGTTTAAAGCTATTTTATCCAAAAAGATTCAATTTTGTGCGTTCCTCAAAGCGGCTAACTTTATATAGGCTTACTTCGCATTGGCAAAACTTATTCCATAATTTAAAGCGTGTTTGGGGTTTGTTTGGTTTCAATCTTGATGGTCTCTAGTTAGAGAAGGAAATATAAAAGTTATTTAAGAAACTATAAGCGAAGCAGTTGTCGGTTTAAACCTATTCTATCTGAAAAGCTTCCAAAAACAATTCTGTGCATTTCTAAAAGCGCCCGCAATTCGCAAAACTTGTAGCTAAGCATGTTTGGTGTTTGTTTGTTTTCAATCTCGATGGTCTCAAATTAGAGAACGAAATATAAGGATTACTTATAGTTACTTAAGTAACTATAAGCGAAGCATTGCTCAAATTTCTTTGCGGCCGCTAAAACCTACGCGACATTTCTTCGACAATTAAAATTTACAGGTGCTTCGAAGCTCC
Organism: Siderastrea siderea; assembly: GCA_964030785.1. Lineage (NCBI taxonomy): Eukaryota > Metazoa > Cnidaria > Anthozoa > Scleractinia > Rhizangiidae > Siderastrea > Siderastrea siderea. Next base: position 26,422,231 of record OZ034977.1, on the reverse strand, counting down.
CCAAATCCTTTGTTTCGGGTAATCCTACTAAAATGCCGGTGAAATGCCAGTATAAATTTTTGACTAGACTAATAGTGGCGGTTCATGTTATTTGTTAACATCCAAACGCGATGAAGACGACCCATTAGTTTTATATTTTGTTGCTGTAAATGAGCGGCACCGTTTCAAGGAAATGGAAGCATTGCAAAAACCAAGCAGACGGCTCGTGAGTAAAATATGTGTTCAGTTTGATGCCCCAAAAAATTCAAGCTGTGCTCAGCCTCTAGAATGACCTTTCGAGCTTGGTTTTACAGAACAGATCCCCAAAATATTGGAGGACAATTCGGAAAACTTTCGCGCTTTTTGAGAAACACTTTTCGAAGGCGAACGAGCTAAAAAAGCCCCGAAATATATTCCAACCCGAAAAGTTTCAGGACTATTTTTTTTTAAAAAAACGAACACCAGTTTGTTCCCTGGCGGCTCCGCTTTTAGGCTTGGCTAAATCTTTATATTATTTTTGGATGTGAGACAACAAGCACACGACGACATCTAATTAGCAGTTGGCACCCCTCCCCTCCCCCAAAGAAACACCCCTTCCCGCAAGGCGCACGTTAAGAAAACATGTAAATGTCACGAGGTGTCTCCGGATCCACCAGTGATAACTCGTTGGGAATAACGAACTTTTAAAAGACAGCATATCTTGTTCAATTATTTGCTTTCGTGGCGTCGGGGCGTTTACTATGTGATTTCCATCTATTAAAGTGTATATGAGAGATTTTCTTTTATTTGCCAGATCGAATCTAAATGGCATCCTGATATGAATATCAAAAATTATTTTTCGATTTCGATTTTCCTTCCCCGCGCTTTTGCTCGACTAAATAAACCTTGTTTGTGCTCGGCTAAATAAACGCCTATTATGCAGGTTATACTTTCATACTCCTACAGGTGTAGATGAGGTAACTGCCTTAAACCGTCTGCCAAACGCCGAAGATTGTATTTGCTGCAAACAAATTCAGAAATGTGTCGAATCTCTCTCTACACAACAACAGGATGTGTGTGTAACAACCCAGCCGGTAATGTTCAGTGTTGTCTGACTAAAACTGATGGTCGCTACGATCAGATGCAGCAAATTTAATACGATAGATGGAAGAAAGTATAGTTAGATTGGTTCGGAAGAGAAGTGAGTAATTCTCTGCGTTCTTGTGGACTCTCTGAAACGTTGTTGTTTTATGTCTATGTATGTTGTGCAATAGCCAATTTGATTGATATTTCAGGTCTTTCAATAAGCTGCAGTAGATTATTAAACGAAGATTAGAGTTTGCTCATTCCTTTCAAAACTTAGTCCGACATGCTTTTATCATAATTTTACAATTATCCGTAGTCCAGTTGTGCACAAATGACAGATGTTATAATCTTTACGTAAGTTACCGCAGTCAGAAATCAACACTGGTCAATATATCGGAAGTAAACAGTGCAGAAATTTCGAGTGTCAATTTGCCTAGACGTAATGCAACAGGAATGTTTCAGACAGTCTACAGCAACGCAGAGAATTTCTCACTTCCCTTTCGAACTAATCTGAAAACAATTTCTTCCGTCTATTGCATTTTATTATTCAACAAATTGTCACTATGCCCATATATGGTAAGGAAGACCTCAATATCTGTCATCCGTACATGACAGATATCCTGCGATATACGTAAATGACCATATTTGGAAGTGCACTGGAGATTTCTTTCATTGCTTGTTTGGCGGACATTTTGAAAAGCGAGGCAGTTTTAGCAGTGTTTTCCAGAAATTTTAACTCCCTGGAAGAAACTTTCCTCGATTAAATGTCCTCAAAAAGTCAACAAGTATTTGCTTCAGCTCACAAAGATATCCAGAGGTTGACTTGGAATTTTCATAGTGAGAACTCAACCAAGAAAATGGTATTGCGAACGAAGCAGCACACTTGCTCACGGAAAGTTGTAAAGTTGAAAAGACTTTAATTCACAGGAAGAGGACTTATTCTCGGTAAGGTAGCAGTATTTTTTTACAGTCTGTCTTCTCATTTCCAAACATGAGTTTGTAAATAAGTCTTTTTTAAGTGAAAGGTAGTAAACTTCGTATTCTTGAAGTTCTGTTTTGATTTCTATTACTTGTTGCTAGCTTTTAGCGTTTTCATCATAGAACGACAGTTTTTCTCGTTATGAAAACGGTAGTCGATGAGAATTTGTTGAATAATAAAACAATTATCCCGCTCAATCTTGCGGAATATCCCCTGATTTAGCCAACTCGGCCTATGGCCTCGTCGGCTAAGTATCAGGTGATATTCCGCGCGATTTCGTAGGATAATTGTTAAACATTTTCCTGCATCTGATCGTAGCGACCATCTGTTTTAGGCAGACAAAACTGAATCCCGGGTACATTGTTTTACATGCTGTTGTTGTGTCTGGTTCGCGGCTTCGCGCGAGACAACAGCGTTTCGAGAGATTCGACAGATGTCTGAATTTCTTTGCAGCAGAGACAATCTACGGCGTTTTGCAGATGGTTAAAGGCGCAGTTACTACATCTACTCTTGTAAGAGTATGAAAGTATAACCTGCATAACAGGTGTTTATTTAGCCGAGCACGATTAGAACCTTTTTCATCTCCTTTACACCAGGAGAAGAGGAATCGTGGCATTTCTCCCTACGTCTCGAGCGCTTCGGTACCATCACGTAGGTTTTCTAAATTGTGCTTTCTTCGTTCTGCCTCCTCTATCTCTAGATAGTGTTCTCTTAGTCAATTTTAATCGGCAAGCGGCTTGTCTGTGTAAGGTCCTTCTGGTTCTGAATAGCCTTCCTTCTCATCCCCGAGTTCTGTTTTGCTTTAATATTTACACCGGGAGAAGAGAAATCGTTCCATTTCTTGCTATGTCTCGAGCGCTTCGGTCGTAACCGGAAGTAAAATTTCATGTTTTTAAACGGCAAAAGCGCGGGGAAGGAAAATTGAAATCGAAAAATAATTTCTGTTATTCATATTAGGATGCCATTTAGATTCGTTCAGGCAAATAAAAGAAAATCTGTCATCTACACTTTAATAATGTCCTTGACATAAACATTGAGAACTTACATTTTCAATCCACGTTTTTCGCCAGGAACTCTGAATGCCTCCGATCCGATTGTCTTTATTGGATTATCTGACAACATTCTTGGACAATAGTAATAATAATAACAGGGAAACAACAACAACGTAAGGACTCACTTAAGGTGTTTCGAAACAGTTTTTTGGGAACCATACCTAACTTTTTGAATTGGCTCTTAGACAGTCTTCTCCTTGTCAGATCATCGTGAAATTTGCAATACTTGTTAGATTTGGATTGAACTTTAGTGTGGTTTACATTTTGTGAAAATCGATATTTCCATGACAACGATTAACTAAAATCCTCGAAAACAGTAAAATTCAAATTTTGTGCGATCCAGATTTCACTTTCAAAAGGAAATACCAACATCTTAAACTGTGGTGTATGGCAAACAAAATATACAAGAACAAAAAATTCTGTATGTTTGTTTTGAAGTAAATCGCAAAAACATTTTCAACCTTAGTTTTTGCATAGTAATAGTAAATGCACCGAAAAATAATCAATGCTTTGATGAAATGGCTAGAAAATTCTGTTAAAATGTGTCTTTTACCTACTATTATACGCCTAGAAAATCTTGTTGAAAGTGGTGTTCGCGATCTCGAGAACGAATTGTTTTTCTAAGATCATTCGCGTAATAATTTTGTGGTAATTTTTGAATTTGAGCGCTTTTACGAAAATCTTTAGAACGGCTCGATAGATTTTTTTAAAACATTAAACACGCGTGCTTCACGATATGACCCATTTTGGTATAGAGTCTTATTAACATTAATTCACTGGAACACTTTTAGATTTAGCGTTAAAGAGAACGTATGAACCGACGGAAAAGCTTGCGTTACAAATTCACCATTGGCAAGTAAATGCTTATATATTCAAAGTAATGCGTAATTCATTGCTTCGTGATTTTTATCCGGTTTGTTCTTTGTTCTTTGTCCCTGTAGATTACAACGAAAAGTAAAAATCACGGAGGAATGCATTGCACATTACTTTGAATATATTAGCATTTACTTGCCAACTGTGAATATGTAACGCGAGCTTTTCCGTCGGTTCATACGTCCTCTTTAGCGTTAAATCTAAAAGCGTTCCAGTGAATCAATGTTAATAAGACTGAATACTAAAACTGGTCACATCTTCAAGCACGCATATTTAATGTTTTAAAAAAATCTATTGAGCCGTTCTTAAGATTTTCGCAAAAGCGCTCAAGTTCAAAAACTACCACAAAATTATTACGCGAATGATCTTAGAATAACAATTCGTTCTAAGGATCGCGAACACCACTTTCAACAAAACTTTCTAGGCGTAAAATAGTAGGTAAAAGACACATTTTAACAGTATTTTCTAGCCATTTCATCAAAGCATTGATTATTTTTCGGTGCATTTGCTATTACTATGCAAAAACTAAGGTTGAAAATGTTTTTGCGATTTACTTCAAAACAAACATACAGAATTTTTTTGTTCTTGTATATTTTGTTTGCCATACACCATAGTTTAAGATGTTGGTATTTGCTTTTCAAAGTGAAATCTGGATCGCACAAAATTTGAATTTTACTGTTTTCAAGGATTTTTGTTTATCGTTGTCATGGAAATATCGATTTTCACAAAATGTAAACCACACTAAAGTTCAATCCAAAACCAACACGTATTACAAATTTCACGTTGATCTGACGAGGAGAAGACTGCCTAAGAGCCGATTAAAAAAGTTAGGTATGGTCCCAAAAAAACTGTATCGAAAGACCTTAATAGTAGGCAACTTAGGCAAAGACGTCCTTGAACCACGGAGGCCAACCGGAAGTTGGATGTTCCTTTTATTGGCTGGGTTTAGCTCCCCATCAGAGCCTGGAAAATTTTTGTTTTGGCGTTTCGTGGCTTGCCATAATGAACTTGATGACATCAACATGCATCAAAAGGGAAATACTCGACTACCGGTTGCCTTCCGTGGCTCAAGAACGCCTTTGCTTAAGTTCCTACTGAAGTAACAGAATCACTAACTTAGACCCCCCAGCGTTATTCCTTAACACCTGTGTCACAGTACCACGTGACTGAACCGCCTTGTCTTTACTGTTTTGCCACATGTAAAAGTTAACTCTCTCTGGAGGCGGTAACCTTGAGTCAAGGAGGTGCCTCCTTTTGTTGGTGTTCATACATTCTACGCATCTCGGGTCTAGTCCGAGTTACTCGTGTTTCTTAAGGACAGTGCCTACTGATACAAAAGTACTTTTGCACAGTTTATGACTAAGCGGGAAGACAGATCCTAGCAAGATCTGTTGAAATTGAAAAAATAAAATTTGGATTTCAATAACCCTAGCTTATATCAGCTTTTTCCCCTAGCCATTTCCTGTGCAAATATGCTTCTGTATTACGAGTTACCGTCCAACGAAGTGGACTGAATTTAGAACGAAAATGTATATTAAAACGATTTAGAAACTAATTATGATAACAGGCCTTGGATGGAATGCTTAGGCTATAGAAATTTAATCTTTTCTAACACATCCCTGCTTTCTTTAATGCACCTGTCCGTTAATATTATTCAAAGTGGGCTCCATAGAGGGAAGCCCAACATGAGGGTAGATCCTCACGAAATCCTTAAGAAATCCATTGCTTCTTCTCCCAGGTATCCTGCATGTCTTATATGAAAAGTTTTCTACTAGTAAAATATTTTATACTTACATTATATTATCATCATAGGTGGGAATTACTAAGTTATAGAATGCCCGACGTGGAGCCACCTCCAGACGATTGGACATTAGAAATCTTAAATATAGAGTAAGATATATCAACCTTTTTATTGGTTATTAAAGGTGGATACAAGAGTGATAAAGTAGTTAACAAACGTGACATTTTTCAAGTGGCATAGTGTCATCAGTTCACTATGGTAAATGTTAAAATATAACTTGACGGCCTGTATTTGTTAAGATCACACGATTATACCCGGAAAAGAAACGAAAGGTATTCTAGGGTCCTTCGAGGTATTCCGTACCTCTCTCCCTCGAGGGCTTACAGAAATTTTTTTCTAAGCTGTTTTCTAGTAGGTCCGCCTCGTCTAGATTTTGTTCGATTAAATTTCGCTCAATGTTTGACCTATCGAGTAACACTACTGTAATCGTGATCATTCGAACATACCAAAGCCATTAAAATATTTTAGAGGTTTTTTTGATGAAGAGTTCCACATTTTTGTCGTGAGAGCAAGAGAAGGGTGAGCATAAAATGAAAGATAGTGTAACCACAGTACAGATTACATAATTTGTGACAGAAAGACCACAAATACAGACATTAGGTCATAAGCAGCCTCGCAATCCCCAATCCTTGTCTGGTGACTAGAAACTTGCCCAGTACCATAGTCGAGTTATTTAATAAAATTAGAGGTAGTGGTGTACAACAATCTGTTACCATCGCTTTAATCAGCACACCAAAAGTTCCACAGAAACGAGACTACTCTGCTCAAACTCCAAAACAATACCTAGGTCACATTACTTATACTGTTTGATGGAAGCCCTGCTTTTGATACGATTGGCGACAGTGTCTTACTAGAAAGATTACATAGCAAAGTCGGGATCACTGGAGCCGTTCTGTGGTGGATTCCTTCCTACTTGTCAAACAGTTCGTAACTCATCTGTGTGAATGGAACGCTTTCTGTCAGCTACGTCTTACAGTGGTGGGGTGTGCCTCAAGGGTCTTGTCTTGACCCTTTAATTTTCGTGCTTTACCGAGTAACTCTTCCAAATAGTTGAAGCGTATCCTCTTAATTTCCATGCCTACGTTGATGATACGCAGTTGAATCTGTGATTTCTCCTGACCATTTCGTACTGCGGCTAATGATGAATATTGACATTCCCAACTTTGACGCAGGCTATGGAAACCTTAGCAAGCTGCTTTCTCGTGCAAATAACAACAGGTTAATTTCCTGGAAGCAGTATCAGTTTTGGAAAAGTTCATCACTGCCTTTAGATAGATGATGTTAAATGATAAGCTAACGCTGAATGACAACTAGGTTCTATTTCTTGAGCGTCAGACTGTCCTCTATGAGAAGTAATTCTTGAAGCTTCCCTGTTACGGTACAAACTATGTTATCTCTCGTCCTACGATCTTTTCCCTGTAAGGTTTGTTGTAGTCCAAATGGTTTTACCAACCTGCTTGGCCTTAAGACGATTCAGGAACTTGGTTTTATAACCACAAACAAGGAACGTTTCATTTCTCAAATTAAAACCCCTCAACTAGGTGATTTGGGAAAGGCCCAAATCGTTTAAACGAGTAAAAGTATCCTATCTAAAGTACTTCCGTGCAGGAAATCCCCACTCGCGTTTTAGGATGCAGTAAAGGAACAATTAGATCGGCTTTTAGATAAACGTGCGCTCGTTCCAAACCAAATGAAAGTTGCGCATTTGTATTGGTGGTCAATCTTTAAATGCTGGACTCAAACGTGAACATTACAGACTGCCAGTACTCGATGGGGTACTTTTAAATCTCAAAGATGCGAAGGTCTTTAGCAAACTTGATGTAAAAGAAGCGTATTTGCACGTTCGACTTCTTAAAGCCTCCAGTAAACCGACCATGACGATTATCTTCTTTGGTCGTTACATGTGGAAGAGGTTCCATTTTGGCCTTAAAGTATCAAGCGAGATATTTCAGTGCAAGATTGGTGAAGCTCTAAGAGATCTCGATGGCGTGTTCAACATTGTTGACAAATAGTTATTGTTGGATGTGGTACTACAGAAACTGAAGCCCCAAGGGTCAACCAGAAAACACTTACCGAAACACTGAAAAGGTAAGCAGAAAGGAAAATTGTGCCAAATGAAGATAAACAGCAAACTGGCTCAACTGAGACAATATTCCATGGGTACAGAATCACAAAACATAGCGCAAAAGTTGATGAGGCTAAATTCCAAACTTTTCCTAACATGCCAGCATCCACTGACTTAGAAGGTGTGAAACGTCTCTGGAGCAAGGCCCAGTAGATGTCTAGATTTCTACCTGACCTTGCAGAAACGCTTGAACCGATTCGTACCTAACAAGAAAGGAAACTCCGTTTGTATGGTCCAAAGAGTGCGAGAATGCTTTCAACAATCTGGAGGGGAGTCTTTCAGAATCTCTTTGCTTGGATTACTTTGACGTATAGAAAAAAGTTGTGATGAAAGTGGATGGCAGCAAACATGGAATTGAGGCAGTACTACTGTAAGAAGTTCACCCTATTGACTATGCGTCAAAGAGCATTAACACCGTCTGAGCGAAATTGGGCGAGGATAGAGAGGGAGGCCTTAGCCGTATATTGTATAGCCTTGAGCGATTTGACCAATACACATAGGGGCGACCAGTAACTGTACAGAATAATCACATACCTGTTGCTGCAATATCGTGCAAACCTCGAGTATGGCACCTAAACTTCTCCAGACATTATGATGCGCTACCACAGGTATGGCGTAAACATTGTGTTCGTCAAGGGCACCAACTTACATCTTGTAGACACACTAACCAGAGCATACCTGGACTTTAGTGAAGAAAACCAGGATAATCGTTTCCGGATTATGAATGTCAACGCTTTTGGTGACCTTCCAGACAATTGACTCAATCAGATAAAGGATGCAACGTCACGCTAGCATACAGACCGCGATAACGATAGTGTTGAATTGATGGCCAGAAGACAAACGGAGTATTCCCTCATGTGCGTTACCTTTGACCTGGGCAACTCGCTAAGTGTCAGAATTCTGGTAATAAGAGAAGCGGTAGTGATTCCCTCTGAGTTAAGAGCATCCATCAAGAGGAGAATTCACAGTGCACACCTAGGCCGTGACAGTATGTTGCGTCGAGCTAGGGGAACAGTGTATTGGCCCAGCATAGCCAGTGACATAAAGGAGGTTGCTAGCTGATTCGTGTAAAACCTGCCAAGAAATGAAGCCACGAAATACACAAGAACCACTGGAGTAACGTCATTATGGCGACGAACCATGGAAAAAATTGGTCTTGACTTGCACGACATTGCAAGCAAGCAGTAACTGATAGTCGTTGAATATTATTCTAACTTCATATAGGGATTGATCCGCTGGTAACCCAGACAAGCACTCGTGTCAAAACACTTCATAAGAAGCATTTCGACTGACATGGCATACTAAGAATGATTGTGTCAGACAGAGGCTCTCAGTTTGCCAGTCAGGAATTTAATTCATTTGTTATGAACTGGGGTATTGCGGACATTACCTCATCGCCAATGCGTCAGCGGAGTCTCATGAAGTAATGATAGAACAAAGAAACACTCCTTATTAAGATACGGGTCGCAGTCAAGCAGAAATGATGTTCAACCGTAGATTAAGTAGCTTCATACATAGCATAAGCGGTAGTCCAAAGGACAATACCGTAAAACGAAAGGCATATGAAGCACGTAAACGGAGTTTAAAGCGATCTCATGACCAGAAATCGCAAAACCTCTCAGAACTGGACATAGGCCAATCAGTAGTCTTTCAGGATGTCGAAGGACAGAATTGCAACTGAGATTTTGGGTCCCAATACTTACCAGGTGGAAGGACCGGATGAGGGCTCTTACCGTAGAAATCGCGTGCACATGAGGGCCACTAAAATTGCACTGACGTTTAGTGATAAATCTCCCACTGTTACATCTAATACCTCATGCGACAGCAGCGACACCTCCACCACAAGTACCACAAACGCACAGCCCACCTATGGACTCTAGTTTTAAGGAAAGTCAACCGCGCAGTGCTCAAGACAAGGCTGCTCGCATGTTCAGTCGTGGACAGTCAAAAATATGCAAATAGACCGAGACGTGACAATAAACCATCTATCCTTTTCAAAGACTACGTGTCCAAGTAGCGACAAATTATGGACCTTTCAAAGACTAGCGTGTTCTATTGACTTATGAATCGTTAATTTTGATACTGTTGTGGCGTTTCAGCAAAAACGTTTAACACTCAATTTTTGTGGCTTACCAGGAACCTGTTTTTCATTCGTTAGGAATAATTTTAGATTCGCTTTTAATAATCAGAGAGTTCAGAATGCATCAACTCGATTGTTCATGTTTTGTAGTCTTTAGTTTTCTTCCAAAGTCTTCTTTAGTTTTTCTTCAAGGAGAGAATGTCGATAAAATGTAATTACTTAATACTTAGTTTTACACTTATTCGGGTAATTTATATGATTTCCAAACACACGGATCAACGAGAGAAGAAACAGTGATACTTACACGTAAGAAAGGCGATGATTCTTGGCAAACGTCCTGTTAGATATTGCTGATATTTTGTTATTGTCCAAAGAACTATATATAAACAATAAATACAAACTGTTTTCATTGGGCATTGAGGTTGGAATGTATTTAGTTTCCAGTAGCCTGAAGACATTTCATGCGGTTTATCTTAACGTCTTTTCTTTTAGGATTACAGACAAACAATTTATTCCTAAAAAAACACTTCAGAAGTGCACTTGAGTTCTTCGGGAAACGAAGGTTTGCCAATTGTGGGGTGGAAGAGGAATGTATAGACAGCATCTTTTTGCTTGAAAGGGCTGCTAATCCATTTTTCGCAGATTGTCTTCCGGTGGAGAATATGTCCTGGGCTATACCTTAAATAAAATATAAACTGTAAAACGTAAAACCTTACGTATACAAAACGTAGTTTTACACTAAAATAGATATGGTAAGAAGTCACCTTATACTTGGTGAGCTAGCACAAAAACCGTTTTGAAATGCATGTTGGACTGCAGAAAAGCTGATCAAACAAGACACTGTTCTGCATTGCAATATTTCGGCTGGGCGATCGATATGGTCTGTACGGTCTGTTAACACAGGAGTCGGTCCGATGACAGTCAGAAAATTGCATCTTATGAAGCGCACTTTATTGTTTTTAGTGGAGCACCATTGCTAAGTAAATTTGGTAACCTATCGATCTGAGAAATTTTGGTTTTGACGTCAGCGTACGCCCGTACAGATTCTAGCGGAGGGGGAGGGGAGTCCCAAGACAACCCTTTTATTGGCGGGAAATCGCGCGGTGCTTTAGGGCAACCGGCATTTTCTTGGTGGGAAATCGCATGACCACCGTCGCTTTTGAAAAAATGGGGTTTTGAAAAGCTTTAATTAATTGTTTCCAAAACGATTGTTCGCAGTACTGAAGTTCTAAACTTAAGAAAAAATATCTAATATCTAAAAATGTAAAGAAAACGTTCAAAAGAATACTCAGTTGTCTTTTTGGTGGAAGGCGAAAAGTTCAAGTTACGAAATCTGCACTCGAGGATTTCATGTTTGTTTTATCCCGGGTTTTCTTCACGGCGGAGACCTTGTCTTGCTCTGAAACAACCGAGTAAGTGAAGGTTTTAAAGGGTTTAAGCTACATGATTTTGAGTTTTACGATCAAAGAAATTACGTTTTGAAATGGCAATTTAATTTATGTCATTAGAAATGTGACATTTACTTTTGACTTTAAAACTTATTAGAAAACGCGCTCAGATTTGTGACAGATGTAGTCTTGAATATTTTGCCATGCTCAGCCGATTTCACTCGCGTGGACGGACCCACGATGCTGGAAGTGTAACGTGAATTGCATTTAAGCATAAACTTACGGGTTGTCGAATAAACTTTTTTAAAAATGATTTCTCTGTCCATAATTTTGTGTTTGTTTATTCATAACGGTAGGTCAAAGTACAGGCGCAAGGCAACAGCACAAGCATCACTTCAGTGAGATTTCGGCGAATTATTGCTTTCCATTTTGACTGTCGGGTCAATCTCTTTGTGCAATTGTCGATTTTCTTGTCCTATAAGTTTTCAATAGTAATAATCTTTTAAGCGAAGCAGTTGTCGGCTTAAAGCTATTTTATCCGAAAAGCTCCCGAAAACAGTTTTGTGTTTTCTTCCTCAAAAGCGCCTAAATTTATATAAGCTTACTTCGCTGCCGGAAAACTTATGCCATAATTTAAAGCGTGTTTGGTGTTCGTTTGTTTACAATCTTGATGGTCTCTAGTTAGAGAAAGAAATATAAAAGTTATTTAAGAAACTATAAGCGAAGCAGTTGTCGGTTTAAACATGTCTTATCCGAAAACGTATGCCATAGAGTTAAGCATGTTTGGTGTTTCTTTGTTTTTAATCTCGATGGTCTCTAGTGAGAAAACGAGCTATAATAGTTACTTTAGTAACCGTATAAGCGAAGACGTTTTGGGTTAAAAGCTATTTTATCCGGTAAGTAATGTGTATTCCTCAAAATGCCCGGATTTCTTCGCGGCCCCTAAAACCTACGTGACATTTCTTCGATAATTTTATTACAGGTGCTTCGAGGCTCCCCAAATCCTTCCTTTCGGGTAATCCCAGTAAAATGCAGGTGAATTGCCAGGATAAATTTTTGACTAGACTTATAGTGGCAGTTCATGTTATCTGTTAACATCCGAACGCGATGAAGATAACACATTTATTTCAGGATAAGTTTATTTTGTTGTTGTAAATGAGCGCCGTTTCAAGTTCATTCAAGCGACAGCCAACAGCCAATAATTCAAGGAGATTTGACAAACCTTGGAAATTTGCAAAAATCAAGCAAGACGGCTCGTGAGTAAAATTTGTGTTCAGTTTGATGCTGGAAAAAAATAATCAAGCTGTGCTCAGCCTCTAGAATGACTTTTCGAGCTTAGTTTTACCTAACAGTTCCCCAAAATATTGGAGGACAATTCGGAACACTTTCGGGCCAGCCAAAAAAAGCCCCGAAATATATTTTGGACCGACAAGCCTCAGGACTATTTTTGAGAAACGAACACCAGCCTATTCTTTGGCGGGGCCGCTTTTAGGCTTGGCTAAATTTGTAATTACGTTTCAATAACCTGATTGTGGGGTGAATGGTTTTTCGATCCGTACGGTCTGTATGGACTGTAAACAGTGGTGCCGGCTCGTCGAAGGTCTGAATTTGAACAATTTCACCTTTCAACAATTCATCCCCAATGGTAGTACAATGGCCATCCACAGAGTTATATCTTCCGTCAAGAAGGCTTAAAATGTAATGGAGGCATGACCTAAAGAATGTAAGTTCATAGGCCATACAGTTTCTCTTTGCTTCATGCCAACGTTTAACCGATGATGATCATTCTCCTTCATTACGGTTGAGGCAGGGAGTGCAGAGACGATCTTGGAAAAGTGTCCCTATAGTATTTAAGTGGCAATGTCTGTAAGAGCGGTCCACTGCATTTCGGGTCAGGAAAAAGTTTTCCCTCAAACTTTGCCCTGTAAACCATCTTGGGTCACAAGTAATTGAAACGGGTTTCGTTTTGGGAAATACGTTAAAATGTTTTTTTTTGAGCCCACAACAGTGAGAGCGGCAAAAGGCCAGACAGGCCAGGCCAGACACGCAAATTGCGTAAGTTGGCGATCTCAGTACCTAAAAACCAAAAAAGGCAGGAAAAAAGTGTTATTATTTTCAAGTTAAGAGGTCCTTCAAGGGTGTAAAGTGCATGTTAAATTTCAATTGTTTTAAACTGGAAGCTCGTGATAATTAACATATTAACTCACGTCTGAGCGCTCTCTGAAAACCCCCAAAAGTACCCTATCTTCTCCGACATTTATTTCACAAGTCCAGACCGAGACGCTCTAAATTCCTATTGAATCCTGTTAATGAGATGTGAGAGAGCACAGAAATATAAAAGTACTTTGCGCTTTTTATCTTCCTTTACCACAGTGACTGCGAACGTCTGGTGATTTTTGTCGAATATGACGCATTATGCAAATTAGGTTGTTGAGCAAATTCAGATTGTGTGAAATAAATAGGTTGTAGAATTTAAGATTTCTCCATTTCATGTCATAAATACAGGAAAGCATACACAAATACAAGTTTCGAACTGTTCAAATTGATCAAATAAGCGAATTACCGAGTCCTGATCTTTGGATGCTTCCGAAGAATTGCGTGACTCGCATTATACAAATTAGGTTGTCTGCTAAACTTGGTCCGTTCTTGTAACTGTCGCAAAAATACCTTTCTAATTTTTTGGATCCCTCTGTCTTTTTAATTGAATATTAAAGAAATGTTAAGACTACACGCACTTTAGGTAGAAAATCTTGATGATGAATTCAGCTAGTTACAGTACTGACTTGTATAACTCTGTTTGGAATGAAATGGACAACTTGTAACAATTATTCTGTTCTGGTGGGTAAAAATGAATCTCTACTTTTTTGTTGTCTGGTATTGATTTTCTATGCCTACATTTTGCTCTTTTGATCTTCCTTTTCCACAGCGCCTACGAACGTTTGGTACTTTTGTCCAGGGGTTTTTTTCAAACGCTTTGTTTTGTTTATACAAACGCTTGAGACAAACTAGGTTGTTTGCGTTGAGCAAACGAAGTAAAAAGACCGTGAATTATACAGTGCCAATATTTGGATGCTTTGGGGCAGAATGTGACGAAAATTATGCAAACTATATTTTCTGCCAAACGTAAAATCATTTTATATAAAGAAACTTGTAACTTCTTGCTTGATTTGAAACGGCAGAAGCTACGTCTTGGTGGGTTCCTCTTTCAGGGATAGTCAGATAGCCTTTTTTAAATATAAAAACAGTGCTCTGGTTCGTTTTGTTCTTTCAATCTGTTTTATTGCATTTATTGTACAATGAGAATCATAAGGGAATAAATAAAATATCAGAATCACAGGAACAACCACGAAGCCTTAGCAGGTTGTTATAAGCTCTTATGGTATTTTCAGGCTCAGGCCTGAAGTGGCCAAAAATTACTAGAAATTATGGTTTTCCAGTTAAATAGTAACCTCCAACATTATTAATAAATGCTTGTCAGACAATTTTTCATCTGGGTACGTCAACAGTACTCAACACAAGAAAAAGGGTTTGTACATAAGCTAGTACCATTCTTCGCTCGGTGATGTCGTAAGGGCGGGAAAAGCCCTGGGAGTACAAAGGTCACATCTAGGCTTTTCCCGCACCCAGAACATGATCGCTTATCTGAGCGATGATGCCTTATAATTCAAAGAATTCAAAGTGCGAGTGCGATTAAGTAGCTCGAATGTTGAGCGATTGCACCGTCGTCTGGGATGTGCCTCCACTCGAAGTTAGCACGGTTCCAAGAAGCCTCCAGCTCATTAAGAGCTAGGTGGTTAATGAGAAAAGTAGTGATCTTATTTAAATTTGGTCAAGAAATCAAAACGTCCAAAACGCGTGATGCAGAATAATGCTGAATTAGGCTTTTTTGTTTTCGTTGTTGAAGCTTGTTATATCAAAATATTTAACAATTATCCTGCGAAATTCGCGCGGAATAGCACCTGATACTTAGCCGACGAGGCCGTAGGCCGAGTTGGCTAAATCAGGGGATATTCCACAAGATTGAGCACGATAATTGTTTTATTATTCAACAAATTCCCATCGACTACCATTTTCAGAACGAGAAAAACTACGGCTCTATGATGAAAACGCTAAAAGCTAGCAACACGTAAGCTTAATAAAAATCAAAACAGAACTTCAAGAAATCGAAGTTTACTACCGTTCACTTAGAAAGACTTATTTACAAACTCATGTTTGGAAATGACAAGACAAAGTAAAAAAAAATATTGCTGCCTTACCGAGGATAAGTCCTCTTCCTGTGAATTAAAATCTTTTCAACTTTAGTCTTTACAACTTTCCGTGAGCAAGTGTGCTGCTTCTTTCGCAATAGCATTTTCTTGGTTGAGTTCTCACTATGAAAATTCCAAGTCAACCTCTGGATATCTTTGTGAGCTGAAGCAAATACTTGTTGACTTTTTGAGAGCATTTCCTGAGAACACTGCTAAAACTGCTTCGCGTTTCAAAATGGCCGCCAAACAAGCAATGAAAGAAAATCTGCAGTGCACTTCCAAATATGGTCATTTACGTATATCCCAGGGCTTCCTTACCATATATGGGCATAGTGACAATTTGTTGAATAATAAACAATGTTATTATTCAACAAATTGTCACTATGGCCATATATGGTAAGGAAGCCCTCAATATCTGTCATCCGTACAGGACAGATATCCTGCGATATACGTAAATGACCATATTTGGAAGTGCACTGCAGATTTTCTTTCATTGCTTGTTTGGCGGCCATTTTGAAAAGCGAGGCAGTTTTAGCAGTGTTCTCCGGAAATTTTAACTCCCTAGAGGAAACTTTCCGAGATTAAATGCTCTCAAAAAGTCAACAAGTATTTGCTTCAGCTTACAAAGATATCCAGAGGTTGACTTGGAATTTTCATAGTGAGAACTCAAGATTCCTGCTCAATCTTGCGGAATATCCCCTGATTTAGCCAACTCGGCCTACGGCCTCGTCGGCTAAGTATCAGGTGATATTCCGCGCGATTTCGCAGGATAATTGTTAAATATTCAATTCTTTTGATTAAAAGAAAAAAAAAGGAACGAGAACACTGTTTTTATAAAGAAAGGCCATCTAACTATCAATGAAAAAGGAATCGATCAAGACGCGGCTTTAGCCGTTTCAAATCATACATCGACGAAAGAGAGATCCAAAAAGTTACAGGTCTCTCATATAATAATAATCTCGTTCAACGTTTGACAAAAAATGCAATTTGCATACTTTTCGTCACATTTTGCCCCAAAGCATTCAAACTTTGGCATTTTATATAATTCGCGGTAAGTTTGCTCAAGTGCTTGTATAAACAAAGTAAAGTGCTTGAAAAACCCCTTGACAAAGGAAGATTAAAAGAGCAAAACGTAGGTATAAAAAAAATCAAAACAAGACTGCAAAAAAGTAAAGATTCAATTTTATCCACCAGAAGAAAATGATGCACTTGTCATCGGCTGCTCCCGAGGTAGCGGAGGAGGGGGGGGGAACCCCGGGCCATAAGTGGGGGAATCAGGGACTTTGTGGGAACTTTGCAACAAATTCAAATGACGCCCCAACTCGCGGGGAAAATGAGGGGACTTTGCTTCTAGCAAGGCGAGAGCAGCTTGGGAGCAAGTTTTGTTTTCGCTCGATTAAGATTGCGGGGAAGAACGAGAATGTGTGTGCATGAAATAGACCATCCGTTAAATAATTTTATGAATAGGACAGTAGAACAACTTGCGGAGAATTCAGTAGAGAAAAAAGAACCGTTCAAAGAACTTAAATGAGGCGCGTAAGTTAAGTAGGACTAATCTTTCGTGAAGCTATAAGTGCGTTGTGTTTAAAGGCATGCAGTAAATGAGCCATGATCATAGTATGTTCTTTATTATCATTTGCCTATGTGTATGCAGTTGTAATGGGACACGATTTAAAAAACTTGTGGACTATTTGGGGCCAAAAAAAAAACATCGTTTTTTCAACAGAAAGTTTATGGTCTCGAGCGTTGGCTAACTAACTGTTCAAAGGCTAAAATGAGGGGCGTCTTCAAGTCTTGTTAGGTGTTTGGCTTCCCCCTAAAATACTTGAGACTTTGCTAGGAAAAAAATCCCCACCGGTGGGGAAATACAAGAACTTTGAAATGGACAATTAGCAAAGTCCTACATCAGCCCGGGGACCCTCACCCCCACGTGGAAGCCCATTGTTACAAATTGTACATTTCATTGCAAACAGAGTCTGTATACAAAGGACACATGAATACAAGTCAATACTGTAACCAGCTGAATTTCTACCTACAGTGCATGTAATCTTTATATTTTTTAATATTTAATTTAAACAACAGTGGGATCCAAAACGTTAGAAAGGTTTTTTGCGACGGTTACAGGAACGGACCAAGTTTAGCAGACAACCTAATTTGCATAATGCGAGTCACGCAATTCTCCGGAAGCATTCAAAGATCAGGACTCGGTAATTCGCTTATTTGATCAATTTGAACAGTTCGAAACTTGTATTCGTGTATGCTTGTCTGTATTTATGACTTGAAATGGAGAAATCTTAAAATCTAGAACCTATTTATTTCACACAATCTGAATTTGCTCAACAACTTAATTTGCATAATGAGGGGGACATTGGGGGGTTCTGAATACCGCAAAACCGCAAAAAAAATTGACAAATACCGCATTATCGCAAAAAAATTCGCCAAATACCGCAATACCGCAAGACGTCGAAAACCTTGTCAAAAATGAAATAACGAAATTGTTGCCTTGCATAATCTTAAAATTACGGGCAAATATTAACTTAATTGTTTTTTCGAATATTAAGGTATGCTAGGTTCGTTTTAGGAAAATGAGTAACGTGTACATTCCGTCCAGTAACCAGTACGCCGAACAAAGACAAACTTACCTTTATTGATTCACTTTTCTGATTGCAATAGAAGGGAATGAAATTCTTTGCTTCCAAAGTCTGTTAACGTTCATCATAGTCCAGTTCTGCGAGAGCGGAGCGTTGCGTGACAGAGAGAGGGGCCAGAACTGGACTACGTTCATCAGGAATTTACATTCTAGAGAGATGCGGTGTATTAGACGCTATGGCCTAACGATTTAATAGGAGTCGATTAGTGCTCTAGACTCCGGAGTGAATGGCCCTGTTGGAGCACTAGTCGAATATTGTGCTGTTTTCTTGGGCAAGCTGCTTTACTTCAGCCAAACGACCCATCGGTATATGCACTGGCTTTCTCCAACCAAGTGTACAGATTGGCAATTGGAGCGTACGTTGACATAATAACGTGTCCAGGGCTGGGAGCCGGTTAAGTGGAAAACGCGGAGTGCGGAGTGCGGAGCGCGGAGTGTGGAAAATGCGGAGTGTAGAAAATGCAGAGTGTGGAAAGTGCGGAGTGTGGAAAATTCGGAGTGTGGAAAATGAGGAGTCTAGAAAATGCGGAGTGTGGAAAATGCGGAGTGTAGAAAATGCGGAGTCTTAAAGAAAAATATATAAAAAGCTTAAAAGAAAAAAAAAAATAAGGTCATATCGCCACACGTAGGTATAACTCGATATAACTCCTTCCCGTATGTGGACCCTGGAAAAGCACAGTACTCTTAACGAAATGAAAAAATATTTTTTTTGTTTGTTTTCAAAACCGCGAAATTTAGTCTTTCGAATTCTAGATAAATATATGAAGTTGTGTAGTTTTTATTTCCGGTTAAGCCATAGTAGTTGTTTCCGGTTTAGAAAAAGTGTGAAGAAGTGCTACGGATGCGGTGACAATTTTGCAGAAAAATTTCGTCAGCCACCACACAACATCGTGGTCAAGCACGTTGACCGTCGGCAGGTACGCAGGGACGTCAACACAGGGGTGTTGGTGTACAGCACAGACTTTACCAGTACCTATTACCATCCCAGTCCTGCGGATATCATGCGAAAAACCCTGGTTTTGACGGACGTGTACATATCGACTTCAGCACCTACCACTCACTTGATGAAAGCCAGAAGGAAATGCTAAAAGAACATGGACTGATTGTTAATATCGTTAATTAACAGTAATGCTACACGCGTGGATTTGTTTTATTTACCTCAGTATTCGTTACTGTTTTTCATAGCTACCAAAAAAAATAATGTACGATTTAGCAATGAAACTCAATGATGCATCGCTTTTTCAAAGAACATGGACTGATTGTTAATATCGTTAATTCACAATAATGCTACGCGCGTTAAAATGCAATGATGCATGAAGGAGTTTTATAGAGTGATATACCTTGTTACTTGTGTCTGTGTGAAGATATCACCTTTAATTAAACATTTAAAACGATCTTACCAAGAATATAGCGGAATTAAAGATTATTTTTTAATTTCCTTTTCCATACAAGCTTTCTGTATTCATTAATTTTCATTAATTTTCATGAGTACTTTATTTCTATAGAATTCGAAAGACGTGTATACGAGTACTTAATTTCGCGATTTTTAAAATAAGCATAAAAATAAATTTTGTGATTTTTCATTTTGTTAAGAGTAGTTCGCCCTTTCCAGGGTCTGTACAATGGGCAAGGGGAGCTATATAGGGTGTGGCACCTTATATAATTGAGTACGTGTGGCGATATTACCTTATTTTTTCTTTTGACCTTTTTATAACCTTTTTATATATTTTTCTTTAACACTCCGCATTTTCCACACTCCGCATTTTCTACACTCCGCATTTTCTACACTCCGCATTTTCTACACTCCGCATTTTCCACACTCCGCACTCCGCACTCCGCACTCCGCGTTTTCCACTTAACCCTGGGAGCCAGGGTTAACGCGACGACTTAATACTTAATTACTTAATACATAACACATCGCGCGCTCGCGAGAGCATGGAGTCATTCCCGGGAAAAGACTTTGAAAGACATAAAAGCAAATAAAGCCACGCATTACCACAGACAAACCTCGCAGCCACTGTAATTGTTTGCTTGTTGACTTTGTCCTTATGAGCTATTAGATACGTTTAAGACCGTTTATTGCCAGAATAATGTCAAATCAGGTCAGGTTCCGTTTTGATGTGCCTGGTGATGTGCACTGAATGAAACAACCCAAATTAAACTTACCTAATGCTCTCCCTAAACTTGGCGAGCCGTTTTTCGTCTTTGTTCACCCGACACCTGAACTTGTTTTTTTTTCGGTAATTCTCGCCGCCTTTTCCCTCTTCGTAAAACAGAGCCACACAATCGACGACAGCCACTTGTTCACCCGACACCTGAACTTGTTTTTTTTTCGGTAATTCTCGCCGCCTTTTCCCTCTTCGTAAAACAGAGCCACACAATCGACGACAGCCACTTCGACTTCCCTCGTCGCGATCTCGGATGTTGCTACCACAGCCATGTTGAATAATGCCTGATCTGTCTGGCAAAGCTCGTGGTTTGGACATGATCTTGGACCCCTTGATGGGGTCAACAAAGGTCGATCGATATTAAATATTAAAAGTCGGTGCGTAACATACGTCAGTACCGTGACTTTTAATTGGTTGTCCAAGCGATCAAATTGTAATTACGTTTCATGTCAATATGACTAATATAAACACGCGTGACGGATCAGAGGACCTTAGAGCTGTTTCGAAACGTTTCCGCAGCTGTTTCCGAAACGACAAGAAACTGGAAAAAGATCCGAGAGGGTCGAAAATTACGGGAAGATAATTTTAAATACCCAACAAAACGCTAAAAACCGAGTCCCGCAGGTTTTGAGAATATCGCAATATCGCAATTTTAGATCAGAATTATCGAAATACCGCATGAAAAATTGGCCATTACCGCAATACCGCAAACCCCAATGTCCCCCTCCATAATGCTTGCGGTCATATTCGCAAAAACTACCAAAACTTCGAAGTCACTGTGATAAAGGAAGATTAAAAGCGCAAGGTATTTTTATATTTCTGTGCTCTCTGACATCTCATTAACAGATTTTAATAAGAATTTAGAGCGACTCGGTCTGGACTTGGGAAATAAATGTCAGGCAAGACAGGGTACTTTTGCGAGTTTTCAGAAAGCGCTCAGACGTGAGTTAATATGTTAATTATCACGAGCTTCCAGTTTAAAACAAATGAAATTTAACATGCGCTTTACACCCTTGAAGGACCTTTTAACTTGAAAATAATAACACTTTTTTCCTGCCTGTTTTAGTTTTTAAGCAGTGAGGTCGCCAACTTATGCACTTTGCGTGTCTGGCCTGGCGTTAATTTACGCCTTTTCCCGCTCTCACTGTTGTGGGCTCTAAAAAAAAACATTTTAACGTATTTCCCAAAACGAAACCCGTTTCAATTACTTGTGACCCAAGATGGTTTACTGGGCAAAGTTTGAGGGAAAACTTTTTTCTGACCCGAAATGCAGTGGACCGCTCTTACAGACATTGCCACTTAAATGTCTGGAACCGTTGGCGGTTATTCACAGGATATCGATAAAGTGCGAAACGGACAGATTGTTTCGTGACCAATTGGCATTAAGGTAAGGAAAATGCGATACTTTTTTAAATTTAATGATGCCCCAAAACGAAAAAAGAAAAAATAAAAGTAGAAAGCACCCGACAGGAGTGTTTAAATTGAAATACACATTACGGTGACAACCACGCACGCAGACAGCATTATCGCCTCGTTACAACGCTACCGAGAGAAGCTCAAGACTAAAAGACAAAAGGAAGGAATTATTGAAAGTAATCGACGGCATGCGTTTTTCCTGTGAAATCATGCACGTCCTTAAAGATGGAGGCATACTTACATTAGACTGTTGTTTTGGCTGTAGCGTGGCCAACTCACCTTCGGGTTTGTCCACGTTTTCAATAAAACCTATCATTTCTGCACGCGCTTAAAAAGGGGCATACACATTAGGCTGTTTATTTTGGCTGTAGCATACGGACCGCCAACGGACAGCCTACTGTTTTTACGATCTGTACTGACCGTATGGATCGTCACACTGTTTCACCTCTTGACTTAATAAGAGAAATGCATATAATTAACGGACCGTTAACTGACCGACCACTGTTTTTAAGGTTTTTATAGACCGTACGGATAGTCAAACTGTTTCACCTTTTGACTTGATTAGAGAGATGCAAATATTTTAAAGGTCGTTAACGGACCGACTAGTGTTTCTATGATCGGTACAGACCGTATGGACCGTCAAACGTTTCCACCCTTGACTTGATAAGAGAAATGCATATAATTGACGCATCGTCGGTCGACCGATTACTGTTTTTACGGTCTGCACAGAACGTACAGGTCGTCAAACGGTTTCTTGATTACAGAGATGCACATAATTTCAGGTTCATGAACCGACAGGATACTGCTTCTACGTTTTTCACGGACCGTACGGATGGTCAAACTATTTCACTCCTTGACTTGATAAGAGAGATGCATGTAATTAACGGACCGTCAAGGGACCAACTACAGCCTTAAAATCTGTACATACCGTTCGGCTCGTAACAGTTTGTGTATATTGGACATTTATTTAGATTTTTTTCTTCCTCTATAACATCCCTTTGCTACAACAATTACACTGACATTGAACTAATGTTTGCATCTCACTCACTAACGTCTTTTTATCGTTAGACAAAACATCCGTATGTTACCACGACTACACTTTCAACAAACTAATGTTACTTCTTAATCAGTAACCTTTGATGTATTGGCTGAAACAGAGTTCTAAAGGCAAATACTGTGCGACCACTTTGAAGGATGAATAGAATGGGGCTTTATGAATTACACTCCAGACACAAAAACAACCCATGTCGAGTTAAGTGAACTTCAATTCCACATTCATAACTTTATTTTAGCATTTTTATAACGAAAGTGAATTTCCCATACTAAGAAAGTCTATAAATCGAAAGCCTTGTAACACAACATGCCTGATAGCGAAGGTCATGTTTCGCAACTCGATCGTCTTCTCTTATCGTGAGCTTGGGCCGCCTGTGAAGTATTTCGTATTTCTCGGACCCAGCATTTTGGAATAAGGAAATGAAAATAACTGTGTTGAAGAAGAGTCAATTTCGAAGCACTCATACACGCATACACAAGTAAGTTCGTCTCAACGCGTTACTCAACGCTATCTCAAGTTTGCCTAAAGCAAAATATGAATAAATATTTAACTGGTGATAAATTAAGACGTTATTCTCACAGGTATTTCAATTGTTTCAATGCACGTTTTAACGCTTTATAAGTGGGAAATTGTCATACAACAAAGAAGAGCTGTACTAATTTCGCCAATTCTCTCAACATGCCTGCTTCGTATTACCTTTGTGCATTTCCAAAGCCAATTGATCGCTTTTAGAAAATATTTTATCGATTTCAATTAGACTAAATAGTTACACGGCAAATTCTGAGTCATCTTATTTACCATTGTAAGGGGATTCCCGGTTAGTAAACCGGATTTAAACGTTATGTCATGTAATATTCATTTAAACGTTTGAGCATGAAGTGACGATTTCGCTTTCCTCAGTCTCTGACGCTGTGCTCGTGTTTATCAAACATTGTATTTTGATTTCTTTGTTATGCTCACTGTTCGTTTTCACGGTCTTGGCACAACAGTAAATATTTCGTCTTCTCTGAGTAAATATTCTCAGTTGTGGGCGAATTTATACCGACACTCAGCGTTAAAGTTGAGTTTGCTTTTTTCAACAGATTAAATAAGCTGAGTCATCAGAGTAATGTTTAAAAACATTACATTACCCAGTAACGCTAAAGTCAAAACATTCTGTTACACAGTCACATTTTTGGCACGCCAGTTCGACGTAAAAAATACAGGATTGTTAACCTGGGGTGGGGTGGGTCAGAATGGCTGGTTTAAATGCTGACTGGGCTTTCTTGTTTCATAAGGACCTGTCTCCATAGTCATCATAGGCAAAGAAGCTTTACTGAGAAGCCCAGAGATGCTTGTCATTCGCAAAACAGGATAGGTACGATACCGTGGTCTGACTTTTGATTGTGCAGGTAAAGAGAGTAATACCAGTACGGTCTTCAATGAAATTTGCTTTAATTCTTCCCCGGATTCTAATAAGACATTACCAGTGCAATGTGATTAAAAAAAAAAGAAAAAAAAAAACCCTTGGCCTACCTGAACCATTTTTACACTGGACAGTGCATACACTGTCTTAACCTGATCACATTAAATGAAGGAATTTGACTCTAGTGAATCTCCTTTTAGCAAGTCAAGAGTTTACGATTTTGTTTTGACTCTTCCTGCGAGGCTGTAAATGGATCTTAGTTACAGAGTGAAGTTGGAAAGTGTATCATGAGACTGGTGAAAAAATTCCAGAATAATGTCTGACTGGGTTAAATTTGCTTAAGAAGATGATAGTGGTCTTGAAGGCAAGCATTTTCCGATATTGTGCCAAGCTGGAACTGCGCCCGTTACCATGGAAACCACCCGTTTTTTAGTATGCGTGGAATTCATCTGTTTTCTGCAGATTTTGGCAAATGCTATCATTTCAGTCTACTAGCTTATTGACGATGTACATTGTCTTTATAACATGTATACTTTAAAGCCTGCGTTTTGTTGTGTTCCGGCCTGTAAAAAAACTTCTTCGATCAGAGCAGTAAAAAGCAAAATGCAGCGTCACTCCCAGTTTTTTCGTCCCATGAACCAAGTTTCACGCTGAAACTTGTAAGAGAGTTAAGTGCTCGGAAACGGCGTTGTGATTTGCGGTTAATTGTTATTATTATTATTACTTTAATTTTGAGTTTCGTTTTTAAGTTTCCACATTTGGCTATATATTTAGTTTGCACTCGTCATACGCTAGACAACTGTCAAGCTATTTAGTAAAGAAACGAGTTTTCTTTGCATTTTATTTACTAAGAAACATGAGCTACTTGTGTTCGAGTTGCGTATTTTTGTCTTACAGTATCCTTAGATTGGCCAGGTTATCAAACAATCCGTCAGGAAGTATTGTTATAGCGTTTGATTTCAAGTTCCTGTGAAAAAGGAAGGAAATAAATAATTACACCAGGGGGGGAGTGTTCCATCATATATTCTAACACGAAAAGCCCGTTGTTCTCTCTCCCCTTGGGGTCCGAAATACATTACAGCCAAATAAGATACAAGCCCAAGCGGTGTAAATTTTTGAAGTTGGTGATTTATCGTACCTACTTGTTTGCTATGATAATATAAATCAAAACATGACCAGTCTTTTCTTCCGTCAACCACCCTGTTTTAGCGTGCGTGACGAAATATTGTGATTATAGCGCGACTCAGTCTGACCCAAATAGTAATTGCGCCATGAAACGCAAATGAATGCCAGCTTGATTCGTTGGTTTTCAAAGCTCGGCAGCACCTTGGTCCTTGCTCTCATCGAATAGACGTTGCATGACCTCTTTGAATTCCTTGTACTATTCTAAACTGAATTCTCTAAAGACTTTGGCGAAGTAAACCAAAACTGCCGAAAGATACTTACATTTCACTGTTGAATTTTTAACCTTGTTCGGTCGATTGGTGAAAATAACAGCTTTATAACAAGATCCAATCGGTGGCTTTCAAAGCTCGTTAGCATCTTCACTCTTTCTCTCATCGAAGGGCTTTTTATGCGATTCAATCGCCAGTGATTTTCTACACCAACTTTCATGAAAATTCTGGGGAATAAACACTAAACAAACGAAGATTACCGGCAAGTATTTTTGGCAGAGCGCAAGTCTGGGGCAAGTGACCACCAAACAAAAGAGGAAACAAGAAAAGCCCCAGGTGCATTAACGCGCCGTGGTTCTCTCTCCGTGCGTTCCTTCGATGGCAGGAACTTTCACTTTCAACGCACCATCAAACGCCACGCCGATTGCACCATCAAACGCAATTAAGAGTCTGCCCGCTCATCGATCAGCGGATGGATACTTGCTCCCAGCTTGGCCTCGTAGCTCAGTTGGTAGAGCGACGGTGTTCTAATCCGGAGGTCTTGGGTTCAAATCCCGCCGGGGTCAAAGATTTTTGTTTGATCCTGGTTCTCCTTTCTAATTTCTTTTTTAAAGGTCTTTGGTGAGAGGAAAATTATGGAGGGCAGTATTGCCTACTTCTTGGCGCTCATACATACACTTTACATCATAACTACTACTATTATAACGATCGCGAGTTCGTGCCAGCTTTCAAATTAAAGCTCGCTAGCACATTCGTTCTTACTCTCGTCGAAGAAAAGTTAACCCCGTTGAATTCCTTGTAGTTTTCCACACAAACATCCCTAAAGATTGTGGCGAAGCAAAGCAAAACTGCCAAGAAATGCAAGCATTTCAATATTGAATAATGTCTGTTTAGCAGGCACGTGTATCGAATCGGCGCCTTTCAAAGCTTGTTACCATCTTTGTCCTTGCTCTCGTCGAGGAGATTTTTAGGCCATTGTATCCCTAGTAATTTTCTACACCGTCTTTCTTGAAGATTTTAGCGAATCGATCCTAAACAACTGGAAATATTGCTTATCTTGACCAAAAGTTTGCAACGCATATTTGTTTGGCCGAGGGAAGTCTGGGGCAACTGACCACCCACCCCCCCCCCAAAAAAAAAACCGGGTATTACTAGTCCCTGTCCTCACGGCAGGGTAAAAAACACGGAAAAAATGGGTATAACTAGACCCTGTCCTGACGGCGGGGTAATTATCAGGTCCACTTTATGTTTTCATGGTCCACACTCTTATGGATTACAGAATTGACGCCATAAAATGTTGAAAATTACGATCTGTCTTGCGTTCGATTTTTTACTAAGGAGCCTGTTCACGGGATAGTTGTGTCCGAGTTGGGTTTTTTTGACTTACAGTTTCCAGAAATCGGGCAGTTTATCGAACAGTCCTTCAGGAAGTACTGTTATAGCGTTTGATTCCAAGTTCCTGTGAAAAAGAGAGGAGATTTCAAATTATCCAGAACAATGAGGGGGGGGGGGGGGGGGGGGTTGGGGGTTGGTTGGCAGTGTTCCCTCATGGGTTCTAATAGCACTGCGCACTAACGACGTCACGAATTTCCGAACCTTGTTGTGACTCCGACAAACGACTTCATTTATATAAGAATGTTGAATGGAGAAGTAATGTTGGTAAACACTTCGTTGCGGCTTTCAAGGACTTTTTCGCAAAAATCTGAAATTTCCAACTCAATGCGGAAGAGAATACCGGAAAATTATTCCTTAGAACAACTGAGACGTGGCTGAAAGTGTAAAGAATCTGAATAATTAATCCAGAGCGATCGGGAGTTTATTTTCTCTCCAAGAATTGCAACATCTGCGACTGAGCTTAAAAACGGCAGCATTTACAACAGGGTGCTAAAGCTCTGCATGAAAAAAGAAGAGAAAGGACGCGCTTATATTCATACTGTTTATTGGGCCGCAGTAAAATATCGGAAAGCCCCGGGGATGATGGCTTTTATTATGTTAAAAGCGTTGAGCAAATGGCCTCATTGCGTTGATGTTCGAGAATGAGTAGCTCCTTATCAAACTATAGACGCTTAGAGCTATAGAGCACTGTATTTTTCTTTAATAAATATACTCAAAGGCAAAATATTAGGAATTTCACACACACACACACACACACACACACACACACACACACACACACACACACACATAAATTGCCCTGTTCCGGGATGTTCGGAATGTTCCATGTCCCGGGTTTTGTTGACGCCCCTGTTCGAAAGCAAAACAGATAAATTTTGACATACCGTATTTATTCGCGAAAAGCCGAACCCTAACAAAAACGCGATCTCATTTCCAAAAATAGATTTCCATCGTGGAATCTGAGTCTATTAACAGACCACTTGACAAAATGTAACCAAATAGACACACTTTGGTCGCTTCGCTCGAAGTGTGTTAGAGATATGGAAGGAAAGACGGAAATATTTATCGCTCAATTGGCCACAACCTGAGAACTCCCGTTCATGTGACGAATTTCTGTCCCTTAAATTTGCGGCTGTATTTCGGTTTCCTTTGAATCAAACCTTGAAGGTTGGGGAATCAACTGCAAGCGAGGTTTTTTTCTAAAATGTATTTTAACAGTGGGAAAACTAGAATTTATTAGCAGCTCAAGTGAAAATTTAGAAACGTTTCATGACTCTGATATTCGCCAAAATTGTGTATGCAATATTTTTCGACAATTAAGTAAGCCATCGTAGCTTGATTAAGAATAACACACTAACGGCAGTGATAAAAATGGTAAACAAGAAAAGCCCCAGGGGCATTAACTCCGCCGTTGTTCTCTCTGCCCTTGGGGTCCAAAATATATTACGGCCACGTAAGATACAAGCCGAAGTGGTGTAAATTTTAAAAGTTGGTGATTTATCGTATTTTTTACGTGTTTGCAATGATAATATTAATCAAGTCATGACCTGCCTAATCACCCTGTTTTAGCGTGCGTGACGAAGAGCGTGATGAAATATTCTGATCATAGCGTAACTCAGCCTGGCCTCGTAGCTCAGTTGGTAGAGCTATGGTGTTCTAATCAGGAGGTCGTGGGTTCAAATCCCGCCGGGGTCAAGGATTTTTCTTTTTTCTTGGTTCTCATTTCTAATTTCTTCTTTTAAGGCCTGTTGCCTGGGGGAAATTATGGAGGGCAGTATTGCTCACTTCTTGGCACTCATACATACACTTTACATCATAATATTACTAAGTTCATAGCGATCGCGAGTTCATACCAGGTTTCAAACTAAAGCTCGCTAGTGCATTCGTCCTTGCTCTCGTCGAAGAAAAGTTAAGTCCATTGAATTCCTTGTACCTTCAGGGGCGGATCCAGGGGGGGTGGATTGGGTGGCTAGCCACCCCCCTCTTTTGAGGTCATTTAAGCTTGAAATTAAGAAAATGAACAAAACTATCACGGAGGCCACTTTGTCTCCGATTGTTCTGATATTGTTCTAACAGGTCAGCCACCCGCTGTTCAAAAATCCTGGATCCGCCACTGACCTTTCTACACAACTTTCCTTAAAGATTTTGGCGAAGCAAAGCAAAACTGCCAAAAAAATGCTTGTATTTGACTGTTGAATTATTCAACTTGGCGAAAGCAAGGGACTTCCCCCAATCGGCTTCTGTGTTTCCGTGATGTAATGTTTACGTGCCAGGGCAAGTTAGGCGAATTCATGCCAGCTTCAAAGCTCGCTAGCACCTTCGTTCTTGCTTTCATCGAAGGGGTTTTTATGCCATTAAATCGCCAGTAATTTTCTACACCAACTATCATGAAAAGTCTGGCGAACAAACTGTAAACGAACGAAAATTACCGGCAAGTATTGTTTTGACCGAGCGAAGGTCTGGGGCAAGTGACCACCCGCCCCGCCCCCCCCCCCCCCTCCAAAAAAAGAAAAAACGGGTATTACTAGACCCCGTCCTGACGGCGGGGTAACAAACACATTTTTGAAATTATAAATATATGAAATACATATATTTGAACTGCGGAACGAAGAAAAAACAAATGCAAAGAAGATCCTCACAGTTATTAACGCAACTTATGCAGTTGCGAAAAGAAAGCCTGAAAAAATCAGGCTTGCCAGGACTCGGACCCCGACCTCCTCCGCGACACCGGTGCAGCGCCCCAACCAACCGAGCCAACAAGCCAACCGGAAACATTAATTTGGCCCGCAACACACCCGGGAAAGACGAAGATGAAATTATGAATATATGAAATTCATATATTTGAACTGCGGAACGAAGAAACAAATGCAAAGAAGATCCTCGCAGTTATTAACGCAACTTATGCAGTTGCGAAAAGAAAGCCTGAAAAAAATCAGGTTTGCCAGGACTCGAATCCCGACCTCCGCGACACCGGTGCAGCGCCCCAACCAACCGAGCCAGTTGTTTGGCTTGTTGGCTCGGTTGGTTGGGGCTCTGCACCGGTGTCGCGAGAAGAGTATAGGATTAACTCAATGACGGTGCGAAAAAATCCTCCGGAAAACAGGGAACAGTTGCAGAAATTCCTACTTATCTTAAGGTGTTACAATTGGCTAAACGTCCAAAAAAAAAATTTCTTGTTATGTCGCTTATTGTGTAGTTTATGTATTGTTATGTTGTTATTTACAAAATAGAGGCTCAGTGATCGCTAGTTTCCGAGAAAGAGAGGTTTGAAATTCGTTGTCAGGCGGCCATTTTGAGCCGCCATCTTGGAATTTTGCGTGTAGACTCCCTTCCGGTCTCGCGCACGGCTGGATGTCTTTGAATCTACAGCGGCGAAGGTATAAAAGGTATCGAGAGTAAATGAAAACATAACGAATTTAGCTATATCAACCTGAATATACTAACAGACTTGTTGGTGACATTCAATTGATATTCCTCGCATCAGAAAAAAGCAAGCTCAGTTTATCATAAATACCCGGGCATATTTATACACAACAAGGCGAAAAGCGTACCGCGCATTCATGCAGCAAGGTAAAGTTGACAAATCAAAAGAGCAATATTACAATTGCCCGCTACAACTACCTCATACTAGAAGTATTACCCAGGTACACAAAATCCTCATTCATCAAAGTATCTCCACAGTTATTAAAACCGGTAAGATCTTCAATCTTTGGTTCAAAATTATGCATCCTCAGGCGGTCCACAGCTGAATGTTTCTTCGATAAACTTCCGATATTTACCCCGGCGACATTGACATATAACTACCCTGTGAACAGATTTATATCAGATACAAATAAATCTACCGCATCTTTGAAAGTGTTAGAATCTCTTTCAGACGAATGTATGCTGCCTACTTCTTGCACGCTTACGAGCCAGCCAAAATATCATCACGTCTTCGTATTTGATCGTACGAAAATACGAAAAATCAAACTTCTTGAGTGCTGTAAACGCGAGAGAAAGCCGACGATTTCACAGAAGATTTCGCTTCCCTTTCAAGGTCCATTGAACAAGAAAAAATGCACCCGATAAACGAAAGAAACACTGTTTCGATCGAATCTGTTTCGCCGAGGGAACCAAACACCCACGTGAATACTCGATAGCTTCCTCGAACACGCGCGACATATGTGCGTAATGACTTGTGCGCATTGTCACCGCTGACAAAAAGACCGCAGTGTCATTGTTTATCGTGGTTGCTAGGGACTCTGCGAGTGTTTGATTCTAGGACGCGTTACACGCTCGAAATACGCCATTTTCCGCGTTTCTTCCACGAAATGAGTGTCCCAGAAGGCAATGCAACTTGTAACGCAGAAAACAAACGTGGCGGACTCGATTTGAGCAAACGAAAGCGTAAAGACGTGCAAAATTCGACGGATTATCAGCGCGTGTGAGGTGAAAATAGGAATATTTTCCACGCATTTTAATCAATTCTGATGACAGTTGCCAAAGTTAACAAACACAAATGGAGCTATTTTGCCTGACTTAGCCGCAGTTTCCCGTTGCATCAGATCGATGTTGTGACATGTCGCGTGCCTGGTCTAGAGATCTTCGGTTTTTTCCCGTAGGATTTCCACCTGGATTGCGGCTAAGTCACACAAGAATCTCTTTTACATAGGTGTTTGATAGTGCAAAGAAGAAAGCTTTCAAACAAAAAGAAACGAAGAAAAGAAAATATTTATGAATTTGCGTGACATTTTTAGGTGTTAATTTTCACACCTTTCTGACAGGAAATTCAAAATTTTGACTTAAAATTCGGATTCTACGGGAAAAAATACTACCGAATGGTTATGTTTGAAATTTAAACAAAGTGGATAATAAAGTATTTTAGAAGACTCCGTTTAGAACGCATTTTAGCCAATTGTACCACCTTAAGTTTCTTTATAAACCGAGCCCTGGAACCGAGATTAATAAAAAACGAACTTACCAGTAATTTAATAGTTCTGGCTGTCTACCTTGAGGAGCTGTAGCTTTCATTTTTGTTGGCCCCCTTTAGGTCCAGTTTTGGTTAACATTATCATGTGTCACTCTGAAGTCTGAGTCTGTCCTCTATGTTGGTATACATATGTTGATGACACTTTCACCATGCTTGACAGTAAAGACACTGCTAATGAGTTTTTTACCGTATTTAAACGGTCGACACAACAACATCAAATTCACCATTGAATCTGAACAGGACAACGAGATTCCGTTTTTAGACATCCTTGTAAAACGCTGCACCAACAAAACTTTTGTGACATCCATTGACCGGAAAAAGACACTCAAAGGCCCGTACACTATACTCAGGGCTTCTATTGATGACAGTCTGCCTTGAATCTGACGGGATTTCCCTGAATAAATAAAGGTGTTTGTCTTTGTCACTAAATAGAATTCAATCACACCTCGCAATGACAAAATTTAAAATCTTATCCGTACGCTCACCTACCGCTGCTTCCGAATTTGCTCCTCAACTTCAGTGTTGCAATCCGCTCTAAGTGATCTTAAGAAACTATTGCTACAAAATGGATACCCTCAATGCATTATCTCTTACAAAGTTAACGATGTGTTGAACAGAAATAAAAACAAGCCAAACAACCCTGTTGTGACAGTCCTCAAGAAGGCTATCATTATCCTGCTAACTTACTTAGGTTTCCATAGCAATCAAGTCACCAAACGTCTGAAGTTATGTGTATACAAATTCTACTCTTGCATCAACCGCAAGATTATATTTTAGAACGCACGCCGCATCAAATCCTACTTTCCATACAAGGACCGTCCGAACTGCTCTCAAATGTCCAGAATAATCTACAAAAATGAGATTGGGATTGCAACGAATTCTATAGAGAAGACTTCACGACAAAATAAAACTGAACATTTCAAAGTTACCGTACGTCAGCCATTGCTGATCACAAAAAACCACTCGTCACAACATTAGTGGGATCATTTTGACATTTCAGGGTCCCGCAAAACGGAATTTTATTGTAAGGTAAAGGAGATTTTGCTCATTCAAGAACTACAGCCATTTTTAAATGTTGACGTGAGCAGTGAGAAGCTGATGCCTTATCAGCTATCGCTTCTCAGAACAGAGGGTCCGAACTATTAAATTACTGTTAAGATCGTTTTTTCTTAATCTCGGTTCCAAACCTCCACTGAATACTGTTTGTTGCTTATCATACGAAACGTCAAGCTTATTATCAAAATGCGTTTGTTTACCATGTTTATCACGGCTGCTTATGTTTTATTCTTACTTATTTAACACTTGTTTTAGTCCTTGACGAAAAGACAGTAGTAACCCGGCAGAGGGTGGGGGGGGGGGGGGTAGAGGGGGTTAGGGTGAGACCGAAAGGTGGCGTTAAATCGATAGGTTCATCATATTGTGAAACAAAACGTCATCGACTCTGCGCACATTGTGTGCCTATATTCTGCACGTGGAATCGCTATTGAAACCTCTCGGGTCAACCGGAAAGGAAAGGAAAGAAGTATGGATATAACAGGATCAAGTATTCGATGAAGATAATTGTAGAGTTTTTAAGCCACAATTACAGCTGATTTCAATGCTATGCGTAGACGAGGGTTTTCAAGCATGATTCGCTAGGAATGATTCGTCCGTCTTGATTCTCTTATAACCACAAAGCGATGAAAGAAATAAGTAGATATTCTGTTCTTTATGATTGTTTATATCTCAGAAAAGTGTGTAACTCTTCTGTTAATTAATTTCATTTGCAAATTTCCAGGATTATTTCATGACCTTGGGCCAATCACGACGGACGGGCGAATCATGATTCGCCTCAGGCCATGCCTGGCCGTGCCCATGGTCAAAATAATTCTGGAAAATGATTTAACAGAAGAAATACTAACTTCACTCGTTTTTTTTATGTTTCTCCTTACAATGTTTCCACAAGGCCGATCGCTCTTCCTTATTGCTAAGTGACGTTTTGTGTTCCTTCCCTCTGATATACGCGCTTCTTGATGTTTCGCCCAGTCACGTAGATGTTGTTACACTCGGTACATTTGACTTCAAAAACGACTGGTACAAGCGGGGCGGAAACGAGGCGGTCGTCTTTGTACCAGCTACACCGAATGCACAGCTACAGAGGAAATATCAGAAAGAGATAAAACGGCAAGGTTTCAAGATCAAAGTAGTAGAAAAGGCTGGTATTGCTATTAAGAGATTGCTCCAGAAGTCTGATCCGTGTAAACCGCGACAATACGAAAGAGAAGACTACCTGGTATGTAGAACAGGTGGAAAAGGACCATGTGATAGACAGAGTGTGACATATAAAGTCAAATGTACCGAGTGTAACAACATCTACGTGGGAGAAACACCAAGAAGCGCGTATATCAGAGGGAAGGAACACGAGAAGCCACTTAGCAATAAGGCAGAGCGATCGGCCTTGTGGAAACATTGTAAGGAGAAACATAACAATGGAATGGAGAAATTTCAAATGAATGTTACCGGCCTTTACTCTAACGACGCTATGCTGAGGCAGATAACAGAGGGTGCCAGGATAGACAAAGTACCCGAAGACTCCTTAATTAACTCTAAGAACGAGTGGAACTTTTTCCGCATGGCCGCGCGCTACCATCAAAGTGACTAACATGGAGTCAAAGAAGTTGAGGGCTATTCGAATGGTTTTTACATGAACAGTTTTACATTTTAGAAGCTCTTACATGACCAATTTGGCAATTTTATTTAGCGGCTGACGAGGCTCGAAGAGCGAAATATATACCGCAATTTTAACAGTGTTTATATCGTTTTAGAGTTTTTAAGTGCGTCGAATGTGTGCCAAAGGCGTGATGTCTAGTTGTTCTTCCCGTTGTTCAAACACATTCTTAGCCTCGGTGGTTAAAATTTCTCAGAAAAATACTAACTTCGCGAGATATAAGCAATAACAAAAACACAAATAATTTGCTATTTTTCTTCATCGCTTTGTATTATGAAATAATTAAGACGGGCAATTCATAGCAGATAAATCACCCATGAAAATCCGGGTCTACACATAGCTTTGAAATCGGTTGTAAGAAAGAAACAACTAAGAAAGAAACAATTGCTCCGTGAATGTCAGCTTTCAAATAATACACCACTCGTCCATGCTTCAAAGTTGGAATTGCCGTTCTTATTATGATAAAATAAACAAAGGCATCATGACTTTCACTTACAGATTTCTGAGAAGCCGATATGGCCTTTTTGCAAGCATTCCTTCGGGAAGTACTTCAATAATGTTTGATGACAAATCCCTACGTAATAGAAGAACCTTTAAATTAAACTTTCTTAGAATTCAAGTTATCGGTGGATGTGTAACTTGTGTTCCGGCTTACGGGAAGAACGGACATGTTTTGTGTAACAGAGCACAAGAAACTAGCAAAATTGACACAAAGGACACTTAGACACTCGAACAGTACATGTTCAGGTAAAGTAGAACATCGACATATACCGTACATTTCGACTTATTTGCTTGTATTAAACTCACAAATATACAAAGTAGAGGGCAAATCTAAGAAGCATACAAGTCTAAATCAGGTTTCTGTTACATTCAAATGGGCCTTTTTTCACTTACAGATCTTGGAGGGATCTCATTGTGGCAAACACTCCTTCAGGTAGTACTCTTATAGCGTTTGATGACAAATCCCTAGGTAATAAAAGAACCTTTAAATTAAACTTTCTCAGAGTTTGAGTTATCGGGGGATCTATAACTTGTGCTCTCACGGGAACTGAATAGCGTATACTATCGCGAGTTTGCGTAACCAATCAGAGCGCGCGAAAAACACTATCGGCTGGCTTGGTATACAGTAAACGTATGTATCTGACCAGATTTTCTAAAACATACCTACAGAAATCTTTGTATGAATAGATTGTCCCGCTGTTCAGGATTTCTTTTTCCACAACACCCGCCCCCCTCTAACCTCATTCCACCCTGGGGAGGGTGGAATGAATCTCTGTCTGACTCTCTCTTGCAGCCATGGAAAATTTTGTTCGGACCAACCGAACTTCATCAGCCACGGCTAAGTCCATTAATTTGCCCCGTGTTGCCATTTTATTTATTTATTTATTTATTTATTATGCAATTCTTTATTCGTGACGTAATTAGTCAGAATCGCAAGTCGCATACTTTCTTGACAATATTTCTAATAATGTTCGAAAATGCAATTATAGTCAAGAAACCACAGTGAAAATATTTGCTAATACTAAAGCAAGACATATTCAAATAATTCAAAATCAACAATCAGGACGAAATGTACACATCACACAAGACGCAACTTTTTTCAGCAACCCCACTATCAGTTCTATCTATAATAACATTGTGAGACCTTAATCCATTTACTCTCACTCTTTTCCAAAAACAACCCACCATTTTAAGACCATGATGCTGTAATTTGGCTCCTGTCTGCTCACATCCCAGTCGAAACTTCTATAACTTCATCTGCAGCATGGAAACTAAACTTCTTTTCCATTTCCGAGGTTGTATGGCAAATTTAACTTCGGGCATGTGCACAATTATTCAAATTTTTTTTGAACGAGAAAAACACCCTACCCGGTGGTCCTTCCGGGTTTTAGCGCTTAGTTCCGTTGTTTTTGGTTCTCAATTCTAGTTGTTTAGTTTTTGCGCTATTTGATGGTCTTTTTTCAGATTAGAAAAAATTCAACTAAGCTTTCAGGAAAAATATTTTCAACTAGAAGTGTCAACTAGTACCAAGGCCAAGTTTTGCATCAATTTTACAGGGAAACTTTTTTGTACAGCTCTGGCCTATTTTAAGTGTGCGCTTCAGTTTAGGCACGTTTTGTTAGAAGTGTGCCTGGTGCATCAACTGGTTATGAAGATCATCTGCTGTCACTCAAAGTGATGGCGTCACAAGCTGAACAAGGATCATGGTCCTTTATGGGTGATTTTGGGCGGCACGGGAGGCAATAGGTTAAATCGTAAAATGTGCCGCGTGGCACTCTGTTATGAAATAATAAACATGTAAAGTGTATGTACGAGTGCCAGATGCGAGCAATGCTGCCCTACATAAAGATGAAATTAGAAATGAGAACCAGGATAAAAAAAATCTTTGACCCCGGCGGGATTTGAACCCACCACCTCCGAATTAGTCGCTCTACCAACTAGCTACGAGGCCAAGCTGGGAGCAGTTCATGGAAATTAAGAGCTTAAAGTCGCGGGAATGGAAATCTGGCCTAAAAAGGCCTGAAAGAAGAAATTAGAAATGAGAACTATTAAGCACGATACACAGGTTTCCATAATGCCACAATCTGCTCCCAGCTTGACCTCGTAGCTCAGTTGGTAGAGCGACGATGATCTAATCCGGAGGTCGTGGGCTTAAATCCCGCCAGGGTCAAAGATTTTTCTTTGATCCTGGTTCTTGTTTCTAATTTCTTCTTTCAGGCCTATGGCCGGGGGAAATTATGTAGGGCAGTATTGCTCACTTCATAGGTTAAAGCCAAGCAAGTTCACGCTCGTCCTATGTCCACATGAATGTGGACCGTTTTTGCTTAATTAATTTCGAAACATAATTCACTAGGTTAGTATAACTTGTATAACTGTATTCTGGGATGTCACGCTACGTTTTACATACAGGGACAGTACTTGTGTTAAGCCATCAAAGACTCTTTCAGGCAATACCGTAATAGCATTTTTGGACAAATCCCTATGGGAACGCCAGCAAAACAAGATGAGTGGCATATAACAACAACACAGAATTAGCTTTTTTACCAACTGCATCTCGAGTTCCAAACGGGTTGACTTTCCTTTGTGTGGTTTGAAACCATAAAACAGCTGAAAACAGCATCAGTTTGTTTTTGTTGAAATACACACCTCTAACACCCATTCTCGTCCCCAGAGGCCGCAATCCTTTCGGTCAGCACCAAGGATCGAGACCTCTGGCCGGCGCCAAGACCAGAAGTCCGTGAATCACGGACTCATTGTCAAATCTGGCAAATCTGATTGCCTTAAAATCCAAAGCAACTATTCTGCGCATGCTCAAAAAAATCGGCTCCGACCAGAGGTCTCGATTCTTGGTGCTGACCAAAAGGATTGCGGCCTCTGGGGACGAGAATGCTCTAACACCGTGCTTTTAATTTTATTATTATTACTATTACTATTATTATTATTATTATTATTATTATTATTATTATTATTATTATTATTATTATTATTATCATTATTATTTAAGCATTGTAAAGCGCTTAGCACTTA
The DNA here is from genome assembly GCA_964030785.1 of Siderastrea siderea. Taxonomy (NCBI): domain Eukaryota; kingdom Metazoa; phylum Cnidaria; class Anthozoa; order Scleractinia; family Rhizangiidae; genus Siderastrea; species Siderastrea siderea. The sequence continues at coordinate 26,383,956 of OZ034977.1, read as the reverse complement.
AACGGATAAGCGCTAAAGAAATATTATTGTATTGTATTATTGTATTAATTTAGGGGTTTTTAGGGTGTCGTGTTTAAAAATATTGTCTTTTTGGTGATCATATAGATGTGCTAGGATAAACAGTTTACTTGATTGCACTATGTATTGGGGAGGTCAGGATACTTTTAACTTACAGTCTGCCTAGCACGTCCCTCTGGTTGGCAAATAATCCTTGATGAAGTACTGTGATATTATTTGACCGTAAATACCTGTGAAACGTAGCACTTAATGCGTGAAACTCGAAGCACATAACAGTTCAATCGCTTAGATTCAAACAAGGAAAGCTAAATAAATTATATATAGATTTAGCCAAGCCTAAAAGGGGAGCCCCTACCCTTTTTAGTTTGCAGTTGCTATAGCAACTGAGAACTATTGGGGCTGTCTAAAGAGTCGTGTGGCGTGGCGTTAGCGTGATGTTAACTCTTTGGCAACAAGCCCACAAAGCCATTCAAAGTAGAATCCATCGAAGTGTATAAATAGGCAAGTTTTGACGGGCTCTTAACCAAGTTTTGCGCTGTCTCTGTGGATGAAGAATTAATCGGAGTGTTTGGATCCTCGAAAATACCGTACATTTTGATTTGCAAAGACAGCGCAGGAAGGAATTGTAAGGAAAAGATTACTCAGTTGCGTGTTAGGACTCGTTGGTCTTCAGTTTAGGTTGGTGTTCGCCAGCGGGTTAGGAACAGCTGGACGAGGAAAGAAATTGGTTTTAAGTTTAGTTGCTGTCGAAAAGATTGCAAAGAAGTCTTTGTGTGTTGACGTTTCTGATCTACAAGTGCAAACATTTCTTTATGCATAAGTTGACTGGGGAAGATAATTGATCATAATTAAGAAACAGAGTCCACGAAAGGCGATTGTGTACGTTTTCATTTGGTACGGGTTTAAGTCATAATTATCAAAAATCATCCACATTTTACAGATGTTCAAGGCTTTATTTACAGCTTTCAGTTTGAGTTTTATGCGGTTTACTTTGAACTTACATATATGTCGCTCGGAATTATCGCTCAGTCAGGATTTCCCCCTTACGCGTGTATTAAATAAATTAAATATTGCATGCATCACCGCCAGAAGAGTCCTGACTAATTCCCGTTATTGAGCTCTCCAGAATCGACCGTTACTGAAGTGTTTTTGGTTTCTGTAGTTCATGTAAGTTTAATGTCGTAGTTCCCACAGTTGAATGTATTCGTGGTTATCACATTGATCTGACGATTTAACTCGTTATTTTGAACTTCCCACATGATGTTTGTTCATTGATGATCACCAGAAGGATTCTTGGAAACCTTCTCATTTAGCTGCAAAAATGTTTTCTGTTTTCTTTCGCTTAGCCTTTTGGAACGATCTAATTCGTAAGCTTTTCCTGACACGAAAAGCTATTTAAATTTGATTTTCATAATTCAATTAGTAGAATGTTTACATAGGTGCAATGTTGGCATGATTTCTCACAAGAGAGTTTTTAAATAAACTCAAACAACTTATATACATGCAAAAACTAGCCCAACGTCTGTTTCTCTTTAATTATTTAAGAATTCTTAATCCTACATTTATTCTATTATTACGAAAAAAAAAAAAAACGACTTCCCAGACTTATGATAGCATATTTCTTTTCAAATGCGAGACTACTTTTTCTAAAACCGTCAATCGTAGTCTCCCGGTTACTCTTTAATTTTGAGCTGCCTGTTACCCATTTAATGGTGACGTTCTCTATCATGCAACCACATCCTGCTCCTGATAACCCACTGATATACACTGAACAACAAAGACAGTGGAGGCAAAATAGGAGTAACATCTAATTAACAACTGCAAACTATCCGAACGGATCCCCTCGTTTTTGTTTTGCTTTTTTGCTGGCACTTATTAATTTGTGAAAATACTCTCATTCAAGTCGTTAAATTAAAAAAAAAAGGGTCAGAAGCCGGTGATTAGTTCACTAGGCCACGAGCGTTTACTGTCATCTTTTGAAGTTAATTTTTAATACTTATTTCTTTCTTCGTGACAAGCTGCCTATCAGCAGTAGTCGGTTATACCAAGCCTCATTTGAAATGTCGAGCTTTAAACGGACAACTGTGGATATCCAATCAGTTTGATTTAGTAACATAACGTCCATGCAGAATTTGTTCGAGTACACACATGTATAATGAGGGTTCTGGGCCACTTTATGTTATCACGTATATTGTCTCCCTTTGGGAGACTCGATACGGGAAATAAAGCGCCCCAGAACATACTCGTTATACATGTGTGCGTGTGAGTAAAATAACCTAAACAGTATAAAAACAAAGCGAGAAGTATTCATCAAAAAATATCGTTTAGTCCACCTATCTAGTATTATACAAAAGTGGCCCAGAATTATTTTCTATTGAACAAGTGTCATCACAAGTATATACACCAAAATGGCAGCCGCAAGATATTCGTCCTGGAAAGAGGTACACAATGAGTTATCAAAACAACCTTTCTGTCATAACAGGCAGCAACTTGTGGTATAATAATATGCTTAGAGTATAATAACTGCCGCTGGGAAGGGCTTTGTTACCCCTGTTTTGAGCAAGGAATCAAACATAAACTGTTGTACACTCCACCGATTGAGAATATACCTTTGGTAAAGATTTGCTCTGATAGTTACGACTGGCACAGCGCATATAACGAATTAGCAAGGGGTTGGAAAGAAATTCATTGAGAAATCAAATATGCACAGACATGATTTACATTAGATTATAATCAAAATATTCATTACCGTTAGCAGAAGTTTTGAGACCTATTTTGTTGACAAATTGAGAACAATCGTCTTCCAGCAGGTCTTCAGCAAGGCGTTTAGGGGCCCACACACGAAAGTCATCTCCATTCATTGTTTCTAAAGTTAAAATAGCTGAATTCCCAAACTTACCTATCCGGAGTGAAGCATTTTTTATTTTGTAAACCGCGTCTGAAATATCACGCCATTTTAAAATTTCTTTTCTTTTAAAGCTTTCCTTTGTTGGCCAGTCTTGTGAGATCGCTTGTTGATCTGTACAGACATCCATAGTAAGATACATTGAAGATACATTTGTTAAATAGTGTGTACTTTTCAGTTAACGCGCTGTAAGATTTTTTTTCACCACAGAAGATGGTGAAGTTATTCGAAGAATAAAAAACGATTTGTACACAGCGATCGTTCGATCGAATTTTTTGATCTTCCTTGAACAAGGGACTCAATCTAGCCTGTTTAATTTTCCTCTGCTTCTCGCATGGCTTCAACGACTTGATATGTTATCCGTCTGGCCTCGTTCTGCCAAACAGGTGTAGAAAGTTCAGTGAAAATAAAGCAAATCGCGTGGAAAAGCACTAGCATTTTTACCTTCAGAGGCTGTTGGCTGTAATGTTTTTTACCAAGTCTCTAATTACGCTGACATCATCCCGCTGCCCAAAAGCGCATGCGTGAACATCCAATTATTGCGACATTTAGGTGAAGGGCAGAAAAAGGGTACCATAAGAAATAGAAGAAGAAAAGTGTGTATAATATATATTGAAAGTGATCAATATGTATTAGTTCACTCATTGGTGAAGCCTTAGCGGGGTGATGGTTGGCCACCATCTGAACCCTGTTTGAGGGCTTGTGCATGCGGTGAAATACGAGGTAAAGGGGAACTCCTTCCAGTGGGAGAGTACCCTACGGGTGAGCCCGCCTCGGCCCTACTGGTGACAGGGGGGTGCTCAGAAATCCCTCGGGATTTCAAACCTCGCTCCCAGAGGTAAAATGTGGAATTGACAACCGTCTTGTCAGCGGTGAAATCCTCACTTCGGTGAGGTGAAAGTCCTAGCCGAGGCTAGGCAAGAACAGCCAACGAGCACCCCCCAAAAAGGGTTTTTGCCCTTTTGTGTGACCTGTCACGCAACGTTACGCGTGACAGTAACGTAACCCAGTCACGCAACGTCACGCGTGAAGGTAACGCGGTGTAACACATTCATCTGTTTTTAATAAGACTTACAGATAATTTTGTGTTTTTTCGCTCAAAATTTAGTTCAAATTTGTGTTGTACTGGGCAATTTTTTTAAAAAATTCGTCCTGGATTCCTTTTTTTATTTTTTCGATATCTGGCTGGCGTGAGTTTTGTTTGTTTTTTGTGCGAACTTTGAGCGTAAAGTCTCTTTAAGTTGGCGATATTTCTGCATTTCACGTGTGATTAGTTTAAACTCCGTGTCGGAAACAAGATTATTATCAAGAGCTTGTGATACAGAGCTGTTTATTGAGTCATGTTTTGAAACAGCCACAGCATGGATTCTTGAGTGTTTATTAACTTTACGTTCAAGCTTCTTGTTGATAACTGACAGGCCAGTGGAAGCACCACCTGATAAAGCTGCTACTGCGGCAACAGGCGCGCCGATTACAATTCCGACACCAGTAAGTGATGTTGCAAAAGCTCCAGAAGACAGAACTGCCGTCAATGCGCCAAGAGAGACCACGGAATAGTGAATCACTTTCCGGACTTTTTTATATTTTTTCAAAACAATCCTGTTATGCTCAACCTCATCAGATATTTCTTTTTCAATTTTACTTATTTCAGTTAGCCGAAAATTCTCGCCATTTGTTGTTTCTGGGAGGTTTGGATAGAGTTGTGTTTCGATATCTGGAGGTGCGCTTGGTAATACGTTTGTTGAAGACATTGTATATGAAATACATATTTTATTTTTTCAAATGATCTTAATTTAATTCTAACTCATATGTAAGATTTGTGCCGTTGAAATTGAATAGATTACCCATTTCATCTCTAATAGAAAGAGTCATAGATTTCACATGTTTTTCAGCTGAAACGTCACGCAATACATTGAGTTGTGAACTTTTGTAATTGATTTTTTCGTAAGCCTTTCCTCTGATGTCGTAACAAGCTAAAACAGAAGATGGTTTGCCATTAAAAAGATTCTGTTCTTTGTCAACTAAATCACAATGTATGAAATAAGTTGTTGGACAGTTTAATATTTTTACAAATGTTTTTAAATGCAGTTTCCGCCTGATTCCAAGAAGGGCTGCAAGATCGCTGTCAAATTTTGTTTTTATTAGACGGATTTGAGATTACCATTTGCCCGAAAGCTGTATATGTCTCTGTTGGCAGCTCAACATTGTCTTTTTTAAGAGATAATTTTTTTGCAATGCTCTCAAGGGTATAGTGGCCTGGAAGAATTTTTATAATAGTGGCTGCATTATCTGTGTTATCATCAAACAAAGCAATTTCACCTTCTTTTTTTAAGTTGTACCAACTATTATACAATGAGCATGACAGTAGCCTGATATAATTTGGTTGTGGAATTGGTTGGTCAAAATATACAGTGTGAGGGTTTGAGTGTGTGACAACAGTGAGCACGAGCATTTTTTTATATTGAAAATATATCTCTTTTCAAATAATCAAAATGCAGGCTTACGAGGCTTTTATTAAATGGACGCAAACACCTCAAGGTCAAAAAATTGCTAAAACAGAAGGAAAAAAAGCGTGGGAGCGTTTTTCGTTCCTATACCCAAATGCCGACAAGAGTAAATTTGTCGCAGAGGTTGAATTCAACAAAAAAGATCATACAGGAACAGGTTCAATTTCCTATATAAAAAGAGATGGTGGTTTTTTAGATGTTTTTGGCTCGGACAGCAAATATTGGAGTGAAGATACGAAAAAAGCTCTCGGGTTGAATAAATCTTCAGGTTTTCCACCACAGCTTACACCAAGTGGAATGAAAGTATCATCTTTGCCTGTTCCCGCGGTTGGCTTTCACGACACAGCACCAAGTTTGAAAAAGATTTTCAACGGAGAAGTGAAAATATACGCTACACCCGACGAACACTTTACGACAAAATTATGAGAGATATTTCAAAAAACAAAACCTAAACACACCACAGGAAAAAAGACAAGGAAATGGCTTGCTGGCCCTAATATGAGCTACTGGCCGCAGCAGCTAAACCTTGCTGTCTGGTGTGCGACAACTGGTTGTGGTATTAGTCGAGAGATTTTCGACAAAGATCACTCAAAACTGAGTTTGCCGCCGAATGTTCGTAATTTTTATCTGTTTCACGTTTATTTTACAGTCAGACGGATACTGTTTCAAATGGGTGGAATTCAGAGCATCAGCGCTTTGCCAGGTGACCCAACTTTTAACCAGTTTGATAACAAGTATGACGAAGCTTCATACAAACGAATATGCGCTGAGTTCGGTGTCGACCCGTCAAGAGATTTTCGTTTCACAAGAGGAGCAAACAACGGATTGGGCGATGTTTATATCTATGTCAGCAACGTAGGGCCAATTAATTCGGGAGCTGATTATCCTGGTTACGATAAATTCAGCGACGAAGGTGGATCAGCGAGCAAAGGCAACGTTATTTACTACATTGAGCCAGGTGATGCTGCGAATGCACAGGCAGACTGGTTTTGTCCCAACGGCGCAGAAGGGTTGACACAGGCAGGTTTGTCGCGAATAAACCAATCAATCGAGGCTTTTGTTTATTGTGTTTTAGGTTCTCAGGTCAAAGTTAGAAGCAGCATACTTGGCTCAGGTGGACGCGCAAAGGAAGCGCAAAGTGAGTTCCTAGTCTTGGTAGAGGATGCAATAAGGCAGCCAGATCTTGCAAAGTCGGTACAAGGTTACCAACTTGCCATTGACGAGGCAAAGGTGAGGCTAAACCTTGCCGTGTGTCCTAGAGCCTGGCTGATGCCAGCTAGAATGTTGATAAACACAGAAAGCACGGTTGGATACAACAACCAGCTTAAACAAGCAATGCAAGGTATGAAGCTGGGAATAAACAACGAAGTTAATACGAGCACAAAAAAAGCGGCTCTTCAACTCATGGCTGGTGGGAAATCGAAAATAAACCCCGCCAAACAGCCACCCTTCTAATCCAATTCACAAAGCGGCAAGAAATGAATCAAAAAAAAATCCAAAGCCTGTAGGGTGTCAGTAAAACACGGGGTCGGGGTCCATTGTTCTTTTGTTTCGTTTTCGGTTTTATGTTTTGGTTAGGGCAAGACAACAGAAAACGAAACAAAAGAACAATGGACCCCGACCCCGACCCCGACCCCGATCCCGTGTTTTACCGACACCCAAGCCTGTAACAAATAAAATACCACCTGTAACAAATAAAATACCAACAGAGACTGTAACAAAAAAATTCCAATAGAAGTCAAAAAACAAAATCAGACTAATACAGATCAAACAAAAGAGACAAATGAGCAAACAAAAGAAACTACAATTCCAACGTCTGGATCAGGCAGTGAGTCACATGATGTGAACAAAATAGCTGTGGCTGTTGGTGCGGTTGCAGTTGCGGGTTTGATGTTCTTGTCATTTCGTTAACGCCGCTTTTTGATATAGGTCTCCATCAGAAAGGCTGAACAACAGCTAAAATCAATAGCCAGGTGTGCTCTGCCAGAAAACCTATTACCTGACCAGCAGCTTTAAAGAGAAAACTAACAATCGATCCGAGCAGTCCAGGCAGAAGTGAAGCTGTTTTTTTGCCGATCTCTTTCAACCCTTTTCCCAAAGCTTTGCCGGTGGCCTTCAAAGAGTTAGTAATTGCGCCAATTACTGCTCCAATCGTGACACCAGCAGCAATAAAGATTGCTGTAACTGTAACACCGTATTTTTTGAAAATCTCTTTTATTCTCTCACGAAGTGGCAAGGCTCTTTCTTTTTCCTCAATCTGTGCGTTCAACCTGGCAAGCTCCTCTTGTCTTTCTTCCATTCTTTCCTCGGCAGCTTCTCTTTCAGAAGGGGAAGTATTCTCGTCTTCAATAATAACTCTGTCTTCTTCATTTTTGCGTTGAAGCTCGTCCTTCTTTTCATTCAGATCATCAAGGTTTTTTGTGCTGTTTAGTCTTTCTTCCAAGGTGTTTCTTTCTCTCTCTTTGGCCGCAAGGCTTGCCCTGAGTTGGTCGGCCTTTTTTTGTTTTTTTTTTTTTCAATTTGACTCAATTGTTTTTAAAGAGCAGCGGTTTCTTTTTTCACGTTTTTCAAATCGGTTTCACAGTTTTTTATCCTTTGCTTTATCTCGCGCAAAATTGATTCATTTTCAACTGCTGACCCAAGTTGTTCAATCTTGGCTTTTTCTCTTTCGATTTTGATTATCAGATCTTGCTCTTCTTTTTCATATTTTTCTTTTTCCTTTTTAATTATTTCTTGCTTTCTTCGTTCACTTTCAAATTCTCTTAATCTTTGTCGTTTTTCTCTTATGCTGTCATTTTCTTGAGCAATCAAAGTTTCAGCTTTAGGCCCAAGCGCGGTTTTATTATTATTAATGAAACTTGAGAGAAGGCTTTCATCATCTTGCTTAAAGATTCTAGTCTCACCACCTTTGGGGCCAAATTTAACAATTTTACCAATATTTTCAGATTTTTTTCCAAAACCAATTGGTCCTATTTTTTTTAAGTCGGCATTTGGGAACTTGTCTTTGATTAATTTTATGGATCTTTTACTCCTTGATTTTTTGTCATCATGATTAATAAAGTCCCCTAACAAAAGGGTTTCTACATAGGAATCTTCTGGTTGCCCGCTCTGTTCGTGCTGCATTGCTTGCATTTCATGTTGTTCACCCCCATGGTAGGGTGTTGATGCAGAGCCCGGCTGAAATGGCCGTGTTGTGTTGACTTCTTGTTCATCATCATCGTTATCATCATCGCCATTGTCGTCATCATCATCGCGATCATCCCAAGTCGGATCAAAAGCAGGGTTTTCGTAACCGCCTTCTGCCATTGTGTAATTATATTTTCGATTTTAATTTTAAATTTAACATTAAATTATTCTCATATTATAAACGTGGCTATGCAAGAAAACCTTCGGCCAACTCACAAAGAAAAAAAGTCTCGGCGCACTGAAAGCCGAGCGCACTGTAAAGCGTATAACTTTCGACCGCACAGATGCAAATCCGGAGGAAACGCTGTATGTCTCGGTGCCCAAGCTGAACGAAAATGAAGTGATCGTGCCTGGCTCACTGGCCCTGCGCTTCAGCATCGATTTGAATGGAGGCCATGCCAACAACTTTCTCGTTGATAACGTCAGCCGAGCTCTCGTTGACAAACTGACCTTGAAGTATGCAGGCTATCTCCTGCAGGACACGGTAGGGTTTGACATTTACAAGATATACGAGGATCTTTTCCTATCTAAGGAGGAGCGCGACAACATGCTGCTTGATGGCATTCAGAGTGAGGACCTCAACAAAATTCGCTCAAATTCTGGTGATAAGAAAACATCCGGCGTCACCGCAGAAAACAAACTGAGCAATATTTACGGAACCAAATACAGGATCCGGCTTGACCACCAGATTCTAACCGACCACGGCGTCTTTTATCCACAGGCTCTATTCAATAATCTTGTGTTTGAACTGAATCTTGCGCCGGCCTCACAGGTTGTTAGAGGCTCCGATCCAACAAAACTGAAATACAAACTGACAAACATTCACCTGGAGTACGAGATAATACGAAGCAAAACACTGACAGATGAAGCTCACAGCGTGTATTCAAGTGGCAAAGAATTTGCATATGATCACATCCAGCGGGAAGAAGTGGTGACATTCGCAAAAGGCACTGACACAAGGCTGAATATCAAAGTCAACCCACAGAGAAGGTCTCTGAAAGGCATCTTGCTCCTATTTGTCGAGCCCTATGCTGGTGGCACAAGGCACTCAGAAGGGTACTTAAACCCAGACCTGACAAAAGTCAGCGTCACAGTAAACGGCACGCCTAACATGCTTTACAACAATGGACTTGAAGGAATTGATATTTGGGAGGAGGTCAAACGTTTCTTTACCAAAGCAAATCAATAAAACACAGCACATGAATGCAACAAAATTTTACACGGACAGAAAGTTCGGACTGCTAATTGATTTGCGATCCATGGCAGATCATGCTATGCACGGAAGCGGAACACGGCTTGTCAACATAAAAGATGGAGTCCAGCTGGAACTCGAGAGGAATGCAAGCGGCTCAGGTAATGTGAACTGCCACATTTACGTCATCAGCGACGCTCAGATGAACATAATTAACAGGCAGTTAGAATCTGTGTTGTACTAAATATGAACATGGACTCAAGCAAGATACCGTTTAATGCTCTCATTGTGGGCCCTACGAATTCAGGGAAATCAAGGTTTGTAGTGGACCAGATTTACGGCTCTTTCCACAGCAAATTCGACTACATAGTACTAATCTGCCCGACATTTGCTCACAACAAGACCTATCACCGAATTGGTGAAAATGATCCAAGAATGTTTGTAATAATATGTATGCAGCACGAGGTGGAAATTTGGTTGAAACTCGTTAGCTGGCTTTTTGAGGGGACCAACACGCTAATAATACTCGATGACTGCGCAGCCTCAAAAGATGTGAAAGGGCGCACAGGCCAACTGGTGAATCTTGCTTTTTCTGCTAGACATATTGGCATCAGCGTTTGGGTGCTTACTCAGAAGATAACAAGCATCAGGCCTTCCTTTCGGGAGAACGTTGCGGATATCGTTCTTTTTTACACTCCCTCGGCAAAAACCACGAAGGCAATCTTTGATGATTACGCCGGCGAACTATCCCACGATGAATACAAAGGTCTGATTTCAAAGCTGAAAGAGCGAAAGTTCTCTGATCTTGTATTCTCGCTTCGCCACCCCTACGGGGTTAAGACCTTTTGAAAAAAAAATGAAAGTTGTATATATTGTTGCTAAGTACACAATGGCTGAACAAGAGGCGTACGCAGAAGTTATGAACCTACTGGAAGCCGAGCCATCCAGCGGGCCAGCTGGTAAGATTGTGCCAGACTTAACAATATTAACCGCCCCCGGACCTGACATTCCTGCTCTTCGTGAGCAGCTTGCCGTGCTTGTATCTACAGGCAAAGCCAAAGAGGCGATAGGAGTGCAGTTAACACATGAGCAGGTAAAGCGCCTGAGCGACAAAGATATTGAGAAATACACCAAAAGGTACGAGACATACGTGGGATCAAAGACAACAGAAAGTTTGATCGACAGCTACATTTTTCTTGTAACCAAAGTGGTCGGAATGGCAGTTAACATCAAAGACATCGAGGCTTATCAAAAAGAACTCAGGAACGACTACATCATAAACAAAGAGCTATCCAATCTGGCAGGCAGCATTGCTTTGAAGTGTGGCCGGTTTCTTGCTGCGGCCAACGCGGTGCTGATCACCACAAAACACATTGATTTTAACTCGCATTTGGAGATAAAGGACGAAGCAAAATTGGAAGAAATTCCTCAGCAATCCTCAACAAGTGCTGAATAATTGCTAACAAATTTTGAGTAATTGCTAAGCATTATTATATTTACTTAACATACCATTTGTTGCAAAATAATGTCTACCGAACAATCCGAGAGCGCACATTCTCAGGACGAGACCCAGAAAACACATTCGCAGGTCGATATCACACAGCAAGCGACAACTCCAACTGCAACTACGTATACAACCACGCAGCGCGCAAAAAATCCCAATCGTGTGGCTGCTGGCAAACTGGTCGCTAAAGGAACGCGGATAGGACGGGAACAACAGAAAAAAGCTGCAGCTGAGGCTGCTATCATTATCGCAAACAACAAGGCGAAAGCCACCACAGCGGCCCCTGAGCCAGCCACGACTACAGAAGACGAAAGCCCAAAAAATAGCAGTCTCAGCACCACCCAATGGCTTGCTGTTGGCAGCGTAGTCGTTTCATTGGTTGGGCTTTTTTACAAACGTGAAGAGCTCAAGACCGTATTCAGCAAAAAAACGCCTGAACCTGCTAGTGTTGAGACACAACCTGCTCGCACGTCACAGCCCAAAGGTGTAAGATATATGGATTAAATACTTACACATGTCATCATATTAACATGAAGAAAGTTGACGTTCACCAAGTCTCTACCGCTGCCATTTTCGGTATCCGGCTGATATGGTACGACTTCAACGATCTTTTGAATGCCACATTATATGACACGGACGCAGAAGAAACAGATTAAATTTTGTTTTAAACTTTTTTAATACATTGCTATACTATCAAACGCTACTATGTCCGACAACAAGCTTGTTAAAACCATCGTAGACGCTGCTACTCTCACTGGTTTAGCCGCCGGCATCGGCTGGCTCGCAAAAAAGGTTGTAAAAGAGAATTTTACCTCTGACCCCAGCGGCAGTGCGATGAACTACGCGAAGTTCACTGCCGTCATGGCGGGCAGCATTGCCCTCAAACAGTATCCTGAGGACCGAAAAATCCTACCTTCCAACGTCTGAAATTTATAATTTGAAAAAAAGACTCTGTTATATAACACTATGGCAAGTATCGCGATTATGGTTGGTGGGGCTGTGTTGAACGCTGCGGCTTTTATCGGCCGCTTGGTGGTGGTGACAAAGCTTCACTTGATGAAAAAGTGCCCCATGATAAAGCTCTCGAGGCGTATCAAGCGGCTTATGCCAAATACACGCGCGACCGCACCAAACTTCTCGACTGGATTTCTATTAACTCAAAAATAAAGGAGGAAGCCAATCAAAACTTCACCAACACTGATTATGCCTTCAAACTCTACAACCAGGCACACCCTGACGAACAAGTTATACCACCAGAAGAGCCCAAGTTCTCAGATTTCTATCAACCAAGTGAGCAGCAGAAAAATGGTGAACTCATTTTTGTGGGTGCCGGGGCTCTTGCTCTGGGATACGCAGCCTTCCGGTTCCTTTGAACTTTTTTTAACACCATCATTACAGTCAAGCGATGGACGCCAAACTCGCAAAGATATACTACAGCCCCGGGGGATACTGGAAAGGTATTGCCGCGATAAAAAAATCCGAAGCCGCCAAGGTACAAGAAGAAACCGCAAAAAAGTGGCTGATCAAGCAAGCGCTATGGCAGATCTACCTTCCTGCACCACGATACGTTCCTCGCCCAAAATTCGATGTTTCTTCTCCAAACGCAGTACACCAGGCTGACCTTCTTTTTTTGCCACACGACAAACTGCCACGTGGGCGCAAAGTTTACAAATACGCTTTGACTGTTGTTGACGTTGCCAGCCGTTGCAAAGAGGCCGAGCCTTTGACCTCCAAAGATTCAACTGAGGTTGCAAAAGCTTTTCAGACAATTTACAGGCGAAGCGCGCTAAAATGGCCACAGACGCTGCAAGTTGACCCCGGTACAGAATTTATGGGAACTGTTACCAAAGAAATGGAAAATCACAAAACTTATATTAGGCGCGGGCGTGTTGACATTCACAGAGATCAAGCAATCGTTGAACGTTTCAACCGCACACTGGCAGAGCGCCTGTGCGGTTACCAGTACGCCGTTGAAATGCGACTCCCTGAGGGTCAGCGGTCTACTGCGTGGGTGAAAAGGCTTCCTCAAGTTGTTGCCGCTCTGAACAACGAGGTAACAAGCCTTACCGGCAAGAAATCCGCCGTTGCCATTAAAGAAAAAGATGTTTCTGCAAAGCCATCGACACCTTATTCGAGGCCTGTTGGGCAAAGGGAAAAAAAGCTCCCCTCTCTCGTTAATGTGCGCTATCTCTACCAACCTGGCGAGCTTGAAGGTGGTGTAAAAAGAGCCACAGATCCAATCTGGTCTTTGAAAGTTTACAGCATTGAAAGATCTTTTACCAAACCAAATCAACCCGTTCTCTACTATTTGCACGACGGTCCCAAGCGCGGCTTCGTGCGTGAAGAACTGCTGGTTGTCCCTCCAAACACACAGTTACCCCCCTAACAACTTCGGCATCTAACTCTCTTAGTTCATCATCTGTTAATGTTGGTGTACCCATAAGCTTTTGTATGGATACCATCGTCACCTATCCATCGCTTTGAATCAAATGGCGAAAGCGAAATTTTGTTTAGATGCATGCCATAGATCTCATGTCCCTCGCTTCGAAGAATGTTCATTCTATGCCATAGCTGCTCCGTACCAAAAAGCGTTTCCTTGTACTGTTCATGCATTATTCGTTTCTTTACAACACTCTTTTTTACACCCTTTGCTTTTTTGATATTTTTTTCGTCTCCCTTCAAGATAGAGTACATTTTCGGTCTCAGACACACACACTCTGCTATGGGGGTTCCGGCACATTCGTCTTTCATTTTGCCTAAGACCTTTTTTTTGGTATTTGAGTAAAGTGGATGTTCCTTCGGGTAGTCGCTCGTATCATATAGATTTTTGTTTGTTTCGATGTCTTTGTAGACGTAATCCGTTTCAATCTCAACCAGAAGGCTGTCGGTGTCTGTGTACAAGAGCTCGCACTTAGGTCCGTATTGCTTTTTTAGTTTGTTGTAGAAAAAGTCGTACATCAAGATCTTGCTGTTGTCAAGGATAGTCATCCCCGTGTAGACAGGCTTGTTTAGCAGCAGCCGGCTTTTGCGCATGTCGATTCCGACCAGGTCGTTTGAAAACATAACATGCCTTGAGTACAAAGGGCTGGCAACCAATTTCCTTATTTTGTCTGTCTCATTGCTTCTCACTATTTTTATGTCAACACGGTTACGCAGGTTTTCCATGGTTTTGCCGAAAACTGAGTTATTCATGAGCTTGTAAAAATTCTTTTCAAAGTCGCTCTTTGAGTTTTTCCTGAATTCTGTATTCATCCGGATGTACGGCTCCATCCAGCATTCTTGTTCGAACTCCAACACCCTGTGCACGCGCTTCAGTTTCATGCCCTGCTTCAGATAAAACTGCAAGTTTCTTTAATGCACGACATAGTTGCTTTTGTCCTCAAGTGTCAGCAGCAGCTTCTTACTGTCCGGCGGTTTCAGCTCCAGGTCTTTCAACAACCTCTTTTGGTAGTCCGACATACATTCTTTTTTTACGACCTTTTTCTCCGGCGCCAGGGGATAGCTGTTGTGTTGCTCATGCAGTTCTGCTGGATATTCAAGATCCACCTCAAGAATCCATCCATTCTTTGCGTTTTCTTTTTTCTTAATGATGTCTTCCTCAGTGGGCATAACACGTTTCCATTTAAAATCTCTTTTCGGGAGTGGCTTGCTCATTGCCCATCCGTAAAGGTTGTTCGCGTCGAGATACATGATGTATTTGTTCGGTTTGCTGGGGTCATAGTCCGGTACTAGCGGGTTGTTTGCTTTAGCGTATCTCTTGCTTACCATGGAGATTCCACCCCGCATTCCCCTTTCCACGAAGAGATGCATTTCAAGGTCTGTGAATAACTCAAGCTCGACCCCCGTCTTTTTCAAGAGCGCGTCCCAAGAGAGGCCTGGCGACGTGTAATAATGAGCAGGATCTAACCCTTACTGCTCTTGGCATAGGTTTCGGAAGTTCTCATAAACATCCGCCAGCAGGGCGACATCCGTTTTCACGTAAAGATCGTGATAATTGCCCAGCGTTTTACATTCAAAAGTCTCCCAGACAGTCTGCGCGTGTGCGTACTCTTCGTCTGTTATGTGCTCGTCGTTCAGCTTGCTGTAAAACTTCTTTTTGTCTGGAAGCCTTGTCTCGCTAAATCTCCCCAATGAGTCCATGTACTCGTAAGGGTAGATCCCTTTTTTGTAAAGCAGGTCGCTGCCTTTTGAAATGGTTGATGTTATTTTCAATGACTCCTTTGGTGTTGCGCTTACAAGTGAATCAAGGCTTCCTTGCAAAAAATTAAAGCTGTCGATGAAACGTAGACCTCCGACTGAAAATGTTATATATTTCTCCATGTTGTTGGCGACGCATTTCACCTCTTTCTGCAGCTTTGACATCGCTTGCATTAAATGGTGTGCGTCGTAGCCCCTCAAGTTGTGGAATACAACTGGTATTTGGCACGTTTTGGGGTTTATACGCAGTTTCAGATTGCATTCGTTATGCGCGGCTCCGCGGTACCTACCCGTTATGTGGCAATGGTCTTTTACTGCGTCTATGAAGTTTTTCTGAAGTAAAGGGTTTCCACAGAACTTACAATTTTCCTGTGATTGTGCTTCCAACTGGTCTTTTTTGTATGTTAATTTTTTTAGCCTGAGAATGCCCCATTTTTGTTGTTTCTGTGCTCTGTAAAAACATTTTTTGTGCCCTTGACCCCAATAACTGCATTTTTCACTACCTTCTTCACTGGCTTCTTCAATCTTCCAAACAGGTAAAGAGTCTAAGAATTCATCTTTTATCAAACTTTTGTTACAAATATGGCAATCAGTTGCATTTTTGAAGTTTTCCCAGTCTTCCGCCGTCATCACAATCGGCTTTTTTTCTGCTAAACTCTCTCTTATTTTCACCTCTTCCTGCTGAATGTCACTTAAAAACGTTCCAACCGCGTTTTCGCCCCTGTAAACCTTTGTCCCTGAAACTTCACCGTCGATTCTCACAACCATGTAAGAATACCCGCATGCCTTATGCCATTCGGTCTTCTCTGTGTAGCTTTTTTTCTTGCTCTCTGGCCCAAGCTCACAGCCTGTAATCTTTCTGACCAAAGCCTCAAAGTCCGCATATATCACGTATGGCACCTTCATCTGTTTGTGATGATTTTGGAATGAAAAGGTGTTTTTCCCCTCTTCCGGCATCTCGATCCTTGTCGGCCTGCCATTCACACCATTGCAATATTTTTTGTGGTTCTCGAGCAAGTCCTCTCTTGAGAAACCTATTAAGCACATCATGCAGTAGTGTTTTGTGTTGCTGTTTTTGGTCTGATCGAAGAGCAAAGCGCTCACCCGTTTTACATAACAATAGTGTTGTATTATCCCCGACTCAATTAACATCAGGTTTATCCGCGGCACCTTTGCTGCTTTTCTGCTTATCCTGTGTACAACAACACAATTGTTTTCCCAGCCAAATACATTTATTGCAAGGTTTGTGTTTTGCGCCTCAAGCATGTCTATCTGTTTTACCGGTGTTGGGAAATCGATTCCTTCGTAGTTTATACCATCGTAGCCTGCGAATACAGCCGCCTCTCATTCACGTCCCGCAACGAAGAGCGAAACGGGAAGAGAGACGTCTGCGATTCACCGCCAAAAATTCCATACTGATGACGTAAATCTGTCCAGAATCCGGACAGGAACGCTGATTGGACGAGCGGACATTTTTGCATAATTAGCTCTATAATTATTCAGTGTTGTGATGTGAGAAATTCAGAACCAATATGGCCGCTAATAGTGAGAATTCGTCTCGTCCTTCCTTGGAAAGTTTTCGCCTCTGCGTACAATCTATCTGTCCGAAGTTCAATGTTTCATCGTTAAAAGAAAGTCAGTTTCAGGCTCTTTATAGTTTTATCTGCGGTGAAGAGGTTTTTGTTAATCTGCCGACTGGATCAGGCAAGTCGCTAATATTTCAACTCGCGCCACTCGTACACACGTGGATGCATTATCGACGGGAGATTTACGTCATCAGTATGGAATTTTTGGCGGCGAATCGCAGACGTCTCTCTTCCCGTTTCGCTCTTCGGGACGTGAATGAGAGGCGGCTGTATTCGCAGGCTAATACCATCGTTAACCGGATATTTGCTTGTTCTTTCCGCGTGATTTCCATCTTTTGGAGGAAATAAAGCAGCTCTGAGTGCCCACTTCAAACATTCGTTGTCTCTGTTTTTCACGTTAATTATTGCCTTCTTTTTTGCCAGATTGGCTGGAAGAGGTAAATAGGTTCCACCGCGCATTTGCTGATATCGTGCAACGTTCACGTACGCTGCCATTATTCTATTTCACCCTTTGTTCTTTCAACAAATCTGTCGAATTCTATTTTTATCTGGTCCTCGTCATTTCTATTGAAAACGTGCGGTTCATTTTCTCAAAAATAATGTTCCATGTATTGTGTTTCACTGTCTCTCTCTATTGAAAACTTTACTTGCAACCCAAAACTTACTTTTACGTTTTTTAATTTTTTGATTTCGTTCTCAATCAAATCAGTAAATTTTGCTTTCGTTTCCCTTGTAAACACTAAAAGATCATTATTGTTAGGATTTTCTTCAGAAACAGCCATTCTCCAAATACGAAGCCATTCCTGGAAATTATTTTGGGATAATATAAACCTGTCATATAATACAACATAACTTTGGGGTTCTAACGGTTGAGGCAGGTTTCTGTTTTCCTCCTACGGTATTGGGCCGTAAAACATTTGCAGAACATCGGACGAATATCTTGCGGCTGCCATTTTGGTGTATATACTTGTGATGACACTTGTTCAATAGAAAATAATTCTGGGCCACTTTTGTATAATACTAGATAGGTGGACTAAACGATATTTTTTGATGAATATTTCTCGCTTTGTTTTTATACTGTTTAGGTTATTTTACTCACACGCACACATGTATAATGAGTATGTTCTGGGGCGCTTTATTTCCCGTATCGAGTGTCCCAAAGGGAGACAATATACGTGATAACATAAAGTGGCCCAGAACCCTCATTATACATGTGTGTCAAGTGAATATTTTAGTCTATAAACAAGTTCTTTTGAACGCATATGCAGTTTCTACTGACCGTAGACGTCTACGGCTGCACGTGAATAAAATTTCCTCAGTTTGATATTTTTTCAGTAATTAAAAATTTATTATCAATAATTTATAGTTGTGTATTTTCTTTATTTTTAACTTCTCGCTAGCTGACTGGGAAATGCTGTGGACTTTTTACTATGATTAAATCTATACTAGGGCCAGTTTATAATAACGCTGACCGGATCTAGAGGGCTAGTGAGGGCTCGTGTAATTTGAGCGACAGGCGGGTGTCGTGTTTGGAGTGGCAATTTACTCACTTACCAATGCTGACCTAGACTACAAGCAGTCTATCTTTCTGCTCAGGGATAGTCGAGAAAAGACGGACATGCCATTTTCTCGCTCCCTTACGCTTGTTCATTGCCCTTAAATATCCCTGAACTAAAAGAGAGACCGCTCATAGTCTAATGCTGATCCGACAGAGAATTAAGATAATTTTATTAATAACTACTGAAGATTTTGGTAGACACGTTAAAACTAAAGGTTTGAGTTTTGAACCCACGATTAGGCATATTTTATTACCATTTGTTGTAGAATTGAAAAGATTTGCAGTTAAACCAAAAGTCCTAAATTTGGGGCATGAAATTATATGGATGTTAACTCTATACATTGTAGCTTTTTAAGGCTTGGTTTACCTCATGGGTCCGAACTTCGGAGCCTTGAATAGAGAAAACTTAATTTCTCTTAATTGTAGATTTTGGAGGATTTGTTTACTTAGTGCTCCGAAATTCGGGCTCTTTGATCGGGGAGATTTTGTTCTTATTTATTTTAGATTTTAGCGGATTTGCTTAAACCAAGGCTCTGAAATTCGGAGCTTTGGATTAGGAAAAACTCCATTACTATTTTTTGCACATTTTGCCAGATTCTTTTTTTAAACTAAGGCTCCGAAATTCGGACCATTAGATTAGGAGGATTTAAGCCATGTTGTGATGTGGGAGAGTTTTAAGCCCAAGAGTCCGAATTTCGGAATAGAACCGGGTTTTCGTTTCACTCAAAGTTAATTTAAAATGTGTTGGGCAATAATACCCATTATGGAGGCTAAAATTTGGCTGTCCTCTAAAATCGAAAAACTTCTTGTGTACGAAAAGTGCAAGTCTCCCCTGTCCGCTGATTCTCATGTTTTAATTTGACCGAATTTTCTGTTAAAATGCTTATCCGCCAACAGTTAAAAATATGGAATATGTTTTTACATTTAAAATTCCGGCAAAAAAGGTAAATGAAGTTCTTTTCTCCGGCGACAAAATGACCTTACGATTTTGTTAGTTAAAACTAGTCAATTTTGCAAATCATTTCGAAAAATTTGCTCGTTTTATTAAGTTCTTACGTTTTGGAAACACTGACAATCACCGTTTCTATTTTTTTTTCGTTTTCGTCGTTGTTTTTGTGGTTACTTAATTACACCAGACTTCCGCTTTTGGCTCCGCCAACAAATAGTCAAAGTAACTTGCGGTCAAAATAATTCGGTTGCTGTCATGACGTCAGAGGTGCAAAGTAACGAAAATACTCGTCACTCCCTAGCCGCGTTACTATTGCACTCTTGGCACGACATATTTATTCGTCATAGACTAGAAGCCCATAGCACAATAGTAGCCATGCGTGTCCTACATAAAACACACGTGGAAACAAAGGAAAGATACCTTATTGGGCTCACAGTGACACTAATACTTATGTTACCCTGATTTGCGGGGGGGGGGGGGGGGGGGGAGGCGGACAAACTGTTGGATGACGGCCGGATTGAATGCCCCTGGGGCTTCTATTCCTTCTTTTTAAACTTACAGCCGCATTACAACTCGTAGACCGACTAACACTCTTTCGGGCAGTGTTGTGATAGCATTTGATGACAAATCCCTGTCGAAATTTAAATAAGAGTATTTACACGTCTTTTTTTTGTAATAATGCAGTTTCATATTGTAGCATGCTTAGCAGTAATGTCAGTCCAGTAATCTAATTGAAACTAATTACCTTAGATAAGTTAAACAACGGGTTAATGAACGACAGTTTTGGAATACACACATTTCGCTTTTTAATATTCAGCTTAAGTACGCAAAACCAGTAACAACACTAAAATGTGTGAAACAGACCTTCCCAAAAGCTGTTCATTGCAAAAGTATGTGAGTAACAGGTACACAAAAAAAGTGACAAATGCATCCACCTGTAGTTTTTGTTTTCCTAAAGTATGCATTATTATTTTTTGCTTATAACAAGAATAGAAAAGCGCTATCTGAATTAGAAATAGCTGTGCTCTGGACAACAAAATTACTTTCACTTACAGCCATGTCAGCCACCGCAGGTTGGCAAACAGGCCTTCTGGAATTACCCTTATAGAGTTTGATGACAAAATCCTGTGAAGAATATGAATGAAACTTCGATGGATTACCATAAAAATGAGAATATCTTTCAAAATACATAAACTCTGATTATATGCCCACAGGTTTTAGTTTGCAGGTTAAATTTACATGATGTTTACATGTTCAGGAAACCATACCACCTGTCCCTAATAACCTCATTTGAAACAAATAACCAATTCAAAATCAAAACGCTTTAATATTAGGGGAATGTCCGAGATCGTGTTCGCTTGTACGTTTGTTTGACCAATATTTCCGGGTAGCGTATCTAACCTACCCGATCTAAGGGTATCTGCATGACAAATTTTTTTTCTTTTACTTGTTCGTTTGTACTTTTTTGTAAACTGGGTCTGCCTCTGAGAATGACGTTGATTATACTTTTTATTGCATAAACCACTGATATTTGTGACTGTATTACTGAAGACGTTTCCAGTGCATATAAATGAAGAGATTGTAGCTAAAAAGGAACCGGACCAGATCAATTTTGTAATAAGGTCCTCAAGCTGGCTGTACCAGTTATTTATAGACAGTTAAAGGATTTGTTTCATTTCTTTCTGAAAAACTGAATGCTTCCCGATGACTGGAAGCTAAGCTGGTATTCAAGGCTGGTGAACGTAATGACCCAAATAATTATAGACCTATATCTGTCTTACAAACCATATCCAGTGTCTTTGAAAAGTTAGTTTTTTAGCAATGCTATGATTCTTTAATCTCTCCACTCGACAGTAACTGCCCTTCTGGACCTTACAAATTAATGGTGTTTTAATTTAGGTAAGAATCTGATTAGTGGAGTCACCTTCTTTGACCTTAACTGACAAAGCCTCTGACACGGTTGATCACCAACTTCTATTAACTAAATTAGATTATATTGGTATTCGTGGTCAACATACCTTAGAATGGTTCAAATCCTATTTATCAAGTAGATTTTGATTTGTATATGGCAACTGAGTACTCACGTATTATTTGACTTAGGAATCAATGCCGTTAACAAGAAATGGTGAATGGTGTGTTAAACTCTAAGTTGTACCCAAAAAGTACCTGTCATTATCGCACCACCAACTACTATTAAACCACGTCATAAAATCCCTTACAACTCCACGGCGCATCACATCTAGTCGTTTGGACTTCTTTCTTTTGGTCTTCATTCTTCCCAATTTCCTTTTCGAAAAATCCTCATAATCAATTATTTATTCAAAGCCTTATTTACGATCCCTTACTCACAAAAAAAGTTATACTAGGCAACATTTTGTGCAATTTGTTTGGAATCAAAGTTGCGACAAATTCTACGACCGCAATCATCATCGCTTCTGATGCTCTGCAGGTCTACATTTACCCTGAAGAACCATAACGTATAGGCCTAGATACGAATAATTGGTACAATTTTTTTAAAATCAAAGTTGTGACAAATTCCATGTGGGCAAACATATCACGGCCTCTCATGCAATGAAAGTCTACCGATTTACATAAAAACCATGACGTATACATACGTAATGGTATAAAATGCAATAAACGCTGAATTTTTTTTGCCAGATATTTACTGCTTTTGTGATTTTTTTTTCATCTCAATTTTCACTCTTGAGCAAGACTAAAGCAACAGAAACGAACGTTCTCGTTGTGTCCTCTTTGGACTCTTCTGATTAGCTGTAGTCTGGGTAGGTAAGGTTACTTTCACTTACAGTGTCTTTAGTTTTTTTAGGCTAGCGAACACGCCTTCTGGAAGCTCCGTTATACTGTTTGATGGCAAATCCCTGTGAAAAAGTTAAACCTACAATAAAACTTTGCAAGCGGGAGGCAGAAAATGGAAACTATAGATGATTGGCTCAAACGTTGGCCAACGTACAACACGATACACTACCGGTTAATAGTACCGTGTAACTGTAGTTCACGAGGCCGAAAGTCATTCAAAGAAATGCAGGGTATGGGGACAATTGAAATTGTAAAATATATATCTTAGCCTGTGTATCAGTTCAGGAAAGCAAGGAGCCCTGAAAAGAAAATCACACTGTTTCCTATACATACGGTCAATTTTTGTGGTACCTTTGGGACAAATAAACAATTTCTAGATATTATTTATTTATTGGATAGCCCATTTTGCTTCTGCGCCCCTCAAATGCACACGTTAAATCAATGTTTTTTTTTTGCGGGGTGAGGAGGAGGTCCCATTTGAATCCCCCATGCTATTAAAACTCTTTTAAAGGGAAAGTTTTGGGCTGCAAATGTTAAAATGAACATATAAACCCTTTGAACTAATTTTTAAATTTTGTTTTCCGAGAAAGTGGTACAAATTTGGTCATGAAAAATTTCAACCCTCCAGTTTTTGTATTGAGGTACCATACCTGGAGGGACAAAGAAAAAACATGCAGTGGTTCGCAAATGTGTTGTTGGCATGGTAAGTCCAGTTGAAGATGATACCTTTATTTTGTAATATATAGATTTAGCCAAGCCTAAAAGCGGAGCTCCACATCTCTCTTTCATACTTTTTGGCCCGTAAAATACAGTAAATTTTAGCTGTGCAGTTATTCCCCAAGAGGTGAAAAACAGCAAGGGAAAACATGAGTTGGGAAAACATGACCTGTGAGTTGGCTTATTTTTCTTCAAAGAGAAGACTTCAGCACGACTTTCACCGACAGAAGAGTACTTGTAAAACTACAATTGCTAAAAAAAACCCACTTAAGTTGCTCCCGGTAGCGCCTCGACAGACTTTCCATGCAAATACACACTTTTCACTGCTTCCAATGCATCCCTCTGGCTGTATAGTTCTGTTAACCATGAAACATTTCTCGAAATCTATCTCGCTAAAATAAATAATATTCTCCCGGCATCAAAGCGTTTACTGACAAAAATTCCCCTTAAAAATGTTTTCGGAAACTTTCAAGCACACGTATAATTATCTAGAGAAAATGGCACAAGTTTTTCAACTGCGAAGTATTAATTGGGCGCTTTCAAGAACACACCCTGAACTAATTTTAGGAAGCTTTTAGAGTCTCATTTTAGACAAAGTAGATTTAAACCGAGAAATGCTTTGCTTATAGTTACTTAAATAAAGATTTTATTTCGATCTGTAACCAAAGACGCAGTGAGATGGCTTAGTGGTTAAAAACAAAACTAACACGAAAACATGCCACACCGAACTCACTCACTGAAACGGCGATTCTAAGTTTAGTCGCTAGGAAGATTGGGACAGAAATGTCACTCACTTCAAATGAAGAAACAAAAATATAACAATATAAGGAAGATGAAATATTCCACAACTGAACAAAAAACAAGGCGCTTTACACTAAGACTGTAAACTTAAAAAATAAAGACAGAGCGACTCTTCAGATGTTGAATACTAAATTAAGAATTAGTCAAAACAACACAATATGCGTCGCCGAAAAAAAACAACTTACCTTGAAAAAAACACAACAACACAGACTCAGTCTGGAATAGTCACGATTTCCACTTTTCGAATAAAATATACTAGAATTGCTCTAGGAAAAATATTGAAAATAACACACTAGAGTTCAAAAGGAAATTGAGCTTAATTAAGTTAACTGAAGCCTAAATATCAGATTGCTCACTAATGAAAATTCCTTTAATGAATAAACACAGAAAAGGGGACAAGAAACCTTCAAAAACATGAAATGTTATTCACACACGAAGCACTTGTTTGCCTAGGAAAGCAAACTGCATTTAATTTCTCCTCGAGTGAAGTTACTCGCAAGCCGGCAAACGGGGACTACAAGGTAATTTCACAGCTATTTTAAACAAGTTTTTAAAACATTTCAAGAAAATTACCGTAATTTATTAAACATGTTAAGTCACTCAATTAAACAATTTTTACAATGTAAATCCACAATCAAATCTGCAATTTACTTCACCGCTGAACTGAAAGAAGGACTTGAAAATCTAAACGAAAGTCGCCGGGTTCTTTCCAGATCTCCTTAGCTTTGAAAAAAAAAACAAAAAAAAAGCAAAAAAAACAAGTATGTCCTCGAACAAGGATTTCTTGCCTTCAAGCTCTCCAATATCTTCTATATGCGCCATCGAGATTGAAGCAATCCTTTTCCTTTGCATGATGATGTTACAAGTCTTCATTCCAAGAATGAAACTCGAGAGTACGAGGAACCAGCTGCCATATTGTTTACTTCAGCTACAAGAAAAAATGGCATTCCGCCTCCCACGGTCGTGTTGTCTTGGGACTCCCCTCACCCTCCCCCAGAGTCTGTACGGGCGTACGCTGACGTCAGAACCAAAAGTTTTCGGATCAACGGGTTACCAAATTTGCCTACCCATGGTGCTCCGCGAGCTCCGCTATAATAACTTTACTGTCAACAAATAAAAATAAGTATGGTTCTCGGGTGCATGGACCTCAACCCAAACGAAATTCTAATAGGTGGCAGTAATAATATACTCCTAGTTTCTAACATTTGCTGTACGAATATTTTCAGCTTTATGAACATGGAAAACACAGTCGTCCTAACATGTTGCCGGTTACTATTTTCACAGTTTCCTGGCTAAAGGATATTTAATCCATGGTTCTCTTTCTGCAAGCAACTTATCCAGTGAAATTATGAAAGAGATCTGTGTAATGTAATTCCACGAATTTCGAAGGATTTCATCCCTTGTCACATTACTAGAGTTCTGAAGACTTTTTCACGGATATACGGATCCAGATCTCCCATTCAAATTGCTAGCAATGGGATCCAAATCGCAAGGGTGACGTGTTTAACGAAAATCAAACGTCATTGTCACGTTCATTTCGAAATTGAGCTAAGGGGTCCTTGTGCACCTCACTGGAATATGCAATGTTCTAGTAAAAAGGTTGAAATTGTAGTCTTCACCAAAATGCAAGTGGTATCCCTGTGCTCTATCAGAGCCATGAATATTTTTTCGAGACGTAGAGCGTACATTGGGCATGAGTTATGAAGATCATTATCTATTTATGAAGTATTAAACGTGTCTGTGTTTGGCAGGTATGTTTACCCCATCTTTAAATCTAAATATGCATGTATGCATTCATTTTCACTTACAGTCTCTTTAGGGACCACATTGTAGTAAAAACGCCTTCTGGAAGTGCTTCAATGGCGTTTGATGACAAATACCTGTGAAAAAGTGAGACATAAAATTAAATTAAATTAAATTGAATTTAAGAAAAGTTCATGAACGCCAGTTAATTTTATGGTTTCAGTGGTGCTCGCGCCGATTTAAAAGTTTTGCAACTTTCTATCCTTTCGTCCGTCCGTCCATCCATCCATTCACCAGGCAAGCATGCAAACAAGCAAGAAGTCAGTCAGTCAGTCAATCAGTCAGTAAGTCGATCAGTCAGTAATCGGTCAGTCAGTCAGTCAGCCAGTCAGTCAGTCAGTCAGTCAGTCAGTCAGTCAGTCAGTCAGTCAATCAGTTAGTCAATCAGTCAGTTAGTCAGCCAGTCAGTCAGTCAATCAATCAATAAAACGATCAATCAATCAGTCAGTCAAACAACTAAACAACCCACTAACCACCCCTTGGACCGACTAGCCTGTGAACAGGCTCCCTGGTCGAGGAAAGAACGAAAAAGTCAAAGGGCGAGAACGAGCAAAGAGGGTGGGGAAGAGGGGGAACGAGCGGAAAGGGTGAGCCATTGAACGCTCGGCTCGCTCCGCTCACTGATTTATTTTCGCGCTTTTTTCCTACTGCGGATACTCTTCACAGGCTACGGACCGGCCAAGCAACCAGTCAACCAATTGCAACCGACCGACCGACCGACCAATCAACCAACCATCCAAACAACCTAGTTAATATTGACAGATCAGAGTTATTGTGGACTAACCTTAAAAAATTCAATGGTATAAACATGTAAATGGGGAAGAAGACATTGAGAAGAGCAAAAAGAGGTTTCGTTTGGTAAATATCGCTTACAATTCCTCCAGCCTCGTCAGTGTAGCAAATACGCCTTCGGGTAGACGTTTTATGGCGTTTGAAGACAAATCCCTATAGAACGCAAAAACTGCAATTATCTCATAAGAATACGTTTAACGGTTTCTTACTTAGAAGCACTGATTTCTATTAAAATTCAGAGTGATATGACATGACAGTTCGTCAGCTATCTTACTGAAAGCATTAGAAGCAGTGCTTGCTCTCCGTAACTACGCAAAAAAAAAAATTAATAAATAAATAAAATTGCAAGGCCCTGTAACAAATTTCTTCCCAAACAATTCATAACAATATTTGTTTCAGTTTGTTTCGGTAATCTTTGCAATACGAAGGCTTTACTATTCCATGCACTATTAGTATTCAAAAATGTACCAAAGAAATGCGCTTTTGCACAATTATAAGACGGACGAGCGGAGAGGGAGGAGGGGTCTTAATAAGTGAGCGTTATTTGGTAACGCTGACCCTGTCAAGGTCAAAAGCTCTTCTTTGGTGGGTACATATATAGGGTGTAGCTAAAGCACTTCCAAAATTTACCGTTTAATTTACCCCAAGATTTTATTTCATCAATTTGTAGAGGAAGTTTGCTTGTTACAGAATGCACAGACTTCTAAATTTTGAGAAAGAAGCCGTACCGCCAAGGCCAACCTTTCGGGTGTTAGTCCTCAACGTAACCTTTTTGGTTTTCAGTTCGTTTTTTTTTTAAACTTTGTTGACCGTTTGATAGTCTTTGAACGGTCAACCACAAGGTAGATACGTGATCAGGTCACAATTCAGAGACAGCCTTCAGTACAGACCTCTGAACTTCACCCAGCTCTCCAAGATATAAATGACTGTGTATGACCTAAAGTAGCGTACTGTGAAATATTTGTTGGAAGAAAACTGTGGGCTTTATATACATTTCAATTTTAAAGTTCTTCAAGTATTTATCCTCATGTAACTGTCAAAGTCTTGTCTGCCATATCGAAAAACCAGCGAAATATATTTGTATAAGTTTTTTTTTTTCTGTCTAAAATCGAATTTATTTTGTAAAATCAAAGTATATACTTCGGATATGTTGTATTGAACTTCATAAATGTTAAGAAAATAGTCCTTTTGAAGCTTACACTGCCAAGACAAACCACGCCCAAACTTTCCGTTATTGTTTATGAGAAATGAACGAACACAACTACACACTAAGAAACACTTGACTCGTCACTTACAGCCTTTTCAGCTTTATCAGTGTACGAAAAACAGCCTCGGGTAAAATTTCAATAGAGTTCGAGGACAAATCCCTGTCGAACGTTATTTAAATACAGTTTCAAAAAACCGTCACGAGTATAGCGGAAGAGAATGTTTTTGAATGTTTTTTCGGTCCGTTATCAACTGCATTTGTGATGCAGTTAAGTTTACTGCCTACTTGTAAGCACTAATCTAAAATAGTTAAATTGAATTTAAATCGCGTTCATTCAATTCCTTTGAGCACTTATTTCCCCTAAGATGATTTCTATTATTTTCATCCGAAACTCCGTGCTCTCTCCTTAGGCATAGGAAATATTTAAAATAAACAATATTTTTTTCTTTTATTACATTTTGAGGTTTGAAACACGACAAGGGCTAATTTAAGTTAAGATAACTTTGAATTGGACGTCTTTTGTAGTCCTCCGGTTTACTTGGGCGAAGTTAACACGTAAACGTGTGTGGTTTAGAACGTTCTCATATTGACCAACCAGTGCCAAAAAGGCCAAAAAACTGGGGAGTCACCGTGCTCGTGTAAGAGATTAAGCTCATTGAAGACCGTAGTGCTTCAAAAAGTTTGGCATCAAATCATTGCAATCAGCCAAAAAACCCTCAATGATTAAATAATTAAATTTTCTCACTTTTCAGATTGTTTTGCTTTTTAGTAAAAACGGAGAGAATCAGGAAAAGAAGTAACCTGTCGAAGGAAAACCTGATATTATGTTATTCCGGCGTTTTCCGGGTGCACGCATAATCGGAAGTGAAAAAGGAAAAAAATCAAAAAAAGCAAATTTGAGACTGTGAAGAAAACTTGCGGCAAGAGCCAGAATTCGAGTTGTCAGGATAAATTTTGATCAAGAGAAACGAAATTTAGTTCGAGTTAGCGGGGAATTCGAGTAATCCCAGTTCGAGTTAACCGAGTAAAAATGACAGAAAACGTGGGGGTGACATCCAAGGGAAATGGGACTTAGTTCGAGTTAGCGGGGGAGTTCGAGTTATCCGAGTTCGAGTTACCGGGGTTCTACTGTAGTTCATTTGCACGTTACAGTGACGTCTGGTACGAGCATCTCAACAAGACGAGATCCGGCAATAAAAAGTACTGGCTGAGTTTTATTTTGCGTTTTGTGGTTCCCCGCATTCAAAGTTTTGTATGTCGTTTGTTTCAAGGAATATTTCACCGCGGTGGAATCCTTATATTACAAAGACGAGAAACGAGCTCCACTAATTTCGCCAATTCCCTCACACACCCTTAAGTTTGCTTGGTATTACCATTTTTCGTTTCCAAACCTATTGCTCGCTTTTTTTCTTTTTTCTTTTCAATTTGACAAAATTGTTACGAATTTTGAATCAACTTGTTTCCGTCTGCAAGGGAATTCCCGATCTGGATTTACACATTATGTCACGAGATATGCTGACACGTGTTTGAGGGTGGAGGGACAATGTCGCTTTCCTCAGACTCTGTCGATCTGTTCGTCTATATCAAGTATTATATATTTTGATTTGACTGCTCTGCTTGCTGTTGGATTCACGGTTTAGGCGCAACAGTAAATATTTCGTCTTCTATGTGAAACATTTCATCGACGTTCCACGATTGAGTTGAATTTGCTTTGTTGAGCAAAATAAGCGAAAAGACAGATAAGCTGAGTCATCAGAGTTTAAACATTACGTCATCCATTAACGCTATAGTCAAATATTGTGTCACGCAGTCACACTTTTAGCCACGCCGGTTTGTATGTTGAGCGAATTCGTATGTCAAGGCGCGCTAGCATTTGCTAACATTGGGGGTGGGTGGGTCACAACGGCCGGTTAAAATGCCCATTAGGCTTTCTTCTCCTAGCTGAAAAGTAACTGCAGGCAAAGCTGGTGCTCCACTTTGGCAGCAAAACACATTATTTTTTTATATAAATGTGATGGTGAATTTCAAGCCTGGTGAATATATATAAATAACAAAAAAAAGTAATGGGAAAGATGTTTTATTCAGTTAATGACACAGGCGGCTCGGAAAAAAATCTGAGTTCTCCCAGCAGGGGTCAAACCTTTGTCCTTCCGGTTACTAGTCCAGATGCTCTACCACTGAGCTACAAGAGACTCGTGGGAGCTAAGACCATTAGAGTAGGTTCATGAGACAAACGTCCTGCATACTGCTAGGACTGAAATGTCGATAGGTGGCATATTCGCAATGATGTAAATGTGATGGTGAATAAAACATCTTTGTCATATATCCACCAGGCTTAAAATTCACGATCACATTTATATCATTGCGATTATGCGACCTATCGACATTTCAGTCCTAGCAGTATGCAGGACGTTTGTCTCATGAACCTACTCTAATTGCCTTAGCTCCCATGGGTCTCTTGTAGCTCAGTGGTAGAGCATCCGGACTAGTAACCGGAAGGTCATAGGTTCGACTCCTGTTGGGAGAACTCGGATTTTTTTTCGAGCCGCCTGTGCCTTTAACTGTCCCATGAATTTTTTTGTTATTTTTGTTTTTGTTTGCGGACATTTGTATGCCCAAAGGTTTTGAACGCAAACCGTAATAAGAGACAATAAACCTGTAAATATTTTACAATACTAAGGACAATTGTTGGTTACTTTGTGTATTTTAACCAGGCTAAAGTTTACCACATGGAGTTAATAGTTGCTGAAAATAGAAATTGTCAGATGCTTAAAAATACGAAAAAGCTAAAACAGTTAAAATTCTGTGTACACGATTTGATTCCATGGTTATGTTTCATTTTTTCATTGGATATAATTGTCCTATTGCATGACTGTTTCATTAATTTAACTGTGTATATAGTAGTGTGAATTTACTAGTTCATTTACTTTTAATGTTGTTTAACTTGGAGTTTTGGAAGTGTTTTTTGACGAGTCCAATTGAAGGAAATGATAATCGCAATCAAACAGGCTCCTATTTAACTAAGATATCACTTCTGACGTCAGCGTCATATTGCTTTCAGTGTATGAGGGGTCGCTAGTAGTATGGTCCGTCGGTATGGCGCTTTGTATCGAAAAGACCCACCCCCCTCACTTTTTGAACCAATGAGAGACTAGGGCCAGTCCTTTTTTATCATGTGATCACGGTCAAGAGAATGAACCAATGAGAGAAGGGGTCAAAGGTCATTTAGGATAAATGGGGTGTGATGACGTAATGAGGTCACGTGGTTTGTGATGGGAGACCGCTGAGTATGGGATAAGAGTTCAAAAACAAGACAGAGAGATTCTTTTTGAACAAGTTTAATAACAAGATCAACAACTCTGTTCTTGTTCAAGTGTTTCTGTGTGACGGAAGTCATCTAGGCGCAATCCAAAGGCTTGTCGAGTTACCTCAATCACATGGTGAGAACAAGATATGACGTGGTAGTAAACCCTCATAAGATCAAACGGATGAGAACTTTTCAAACCATCGAAGGAGTCAAGTTCCCCATCAAACGAGACCAGTCCAAGAGATGGTGTGTACTGGAAGACGGAAGTCACCGAGGTGGTAGCTCTGTGTCGGGAGAACATGGTTGTGGGTCCAGCCATTATAGTGGTAGCAATGACGGAGCGGTGTACCGTCAATACCGATCATCAATTGGAGGTGGTGAGTGCAGAAATGGAATAACAAGACATGTCCTTTGTGTCAATGCAGCACGTCGTAACATATTGGGAGAAGAACAAAAGTCAGTTCCTCCACCCAACTCTACCATCCGGTTCTATGTGTTATGGAAGGCGATGAAAACTGGTATGTTCATGTTGATACGCCGAAACTAAAAGGAATTGGCATACGAGAGCAATTATCAGGGCGATGGTGCTGCCTTGGGGTATCGCACCAACGTTATCAAACAAAACAAAGCACTTTAAGGATTCACCACCAGGCCGCCAACAGAAGCGTTGGTTAGCCAGATTCAGGGAGGTGAAGAATGTGCTCGTACCTGGCGAACAACGTCGATTCCGAGTGGATGGGTACGACGCAAACACGCGGACAGTGTATGAATGGCTTGCTTCATAGAGATAAGGATGAACTATTTGAATTGGCTGGTGAAGGCTTCTTCTTCTTTTTTGTCGTGGTCCAGAATGGTTTTGACATGTTCGGTAATGTCGTCCAAGTTATGTCCTAGAACACTTTCACGCAATTTGTTAACTTTGTGTCGTCGTTCAAGTCTCCTTTGTAAAATTTCTTCAAAATACTGGTCTCGTTCAGAAGTCTTGTAGGTGCGTCCTGCTAGTTCCAAAGGAAAGACAATGGTATTGTTTCTGTCGATGACAGCTAGATTGTCCAAATCTTTTTGGATTTGTTTTTGGAGTTCGTTGCGTTCGGTACTTTTCATGATGGCGGTGGCTTCATTTTGAATCAATTCTTTGTAGTGCTCGGTCACGTCCTCGAGATCATAACCAGCTTGTAGACCTCGTCGAACCAGTTCTAATATGTAGTCATGAGTGTTGTTGAAGGTTTTGGGATCCAAATTCTTGGCATAGTCCATGTTGCGCCTCCCACACGACCCGCCGCCGCCGCTGCCGCCCGCCGCCGCCCGCGCTCACCGCCGCTGCATCACGAGGTGGTGACGTCATCAGAATGGAATGTGATTTTTCTCGATTCTGATTGGTTACACGCTATATCGACGCCCCTTACTACTATGTTCAATGGGGTAAAATGAGGGATTGCCTTATGTAATTCCGGACTGACTACTCAGACATCGATAGGCAGTGAGGGAGGAACATAGTCGGCCCCTAGACCATGAATGACTATGCCCTTGTCCATCAGATGGACTACCTCGATGTCAACGAGCCGTTACAGTCAGCACATCGTTGGACTGTGGAAAAAAGAAATACAGAGAGTGAGTAAAAATAAATCAAATAGTCTTTCGGGTAGAAAATGATTTTTTCACAACAACGCGGGGAATGGGAAAACATTGGCGGCCAGAGCGAAGACACCATGGTAGAGGTCAAAGGTCAAGTTGGGTTAGGGTTAAGGGTTTGAGGATGCAACCGGCGCGTTAAGCTTTCGCTGTTTTCAAAAAAAAAGCCGCTCGCTTTCTTCCCGGAGAAAATGCGAGTTGTCATCTCGCTTGTCTCACCGCGTTACAGTCAGCACATCCTTGGATTGTGGAACAAGAAATACAGAGAGAGTAAAAAATAAAGGAATAAAATATTCTTTCGGGTAGAAAAGGATTTTTTTCACAACAACGCGGGGAATGGAAAAACATTGCGAGCTAAACAGAACCGCGATGGTTCGCTTAAAAAATATTTTTAGCCGGCAGCAAAAAAAAACAACACTTACCTCGTGTTAAGCTTTCGCTGTTTTCAAAAAGCCGCTCGCTTTCTTCTCGGAGAAAATGCGAGTTGTCATCTCGTTTGTCTCACCGCTTTACAGGCAGCACATCGTTGGACTGTAGAAAAAAGAAATACAGAAAGTGAGTAAACATAAATCAAATAGTCTTTCGGGTAGAAAATGATTTTTTCACAACAACGCGGGGAATGGGAAAACATTGCGAGCTAAACAGAACCGCGATGGTTCGCTTAAAAAATATTTTTAGCCGGCAGCAAAAAAAACAACACTTACCTCGTGTTAAGCTTTCGCTGTTTTCAAAAAGCCGCTCGCTTTCTTCTCGGAGAAAATGCGAGTTGTCATCTCGTTTGTCTCACCGCGTTACAGTCAGCACATCGTTGGACTGTGGAAAAAAGAAATACAGAAAGTGAGTAAGCATAAATCAAATAGTCTTTCAGGTAGAAAATGATTTTAGCCGGCAGCGAAACACAACACTTACCTCGTGTTAAGCTTTCGCTGTTTTCAAAACATCCATTCGGCGGCTTTTACAGATAAAAATCTCCCACTTTTTTCGCTGACATCTTAGCTGTCATCGTTTTGTTTGTAAAGCCGAGGGTTGCTGGGGTAAAGCGATGAATAAATCTGTGAAATAACTGTCGTAAATCTCCCTAACCTTCCTCCATCTTGAAAAAAGTGAGAATTTGGGCGTAAGTTTGCTGCTTATATAGCAAACAGTATGACCTTATTTGGTTAGGATTGGTTGTGATTGGTCAGTCCCATTCAGGCCATGGTCAAGGTCCAAGGCCATGGTCAAATTGCAATCAGAAGCAGAGCGCATGTCTACGCGGGCGGCAGCGGCGGCGGGCAGCGGCGGCGAGCGCGGGCGGCGGCGGCGGGCGCGCGCGGGGAATCGGCGGCGGCGGCGCGCGCTTGGCGCGCGCTGTGGGGGAAACCAAGATTTTTTTTAGTGTGAGTTCGAATCCCGGTCGGGGTGGAAAAAAATTTTTTTTTGAAAAAAGCATGGAAATTTTTTTTTCGGGTCGAGGCGAGTAGGAGACAATGGAATGAAGAGTGTTTCTTGGGGATTTGGCTGGGAGGTTTTTTTGGGTTAGAAGCGATCGATCGATCGATCGAGTTCGGCTCGGTTTGAAAACAAAAATCCTTTTTTTACAATAAACAGATAGTTTATTGGTTTTACTTGGATAACATAGGTTTTTTATTCATGTCAAGGGAAAAAGGATCGTGGGCTCAGATCAGAAAAAGAGAGGTACAATTACATAGGGAATACATAGGGAATACATAGGTAGTACATAGGGAATACATAAGGAAAAAGGGATCGCGGGCTCAGATCAGAAAAGAGAGGACATTTCGTGACGCTTACATGACGTAGGTAAATAGCCCTCTGGCTAGGGTGGGAAGCCGCTGACCAGTGATGAAAAAAGGATCGCGGGCTCAGATCAGAAAAGAGAGGTACAATTACATAGGGAATACATAGAGAATACATAGGGAATACATAGGTAGTACCTAGGGACTACATAAGGAAAAAGGGATCGCGGGCTCAGATCAGAAAAGAGAGGACATTTCGTGACGCTTACATGACGTAGGTAAATAGCCCTCTGGCTAGGGTGGGAAACCGCTGACCAGTGATGTAAAAAGGATCGTGGGCTCAGATCAGAAAAGAGAGGACAATTACGGGGTGTGATAAATTTGTTTCGGTCAATGACGGCCAGATTATGCAAATCTTTTTGGATTTGTTCCTTGAGTT
Organism: Siderastrea siderea; assembly: GCA_964030785.1. Classification (NCBI taxonomy): domain Eukaryota; kingdom Metazoa; phylum Cnidaria; class Anthozoa; order Scleractinia; family Rhizangiidae; genus Siderastrea; species Siderastrea siderea. The sequence goes on along the minus strand of OZ034977.1, from coordinate 26,349,106 downwards.
CTTTGTGTTGTGTGTTTTTCATGATGGCGGCTGCTTCTTCTTGGATTTTTTCTTTGTAATGTTCGGCAATGTCTTCCAGATCATAACCTGCTTGCAGACCTTGTCACAGCAGTTCTAGTGCTGATAAAGATGGTTTCAAGCTTGAGACTGGATCCATTGGTAAAACAAATAGGTTTCTTGTTTGGGACAATGGTGGGTGGGTTTCGCGTGACGACCGCAGGTTAATCCTACATCAAACCCCATGGCGATGAGTTTCTCGACTTTAGGACATCCAAAGTCTTCCAAGTTAACGCAAGGAATCTGTAGCTCGTTTAGTAGATTCTTTTCCAAATATCCTCCCTTGTAAGCTACCATGTATTGGTGTTGCGTCCTGGAACGATGATAGGCTGACTCGATCATGGTTTTGACCAGATGTTGAGGTAAGGCTTTTTCTTGCTTGCTCGATTCAAAGCGTAAGCCGTGAATATGATGGTAGACATAGTTGACCGTTTTACGATCTCGCTTTTCCAACGAGAGGTAAGGCAACTTGTTTTCCAAGAACCAGCTGAAACTCCCGTGCTGTAAACTGTAAACACCCATTTCCCTTACAATAAACGGTTGATGGTTTACTTTATAGCCATCCAAATCCACAATCATACAGATTTGTTCCATGTTGTCTTCTGTCTAAAAACGGAATTGATTTGGTTTAACTGTCACACGTTAAATAGGTACAGACTTGCCCCATGACGTCATAACCGGCTTTGTCGGTAGATTGCTTGTCGGAACATGTCGAAACATACCCGTTGACATCACAATCCACACCCACCTTGTTTTGTATATAGAAATTTTATTGCGCGCTTTTTCTAAAGGGAAAGATCAAAGATGCCCGGTTGTTTTCTCTATATCTCGTCAAGTTTTAAGGATTGGTTTCTTTACAAGACACACTTGTACCTGTGTAAGCAGTTGTATGAACCTACTGACTTACCGGAACCGACAGACGATCCTTTACAGGCGATTGAACTCTGTCAAGGGAATATCGGGCGTTGGATCGTGTTTATGGTCTGGTTGGAAACCTGTCCGAGCGCGTTTCCTTGTTTTTAAGGAGCCTTGGGAGGTCAAGGTCCTTTCATAGGTATAAAAAGGCAACCATGGGCTATTTTGTTGTCACCATGAGTTTCTACATCACCCTCCTCAGTGATCAAGCGCAAGGCACGGGGCAAAAATTTACTGCCAGACTTCCTCATTCACACTATCTGGTAGAAGATGATTGGGAAGCGGCCCTGGTTCATATCTCACACCCTGGTTTTAATCAACAATTGGAAGATCAAACCAAGCAGAATTGGACGCAAGAAGATAGTCAAAAACACTGGATGAAAACAGATATCAGATACGTGCCAAAACGTGCTGAGGGAACGGCTCCCATTCAAGTCACCAAACAAATCCATTTACCCCCAGGGTATTACCACAATTTGAAAGAAGCATGGATCGCCATCGCGTACGAAATGGAAAAACAACACATGGAAGTCATGATGGATATAGCCAAAATGGACGTGGACGATCAAGCTAAACGACAACAACTAGCCGCTCTCAACCTGGCTCAACCCTACGTGAAAATCACCAATACAGGCACCGCCTCCGAATTAGATTCGTTGTATGTACTCATTCCAGCCAACATGCAATTTGAAATGGAATGGAAATTCGCTCAACTGATGGGACTTGTGAAAGATGGAACGCCAAGTGAACGCATCGTCCAAGAAAAAAATTATCTGGTGAAACATATCGTCGATTACGACGATCGACACAAATGGACACCAACCGTCGGTCCTGTCAACAAATATCCACCGCATGGCATCGTCTCCGTCAGCTTTACTCACCCCGATTTCGATTATTACGTCTTCTTGGGTCCGAATCTCAGTCGGCAGCCATTTCCCACCACGCAAACTGTCAAACCACAACAAGGACAACAACAACTCATGATCTATACGGATCTCGTCGCACAGAGCATTGTCGGAAATCAACAAAAAGGTTTTTTACGTACCTTGGATGCCGGCAATACCGATCATCAATTTCATACCACTCAACGGATGTTTTTTCCTCTTGGTAAAACCATCTTTGACAGCATTGCCATGGACATTCAAACAGCCAATGGACAGCCGGCTCCTTTCAAACAAGGCAGCACCATCATCACCCTTGAACTCTCCAGAAAAAGTCAACGGACATAAAAACAGAGGGTGCGCCTGGCTGGAGCATCTTATCATGACCACGAGAAAATTATTGGAAGAGTTTGAAACATTCGAAGACGATTTAAAGGTGGAGCAAATTTTGAAGAAGGTGAAGGCAGAACGTGTCCAAGACAAGAGTCTTGCTGAACAATTAGAGAAGAGAGAGCAGAGGGGAGGTGTGTGACTTTTTAAAGCACATGTCCCCTGACGAATGGGAACAATTGAGATGTGGACGATCCGTTTGATTTGGATGATTTTGTTTCTTGAACAAAAAAAAAAAGACAGGTGCAAACATTTTCATTTTGTTTTATTTTCTCCCAAAAGAACACAACATGGGCTGTAACACGAGGTGATTAAAACAATTACAATTTTAAACGTTTCTTGGCTTGCATGATTTTTTTGACCACGCGTTCCGTCTTGGTTTTCTTGCCGGGTAACCGATCAATGGCTTGGATCATCTTGGTATCAGCTTTCCATTTATCTTGCAAATTCTTGGCACGGCTGTAATCAATGTCATGTTGTTTGGCGATCTGGTCCAAGCGATTGATCCCGGGATCCCCACGTTTCAGACGTTTGGCTAAATGTGTCCCGGGTCCCATGTACTGATAGCCAGGCCAATGAAATTCTTTGCCGGTTTTAGCGATCCATTTTTGTACATCCACTGCCCCACCGGATTGGCGGCGTTTCCGTTTGACACTCCTTCTCCTCTTGGTGGGCATGTTTAGTCACTGTCGTCGTAATCCAACCGACGTCGTAACTTTTTGCCACGAGCCCAATCTTCCCAACCGGGTAAAGGTTTCAATCGTTCTACTTCTCGGGCAGGTGCTTTGCCTTTGCCTTTGCGACTCTCGGCTATTTGTTTTTCCAAGGTCTTGCGCTGTTCTCGAATGGCTTCTAAACGACGACTGAGATCGTCTCCTCGACTAGTGGAAGGCCTCTCTTTCTTGAGAATGGGAATTTTACTGGTGGTGGCCGCTCCTTTGCCTTTCTTGGTTGTAGGGGTAATGGGGCGTTTGGGAGTCGACGGGCTGCCTTTTATCATGCGCTTCAACCATTGTTCCACGGGTCCCGTCACCAAATCCCCGGCTTCTTCCTCACCTTCTTCGCCTGGCGGGCCACCGGGTGCCCCCACACCCACGCCTCCAGGAAATTGACGAATGCGTTTGGTTAACTTGGTTAATTCTTGACTCAACGGTTTAGTTTGGGCATTGACGAGGGCGGGTGGGAGTTGAGGGTCGGCTAACAACACATGTTTTTTGGCGGCGAGCGTCGCGGCTTTGTTCAACAAAGCATTTTCGGTAATTTCTCCTTTGTAATATTGAATGAGTTGTTCAAAGTCCTTTTGGGGAATCATGTAGACCTCGTCCATGGTTGACTACAGTCGTGACAAAGTTCCCCGTCTTCCACAACACGACAGCTCTCACAAAGACGGGCCTTTAAGATGTGTTGGTACTCTCGATACAACAGGTGATATTTATGCTTCCAATAAGAACACTCGTCTTTCCACTTGTCGGTGGCCCGATTGGCCTCTTGTAATAGAGTGATCCACGTGGCCAGGGTTAACGGGTCGGTCGAGCACATTGACATAACACCTCGTGAAGTCCTTGAAACAATCCGCGTCCTTTTTGTTGGACTAACCACTGACGACGTTTTTTGACCGAATGTTGACGACGTCCCAAATCACGTAGCACCTTTTTATAGGGTTGAAGTTTAGCTAGGATGGGTGGGGTGACGGGAATCTTGTTTTTTAAGAAGTTCAAGACCAATTCACTCACAGCATTGATTTGATCGGCATTGGCATGTTGTAACAACTCTTGACGTTTCAAACCATTGGCTTCTTGTAACACCGACCGTAAAAACGGTAATTGACGTCGGAGTCGTTGCATCTTTTATCGGTGACGGCGACGATACCGTTGGTTGGCTTTTTGAATCGTGCGTTTTATACGTTTATCCGTTTCCAAGGCCACGGCTTTCCCTAATCCTGCCATGGCGGGGACCAATAGATTTAAAAAACCGCCTCGTTGACGACGTCGTCGTCTTCTCCTCCTCACCATGGACGGTTCATCAACACACGTTGCAGGGCTTTGTCTCGTTTGATGAGATCTCGCGTCTCTTTATAGCCTTGACGGGTGTTGCGTTTGAAATCTTGCCACCACCCACTTCCTTTTTGAGGTCGTTGTCTGTAATACTGTACATTATCGGTAATGCCTTTCAAGGCTTGACCGCCTAATTTGCCTAAAGCGAGGCCAAACCCAGGCGCTGGACCCGATAGAACCATACCCAGGCCATGGGCTATTTTATCCACCAAACGGGGTTTGCGACGCATTAATGCCCCTCCTCGTTGACGTCGTTTTCTTTGGGTGGTTCTTTTTCGTCGGACGGCCATGGTTCTAGGAGTGTGGGACTGGAGGGGGGCGGCTTTTTATCCTTTTCCGTCCAATAGCTTTTCGACATGAAGGGACGAGCACATCCATCCACGTAACATGGCGCTTCCACGGGTTGGTACACAAAACGACGATGGTAATCTTGCACACATCGTTTGGGTAACGGAGGGGTGAAATCCACAATGGTATCATCTAAGGTTTGCATCTTGATTAAAAATCGTTCCAGATCCTCCAAGGGAACACCCCGCACATGGGTTTTCAATTCGGTCAAGGCTTTGGCATACGTGGTAAACGCAAACCTACTCATTGTCACTTTAAATCGGTATTGTTTAAAATCATTCCCTCCTTTGACCACGGTCCCCACGGCCGCCAAACAGGCTACCAACGTACTGTTTTCCAAAAGCGGTCCAGCAATCATGCCTGCAGCCATCAGGAGTAAGGCCATGCCATTGAACAAGGCATTGATACACTTGTAATGATTCAACATTTTTCGATAACACCACCATTGTTGATGATAAAATGCATACAAGGAATCCATGCGTTGTAATAATTCCGGGGGGAATTGAAGGCCATGCTGTTTCGATCCATTCAATAACGACACAACGGTTTTCATCCTCACGGCGAAACACGGGACGAAGACGTTTGTACGCTGGGTGCTCCTCCCTGTTTATAACTGGTCACAATGCTATTGGTCATGGTGACATTTCACGTCCTTGGGCTAATTGTTCTTGATCTTGTAACAGCATCCGTAAACGTCGTTGTAAATCTGCTTGACGCAAGGTGCGAGGCTGTCTGCCAGGACTCCAAGATCCTCGAGGGGTGGCTGGATTGGAGGCAGGACGTCGAGAAGGCCTTGGTCTCCCGACAAATACCAATCTTGGAAGGCGCTTATGGACATTTGATTGCTGGTGGACGCCCCAACCCCCGCAGGGGCCACGGTATCGTACGATTGCGGAGGTTGACCGTCATCATCGGCCATGGTCGCTCTCTTTTTCCTGTTCAAATGGTGCCTTTATAGTCGTTTTTGATAGGTGCGAGTCCATCCTTCGTCTTTTAACAGGTGACTCAACACACGTTGTTGATCGGAGGAGGCGGGGTGTAAATCCAAGACCAAATACCCATACGGTCGTGTGGTGGCCTGATGAAATGTCTCCAACGTGTCTTTCCAAGTGGTAGGAAACGATTGAAGCATGACATTGCGTACCCCTAATTGATCTCGGGGGTTCTTGAACGCTACAATGTAATGGGCATTGCGGGAAATACTTTTCGCATAGCGACCCACGGGAAACATGTCTTGGCACAAGTACAACACGGTCACCCCTTGATGATGCGAATGTTTGGTGAATAAATCCAACACGCGTTTATCGTGACTCCCTTCATCCATTAAATCATCCAAGACCAGGACCCCATGTCCTTCAGGAAACCATTGGACCAACGCCTCATGATCGGGAATGCCTTCGTGAAACACGATCCCTTGATTTTGCATGCTTCGAAATCGATCTTGCCAGGCCCCATAACAATAATGTCGTTGGGTCGGTGGGGTTTCAAACAACTCTGGGTTGTCTACCAAGAGTTTTTCCGTAAAGACGGTTTTACCACATCCCGAAGGACCCACCACCAAGATAGAGGAAGGAGTATGAAAACGAAACGGTTTCCCTGTTTGCATGATGATACTACCCAGTTAAAAAAAAAAGGCACCTTTTTATTGGAATGGGTGGGACTCGAACCCACGCACGACCCAATCGCTATTCTGGATCAAGTCCAAAGGCTCTACCAACTGAGCTACGACTCCGACACCGTTTTTTCCAACGAACTTTTTTATTTAAGCATTACATTGATGATACGGATGACAACAAAGTTGATACCATCTGGCTTCTTGACCTACAATCAATTGTTGAAGGCGTTGACCCGCTTGATGGTCATTCCCGACATAATCATAATCCGAAAACTCATTTAAAAAATCTTGCAAGGTCCGTCCACGGGCTTTGGCTTTCAAGTACAACAAGGCGTAATCACCACAACTCTTGCTTGAAATGGCTTGGAGGGACTTGCCATTGGTCACCACATACTTCCAATGGTTGACAATCCAATCTCGTAACGGGGTAGCTTGCACGTACGTGTCCATGGGCAAAGCATAACTGTCCAGGACTTCACACACCTTTCCATCCGTCCACACCGCTAACCAATGTTGTCCCGGTTGATCGTGTGGGTCGGTATTCACAATGTACCCTTGAGGGGCAGTCTTGACAGGCCTCTTGGGTAAACGATCACAGGCCACTGTCCCGTAAAATACCGGTTTCAATTGCGGGTCGTCTCGGGCTAAATAATCCAATTGCACATTATTCAAGGCCACATGTTCCATCTTTAGTGTTGGTAAATGTTATACAACACGGCTCCGTTCCTGTCAATCTCCAGCAAGTTCTCAAATTCTCCATACACGAGCACGGTTATATTGACACCGGGTGCGGCTCCAAATTCCAAGACCAGTTGTAAATCGCCTGTTTGCTTGGGGTTGAGGTTTTGACTGTCAGCACATCCATTGGCCACATTGTCAAACATGTACAAGGTACAATTTTTAGCTTGGCCCCAATCCAGCAGTTCTACCATGTTGCCTTTCTTTTTACACCAAGCACCACTGGCTTGCAGAAAACGGAAGTAGCCTAGATTATCTCGGGTGCCATTGTTGTGCACTAACTGTAGGGTTTCATAAGGGTATTCTTCTCCTTTGACAATCTGTTTAATGGACGTCAGACCAAATTTCTGGAAACAGAAAGGATCTCGGGTCACATCTCCATTGAAGGCACGGCTGTCCAGTAACCCCACAATCAATCGGTCAGGTATTCTGTTTTGAAACAGGTTCGGGATATCAAAGCGGACCAGGTTGCCTTGCATGCTGAAGGTCCGGATTTCACTGCGGACGGTCGGGTAAGCCGCCACTTCTCCTTCATTGTGTCTTTTTTCAGATAAACTCTGGTAGATGGCGTCATTCAAACGCAGTTGGCAGAGATGAAACCGTAGTTTGACATCCCCTTCCATCAATCGGCCAGCTAGAGCCACTCCATTGAAAAACAGGCTGGGGCCATTGAAATGAAATTTCATCTTGATTTCGATGCCAGGCACCAACAGTTTGCCAGTGTGAAACACTTCCAGGTGCGGGGTAAACACCAGACTGTGGGTGACACCTCCTGAATACTTGGCGGTTTCGGCTACCATGGCGGCCAAGGCCCCTTTGTGATTGGCACTGAGAGCGGTATAGGCAGCATCAGGTCCTCCATAGTCTGTGTTGGTGGCGGTCCATTGGGGTGGGAAATCCACTTGATTGTACCATCCTTGGGGTCCTAACACGGTCTTGCCATCTTCTCGATCATAATTCAGCAAGGTTTCTAGGTAAGCTTTGTAATGATAAGTGTCGGATTGTGGACTGATCAACGTGCCATTCAACTGCAAGTCAATTTGTTTGATGATGGAATGGGCCAGATTGTTGACGGGCCACAATTTTTCATTGGCCACCAAGTTCGCGTTCGTACTCTTTTGCAATCTCAATTCCATGGTAAAGTAACTGCGTCCCAAATCCACAAAATCGTCCAACCCTGGAATGATGAATTCCATGGGATTGATACCCGTGGTGGTGGGTTGAATGGTAACCATGCGATAGGCATTGATGCTAATGTCGGTCGGTGGCACCTTGAAAATCCGTAATGCAGGGTTGACGGTCCCTTCGGAACGCTCGTGAGCCGGGGCGGTTTGCGTACTCACGTCAGGCATGTTTAACGTCGTCGGCGTCGAGTGGTACCCCGTCGTCGTCGTGAGGGGTTTTTATAGCGTCGTCGTGCTAAACGTTGTCTCAAATCAAACCCGGGGACTCTCATCACCTCGGGACTTAACCATCCACCACGTTGTCGTCGCATGAGTTTCCAAAATGGATACAGTCCACCCCATTGAGACAACCCTCGATCACTACGAATCCGTCGAGGTCGTGAAGGCACGGGATCCATGTTCACACTCCAAAAATATCACGTGCACGTTTGGTTTGTTTGGGAAACAAAGCACTGGCCACACGCACGGCGTCTTTCACGCTCTTATGACTCAACGCTTTCTTGGCTTGTTTGGTGATTTCTTTTTTAATGACGTCTTCGGCTTTGCGTTTGATACCTCGTGTCAAACCCGTTTCCAATCCTCTCTTGATATTACTAGGCAGTTTTAAAGGATTTCGCGTCCTTATAAGACCTTGCAACCCCCCACGCATCAGATCCGTCATCAATCCTTTGCCTTGTTGATCATACCACTCATCGGTTCGAAATCGTGTCAAACTTCCCCCACGCATGGTGTCTTCTTCACCAGGGATAAACGTTTTGTCTGTGCTTCACGTGACCCCCTTTTTATACCGTCATCATCGTCTTCTTTTCCGAAAAGCGGCTTCCAACCCTTTTTTAGCCCCGTAACTCGCGGCACCACCCGCGGCACCCAACGCCACGGCTTTCCCTCCAGCGATCAAGGCTGGAATAAGGGCGGCCAGTGGGAATAAACCCCCTCGTTGCCTTCTTCTCCTTCGTCTCGTTCGACGCACTCTTGTCTTGGGCATCTTGTGATTGGGACACTCCGTTGTCCACCCCCTTTTTATGTCTTTTTGAAGTGTAACGTGACAATGGTATGACCTTCACCAAACTTGACCAAGTCTCCTCCTCTACCAATCGTTTCAGCCACTTGAACGTGAATCATTTCCACCACCTCGTTACGAAGAGACATGTATTGAATGTGCAACGGTTCAAAGTACAGGTTGCCGCGTGCTTCTCGCTTGTACTGGATTTCACGTAACAAATCAGTCACGCGATTACCCACCACAGTGCTGCCTGCCACGTCGGAGTACACGTGCAACGATCGTGTGGGTTCACCCACCACCGCCCGAAATGCTACATTCAAGTTGGTGAAACGCCACCCACAACTCATACTCAATTGTAAATAATCCGGTAAAATAGAACGCACCGTCCAAAAGACGGCGTTCCCCTGACCGTCGGTGACATCGTTCCAATCATTGTCAGCGGGTTTTGTCATGTTGGGGATTTGATCCCCCATGAATTCTTGTTGTAAGTTTGGACCCAAAATCAACACATTGTCAATTTTACGTAACCATCCCATCTTGAGAGCCAACTTGGTGTAGATGGTCAGGGCTGGCGTGTTGGTGCCGCAATGGCAGATATTCGTGTTGTCGATGAGCAGATCCTCGCCTTCCCAACGAAACTTGACGTAGGTGTGTTTGCCTTGATCATTGGTAAACCGACCACCTTGAACGGCCATTTGCATACGTTGTTGTTCCAAGTGAGCAATGGTGGCTTTCATGAAACTCACGCCATCCACCACCCAATCCAAATCTTTCACGTCATTGATGATGCTTCGCGCGGTGTCTACTCGCGAGGTCATTTCCCCGTCTTTTCCACCCGGTTTGGGATAGGTTTGGCCCCAGGACACCCCCATGACGTACCCATTTTTCTTCACCAACTCATACAAATTGACGCGAGCATCCGGTAAGGAAATGGCACTCAAACCCACTTGCCATCCACCTCCCGTGAGCTGTAACGGTTGAGGTAAACGAATCTTGAAGGAATTGGCTTGGTTGTTGGGAAATTCACGTCGGTTGGCATGACTCGGTAACGTCACGTAGAACGACATTTTGTCTTCTTCTTCACACCACGAGTTCCCTTTTAAAGTGGAGGGTCAGGAGGGTACGCCCTTCACCAAATTTCACCAGATCCCCATTGGTTTCGGCCATCTGGGTTTCTACGATTTCCACCACTTCGTTGCGTACTGGGACATATTGAATATGTCGAGGTTCAAAGTGGGTGGTGTTTTCAGGCTGGTACTTGATTTCTCGTAAGAGATCCGTGATGCGACCCCCTACCATGCTGCTGGTCCCTACATCACAATACACGTGCAAAGGACGCGTGGAGGGAAATTCCAACGAGGGACGAAAGGTCTTGTTCAAATTCACAAACCGCCAAGGGCACGATAGACTCAACTTCAGATAATCCCCCTCCACTTTCCAAAAGAGGGGCTTGTTGGCAGCATCGCGGACATCCGTCGGGGTAGGAATGGTGGAAATGCCTTGAAATTCTTGCAAGAGATTCGGGCCCAATCGATACTGGCCGGGGGACACTTGTTCAATCCATCCCATTCTCAGGGCCAAGGTTCTGCCCCATGACACGTGCGCTACTTGTCGTTTGTAATCCACCTTGGTAGTATTCAATAACAAATCCCCTTCGGAGGTCCATTCAAAGGTCGGATACAATTTGATGCCATTGTCCTCCGCCCATTTGTTTTTGGGGGCGGTTTGTTTCGCACGGCTTTGCTCGTAACGATACACCAGTTGATGAAAAAAGTGCGATCCCGTCGACGAGGCCATCTCCTTTCTCATATCTCGACCGTAGACAGTGAGTTCGCGACGTTCATGGTACCACCGATCGTTCGCTTGATCGTCTTGGGCATACACCCGTTCGTGCCATCGTACATACAACAGAGGATGTGAATCGCCCACGCCTCCTTCTTCCGTTATCACCGGAATGATGGGTAAGGATAAACTCACCATACCCACCATCCATCCTCGTCCCACAAATCGGATAGGTTTAGGCAATCGGTTTCTGAAATGATGACTCTTGTTCCCAGGAAACTCTTTGGTACTCGCATGACTCATCAACGTCACGTAAAACGAAGAGTTGGGGACGAACGTCATTGTTTAGTCACGTCGTCGTCGTCTTTTGGGTGGACTTGTCTCTTTGGGTGGGCTTTTCCTCTTGGGTGGTTGGAGAGACGTCACGTCTTGGCTTGCTATCCAACTATTGTACTTGTCTGGCCACCCTTTCCACTTGACCAACCAACGATCTTTTTGTCGCTTAAGTACCTTTTCGATCCGAAACACGTCGGACACATGGACTTTTTGTAAATCCTCTTCATAAAACGTACCTTGGACGGGGGTATCATCCCATTCGTGAATCTTATACGTGGGCACAGGGCCAGGGACCACACGATGCACCACAAACACTTCTTCGGTCCAACCGGGTAGATACCCTTTTTCAAAGGTACGATGAATCTTATTGAGACGTACACGATCTCCGACTTTCAATTTAGGTTTTTTCTGACCTTTCAATCGTTTGCTGTACAATCGTTTCCACACGGCTTCATCGTTGTCCCACGTCACGTCTTGAGGGGCCATACCAATACTTCGATGACGGGTGGCATTATAGCCTTGCACCAACTCGGGTAAGACATTGTCAAATTTCAACGTGTTGGCGGCGGTGAAATAGCGGTACAAACGTTCTTTCAAGGTGCGGTTAAATCGTTCCACTATACTGGCTTTCGCATCCCCTTCCGTCGAAAAATGTTGAATGCCTTGCTCGTCAAGCCATCGTTGAAAGGTCCGATTGTAAAATTCCTTCCCTCGATCCGTTTGCAATCGATTAGGGTGACGTCGTCCTTTCAAAATCTTGTCAAAGGCATGAACCAACGCCACCCCGGTTTTGTCTTTCAACGGTTGTACCCACGCATACTTGGACAACACATCCACGACGGTCAACAAGTATCGTATACCCCGATTATACTTGGCCAAGGGTTGCACTTCCACTAAATCCGCAACCCATTGATCATCTAAACCTCCCACAATCACGGGCAAGGTTGGAAAACGACGACGTCGAGGTTTATGCAACGTGTAGGCCAAATCCCGTTGCAAGACGCGTTGGGCTTTTTTCAAGGGGAGGTGATGGGCCTTGGCAAACCGTTGCACGCCTCCTAAACTGCCGGGGGCTCTAGGATCGTGGTAACGGGTCAACCATGATTGCGAGACATCGAGTTTGGTTCGTTTGGTCTTTCGAGGCGCCATACTTTCTGACACTCATCCAACAAGGTCGGTATGGGAGGGATGGTGTTGGGATGCGCCTTTTGAATGATTCGATACCATTGCCACGCTTTCGGGTGGGCTTTTAACCATAACACAAACACTACCCATCGATACAAGTTGAGGTCCACATGGGTTTCTTCAAAGACTTGAAGAGGAGGCGTGTCCTCGGGACATGGGGGAATGGGTACTTTTTCACCTGGTTGGTAGTCATATAACACTTGGCAAAGGGCTTGATGGCATTGCCATTGCACCAGGGACAACAAACCCTCCCACGCATAACACAACCACACAGACTCCATGGTTACACTAATAAAAATTTTATTCTTACAACATCAGCCTTTTATAGATTTCACAAGTCAAAAAACTCAAAAGAGCGCGTGTATTTCATTTTACCGGCGCCCCGGTCGATCATGCTCTTTTTTCCGGACCTGCTTTTTCATTTGTTTTTATCATGTATCATAATCATTGTTCATTAAAAACAGTTCGTGTGTCTTTACTAGGTCGTGTCTTGTCTTTGTTTTTTTCGGTTCTTGGGTTTCAAGGGTTTGTCGGCCCATTGAAAGAAAGGACATCGATCCTCGGGTGTTTCTTTGCATGTGAAATAAGGGCGGTTGGGATTGGCTTGGGATCGGCTGATTCGTAGGAGCACGGGTTCTTCACAGTCACACACCAGGGTTCTTTTGAGATAATCAGGATGGAGTTTTTCATTAATGATCTTGAGATAAGTGGCGATTTGATCTTGATGACAAAAGAGGCCACATTTCTTTTCTTGGCATTTGATGTAAGTGTCTCCTGTGGTTTGGGCTTGAAAGCAAATTAGGTCTGTTTGATGCATAGGACAGACAACGGATTGACAAGCTTGTTCCATAGGCGGTAGTTGTACTTCATAACTAGCAGCAGGAGGATTTAACAAATTGAGAATATTGTCACCATTGAATAAGTCATCCATATTGATGAGTGGTGGTGGTGGCGGCGGCGGTACTGGTGGTGGTGGTGACAATGTGGTTGTTGTAGGTGTTGACGGTACTGGTGGTGGTGAAGAAGGATCCACTTGGGGTGGCTTTTTGATTTTAATTTTTTTGTCTTTTTTGGACTTTTTCTCCGTCGGTGCAGGGGGTAAAGCAGTGACCATCTCTTCGAGTTGTTGTAAAGGTCTCTTCGTGGCCATGGTGAATTGAAGAGAGAAAGAATGAAAAAAGAACACGCTATTTTATAGGCGATGATGACGTGATGTTGACGTGATCTTAGCTAGGATTGGTGGAGACAAAAAATAGGGGTCAACGTTCAGGTCCATCGGGTATGTCGATGCCCGCCCATTCACGTTCTCGTAACGTGTCACGCGCCCAGCCAAAAATATGATCGACATCTTCATGAGTGAATCCCAAGAGTTCATAGGTGAAAGAACTAAATTGGCGTCGAAACGATACAATCTCCTCCAAAATTTGTTCTGTCACGAGATCGGGACTCGTCATCTGTACCACGAATTCAATGTCGTTGGGTTGCCAGCTCGGGATTTCCAAATGATAGTGTAATAGTAAACGCTGCCAGGATCGATGGATGGTCTCTAGCGAGAGTTGACGTATTCCTGTTTTGATCGAGTCATGGACACGTCGTCCATGAAGAAGCGCTTCTTCGCTGTACATGGGTTGAACGGGGGGTTCTAGATCCTGGACGTGTTGATGAATATATTGGAGAATGGCTACGATCCAACATCGTTTCCATAGACATTCCACCACTTCTTGATAAAAACGGGTACAATAATCAATATTGCCACTGGCAGTAAAAGGAGATTCCATTTTAGGGACTTGTTTGTCTTTGCTTTTACCAAAAACACAAGTCGATGCACGCAGTCGTCTCTCCATACATTGAACAAATGAAAAGTGATGAAAAAGGATGAGTGGCGCCTGTATATATATATATATATATAAGAAAAAAGAAGCTGTCAATCAAACAGTCTATATATCACCTCTCTATCTTTTCAACGCATCATTTCTTGTTAGCATGGCAAGTAACACCGAGTCAGACGATGATCTTAATGAGTATATGCAGCAATGGGAACAACAAGGCGGCGCCCTGGGTCGACGAGGACATTTTGTTTTTCGTTTAGAACCCTTCAGACAAAGGAATGCCCGTAGTTATGGTATTACCAGAACATCGTATCATCTACGAGTGGAAAACCCGCCAGAGGGTTTTCCAGAAGGACATGGCAATATTGTGCGCGCGTTTGAAGAAGGATTGGCTGACGTTATAGAAGATCTCACCGAGTCCATCCCAGACCATGACAGAATTCAAATTTATTTATCTTCCAACCGACTTCAATCGGCCCACACCTCAGCCAATGTAACTGTCGGCGATTGGCGCGATCCTGTGCACGACGCATATTGGATCAGATTAGTAAAATGTTGAACTCAAATGAGAACTTTGAAGTCGACGACAGTTTGCAGTTGGATGTGACGCACATCACCATGCCAGATGGTGTAACACCTGTAGAGCTCGTTTCGAGACGGAAGAGGATATAGAACTTTGTTCGAGCTGTTCACGTCGAATACAAAAAGAACCCCACGTTGAACACACCTTAATTATTTAACCATGCCGACAAGTCACTACCACATCTACAGCGGAGGAGCCATTGGCATCGACGAATATGCAGAACAATGCGCTAAAGAATATGGCATGCAGATGCATATTATCATACCACCCCAACACAGTCGAAGCAAATTTATCACACCACTCCGTCCAGAAGATCTCAACGAAGCCGAGCCGCACTTAAGACGAGCCGGAGAAAGAAGTGGCAAACACTTGTTTACTCCAAATACGTTTTCACGCCATCTTCAACTACGCAATTTTCACATCGTCAAACCTGCCACCATCGTGTACGCTTTTGGTTATTTCCAACACACAAATGACATTAACTACACAGCAGCACGTGACATTTACCATGACACCACCTTGAAAAGGCAAAGCATTCAAGGAGGAACGGGATGGACGGTGCAATTGGCTGTCGATCAGCACAAACAAATTTATTTTTACAACATACCAGAAAAACGATGGTACGAAAACCATCAAGATCATTATTATTGGAACGAAAATCAATGGACACCTTACAGTGGATTTATTCCAATGCAAGGATCACCCACGCTTCATAAACACAGCGCCGTAGTAGGAACAAGACACCCCCCACCAGACACTTTGGCCGAAGTCAAAAGGCTCTTTCAAACCACCAGTTCTTTAGAAAACATTGTTGATAAAAACAGTGATCTTTACAGTCACATTCAAGAACATGGCGACTGAAGACCACAACACCACTTTCGAACAAATGATGGATGACATCACTCAAAACGAAGATCTGTCATTCGAACAAAAAATGAAACGCATTGGTCACTGCTTTAAAAAAGAAATGGAACGCATCAGTCGCGACTTTCAAACCCGCCTTCATCAAGACATGGAACACGAACTACAATATCTCCGCACTCAACTCAAAGACATATGGAAACCTCACCTCACATGGAAACCCCAGTTACAATGGAAACGATAAAAACGGTGCATTTCCAAGAACACGTGGTCCGTTACACTTACCAATACGATCCATCCGCCCCCCTAGTACAAACGTCACCCCTCATCGATGATCGATCTCATCACGTAACACCTTTCAGTATAAAAAGACAAGTCCTTAAAGCCAAACTTCATTCCTCCCATCTACAACGCAAAGAACGACGTCAACATGGACTATGCCAAGAATTTGGATCCCAAAACCTTCAACAACACTCATGATTACATATTAGAACTGGTTCGACGAGGTCTACAGGCTGGTTATGATCTCGAAGACGTGACCGAGCACTACAAAGAATTGATTCAAAATGAAGCCACCGCCATCATGAAAAGTACCGAACGCAACGAACTCCAAAAACAAATCCAAAAAGATTTGGACAATCTAGCTGTCATTGACAGAAACAATACCATTGTCTTTCCTTTGGAACTAGCAGGACGCACCTACAAGACTTCTGAACGAGACCAGTATTTTGAAGAAATTTTACAAAGGAGACTTGAACGACGACACAAAGTGAACAAGTTGCGTGAAAGTGTTCTAGGACATAACTTGGACGACATTACCGAACATGTCAAAACCATTCTGGACCACGACAAAAAAGAAGAAGAAGCCTTTACCAGCCAATTCAAATAAACAACCGTCAAGTTCGTGCACACTGTTCGGGTAATAGCCATCGACAACGTATCGTTGGCCACCATGTACGAGCACATTCTTGACTTCCATGAACCAGCAAGCAGTCCGCGATCTCCTCCTCTGTTGTCGACCTCGTATTTCACAAATCCAAAGTACTGGGAGATGTCTGTTCCCTCCTCTGTTGGCAGCCTGGTGGTGAATCCTTGAAGTGCTTTGTTTTGTTTGATAACGTTGGTGCGATACCCCAAGGCAGCACCATCGCCCTGATAATTGCTCTCGTATGCCAATTCCTTTTAGTTTCGGCGTATCAACATGAACATACCAGTTTTCATCGCCTTCCATAACACATAGAACCGGATGGTAGAGTTGGGTGGAGGAACTGACTTTTGTTCTTCTCCCAATATGTTACGACGTGCTGCATTGACACAAAGGACATGTCTTGTTATTCCATTTCTGCACTCACCACCTCCAATTGATGATCGGTATTGACGGTACACCGCTCCGTCATTGCTACCACTATAATGGCTGGACCCACAACCATGTTCTCCCGACACAGAGCTACCACCTCGGTGACTTCCGTCTTCCAGTACACACCATCTCTTGGACTGGTCTCGTTTGATGGGGAACTTGACTCCTTCGATGGTTTGAAAAGTTCTCATCCGTTTGATCTTATGAGGGTTTACTACCACGTCATATCTTGTTCTCACCATGTGATTGAGGTAACTCGACAAGCCTTTGGATTGCGCCTAGATGACTTCCGTCACACAGAAACACTTGAAAAAGAACAGAGTTGTTGATCTTGTTATTAAACTTGTTCAAAAAGAATCTCTCTGTCTTGTTTTTGAACTCTTATCCCATACTCAGCGGTCTCCCATCACAAACCACGTGACCTCATTACGTCATCACACCCCATTTATCCTAAATGACCTTTGACCCCTTCTCTCATTGGTTCATTCTCTTGACCGTGATCACATGATAAAAAAGGACTGGCCCTAGTCTCTCATTGGTTCAAAAAGTGAGGGGGGTGGGTCTTTTCGATACAAAGCGCCATACCGACGGACCATACTACTGTCGCTATCATATTCTTACTTACAGTTCGAACAGGTTGGTCAGGTTTGCAAATGATGCGTTCGTCAAAAATGAAATAGCGTTTGAAGACAGATCCCTGTGGCGGAGATTGTCACAGCACTATAAATAATCTTTTTTTTTTTTTCTAAAAGTACATTTATTACCTTGCATAAAGGAATGTGAATATATGAAGTAATCATATATATGTGAATTGCTTTTAAAATAAGGCATGATGAAGACCATGGCAGTGAGCCTATAAATGTAAGTAGTTAAAAATGGAGAACTTGAAAAAATTCAGGCTTGAACAGGATTCGAACCTATTTACCTGAGATATTGGTGCCGCCCTGTCTCGTAAATTATTTTATTATTCAAGCGTTTGTTTTTTTTTTGTCATCGTAGAAGGAAAGAAACAAAATAAGAATGATTTGTAAAGTAATCTTACATCTTTTCAGCAGTTGTCGAAACGCATTTCATAATACGTGTAATTGAAGATACATTCTTGCAAAAAAATGTATTCCCAGAATCTGCTGACCACTTGTGAAAGCATTGACCCTTGCAAACTAAATTACAAACACAGAAAAAAAGTTGGAGTTCTTATTTATCAAAAATAGTGAGAGTTCACATTTATGGTATGTCTACCTAATTGAAAAAAACCTTGTCGTGTAAGAGCAGATACCATGAACGGTACGACCCAATGGTTTTCTGGGAAGTGGTAAGACTTGCTTCTATTCTCAGGCTCCGTGGGGATAATATTAACACAGGATACTCAAATCCACTTCAAAACCTTCTTAGGAATGAAAATATCTTGAATATCAATATACAGAACTGAGTAACAAGCTTGTCATTGCTGTCGTCCCAGAATTCTGTCGAGTCGCATCGGTGATGGTTTATACTTTGCACCCGACAACGTTTTATCAATTAGGTGCGTATAAGAAGAAGGATGGAAAAAACAAATAACTCACGGCTACATCAAGCTAACATCAAGACGCAACGAACTCACGGCAAAACAGGCAAACAGAACACACGGCAACACTAACATCATACAACAACACACAACATCACACAACAGCCGCTACAACAACATAATACAACAAAAGCTCCAACCAGATTAGTGGGGGAGTGTAAGGGGGAACGGAAATCTGCCCTACAAAGTTGAAACGCCTGTCACTTTTAAGATGTGATCAAAAGCCGCAAAACTTTCCACGATGTCTACTGTAAGCCGTTTGACTTGACTTGTTGCTTTTGATGGAGTTTAGTTGATGCCGTGGCAACTATATTTGGGGAAAGACTTTTTTGCTTATCCGGTTTTTCTTAACGGAACAGCGTTCTCTAATTGGGTTTGACTACAATTGGGTCAATTTTGGCGATTTTCTGAAATTTTGAAATCATCACGAAATCCAAGATTGTGTATCAAATAAGGTAACTATTTAAAAATCGACGTAATTTCTACGTCATATGACGTCAACATCACATGATGCGGAGCCCGAAGTCAATAATCGCATAATCTTTTGTCTGGTCCCAGACGACAAAAAAGCCCTTTCTGAAAAGAAAGTATCCACACTGTATGAACAGTTAGGGTGTTTGCACTTACTTGGTTTGACGGCAGTAAAAGTTATCAGATATCCCCCCTTGCTTTGAACGTTGCCGTCTGAGTGGAATGTTAACACTGCGTAATCTCCCTCCGCATCGACAAGACTGACCTTTCCACTGAGATCACCACAGTTTTTGCTAAGTGTGAAGTTTTTATCATCTGTTACCATCAGAAAATCGTAGCTGCAACAAAAATAGTGTATATATATATAGAGTATATATGTTTTGTGCTTCTTGCTTCGCCAGAACGTACCCGACTGGTATTGTCGCCTTGTGTAACCACTTCAAGATACCAAGAAACGCTAAAGCACCGGACAAAGACCAACAATTCTCTTACTTCTCCAGCGTTTTAACCCTTTCACTCCCAGAGTCAGTTACGGAGACTTTTAAGGTAATTCTAACTTGTGAGTCTGAGGATGAAATCCTACTATGTGACCATTCAAATAACTCCTCTTCAGCAGTACTTTCACATGGTGCTCTTTATTTTGTATGTTGTAAAATGAAATTTGGAATTCGTCTTGAATTGTAAATTTAGAAATTCAGAAACCATGCTCAGAAACATTTTAATAGAAAAGTTCTTTTGCGTGTGGATTAAGCGCGCAAGTAACAAGACGCTTGAAAGGGCACGTTAATCACTACTGGATTGCGCATGTCTGTTGAATCTTTCCTACGGAAAATGTTTTTGTTAGTTTTAGTAATTCGAGAAATTTGTCCTAGAAGGCTGAGTGTGTTTTCTGTGTTTGTTTGGTGGGGTGTATGACAGACGCAAGACAACAAAGCGCCAATAGGAGGATTCCCATTGGGATATGCACTTGGTTTTCACTTCAAAACACCCTTTCGTAAAGAGTTGTTTCGTTTGCAGTTGCTTTTAGTTAGCATGGTAGAAAATTCACGTGCGCTGTCTCGTGATTCTCCCGACCTCGACTTTTACACAGCAATTCAGAAAAATATTGGTTTTGCACAGCGTGCTGTTAATTTCCTTAGGGGATTATGACGCACCCCCAGTACCTCTGCACTCTACAGACAGGAGGTAGGCTGCGTACATACTAGCTCATGTTTAGAGTAAATATTTTTAAACAAATTACGGTTCTCTGAATCATGTCTGTAATGCATTGTTTACATTTAGTGTCTGTTTCAAACAATTTTCTTGCCTTGTTATATAAATTATGCAGTTTTACGGAGCAGCCATGCTTCCACTCTTTATACTATCACTTAAACCGAAAAATTAAGCTTGAAATTGGTGTTGCATAATTCTATGGTTTAACCGTCGGACATACTAGCAAAGTCACGCGTCCACCGTGGTACAAGGGGTGGGGGGAGGGACCCCCTTGGGTTTTTGATATGTTACAATACTTCGAAAAGATTTTATGTATCGTAAAAAGTCTGTGATGTAATCTACAAGAGGAAATATATATTATGGGTTGCGGCGTCACCCAAGATGGTAGCCATCTTGACCGCCATCTTGGATTTTACCCGAAGTTAAAGATTATCAGAAAACGCCGGAAATTGACATATTTTGATGCTAGTGACGTAGAGTTTGACATAATTAGATACTTTGCGTCTTTTTGTGAACAGAAATCACCTAAAAAGGTGAAAAATACGGATTTTTTTTACTCAAAACTGGCTAGACCACCTGCTGCTTATGACGCCACATCTCGTAACCCTAAGTAAACGATTCTCACCAAACTTGTGTCAAAAGGTGTCTTAGGGATATGTACACAGCTACTGGAAACGGCAAGGGCTGACGAAAAATCATCTCGGAAAAATTCAAGAAAAACCTTTTGGGTGTTGACATCCACTTCCCTCTTGTATGTCAAAGGATCTTTTGAACACTCCCCGCTCTTAGCCACCCTGTTTAACGTGTTTCGCCTGGCCATCATAGTGCAATTTGAAACACGATATTCTCCCTCTGCCCCTGCACTGTTTAAGCGCGGAAAGGCTTGCCTCGTTGAGCATAGCAAACCACAAAGATTCTTTCCTTTTAAACTTCTATTTAGAAATTGTATGGTAGAGTGAATCAACCGTGCTTGTTGATCTCCAAAGCTTAGCTTAGTTCCAACCGGAATTGTGATTTCCGAACGATTCCAGACTGCCATTTTTATCATCATCGCTCTACTTAAGGTAGCTTCACATATTATTATTATTATTATTATTATTATTTGGAAATCTTCACACTGAGTTTAAAAAATCCTAGAGAAGATTTTAGCACGGATATCTATAAGAGGTAGGGTGCATCGATTGTGTTATAAATTTCCTTCAAGGGTTCTTACAAGGCAAGGTGTTGGTTAAAGCAAGCCAAAATTTGATTCCTGTGTATGCAGGAGAAATCACTGAAATCCACAAACAGATACACAAACAATACAAAGCAACCAACTCGACTATGACCTTAACGTTGTTTTGCTCACTGAGTTAAGTCAAGCATTTTTCCTATAAACAGGAAAAAAAGCTCGCTAACTGATAATTGTATGAGTCCTGTGAATTGAATTTGATTTCAACTGGTTGCTATGAATTCTAATTTCTATTACCTTTTGCGCTGCAAGAGTTTAAATTTAACTGATTTACTTTATATAAGGTGATATCAAAATAAAGTGTCTAATTTCCCACCAACGCAGCACCACAGCTTGTATGGAAGGAGTCCCTTTATCATGTTATGAGTTGTTTTTGGTGATTACGTCCTTAAGACCTTGCATGCATATCACTTACCTGCAGTACTCTCACTCATAATGATACAGGAAAAAGTCTTGAAAGTTAATCTTAAGTGCCATGCCATGTGGAATAGGAACCTTGTAAACACAGTTCATGTTGTTTGGGTAGAGGTGTGGATATCCTGGGCTTCTCAGTGTACTGTTTACCACCGAACCACATCCTGTTAAGTGATATGTTTAGTTTTTCATTATTACGATGAAAGAAGGAAAGGCACAAATGGACAGTTTTCCTTAGCTAACCTCGTTATAACAGACGCTTTCATGTATTTTCAAAACCATTAATCCAATAAACTTTCAGTCTATTCAGGAAAGGAATGAAAACGAGACCAGACCTCGATGACGAGAATCGAGGGCTTTCGATCGACTACTCCTGTTGACTCTATGATTGCATGAATTGGATGAGAGTTTTGAGATCTAACGTAACGGCTTAGGTACCTCTTGCTATCAACAAAACGTACACTCTAATTTTCCAAAATTGGGAAAAGTTGACGACAGTCTCTCCGGTCGCTTGATCTTTCCCACGTTTTCGACTATCCAGCACTGATCATTTCTTCGACCGACTGTTGTCTCTAAGAAAGCGGTGTACGCGATAAAAATAACAAGACACAACAAGTGCCTCTCTCTACCCAGGTGTAAATACCTAGTTGGATTGGCATCCCATCCATGATGGAGTAGTGACAAACCACCTGGCATGTCCAATCCAGGCGATAAAATGGATCAAAGTTAGATATAAGAGGGAGGAAAAGCTAAAAACAGATCTAGAATGATTACTCAGTATTTCACGAGCGTGGGACAAAACAAAAGGCGGAGTCCCAGAGGAGAATCGTATCGTTGACGTTCCGTGCACTGGACAATCGCTCTAACCACAGAGCTACTGGGAGAGTGGTGGCGAGCAAGGTCATATTTGCTAAGCTCGTTGTGAAACGCGTCCTGCATACTGCTGAGATCAGCAATGTCGAAAGAACCGTGTATGATAATAAAGAAGAAATATGGTTCTTATTTGCTATTTTTTTTCGTATTAATTTTAACAAACCGAAAACTAAATATTAAAAATAAAATAAAACAAAAATAGTACAATTTACGTGTCATACCGATGGTTAAAGGACGCGTTGCCCACTATTAAGGTGATTCCATCGAAAAAGAAGCTGTAATGAGAATTTGTTGAAACTTTGCAGAGTTACTAATTACACCTAGTACATTAAAAAAATAAAATAAAAAGAGGGGGTCACCGTGCCTGATTTCACGTTACGGGGCTGTAGTATATAGGTAGTTTGCTATCTTTAGACAGCAATATTAAAAAACCCTATCCTTGTACTAGAGACACCCATTACTTCAACACAGTTATAACTGGCAATGAAATATAAGCATTATTCTTATGATAGAAGTACTATGTTACAGTAAAACGTCTTAAAATTGCCATAATGAAACTAATTTGAAATAATAGGCAAATCGATCGTCTGCACGGTTCCAGTAAAACGCCTAAAATCTGACTGTAACAGTGAATCAACCGGAATATTTCAAAATTGAATAATGAAAAATTCTTCAAATTTGAATATATCATGTAAAGTCGTATTTTCCTTAAATAAATGGAATAAAAAAGTGGGGTCACCGAGTTCGTTTGGGAGAAAAGGACCATTTATTTCTCTGAACAGCTCAGCTTCCATAGAAAACCTATCAAGTTCCGAACGCGCGCGCGCTCGTGCGCGCGCTAATCACGCAATAAATGATGCGCAGAAAGGATGCGCAATGCAATTGAATGGAATCACCTTAAAATGACGTACAGCATACTGATAAGGACTGAAGCCAACAGCGTTCTTGCTAACTGATAATTAAAAGTTAGTCAAAGGTTATTTCGATTTATTGTTAATTTATTCCTTCACGTAAGTCTCCTTGTGGATTAGGCCAACGATATCAAAATAAAATCTCACCTAATATGATGACTGGAATAACTCTTGAATCAGTTCCAAACTTGTTAGAGGTCACGCAGCTGTAATTTCCTCCTTTATATATTCTCACATTTGCTGTGTTCGTTGTATTTGCCAGTACTGTAGAATTCCTTATCAATGATACGTAAATCGGAAGCGTTCCAAAGGCTGAACAAGAAAGTATATCACCTGCGACTAAGCGCTTCACTGGAGCCGGATCCGCCAACGTTATACTGGGTAAAGCTAGGGAGTACAACAGTATAGACACATTTAAGCCCGGTTTACACTACAAGTGTCTCGCAGCGGTGCCCAAATGCTGTGCCCCGGCACATTCGAGTTTTCCCGTGTAAATGGATATATGATACGCACCAGTGCAAATTGTTGGGGTGCCGAGACCATGTGGATAGGTAGTTCCGGCCCAATTTTTGTTCATGGACAGTTCTCTGTAACAAACGTCGTGGGAAATGAACATTGTTGAAGCTTACCCAAATTTTACGTGAAAGTAGGTCCTCAGAGTTCACAATGTTTTTTTTAAACTGCACTCATAGAGTCGTTGCCATTTTGTTGCTACAAAAAGAATGTCAGAAATAAGTGTTTGAAACTCTTGACCTTTTCTCTCTGTTTATTTTTTAGAATGAAATGATGTGAACTGCGGAAACAAAATGAAGTGAAGGTGTCACCATCGCAGTTGTAATCGCAGTTTTGCCAATTGCGAATACGCCCGAAAGAAAGATTGTCGGGGCTTCAATGGGATTCGAGCCCGTGGCCTCTGCGTCCACGCTTCACTGCACTACCAACTGAGCTATGAAGACCCATCCATTGATGGCATTTCATTCCATTTCATTCTATGTTTCATTCCTTTCACTGGTTAAGATAAACTCAATAAATTGCCCTGCTCCTAACGTATGGGTCTTCTTAGCTCAGTTGGTAGAAAACTGCAGAGGTCACGGGTTCGAATCCCTTTGAGGCCCCAGAAATCTGCCGATTGCAACTGCGACGGTCACATCTTCACTCATTTGTTTGCTGAAAAAAATTGAACTTTCTTTTTTAGAAATGTAGACTTGATTACTTTTCATCACTTTGAAAAGATTTTTTTTGAAATTTGGAAGAAATTGAAATATCCAGAATGGCGGCTGCTTAAAAATCATGATGTTATTCCTGAGTCATTTGACGTCATCGTCTCATTTTGTAAACCTCAAGGGAACCATTTTTGAAGGTGTTTTACAACTGTGAGTTTTCATTATTGAAGAATCAGGCACCCTCTCCCCCAATGGTCTGAGAACACTAAAAAATCCGGTCTAGGAATAAGATGTGTCTAACATGCACCGAGTTGCATTCAGATTGCACTTACTTGGTTGAACAGGAGTGAAACGCAATTGAATTCCTCTTCTGTTATCACTGTGGCCTGACTGGAATGTTATTACCATGTAGTCTCCTCCCACACTTACTTCCATCAAGGTAAATGCTTCACAGTATTCAGCAATTGGCACTTTGTCCTCATTTGTAATTTTTAAATAACTGTAGCTGCAAGAAAATAACATTTTTATTCCTTTGGATTTATTTATCACGATAAGGATCCTTTGAGCCTTATGTAAATCGTACGTCACTTTACCACTATAAAACTAGGCCTGACACAATGGCGTAGTAGCAATTGCTTCGGTGGTAATTCGGATGAGTTTGGTAGAGGCATCGTTTATATTAGAGAAAGACGCAGTCGACGCAAAATACACATGGAGACGCCAGACGAGTCTGCTATGTCATGGAAGGGTAGGAGAGTGGTAACATTTGCCGCAACTGAGTTTCATTAACCCTATTCAGACCCGAGGGAGGGCGGATTCTGCCTGCACGCACTTTGGACGCTTATGACTTTTCTAATAAGCAAGCTAAAGCCGCCAAACTTGGTGACTTTTCCTAAAATTTATCTGAGAACAATTTGGTATGTCAATTTCTGGTCTATTAAAGACGTTCCCGTTTAAATCTCCCCACGTTCAGATTTTTTCAAAACTTTTGCTGCAGTTAGATAATGATTAGCTCATGTCAGAAAAGCCAAAAAATTGGGGGGCCACCGTGCTCGTTGAGGAGAAGCAGCGTATTGAAAACGTTTTTTAGAAGCTTTGGCCATAAAAGGCGACATCTGCTTCATTGCTACCAGCAAATAAAATGAGTTACGTTGAGAACTCTAGATAATCCTGATTATTGACTTCCCTGCAATTAGGCCTATTTAGTAAATTTTTGCAGAAGGATAATTGTAAGTCATGCATACACGCATTCGAAGAAAAATTCCATCGCATTTGAGTAGAAACAGCAAAAAAGTTAAAACTTCTCAAGTTCAAAATTTTTTGTTTTTTTGATGAAAGAGTGAGAACCAGTAGGAAAATGATCTATCGATAAAGAATCCCGGGTAACCGTGCATTTAAGAGATTTAGGTACCTTTATAGATATTACAATCCCCACCACCGCTGTATCTGCCTATGTTACTTCCTCTTCGCGCTCGATGCATGACGTGGCGTTTAACTGCGAAGTGAATTACATGCGCAGTAAGGATGCGCATAAAAGTCTGACGTCACCAGGGCAATCACTTTTTGACAAGCGGTTTTTTTTTCAGAATTTTGAATTTCCCTCTTTTTAATCAGAAATCATTACTTTTTAACGAAAATTTATATTTTTAGATCATTTGCGTGTTAATTTAGTGATTTTGAACACTTCTTGATCAATTTTGGTGGTTTTTGAATGTTTTGGAAAAATCAAGAAATCCAAAGTGGCGGATCCAAGATAGCCACCGTTTGAAAACAAAACGTTTTTGGGACGTCATATGACGTTATCAACTAATGTTGTGGACCTCAATGAAACGGTTTTGGACGTACTATGTACCCTTTAAGTTTCGTTGTCATAGCTTTAATATTCTCTGAGTTAAGAAGACCAAAAAAGCCCGGTCTCAATAGGGTTAAATTTCTTTCTCCGAAGAAGATTTGTCATTCGAGTCAAACATGCCTTTCGCTACTTGCCGGTCGCCGTCGATAGGTTTCTTTGATTGTCTTTGCTTCAAAGGAAGACAATTTTAGTTAGAATTGTAGACTTACCCGTAAGTTTTCTGTTGCCCTCCAGAGTAAATTTGTATATGTAATCGCATGAGGTCGAGGAGAACAAAGGATAAATTTCGCGCGTATTTTCAAAGTTTTCACAAAATTGTGCGACTATAGCGCAGTTTGTAAAACTTTGAAAATACAAATGAATTTTTTTCTTAATTCTACGAGGACTTAATGCGATCACTTGTTTATAACACGTAGGGCAAATTTGTCTCTAAACTTTCTATGTAGGTCGAAACAGAATCAGCCGGCCCCCAGAATAAAATTACCCGTTCGTAAACTTTTCACCACAGAAGCAGTTTAACTGTTGTTCAGCGCACAGAACAAAAAAGACTGTCTATTATGCATATGTTCAACTGAAGAGATAAATACAGTTCTAGTTCATTGACAAAACACACAAAACTTAAACTAAGTAACTTTTATTTACCTGAGTTGCGAAGCTTCTTCTCGCTCGCTGAACCAAGGTTTTCAGTAGTCTTAAAACAAATAACCATTTGCTGTTTCCCGTTCAGGTTCACCTTTCGGAATTTCCCTTCAAGCTATCACCTGATTTCCAAACCATTTTTACCAACCAACCGGGTCAAAAGTCGAACTCTCAAGCGATATCCTTGAGTTGAAGGACTCAAAATCTGTTTTTCGTTTCAAGACGCTTGCAAAATCAAACTGGCGCGCTCTTGCACCCAGCCAATCAAAGCGAAAAATTTTTTCGCTTGGCCAATCAGGGATCAGTAATTTTGCCCTCGTTAGAAATGAAATTAAGAAAAATGACCTTTCTCCCAACCAATCAGTATTCAGTTATTTTGCCGTGTATGTTACAAAGTGGGAAATTCTATCAAACTTTTAATACTGGCTTAGATTGTTTTTCTTTTTCTAGGAGTTGCTTGTGAAAGCGAGTTCAAATACATGAGCAAAGAGGTGCCTGTCGCTGCAACCTCGCCTGATTTTAGCGAGAAATTGCTGTGTGGTTTTCTCCGTAAGCGTTAACGAGTCTCTATATTATTCAACAAACAAACAAGGGGGTTAGTTTCTAAAGAAACTGTGGTGCTGCGTCGGTGGGGACGTGAAACACAAAATTTTGGATTTATCAACTGAGTTGATAAGGTAGATTAGCCACCGTAAAGAGATTGAAAGCTGACGTTTGGAGAGTTCGCGTTTCGTCAGAGCGAATCGATTTGCTCTGACGAATCTACCTTATCAACTTTGATAAATCCAAAATTCTATATTATTCAACTTATGTGCTAGTTTCCCGTTGTTCTGTTGACTTTCTAGGACGTAGGACACAGAGCTTCTGACTGGTTATTTTCCTATTCGATCAGTTCGGCAATTCACGTTATACCTACTCTTTACTTACTCGCATGTCTCAGAAATTTCAAGACGAGCAAAAACAAAGACAATTTTCAGCGCCATGCCATGTGGAATTGGAACCTGGTAAACGCAGTACATATCTGGTGGGTAGTCGTTTGGAAATCCAGGAGTTTCCAATATATTTTTGGCCACAGAACCACAGCCTGTCAAACCAAATGTATAATTTTTAGCTACAACAGTCGGCACTTTTAGGGCTTGGTAAACGTCCTAGGGATCCATTTACATGGGCGACGTTCACTACAGTTGTACCATGTTCGGCATCCAACTGTTCGATTTCACTACTATGCAACCTTTTAAGGATGTTCGCGCTAATTGTTTCTGCGCATCAGTACTGCCACGTCATGACTTGAGTGCACGCACTATTGAAGAAATGTAGAGATATCTAGCGCTGGTCAGCATTTTAATATCTATGCACGGGTTCAACTCTGTTAAATGTGCCCCAGATTTTCTTTTGATAGATAATGCTCTTTATCAATTATCTACGTTTTATGACAAATTGAAGAGAATCTGTTGTCAGTGGAAGTTTGATTTTTTTTTTTGAAAATTTCTGCCCACGCATCATCGAATTATTGTTTTAGCTGCCTGGTGCTGTCAAAAGCCCATCTTCTTTAAAGGTTGATTTTAACTGAAAGGATCACAGTCTGGCTCAAATTATTTACTTAACAGCCCCACTTAAATAACATTTGACGACGAAAGTGGGTCGACAGCAAATCATTTTTAATATTTTTAACTAACAACCACTGAGGCCTTGTCGAGTTACAAGGACCGATTTGTCAAAATTCGGGTAGTTTTCCCACAGTAACCAGTAACCCCCCAATTTTGTTGCATATATGACTTAGGCAACTCATTATCTGACTAGCAAAAGTATGAAAAAAAATCTGTGTTGTAGAAGATTTTCGCGCGAACGTCCTTAAATCAAGACTCCACTAAGGATTTTGCTGAGACATTTTCGCTGCGGCTTTTGCCACAGGGGAAAAGTGCGTACATGTGTTGACCTGCCACGGTTTTTTTGCTGGCTCCCATCGCTGCAGGTCATCTATAACGCACATTCAAATTGCCACAGAGTCGCTCTACGCTAGTAATTTGAAATTACATTTAATGCCCCCCCTCCATTTTCTAGTACCATTGCATCCCAACCGCCTGTGTAAAAGGCCTTTTACGTGTGTTTAACAACGTTCATGTTTGTCATACTCCGTTGTTGGTTTGGCAATCAATAGCCAGTTACTTCGCAAAAGGAGAACAGTCCAAATAAAGCCAAAAGCGTTTAAATTCCGGCACGATACGCCTTTAGTATGGAAATAAGAGTCCGATGAATTTTAATAAAAGTACTTTTAGTCGATGTGATTATTTTTGTCAACCTTCGGACGTACAAGTAGCTATTGGTGGTAAAAATATTGGAAGGATCTTTGAAGACCTTCACAAATACCTATGAATTTCTTAAGGGGGAGGTTCCTGCAACGATCCTTGAGGTTCCTGAAATGATCCTTCAGGATCCTGCAACGACCCTTGAGGCTCCTGCAAAGATTCGTTTAAAAGATCCTTGCAAAGATCATCAAGGATCCTTGTGCAGGATCGTATGCAATACCCTAAAGGATTTTACAGGATCCTAATAGTCAGATCCTATCAAACATGATTAGCATTATTTCATTTAGGATCCTGGGTAGGAACCTATGTAATTTTAAAGGATCCTGAAGGATCTTACAGGGTCCTAGAAAGTCCTGTAGGATGCTTAGAGGATTTCCACCAGGGTTGGCCTCCTACTACCTTGGGTTTTTGCTGTGTAACGATTTTATAAAAAACGTTTTGCCTTCAAAAGATTGTTTGTGATCTTCTCTCTACAAGATATTAGCTAGGTTATTGTTATGGATTAAAGCTTTCCTGGGGACCTGTGGCAGAATTACTAAGAACAGTAGTTTAAACAATAGTTGCTCCAGGTAAACCCTGGTAGACACTCTCACCTGCAAAAATGACAGAAATACTTCTTTGGTCTGTGCCATACTTGTTGGTCGCCACGCAAATGTAGCTTCCTGCTTTATGCAATATGATTGCTACAGTGTTTGTTGTATTGGCCAGTACTGTAGAGTCCCTCACTAGTGCAACGTATACGGGAAGAGGTCCAGTGGCTGAACACAAGAGTTTATCGCCTGTGATGAAACGCACGACTGGGGCTGGATCTGGTAACATTATTCTTGGTGGAGCTAGCAAGAAAAACAGATTTAAGTCAATGTTTTTGTTGAAAAATATGAAAGAAACCCACTCAAGCAGGGCCCATAAGACTTTGTTTTCATTGACTTCTAGCTTTTTTTAGGGTTTTCCAAAACGGTGAACAAAGTAAACGAAAATTACACTCTTTCTTAGAAAAACAACATGTACCCAGTATGGGATGATGTAAGCTTTCAATATCTCCCAACAAAATACACTGGTTCGAATCAAGAAGTATTCATAAAACAATCCTGAAAAAAAAATACCCCAGATCTTTGCACAACACCAAAGCAACAAATAACACGAATAGAATCTGTTCTTTATTTATATTGTGATGGAGAAGCTTCCAGCATAATTTATATTGTTGCCTTAGAGTTTGCTCCTCTTTTGCTTAGTTTTCTTTGTTAACGACGGCGCCTCCTTTTGTTGCTGCGCACACGATTTGCGTATCTCGGGATATTGGGGCTTCTTAAGGAACTTACCCACTAATACAAAGAAGTTTTTGCGCGGCTTATGACTATGTGAAAAAGGCAGATCTAAGCAAGGGCTATCAGAATCAAAAAAGAAATTGGGGGGCATCCACGCATTTTCAGAGATAATTGAGCTTAAATTTGGAAAGAAATTGCCATAAATTCTTTGTATTCTAACCCTATTCTGCCTGGTTTTTTTTTGAGTTTCTGAGCCTGGGGGGGGTGTCCCCCCCATAGATCTCGAAAAGTATTAAAGCTCTTGCAATGAATGTTGGCACGATTGTAGCACGTCATTAGCTTAACAGATTGCAGATTGGGCTTATGACGTGTCAATTATGACGTGTCGTGACGTCACAATAACGTCACAAAGCCGCCATTTTGAATTTGTGGCCGCCATTTTGAATTTGCGGCCACCATTTTGAATTTGTGGCCGCCATCTTGAATCCCAAACCTGCAGTCATACAGCTGACAATTACGTCACCAAAAAATATAAGATTTTGTTCTAAGAAACATACTTATTCAGAACAAGCACACAAAAGTAAAAAATTATCTTCTTCTTACAAACGAAGGGGGAAACTGAAAAAAGACTGAAAAAAGATAGAAAATAGTCAAACTATACTTCTGAGAAGACGGTTGCTATGGAAACGTCAATCATCATAGACACGTCATTGACACAGAAACATTTTCTCTGATAAATTTTAGGAAAAGTCACGAGATTTGGGGATTATTCGTCTAGCCGTTTAAAAGTTATAATTCGTTAAAGTCAGCGCGGGCACAATGTGCCCCCCCCTACCCCCAGGCAGAATAGGGTTAACGCTTTTTTAGAATTATGGTTTCCTAATTACCTCTGAATAATGCGAAGTTACCCACAGTTTTCTCTTTGGTTTCCAATAACCCTTTGCTAAGATCTACTTTTCCCCTGTAGTCATAACCTTTGCAAAAATACATCCATATTAGGAGGTACCGTCCTTAAGGAGGCATCTTTGAAAACTACATTTGGGAAATGGCTTCCTTTTTGAACATTTCTTTAAAATAACACTGTATTATTTTTTCTCAGTGCGCAAGCGGGCGGTATTCTCCGAATCCTGCATTCTGGTTGGTTCCGGGAGCAGGCAGAATTTTCCTCTCTCTGACCACGGTCATAGTAGCCGCGAGAAAAAAAAATCGAATGAAAATTGGAAAACAAAATACCTTGGTTGAAGTCGGGAAATTTTTATTTTAATGGCTCAAAGATGCGAATTTTTTGTTAACTCACAAATCTTACTCGTGCTGCAAATGGAAGGTCCAACAAGGAGGGGAATTAAAGGCCTTCTAATACCTTAAAAAGGGCGAGTACTTGTTTTGATTTTGTGTGCTTCGTGAGTTTGTTGTTGAATTCACTAATACACAGCAGTTTTAGTTTTTAAATTGCGATTGTCACAATGCCTTTGGACTTCAATGACTTCGTTTTTCAGTTTTCTTTTTGTTCGTTTATCGAGGTTTGGTATACTTTCGTTCAAGAAATTAGGCAGGCCTTAACTGGAATTGTCACAATGCCTTTGGACTTTAATGACTTCGTTTTTCAGTTTTCTTTTTGTTCGTTCTTCGAGGTTTGGTATACTTTCGTTCAAGAAATTAGGCAGGCCTTAACTGGAATATTGCTTTTTTATCTGCCGTAAATGAAGATGAGCTTAAAAGTTGGCGCACCTATCGCTTTGGTTAAAACTGAGATCACACCGAACGATTTCGCTAAATGATTAAATTGTTTATATCCGAAGAACCAGCAGATACGTTTACAATGCACAATGCAAAAAATAAAAAGAAAGTAATGAGGCTAAACAGAAATGTTTTTTCTTTCATTTTGACACAAGGGCAATTAACCCTGTCCTAACGTTCGAGTACTTTGGTTCTGTGTTTAGTAAGCTTAAGCTTAATTATAAGTCTTTAATTGGGTTGTTTATCCTTATGCCCTCCACGATTTTTCATGTGCATGTCTCTTCTTGAAAAACAACCTTTTCCGTGTTAACAGGGTAGTTTCTAGTCGAAAATATTAAACTTTGAAGAGTTTATGATTGCATGCGCTCCACGGTTTCCTGCCACCTGACTCGGTGAAACTTACACGCGTTCTGACAACCTTTCAAGATTGACCTGCATACTCGCAAATGTTGGAAAAAAATAAATATGTTATTTACCTGCCTAGGCTGGTCCGTATAGGGACTACTGTGCCCTCGGTCTTGAGTAGGGCCCTCGGCCTGCTGCTTCCTGGCGTACTCAAGACCACCGGTACAATCTTTCCCTATACGGACCTCCTGGCCGGTAAATTTTTATCTCTTGATGTATACACAGACAGTAAACGTCAACATGAAGACACGTACGTAGTAGCTCGGGGAATAATTTGTCCGCTTTAACCTTATCAATGTTTAATTTATACTAAGTCGAATACAATTTAGGACTTTGTTAAAATTGAAAAGATGTATTTTTATCTTGACAAGAAAGAAATTCATTATACCTTGTACCGTCTTGTAAAAGTAGCCGAGCAAGAGAGCAGCGACATTTTAGTGAAATTTGAAATTCTACTTCTAATAAGAGCAATGCCTCCCCTCCCCGAATCCTCCAAATATGTACACAGCTAACCGATTATGATTGGTTTATTATCCCTGAGGACAGTAAGTGCGACTATGGGAGGCATATTGACGTGTGTACATCACAAAAGTTCCAAGAGGCTACGGGCAGCAGGGAAACAGGAACGTTCTGTGAACCTGTTGCCTAGGGTGCAGATATTTTATTTGACAGTTACATAAATTTCCATTTATATGTTACACTGATAAACGACTTTTTGTTTTAGGATGTTACTTGCCGTAATGTTGCTACTCGAGTGTTGCTACTTGATTAATTTGATAAATTTTGACAACTGTGTGACAAAGCTTGTTCATTTTGCTGTGAATGTTGGTGTCAGAGTTGCTAGTTGAGGCCCTCACCAAGGCCTTCTAAATGTAAAGTATTCTTCGCGGAAGCCACAGCTAAATTTAAGCCTGCCTGCTGTCTTAACCCTCGGACGCTAAAATCCATACTGGGGATGGTTTTGTCGAATTAAAGTATTTTCTAGTGAAACGAGACTTAGACTTCAACAAATTGCATAAGAACTGTTTGTCAAGGAAAAAATTTTAACCCTAGCACTATACTGGAGCGTCACCTTTCGACAAGTAGACCAAAATATTTACATAAATATACAGGCAACGCAATTTTATAAAGCGCAAGCCATTCATTGCTGTGTTCCAAAATTCTGAAAATGCAAGGGGTGTTCATTTCAATCAATTTCCAAATCACATCTCGCAAAATAAATTTATAATACCCAATAATGAATGAATGAATGAATGAATGAATGAATGAATGAATGAATGAATGACGACCATTTATTAGCAGAGCCTGCGGACAAAGCCCGCCAGCAGAGCTCCATTGCTAAGCAAATTTAGTAACCTATCGATCCGAGAAATTTTGGTTGTGACGCAATAGTCCAGTGACCGTCCGTCTGTCCGTCCACCCGTCCGCACAGACTCTGCGGGAGGAGGAGGGGAGTCCCAAGACAACCCGACAGGAGGGGGGGGGTAGAGAATGCCATCTTTTCTTGGCGGGAAATCGCGCGGTGCTTTTGCGCAACCGGCGTTTTTCTTGGTGGGAAATAGCATGACCATCGTCGCTTTTGAAAAAGAGGTTTCTTTAAAGGCTTAAGCTTCTTCAGCAAAACGATTGTTCGAGAGTACTAAAGTTTTCTACTGGACAAAAAAAAAACGTCTAATATCTAAAACGGGAAATAAAAAATTAAAATTTTCACTGTTTTCCGGGATCTTTTCCGAGGTTAAGAATATTTAAAATCGACGTTTCGATCAGTTTCACTGATCTTCTTCAGGCTGTTGTTAAAAATGACAATATGGCGGATTGTTTCTCATGTTCAGCTTGGTAACCGCACCAATAAATCGTGACTATTACACGACGTATGTGAAAAAAGGCGGGAAAATGTGACGAGGCCTGTTAAATAATTTTACATTTGTGATACTTCACTGACTATTACAGTCTCCCTCACGATCGAAGAAGGAGTTCAGGATTGATTTCCACGTTTCAACATGGTCAAAACTGTTAAGCACTTTCATTCCGCGGTGCTTCTGTCGCAGTGATTCAATTCCTTCGAGAACCTTCCTTTGTCTCAACCCTCTCTCTGTCGCTACGATTTTTGCGTTTGTCCAGTCAATACTTCTTTGGCACTCAATAGTGTGTCGTGCTAGGCCTCCATCTTCTTTGCCCATTCGTCTTTCGGCCGATAGAGTGTTTCCGTTTTGAAGGTCTTCATTTGTTAATCTGACTTTGTCCATGTGTTCTTTCTTTCGTGTTTGGAACAGGCGCCATGTCTCTCCTACATACACTGAATTCTGGCAGGTACACGGAATCTTATATACAACACATTTCTGCCTTTCACCAAGCGGCTCTTGACATGTACGTTTAATCTCTTTGATCTTTCTTCCAGGCTTGAAAGCAACTCGAAAAGAGTGTCGGTTAGCAGTTCTCCTGAACCGCTCAGACAACCCTTTTAAATATGGTATGGTCACGGCTCCACGACTTTCCTGTTCTTCCTGTTCTTTCTTGTCTATCTGTTGATGTCTTTGCTCCATAAACCTTCTCACGGTCTCTCTTGGATACCCATTCGCTACAAACACGTCTTCGATGTTGTTCAATTCTTCTGCTAGGTGTTTTTCATCACATAAGGCCCTCGCTCTGTCAGTAAAACCTTTCACAATCGCTCTCTTCATACTTTCTGGGTGATTGGACCTTTCCTTTACATTTATGTTTGTGTGAGTCTTCTTGTAATAGACAGAGCATTTTATCTTCTTGGTCTTCCTGTCTACGGTCTGTTTTAAATCAAGGACTGGTAAAACATCTCCTTCTTGGTCTTCTTTTGTGAACACAATTACTCCTGGCTCAATGGTATTGAGGTGATCTAGTATCTCTTGAGCTTCTCCTTCCTTGCATTTGGTCTCACTATCATCTACGTACCAGAACCATTCATTTAGGGGATATGGAGACGTTTCCATAGCTCTCAACTGGAAGTCTTCCATGTATATGATTGCAATTTCACCCGTGGCACCAAGGCCTATTGGTCCACTGTCTAAAACAAAATGACTTCCTCCATATTCACAATAGGTCAGATCGAACATCCACTTTAACAACTCCATTATTGATGTTACACTCATTGTGGTTGTTTCTCCGAGGTCCTCATTCTCGTTCAACAATCTTTCCACTAGCTCCAACGCTTTGTCAATAGGTATGGAAGGGTACAAGTTCTTAACATCATAGCTGACCAGAATCTCATTTCTCTCTACTCTCCAATCTTTGATTTTCTCTTTGAGTTCCCTGGAGTTCTTAACATAAAGGCCACTCCTTCCTTGTATAGTTCTTAATATTGGGATTAGGGAAGAAAGATCAAAGAGATTAAACGTACATGTCAAGAGCCGCTTGGTGAAAGGCAGAAATGTGTTGTATATAAGATTCCGTGTACCTGCCAGAATTCAGTGTATGTAGGAGAGACATGGCGCCTGTTCCAAACACGAAAGAAAGAACACATGGACAAAGTCAGATTAACAAATGAAGACCTTCAAAACGGAAACACTCTATCGGCCGAAAGACGAATGGGCAAAGAGACTGTAATAGTCAGTGAAGTATCACAAATGTAAAATTATTTAACAGGCCTCGTCACATTTTCCCGCCTTTTTTCACATACGTCGTGTAATAGTCACGATTTATTGGTGCGGTTACCAAGCTGAACATGAGAAACAATCCGCCATATTGTCATTTTTAACAACAGCCTGAAGAAGATCAGTGAAACTGATCGAAACGTCGATTTTAAATATTCTTAACCTCGGAAAAGATCCCGGAAAACAGTGAAAATTTTAATTTCTTAAGATGAGAGGTGAAAGTTTCAGAAATAGGATTAGGGAAATAAAAAGTTCAAAAGAATACTGGTAGAAGGCGAAAAGTTCAAGTTACGAAAGCTGCCTTTCAAGGACTTCATCGCTTTGTTTTCTTCACGGCGGAGAGCTTGCCCTGTTCTGAAACATAACCGAGTAAGTGAAGCTTTTAAAGGGTCTAAGGTACCTGGTTTTGAGTATTACGGTCAAAGAAATTACGTTTTGAAATGGAAATTTAATTTATGTCATTATAAATGTGTCATTTACTTTTGACTTTACAAAATTATTAGAAAACCCCGCTCAGATTTGTGACAGATGTAGTCTTGAATACTTTACCATGCTCAGTCGATTTCACTCGCGTGGACCGACCCACGATTTTGGAAGTGTAACGCGAATTGCATTTAAGTATAAACTTACGGGTTTTCAAATTAACTTTTTTTCAAAAATGATTTCTCTGTCCATTATTTTGTGTTTGTTTATTTATAACAGTAGGTCTAAGCACAGTCGCAAGACGAATAATTGCTTTCAATTTTGACTGTCGGGTACATCTCTTTGTGCAATTGTCGATTTTCTTGTCCTAGAAGTTTTCAGTGGTAATGATCTTTTCAGCGAAGTGGTTGTCGATTTAAAGCTATTTTATCCAAAAAGCTTCCGAAAACAGTTTTGTGCTTTCCTCAAAGCGCCTAACTTTATATAGGCTTACTTCGCCTCCGCAAAACTTATGCAGCAGAATTTAAAGCGTGTTTGGTGTTGGTTTGTTTTGAATCTTGATGGTCTCTAGTTAGGGAACGAAATATAACAGTTATTTAAAAAGAGATAAGCGAAGCAGTTGTCGGTTTAAACCTACTATTTCCGAAAAGCTTCCAAAAACAGTTCTGTCCATTTCTAAAAGCGTTCGAATTACAAACACTTTGCAGCCCCAAAACTTGTGCCATAGAGTTAAAAATGTTTGGACGGTGTTTGTTTGTTTGTTTTTAATCTCGATGGTCTCAAGTTAGAGAACGAAATATAAGGGTTAATTAAGTAACTATAAGCGAAGCAGTTTTGAGTGTAAAGCTATTTCATCCGGTAAATAGTGAGTGTTCCTCAATGTGCTCGAATTTTTCGCGGCTGCTAAAACCTACGCGACATTTCTTCGATAAATTTATTACAAGTGCTTGGAAGCTCCCCAAATCCTTTCTTTCGGGTAATCCCAGTAAAATGCCGGTGAAATGCCAGTATAAATTTTTGACCAGACTAATAGTGGCAGTTCATGTTATTTGTTAACATCCGAACGCGATGAAGACAACCCATTTAAACAGTCGTGAATAAGTTTTATTTTGTTGTTGTAAATGAGGGCCTCAGTTCATTCAAGGGAACAGCCAATAATCAAAGGAGATTTGACAAGCCTTGACAGTTAATGACAGGATATGGAAAAATTGCAAACACCAAGCAAGACGGCTCGTGAGTAAAATATGTGTTCAGTTTGATGCCCGAAAAAAAAAAATCAGGCTATGCTCAGCCTCTAGAATGACCTTTCGAGCTTGATTTTACAGAACAGCTCCCCAAAATATTGGAGGACAATTCGGAACACTTTCAGGCTTTTTGAGAAACACTTTTCCAAATCGAACGAGCCAAAAAAGCCCCGAAATATATTTCAGAGCGAAAAGTTGTAGGACTATTTTTGAGAAACCAACACCAGTGTATTCCTTGTCGGCTCCGCTTTTAGGCTTGGCTAAGTCTATATATTGGAGAAATCCATGTAGTTCATGAAGAGTTTAAGAGTATAACTCTTAATTGCTCACAAACTAAAGATTTTCTTGTATTTGAAATACCCAAGGGCCCAAATAACAAGCCTCTTGCACAAACGCAAAATGGTGAATGTTAGATTGCCAAGAGATGAAAGGAAAACCCCCAAAATACCTTGGTAAAAAAATTCAGCCAAAAAAAAAAATTACCCAAACCTCCCTGTTAATTTAAACTCAAGTCTCGCGGGGGAGTTAGTCATATGGCACTCCCAGAAATTTACAGCAGCTGCCATTCGGTCTTTTGGATTTCTTATTTGTCTGACAAACTAGTTGTCTAAATTTATTATTCTCAATTTCCTTCTCGACGAAAACGATAATTAATAATTATGCATTCCAACCCTTCATCAAACAGTTGCTTTTTTGCAATTTATCCCATTAAAGCTGGAAAACAGCGTTGATTTCTTCACGCATTGCGTGACTATTTTTCTTAAGATTCCAACATTGTGTATTTAACTTTCATCAACGTTCGTCAAGGTGAACACAAATTAGACTTACAAGGTTGAACAGCGTTGAAAACTATGCGAAATCCTCTTTCTTGCACAATCGGGTTAGAGTGAAATGTAAACACTACGTATGCGCCACCTACAATAACTTCCTTTCCAGTGAGCCGACCACAGTATTTACCAATCATCACATTGTTCTCATCTGTAATCTTCAAGTAATCATAGCTGCAAGAAACATTGTTTTATGACCTATATGCGGACGTTCATTAACAATTACTGTACAAGTACGTGCGGAACATATGAAGTAATTGATAATCAACGAGGTGCGTAGTGCTAAGTAGGTTATAATTTTCTCATTTTCTACAAGCGGCGTGCAATAATTATTTTATGAAATTCATGACCGTGTCTAGCTGGTGTGCTGCACGAAGTGTTTGGTAAATTTTTAACGCCTTTAACTATTTTAATATTCAAGCAACACCCATTAAAGTGCACCTAACCTCAAAATATTTTTGGGCTAAAATAAATCTCTGCCCTGTCTCAACTATATTTTACCATTTTACCCTTTTTCCATAAACAAGTAAAACTAACGAGATTAAGTTCCAACGTTTCGGCGACTTCATGACGCCATTGTCAAGGAAGGATTTGATGAATACAGTAGCTGAAACGTTGGAACTTAAACTCGTTAGTTTTTACTTGTTTATGAATTCCCATTCATAAGTAATTATCATTTTTCCGCCTGGAAATTTCACCTTTTTTGGGCTATAAAAGCTACCAAAACTTGCAAATATTTGATTCATGAGATAGTGCGGGGCATGGGTCTATTCCTGTAATAACGTCACAAACCCAGTGCTTTGTATCGCTATTAGTAAAGAACTACTGGGATGCAAAAGAGTTTGTGACTTCACTTCAGGAATATACCTATGCCCCATACCAGCTGCTTGGTCTTAAACGAAATGACGACCAGTTTT
This sequence comes from Siderastrea siderea, assembly GCA_964030785.1. Taxonomy (NCBI): domain Eukaryota; kingdom Metazoa; phylum Cnidaria; class Anthozoa; order Scleractinia; family Rhizangiidae; genus Siderastrea; species Siderastrea siderea. Next base: position 26,308,911 of record OZ034977.1, on the reverse strand, counting down.
CGTAACTTTGTAGGCCCATTAACAGTGGAATTTCCGAGAAATATATTGAAAAAGGGCCTACAATATCCGATACAGGTGCAGAGAATTAGGTAAGCGAAAAAACATTTTTGAGGTTAGATGCACTTTAAACTTTGTACTGTTTCTTACTTATTATCTGGACACAATATGGTATGACATGCCACTGGTCACTAAATTTTGTATTGCCAAAGCAACCATGTTTCAGAATTTTGAATTTCCCATTATCTAATTTCTAAATGTTAATAACAAATGTACAAAATCTTTCAACAAGAAGAAGCCACTGAATAAGGTTTTGACGAGGAAGACAGAAGAATAAAGAACAGACACTGAGAAAGTACTCACCCAAAAATAGGAGGTGGGATGCCTCGTCTGACGCGCTGCTGAGGCATGCCCGAGAAATGATGATAACTAAAAAAGCATTAAAACAATTAAGTAGAATGTTTGAAACCAGATTCATGTCCTAATTAAGTTGAGTATGGACTTCCTAGACTAGTCCTGACGTTTAGACAAATGTCCGAAAGTAATCATAAGGATCAGAGTGAATCAGGTGCATCATCAATTTGTGGTATTTGGAATCTGGTTATAAAGTCCGTTTACTGAGGGCCGTCTTATTTTAAATAGTTTGAACCCAGGAGTCATAATGATATAGTAAGTTGGTAAAGCATGATCGTCTAGCTGTGTGTAACCCTGTGATCATGAAGGACTCTTTCTTGTGACATTGACTGATGTTGCTTGAGCGGACGTCATCATCTCGGACAAGTTAATCGTCAGTGGATATTATAAGTCTGCAGTCGTTGTCCTGATTGGTCGATGAACTCGCGATGTTATTGTCCTCTGCCAGTTAAGCCGTGGTGTTATTGGCTGCGAATGCTGTTAAACGTGATTGGTACGTCTCGGTCCGATTTTTAGTGGTCGTCTGTCAGTTAAACCGTGGCGTTATTGGCAGTGAAGACTCTAAAATATGACTGATACGTTTCAATCCGTCTTTTGTCATTGTAATATTCGTCGGCCTCTTGTTAGCCAAATGGACCCCTCCCCCAAATTCCATACTAAATTTTGGAGCCTTACAAGTACGCTGAAGGGATTAAATGACGATAACGAAGAACACCAGTACTTTTTGAATGGTTGTGTCTGTTTGTTTATTTATTTATCATAATGTCGCAATAAAATTTCCCAAATCTACCCCCAAAAATACTTGCCAAAATTCCCTCCCTCAAAAAATTCCTAAATCGTTAGTAGAAAACGCAAAACCTCCCCGTTAATTGAAATCCGGAGTACCTAACTCCCGGGATAGATAGTAATAGCTACAGCAACAGTTGTGTTTTTTGTTTGCACCTACCAAATTCTGGAGTCGTAACCATCCAAGTGGAAATCTTGAAAAGTAATCTTAAGCGCCATACCGTTTGGGACGGATACGTTGTAAACACAGTCCATATTAAATGGATAGTTATTTGGATATCCAGGACTTGTCAAGGTGTTGTTTACAACTCTCCCACATCCTGTAAAAAGCAAAACCGTAATAAAATCTTTGCCGTTGATTGGGTAGCATAATTTAACGCACGATGGTGGTATGACGGTACATTAGGCAATGACACTTCAACTACTCACGACACAGAGCACATGTTCAATTGACAAAAGGGGAGACGACATTGATATTGACGTGTGATCCAAGAGTCACGTGTGATCCAAGCGTTAAATACACAGAATTGTTATTTGGTTATAAAGGTTTATCTCGGTTGTCCACCGACAAAAGCAGTAAAAGAAACTCGCACCTAGTTTGAGCAGGCTATAACCCAAAACAGGTACAAATTTGCATTCCAAGCCTCAGATGGTAATAATAATCCTGGCGTGTTAAATCACTAATAAAATCGATAATCGATGACAATCCATATCAGTCAATGTAATATAATATTTATTATAACTGATTTTTTTAACCAGAACTTCCTGTTTAATGCATCGGTCCGGCAAACTGCCAAAAATTCAACGTCAATAGCCAAGAAAGATTGATTTAACTGTCACTAAGAGTCATTTGCTAAAAGTCGTCAAACAGACTCATTTCTAAGATTTCGGGTCGTAGAGGGCGACAGAGCTGAATAACGCACTCCCCATGTTCGTTACGTCACTCGTTTAAATAATGTAATTTATTATTCGAGAGGATTTTTGAAGTTTGTAAAGCCCTTTTGATCATATGTGAATGTAAAAAGCGCTATAGAAGTATTACACATTATTATTATTATTATTATTATTATTATATTATTATTATTATTGCCCTCCTCGTGGTGCGAAATTTGTGAATGAGTAAGTTTGGTGTTGATTTTGTGTTCGAAGCAGACAATCAATTGTGGGATATTTTGTTGTTCATGCCGATTTGGTGCTGGGAGATGTTAAAAGAAGAATTTGGTGCATTTGGCGCTATCATTAAGGTAGGTAAAGTTTTCAATAGAAATTGCGGTTGAAGAGCTCTTTATTATAAGCTGTATTGCAGCAAGTCGAAGAGTCGTAGAGCGACTGTGTCACGGTTCGTAAAGATACCTCATTCCCTTACAATTAAAACAAACTTTAACCATGTAGCAAGCTGAAAGTTACATTGAATGAATGAATGAATAACTTTATTAAAGTGTCAAGGTGGGTATTTAGCTTGTGACAGCTAATTGGGGACACTCTACTACTTAAAATAAATTAAAATTTACAATATACATTAAAAATTACAATATTTCACTATATTAAAATTAGGGGGAATGAATATGAATAGGAATAGGTCGTTTAAAAAAAACGGTTTCTAAACTCACAAATACATTATTATACTTAACTAGGAACAATTAAAAAGATAAAAATAAAAACAACACCTACCATACTTTTTATTCAACGGCGGTGTTGCTCCAACAACAACAACAACAACAAAATCTTAATTTAAGGACGGTGCTTTACCTCCTGTACCTCTGTTCCTCCTAATACAGAGGTATTTTTGCGAAGGTTATGACTATAGAAAAAAGCCGAGTCTTGGCAAGACCTGTTGAAGTCTACAAAGATAAATGTGGGTAACCCCGCATTTTTTAGAGATAATTAATCAACCATATTTTTATAAAAGCTTTAAAATGCAAAGAATGTATGACATTTGCTTTCCTAATTTAAGCTCAACTATCTCTGAAAAATGCGAGGTTATCCCCAATTTCTTTTGGACTCTGATAGCCCTTGCTAAGATCTCCTTTTTATTTCCATGTAGCCATTAACTGCGCAAAAATACTGTTGTATTAGTTTGTAAACTCCTAAGAATCGAAACCCGAATATCTCGGACCAGGTGCGCGTTTCTCAAAAGACCCGAAAACGTTTCGGCCCCGAAAAGCCATTTTTGTAAAAATATGAACCACTCATTCTACAAATCTGTTATTTTAACATGTCTTTCAAGTAAGAAATATTTATCTTATAGCGAAGTTTGACGTTTAGAAACTACTTCTGTATCAAGATCCAATGTAAATTATCGTGCCCGAAATTGGCCCGAAAAGTTTCGCAGCTTTCGAGAAACTTACGCCAGACCCGAGATGCGCAGAACGTATGCGCGGTAACAAAAGGAGGCACCGTCCTTAAGACGTTTCTATTGAAGAAAAGCTTTACTTATCTTAATGATAATAGTGGTATTAGAATTTTTGACAGTTTACTCTTGTCTGAAGTGATGCCATGCACAGGACACGAATACTTGTTATCTTTCTCAAGTTGTTTTCTGTGGCGCTCACAAGCGAGCGATCCAGCAATTACTTGGGCAATAATCAAAGTTCGGCCGAAAGTCGTGATAAATCGCCTATGCATTCAGTTGCCCCTGAACGTCCCTTGAACGAAAACGGAGGAAAAGATTAAAAGCCTTACAACCAATAAAACACCACTTGCAACTTTCATGATAAAATCAAGGGACTGAGACTTGTACGCACAATTCGCAAAATCTCGTTTAAGCAAAAATTTCACAATTTTACCGATCAAAACAAAATTTCTTCCAACTGAAATAAGATACAATATTGCTATTGGCTGTCCCAAAAGGCAGAATTTTCTTAACCAAGCAACACGGCGCTTAACAAACGAGTTTGTTTAAGGAACAGGAAATAACCCACAAATACCGACCATTTTTACTAGCCCGCCAGTAACCCCCCAAGTCGGGTTCACGCAAGGCCGTTCGCGTTTCGCGCCGCTGACAGTTCAGCGTTATTCATCTCTGTCGTTTGTAGCATTCTTTTCCCTTCTGGGGTTGAGAATGCTTCTGTAGCGGTCAAAAAACGTTATTACATGGCTTTTCAGTGACCACACTATACAATTATATTTACAACCTGTCAAAATATCTTAACACCGAATAAGGTACCTTAACCCCGCTTGAAACTGCCTAATACTAGTGGAGAGAAACGTAGCCAATAGCTTGAATAGTTGGCGAATCTATTTGCTCACCTCGTAAAGCAAGAGCGCTCTCAAGGCCATTAAACATCAAGATAAATATCATAAGAATTATTTTCATGATGCGCAGCTATTCTGTTAGCAACAATGTACTTCTGTTCCACAACGACAGCGTCACATTCCTGCAAATAAAACTATTATTAGAAAAAAAATCATGGAAAATAAATAGATAAATAGACGGTGTACTAGCTTAAGAATAATTTTTACCATACAGCGGATAAGCCGAGCAAATGAAATCTATTTGTTTTCTGGATTGTGTTAAATATAGCTTATTCTACGCAAAATTAGATGGTTCAAAAAAAATCTTGGTATTCAGTTATTTGCAAGCGCGGAACTTTGTGGCTCATTACACCTTTCGTGCGTCTATACTTTAAACACACTTCGCTAGACAAATCAAAACGGGGAATGGTTTTGACCGATTTTCGACTGAGGGTGAACTTAACCAGCTTATTCATTTGGAGCTCCGCTGCTAGGCTAGTCAAGCTACATTATATTGTTTGTGGATGGCATACCTAAAATTTATAAACTGGCTGAATTATTCCTGAATTGTCCAATACTTTCTACATATCTCTCGAATAACAATCGCCAGTGGACAGAAGAAACAAAAGGTGAATGTTCCAAAACCGAGTTCCATTTTCAATCATGTTAGCGAAGTCAAACATTGCACCATACAGGAATATTATGTAATCAAAACCGGAAATAAACTTTTCTCATCACATATGACTGTGTATCCATCACAGTTCAGAAATAATTTTCTCATCCACAGCCAGTTTAAATACATAAAAAGCCTTGTAATCGAATTTTTTTAAAAATTCTTTCTAGTTGTACCAAACACAGGCTAACATGATCGCAAACATTGTGGTACATCAAACTTCAAGTATCACACAACGGAGCTCTCAACAAATTGATTCAATCACGAAATAGCTTGCCTTGCAACACCGCAACAAAACCAAACGAAAACAGGAGCTTAACACTATATTCTCCTGACAAAAACGTATTCTAACAAAACGTCGGCGTTTGCTCAGTGTGATCTAACGCTGTATCTCTTAGCAGTTTGCCGCAACATATTAGATATTACTGAGCGTAAGGTCATTGATAAACAACACAAGTTTAATGTAAACAGCAGGAACCCTTGACATCATAGCTAGTTATCTGACACGACAGCGCCAAAAAAAAATATCTTCTTCATAAACCGATGATTCATCGAAGTTCCTCTCTTTGGAACAGAGAGTAAAAAAAAAGAAGAAATTTCGTCTTTATCAAACAAAGGAGTAATAGAAAAATTATATTCCACGCTCATGGAAAACATAAATTAGAAAATTAAAAATAGCATATCAATACCTTTAAACCCTTAAGAACAACCGACGGTGTCAATTTACCTATGTTTTATTTTTCACATGCAGCGCCTTTTTTGTGACACAATGTCTACGCAAGTCGTGTAAAGAGGCATGCTGTTACTCTTTATCATAATTAAGCCATTATCATCGAATTGTCCAGCGACTTCACAAAGTCGGGGAATAAGTCCATTGCCAGAAGCTTTCTTGTGTTCCTGTGGTAACTTGTTAAAGTCATGTTTAACTCTCACACGATAACTGCTTATCTGTTCATGTGGTTAATCCTTGTTGAAACCAAAGTGGTGACTGTATTCAGTAATAAAGGAAATAATGATTATTCAAACATCAAACTGCTACGATTGTTTTTTTGAAATCCTCCTGTTGTCACCAATTCAACCTTTACTCGCCGACAAATGCAAAGATAACAGCAGGCTAATTACTCCGAAAAACATCTTGCTAACTTGAAATAATTTTGATAATGGTCTTGAAATACGAACCGAAATATTTCTTTTACTTCTGTTCCAGTTGTTTTCTTGGTGATATTCATATTTTAAGATAGCAGGATGTTTTTTTCGAAGTGGTCATCCTGTTGTATTTTTCACCAGGTCAAGCTCATATCCCACTATAATGGAAAAGCATTTGTCGTAGATTTCTGTCTCAACAGGATAAAATAGAAAGTGAAAACATAATTCTGTCTCTGTCCCATTCTAAGACGGGATGCCGTTGCCATTTCACTTTCTTTTCTTCGCTGTGGTCTCTCTCACATCAAAGAGTCAAACTCACCAAAGGCATGTACGGACTAACAGCGACATTAACTGCCTTAAACTTACACCAAGATATATATATATATATTTTCTCATCACTTAGTGGTCACGTTTTGGAGTCAAAGACACATTTTGACCAATAAACATTTGACATGAAAGTTCCAGTCAGAAATATTAACAATTTAGACAGTTGAATGAATTTTGATCGTCATGCTGTTTCCCTAGTTGGTTAGAAATTCGCTGCTTTTGAGTAAATGAAAGTAACTTGATAAGGATGGAAGATTTATGTACCATCACTGCTAAGGAGTGGTTCACATCAATTCTATAAAAGAAAAGAGAAAGACCTAACATATGTAGATGCATACATGTACAACATCTGTTACATTTCCTTTGTCATTTATCGAAATGTTTCGAATGTCACGTTTTCGCTCAACCTGACTTTATGCTGCAGGCTTTTAATGATTATAGCGGATAAGGATTACGAAAAACTCTGCCTAAAGCACTCTTACATAAAAGATAATATTTTAAGAAGAAAAAAGGAAAACATTAAACGCCAGCAAAAAATAAATGCCTCCCTAAAACCTTGACCGCTCCTGACTTTGCATTTCTTGGTATTCCCTGCTTTTTTTTTAATGTACTTACTCGACTTCATCGGCATGGCATCTACGAGCTATACAAACAAGTTCGAAAATCATTTTAATACGATACTGAATATTATTTTGCGTACGTCTTGCATAATGGGAAAAATTCACTCGTTTTCGTTTTTTCTAAGGTTTCCTTTCTTTTGATTGCACTACCAAAATTTCATCCTTTAACAATTTAAATATGGTTTCAAATAAGTACAAAAAAAAAACACACTAACATTACCTTAAAATTACATTTCAAATATACCTGGTTTCGGCCACCCGATCTTTAATTCTCTTTTTCCTCTAGGGAAGCAGCCTTTCCTCTGCAGCAAGAACTCGTTTTGTTATAGTTAGTCAAAAATAAAACGCGCAGTTCACGTTCCTGTTAATCTTACGGGTGAACCACTTGCCGGTAATAAGCTGCTTTGACTAAGATCATGTTATTTATTTGTTTGTTGGCTTTTTAGATGACAATGGCTGTCATCCTACATTGACTCAAGTTTATAAAAGAATAAATAAATAAATCTATTTTCACTTGATCCCCTCTAATCTGACAATGCTAATAATCATGGTTCAGCTGTTCGTGATTATCAAATAGCCAGTTTTGAAGGATCTCTACAGTTCCCTGTAGGTGGAAGTCCTAAGTCATAACCTGCTTTGACTAAGATCGTGCTATTTATTTGCTTGTTGGCTTTGGTAAAGATTCGGCTTATTAGATAACAATGGCTGTCATCCTACATTGATTCAACTTTATAAAAGAATAAATATGTGAATCTGTTTTCACTTGACCTCCTCTAAGGTGACAATGATACTCATCATGGTTCAGCTGTTCGTAATTATCAAATAAACAGTTTTGAAGGATGTCATGAAGTTCCCTGTAGGAGGAAGTCCTTTGTGACTTCCAACAAAGCTCATTTCCTTTTTTTTCTAACATCCAATGGTCAGATACTTGTCAGTGGTACGTCTGTTAATAAGGGGGAATGGTGTTCTCAATTAGTTATCGGTCAGTTAAGGCGCCCTCCAGATGCCGTCTCACTCAAATGCCGAGCTTCGTGATGAATTAAGTCCGGCGAAGTATGACGTTTGATTAAGTTGGGCACGGTGGTTATAGCTTATAATTGAGCAAAAGTTGTAATTTTCGGCAGAATTCGCCGGATTTAGTTGGATTTATAAGAAATTAGAATACAGCTGCTGTATGTGCTTTGGATCGCAGCGTGCTTTATTTATTTATTTATTATTATTATTATTATTATTATTATTATTATTATTATTTTTATAGACGCACTTCTAGAAATTATAGAGCTCTCGTTTTCCGCATGTTGTTTGGTATCGCTTTCATTTTCATTCTCAAGCGCGCTAAAATACTGAGAACACAGAACGATTTCAAATACAAGCTTCGAGTTTCCCTGCTTATCCTCTAAAGATTAATTCATTGGGAAATTTACACCAATATTAAACATGTTGGACGTCATTATAATTAATTGGTCAAAAACAACAATTGTTACCATTTGAATCGAAACAAAAGGATATTTATACATTTAACAAACCTATTATATTGATGTGAAAATATTTTGAAAGCACGTAGTTCAAATTATAATTTTTATTGAATTGGGCAGAATGAAACAATAAAGTTTTTATGTATTTTTATTACACATTTTTATTTACTGAGGACTGTATAAGTTATTTACAGGATCTTGACAGCCCTCCTTTTAATTTCAATTTACGTGGTATTTGCAGGATCTTGACAGCCCCCTTTTTTAATTTACGTGGTATTTACAGGATCTCGACAGCCCCTCTTTTTCAATTTACATGATATTTACAGGGTCTTGACAGCCCCCTTTTTCGATTTACATGACATTTACAGGATCTCGAGAGCCCCTCTTTTTCAATTTACATGATATTTACAGGATATCGACAGCCCCCCTTTTTCGATTTACATGATATTTGCAGGATATCGACAGCCCCCCTTTTTCAATTTACGTGGTATTTACAGGATCTCAACAGCCCCCCTTTTTCGATTTACATGATATTTACAGGATCTCAAGAGCCCCTCTTTTTTAATTTACATGATATTTACAGGATATCGACAGCCCCCCTTTTTCGATTTACATGATATTTACAGGATATCAATAGCCCCCTTTTTCAATTTACATGGTATTTACAGGGTCTTGACAGCCCCCCTTTTTCGATTTACATGACATTTACAGGATCTCGAGAGCCCCTCTTTTTCAATTTACATGATATTTACAGGATATCAACAGCCCCCCTTTTTCGATTTACATGATATTTACAGGATATCAATAGCCCCCCCTTTTCAATTTACATGATATTTACAGGGTCTTGACAGCCCCCCTTTTTCGATTTACATGACATTTACAGGATCTCGAGAGCCCCTCTTTTTCAATTTACATGATATTTACAGGATATCGACAGCCCCCCTTTTCCAATTTACGTGGTATTTACAGGATCTGGGCAGCCTCCCTTTATTAGTTTACACGGTATTTACAGGATCTCGACAGCCCCCCTTTTTCGATTTACATGATATTTACAGGATCTCGAGAGCCCCTCTTTTTAATTTACATGATATTTACAGGATATCGACAGCCCCCCTTTTTCGATTTACATGATATTTACAGGATATCAACAGCCCCCCTTTTTCAATTTACATGGTATTTACAGGGTCTCGACAGCCCCCCTTTTTCAATTTACGTGGTATTTACAGGATCTCGACAGCCCCCTTTTTTCAATTTACGTGGTATTTACAATGTTATTTACAGGATCTCCACAGCCCCCCTTTTTTAATTTACGTGGTATTTACAGGGTCTCGACAGCCCCCTTTTTTCAATTTACATGGTATTTACAATGTCATTTACAGGATCTTGGCAGCCACCCTTTTTCAATTTACATGGTCTTTACAGGATCTCGGCAGGCTCCCTCTTATAAATTTACATGTTATTTACATGATCTGTGTTCTTTTGCCTTACAACATTTACAGTATCTCTCTTTATATTTACATGTTTCAATGCTGAAATTTACATGATATTTACAGTATCTTTTGAGAACATGTAAAAGTCCAAAATCTTGTAAATTTACTTTTTACAGTATCGTTTTACCCTTTTACATGTTATTTACATAGTATGTAAATTTTCAACTTTTCCAGTGAATTAACCGCAGGGAAAAGTATAGTTTGGCTAAGAAAGAGCTCTAAACAGTGCAAAACAGCGGCTCTGTCAACTAGTAGCGTCGGCGACTTTGAAGCAAACCATGGACAATTTCTGAAGCGATCGAGGTACTGGTAGGAAAACTCAGCCAATTGCATTTATGAAATAGATCAGTTCACAGTCCAGATCTACAAGGAACGGCAAATTTACATTTCTTAAATCCTAAGAAGTAAGTTTTTCGCAAGTTCTCGCGTTTTTTTAGTCGCTGTTGTAATGTTCCCTCCTTGTAAATTAAACAGCCGTCATCATTTCCCCTTCTACTCTTTGTGGCTCAGCCAGGTCTTGGTTTTCACGCTACATTCTAAACCAAATAGAAGATGGTCATTTTATCAATTTTTGATGTTTAAAAAAACCGCTATCGGACATACGAGTGAACTGTGTAATTCACCCGCAGAGGACGAATTTTAAACGCGATCAAGGTAGAAACACTGTTTGGACACGATTTTTGAAGAGAAATTCAACAGCCAGAATTGTTCACAGTCTCGTGTAAATATCAATGTTTCTAGCGCGGGGTTGGCAGAATGAAACACTTTTGTGATCACTCGGATTCGGAAGTACGTCAGGTAAGACTACTGTTTGTTTCTTGGGGGCATTCAGTGCAGGTTTTAGGTTTTAACGGAACAATATGATGGTGTAAATGAGAATGTGTCACCAAATCACGAATGCGATACTATAATAATTAAAAACAATATAATTATAATAAGAACCTTCCCAGAATGCTTTGCACCAGAAAAATTTCAATGCAAAATAACTTAGTTAATTTGTGGTCGAAGAGAATGCTGCACCATGTGTTATTTACAACTTCGTGAAAGTTATCCCTCATATTAACGTTAGGGTGATGACGTCATTATTCACGTGACTATGGCAAAAAATATGTTTTAGCTCACTGCAAGAACAGGCCTCCATCAATTCAAAAGCAGATAACGTGCCCTGATAGTCATTGGAATAGGCAATATGGAAATTGCCAGTTGACATCTGGCATTTGAAAGTTAAAGTGGCTCTGTACAGGAGCATTTCCCAGGGGACTGGTAAGGAGTCAGTAACTATGGTAGTTTAAGGCGGAGAGAAACAAAGCTTGGCTGGTTAACAGTACTTCGCATGAAAGTAACGACCATGATATGCTCACTGTTGTGACGTCATTGGTCACGTGACCAGAGCGCACAGAAAATTCAAATCATTTTAAAACTGCTTTAAGCTCAATAAATTCGTAATTTCTCACAGTAATATCGCGGAAAAAATTGCAAGTTATTCAAAAACGTCCATTATTATTTTTCCTTTTGAAAAAAGCACAATGAAAAATAAACCTTAAACTTTTGATAATCCCCTGTTTTGTGAGGTTTTAATATAAATGTAAAAACGAATCAGCATATTTGGTTTCAAACTATGCTCTTTCTAACTACGTTAACAGTTTTTTTAAAAAATTCGTTTTCATAGAGCTTAGGGATGTGAATTTGCAGGCACGCGGAGTACTGGGCACTAATGTCACGGATTGCTCAGGAAGACTGGTGCACTTTTTAGGCGCGGCGGCATAGCTAGCGACAAAAGCTGAAAAGTGGGGTGAAAAGGTGTTTTGCTAGCTTTCTGTCGGTCCATTTCTGCTAAAGAATTGTTAATGGTTTCTCCGAAAGAGGACAGCACTTCATTTCTCGCTGCATTGCTCATGTCAGGTACGTGTAATTATAGCTTTTTATTGTCTTCGGTAAACAGCTTAATATATTAGCAGGGCTTTACCGATCGATCATTTTTGTTTAATGTTTCATATTTATCGTTAGTCTAGTGCTTAAATAATTTGCCATTTTCGTTCCGGTAGCAAAAAGCCGAAAGATAGACACGTAGGTTGGTAGCTAAAGTTTATTAAGTTTCGTAAGTCTTTAAATAAACGTTATATGAAGTGATGTAGTTTTTGTACACTCGTCTGTGAATCGTACATGTATGTTATTTGTTGGCCCAGTAAAAGTGTAGCATCGCATCCTTTATGTTTTCAGTAACTTTAATTACAGCGTTGCTGTTAAAATCAATGTTTCAAACAGCTATTGCTTAAAGCAAGAAGATCAGGCTATTCTCCTAATGTTGATACTGGCAGATAAGCTTAAATTCTTTTGTGTAGCATCATTTAAGCTTACGTGTTGTAAACATCTCATAACAACACATAACATACTTTATTTTATCTCCATCTCCATTTGTTTATTAGCTGGGCTTTTCTTTACTGCTTGCAAATTTTTTATATACATCTAATGACTCACGAATGTTTCTTAGATCAAGTAAGGTTCAAAGCTATAGTTGGCATGATTTGATGACAAACAACAAATTTAAATTTCGAATTAGGTACATGTAAAACTTTTATTAAAAGTTATGTGTTGATCACTTTTGGGAAAATATGCTTAAGATAATCGAGTTCAAAGCAGGTGAATGTAATTGTTTTGTACATCTCATTCTCTACTTTTACTGATTAAGTTATTCCATAATTTGCAGGGTAAAAAATTAACTTCAGTGCTTGAATCATTGAATTGCAACTCGGGCCAGTATCCTTGAATTCCAACCTCGTCCCCAGGGTCTTTTCACTTGCTCGCTTAGTATAGTGGACCAGGCCATTTAGATAAAGTGGCTTTCAAAATCCTCTAGTCTAAATCAAAAAATTTAAAACCATATTTACTTGAATAGACCCCTCCCAACCTGGGTGAGAAGTAAGTCTTTTATCCAGGGATTTCGCCAATAATCATGTGGAAAAAGTACCACATACTGTAGAACTCTAAGTAAAAACAAACCTCAACTTTTAGTGGCCCTGGTCAGTTTTAAATTGCTACTGGCAACCAGGAGACTGTCAATTTTTAGCCCTGAAGTTGTTGTTTTCACTGATCCTTTTTTATCTATACTAGGCATGTATAGGTCAGCAGTGATCAGTGATGCAGCTTTTCTTACAGTGAAGGTATGCACATGGAAGATATCAATCACATAATTATCCCAGCTTACGTACTATCTTACTGTTCAGTAAAATGAACTGGGTCAAATGCAATGATCTTTTTATTTGGGTTCAGTAGTTGAACACAATTAAACCAATAATATGCATACAGCAGTGTTTGATTCTAATTTCTGAACCCAGTCAAACATAATTAAGCACAGTTAAACAGTTTAAAATCATTCAAATATACCAGAGATTTAAACCATCTGCCTTTAAGTGTGTGAGAACAAGCACAAATTTCTGTAGTGTGGAATTTGAACATGATCTGTTTTATATTGTCGTGTAAACACATAGAAGACTGGGTGGCTAAAACAGCCTTTTCGGAAAAAGAAAATTTGGCAATCCTAATACTCACAAAGGCAAATAAAAGTTGAACCAAGGAAAAAATTAAATCACAACATTTACATGAGTGTTCCATCAAGACTTCCATTGGGGTAGGTGATGAAAACCTTATACCCACTTAAGTTACAAAATCCATTTTTCACGGTGATGTAAGATTTATTCTTGATGGTTAAAGGGTTAAAACGTAATGCAGAATGAATCAAACAGTTATACCATGTATGGGTTTCCGTACCACAGTGATTATTGTGACCCAGTACCACTACTGGGGCAAGCTCACACAGGTATGACTTGTACAGTTATGAGATGTTGTGCTGTAATCATTAAACAAATACAGAGAAACAAGAGGAAATCGGGAGGAACTTGTACCAGAATGAAAATCATGCTGGTATTATGAAAACACCCCCTTAGCCTAAAGTCGAGCAGCTCTAGAGAATGTTTAACAACATCCTCAGAGACCCAGGGGCAGTAACGCCCTGATTTCATGAGACCGGTTCAAACTCAGACTGGTACGATTTTGTTTACATGAGACCGGTCTGAAAGTCAGACTGGCATGAAGTGTTTACCTGAGACCAATCTAAACTCTGTTTGTGTTAATAGGTTCCGCAACCGTCCCATCCTTAAAAATCCACTTTATCTATTATCCAACAGCTTGGAATGCTCCAACGCCACTTATTAAACGTGCATACCCAAAACAAATATCTCAGACCAATTGGAACCCTGTTCATGCTTAAGTGGCTCCCCAGTCTGATTTCAAACCATTCTGAGTCATTCATATTGGTTCAGCAGCAGTGATGAGTTAAACCAGCCTAAGGCCCTGTTTACATGAGTGACTTTATCCCGGGATGACTTTTATCTCCTCCCGGGGTGACTTTCATTGCGGTGTCTGGTCATTTACCTGTAAATGTTTACATGATTTGGAGCTGAAATGTGTTCACCCTGGGACGATTTCATCCCGGTCTTCAGCACGGGGATGAAATCGTCCTGGCGTAAACACCATTTCAGCTCCAAACCATGTAAAAACTTACAGGTAGATGACCAGACACCGATATGAAAGTCATCTCGGGATGAAATCACTCGTGTAAACACAGCCTAAGATGATAATTATTTTATACTAGCTTCATGTTTCGTACGTTTCGTGTAAACAGAGGTAAGCATTTGGAGTCGATCTGAAGTCGTACCGGCCCAAGTTGGTACCATTCTCATAGACTACGAGCAGTCTCTCATTTTTCTCTGGTGCGTGCACACTGACTGCTCTACTATTGGTAATTGTGATAATTAAAATCTGCTTTGTTTTTCTTACAGGTTTTTATTCCATCAACCTGATGTCAGGAAAATATGGCAGTTTGTTGTAAGGGTTTGGTTAAGAAATTTGTACTTTTAGCTATATTCCCAGACACACTTTATCAATTCAAATAAAAAATTTGAAGAGCAGTTTTGAAATAAGGTTATATATTTTTTTGTCTTTTTCTGCTTAACATTTTGATGTCATTGATTAGTTTGACTGACCCCTCAGTACTACTAAGTGGATGATGTATGAAACTGGAATGAATCCTGGAGTACCTTTTAGGGCTCTACTTCAAAATATCTGATGAGCACACCCTGCCCCATATCTTTTTTGGGGGGAGAATCCCCCCCAACTACTCTCCCAGGAATGAAGAGTCAGACCTAGTTGATTGAATTCTCTTTATGGGGAAAACTATTAATATCGATTGACTGATTCACCAGTCTGATCCCTTTTTGTCAGTTCATTGCCTATTAGGTTTCAGACTATTCTGAAATGATTTAGGAAGAGGCTATTCCTTTTGTTTTTCTTTGGTACCAGATTATGGCAATCAGTAACAATGCTTATTGGTGACAAATTATCAAACCAAAAAGAACTAAAGTCTCGAGATCTACTGCCATCACGGTCTGGGGTAGTAAGAGAGTGAGTCATAATCTGTGCATCAAATAAAGTCACTAGTCATTACTGGACCATTTGTTATTCGCATTGGCAACACTGAAGTCACAGATTGATTGATTTATTGATTGACTGATTGATTGATTGATTGATTGATTGATTGATTGATTGATTGATTGATTGATTTTTTAATTGGCTGATTGACTGATTTATCAGCCAGTTGGTTGAGTGGTTGATTGATTGACTGATTGGTACTTAAAATAGATGAATAAATTGATTCACCTGAATTACATGTAAGTAATTACATGCATAATGCTGCATTTCTTCGCATCTTCCTCTGGCAGTAAAATAATACCCGGCATCAGTCGAAACATAAAATAATTTTCAAGCCCCAATGTCATGACATAATTGTAAGCAAATAATTTATTTGTAATTAGCAAGTAGTAGGTAAGAAGGCGTATTAGAGAGCAGGACTATTAGAGCTTTTACAGTAATTTAAATTATATTTCATATTAACTCCAGTAAGCTACTGCTTCTGAGTAACTACCACTATTGGACAGTCAAGAAAGAAAGCAATGCCCTGGGATG
This sequence comes from Siderastrea siderea, assembly GCA_964030785.1. NCBI lineage: Eukaryota > Metazoa > Cnidaria > Anthozoa > Scleractinia > Rhizangiidae > Siderastrea > Siderastrea siderea. The sequence goes on along the minus strand of OZ034977.1, from coordinate 26,292,728 downwards.
TTTTAGGGTTCACTACTTCCTACTATTAATTAAACTTACCGGGGGAATTAATACAAGTAAATAAGGTACATCATCATCATCATCATCATCATCATCATTCAACTACAGTGTCATTTTACCATATAAGGAGACAAATATGAGTATGAGAGCGTCTTACACTGTAGAAAACGTATTGCACTATAGTATCCCGGTTTCAAATCACTTATTGAATAAAGCATTTAAATTGCTTAGATATTTAAGTTTATATTACCTACAACAGAGGTTTATTTAAAATTTATGAAACACTGGTTCTAATTTGATGAGAGGTGTATTACTAATGATTAACTAATAATTATAATATTGTTTTCCGGTCTCACTTTTTTTTTTCTTCTTCTTTTTATTGATAGTCATAGTGAAAATACAATGGACAGATAAGAATAAGATGCTAAGAAATTACAATCAAATTATTAGTTTAAAAAAAAATTTTTAAGAAGTAAAATTCTTTTCTTGATTCTTTTCTTTTCTAAATTCTTTTCTTGATTTCCGGTCTCACTTGTAATAATAATAATAATAATAATAATAATAATAATAATAATAATCGTGAATCGTGAATCACTCGTCTTGACTTTCTGCGCATGCGTTCTGCGCATTTCGCGTCTGGTCCGAGATATTCATTCGGCTTTCTTAAGGAGTTTGCCCACTAAGGGTGCGTTTCTTTGGGAGAATCCGAAAACGGATTTGTGATCCCAGATCATATGGATTCTTCGACGCCAAAGAAACGCAAATCCGAAAAAGGATTATTTGTTAGGCTGGAGACAGGCAGGTTGGAAAACAGGCTGGAGGCACGCAGACAGGCTGGAGGCATGCAATATATATCAGAACGATATTTCTCTCGTACTGCCCTAGAATTCAACTAGAATGGAATACAAATAATTTATAAACAAGGACAGTATCTGCCAGAAGTTCAAGTGAACTCGCTATTTGCGTTCACAATTAGCAAAATCTGGTCCCTGAATTGCAGAAATGGTACACCAATGAAGTTATCCTGACGTGTCAATGCTTCTGTCTGTTCTTTTGGAGAAAACTTTCAAATATACGGAACGGAATAATCACCTGAATTTTCTTTTTCACGATCGAATGGTTTGTCACGCAAGATCGAGAGAAAATATGGCGAGACCAGTAAATTTGCATGGAAGACCGCTTTACAGATGTACTATTTTCGGATCCGTCCCCCAAAGAAACGCACGGATCATGAATCCTAAAAATCCGGATTTAGATTTGATCTGATGTATCCACTCGGAGTGTGGATTCTTCAGATCACTAATCCGTGATTAATCCATTTTCGGATATAGGTAAAGAAACGCAAAATCCATTTTTGGATACAAGAATGCGGATTTGGATTTTCCCAAAGAAACGCACCCTAATACAAAGATATTTTGGCGCGGATTATAACTATGTGCAAAAAATAGATCCTAGCAAGGGCTATCAGAATCCAAAAGGAAAAATATGGATAACAACACATTTGTTAGAGATAATTGAGCTTAAATTTGGAAAGAAAATGCCATACATTATTTGTATTCTAAACCTTTTTTTAGAACTATGGTTGCTTAATTATCCCTGAAAAATGCGTGGTTACCCACATTTTTCTTTTTGGATTCCAGTAACTCTTGCTAAGATTTGATTTTTCTCCATAGTCATAACCTTTGCGAAAATACCCCTGTATTAGGACGCACCGTCCTTATTTATCGTGATGTACAACTTCTTAATTATATGCTCCTCCCCTTCACAACCCCCATGGCTTATGGGACTATATATCGTGGCATTTCGTGGAGATTATTAGTGGTACTCGTGAACTTAAGAAAATCGGTAGAGTGCGCTGCTACTAAACTGTAAGAGACTCGTGAAATCTAGAAATTTTTGATCGGCCTCAACTATCACCCCTTATGATGCTGGGATTGTCTTTGTCTGCCACTCGCGAATCTAGATAAATGGCCTAACTTCAGCCAGTCTTCTTTTAATCGGTGGTAGAGTAACCAGACGGAGATGCAGGAGGTCTTGGATTCGATTCCCACCTGGAGAACTAAAAAACTGGTGCTTTCCAAGTAGCTTAGATCTTGTGGCATTATATTTATTTGACCAACTACGCTCACAACTTATTCTATTAACAGGTATCATTACTGTCGAGGTTTATCCGAACTACAAAAAGTGTATAAAAATTCCTCACAGCAAGAAAAACATTGAGAAATACTCTAGCAATGATTATACGATTAAAATGAAATTCTAAGCGTTACCAGTTTGCACCGTTCTTTCTTACCACAATAAACAAAAACACTAACAGTGTCCACAAATTATTGTTGAATATGGTTAAAACTGAACCTTTTTTAAGCTTTTTTATATTTTCCTCCTTTTGCCTTGTGATCTAAATTTACGAAAACTCTAAATAGTAGACACTAAAAGTAAATTCTTCGTGAATTCGGTAAATAAAACCGCGTCTGTTTTTCGTACTGCTGCCGTAAACAACTAAAACCCAAACGGAATCGACTGATGTCTCTTCGTGTTCTCCTATACCAGTCAATTAAATGTTCTGTAGCATATTGCTCTCCTTTGATGATACAACAATGCCCCCTGATGTGGAAGGCAGACACCTAAGGACAAAGAGATGGCAATTGTGACTAAAAGCAGAAGAAACCATAGCTATTTTTGTTTCTCATCATCTTCGTAATCGTCATTATCATGATCATGATCACGATCATCATCCTCGTCGTCGTCTTTGTTGTCGTTGTTATCGTTATCGTCATCGTTCTTGAAGTTAACTTGAAAATGGTAAATGGATTAGTTAAAGTGAAAAATTACTCATGTTGCTCACCTTTCAAACTGGTAATATTTGACAAAGTTGCTAACCATACGTTTTTTTTTCTTAGCGAGCTACTGCTTATTTCGCAAACCTAAAAGCCGACCATAGCAGTGCCACATTTAATGCTGAACCATGCAAAGCCTTTCGTTTATGTTGACATGAAACTGCTGAATGACTTAAAAAAAATTGTTTTGTATTGCACAGTGGCTCAAACGCAGGACAAAATCTGTTGTGGTTTGTTCATTTTTAAGACACAAATAAGGTTGAAAAAAAGTAAGTAATAATAACAAACTATTACTAATTATTAAATTATTATTAAAAGCGAGTAACAGCAGGCATTGTTGAGCGTCTCAATCTTATTTACTAGGTTTGGCGTTAACATAATCAGTGACAATGTCACAATTATTCCAATGACAATTGGCGCATTAAATCCTGAATTACAATTCCACGGCTGCCTTTTTGCTTGCCATTATCTCAGCCACACTGTCAAATTTTTTTTTCTTCTATTTCGTTGGTTAAAATTTTCTACTGAGGGATGCTCACAACTCAGACAAACTTTCCATCTGCGCTGTAGTTATCAATTTTGTCCCCATTTGTGTTGGCCTTTAGGTACTGTTGTTTCGGTAGTGGCAACCTGAAATTTCTAGCATGAAGTAAAAGTCTATAAAAGCTCCAAGTTTCCCTTCCATTTTGTGAGCAAACCTCCTGGGTTTCTTACCGCTTACTTTGGTCAGATCGTTAGGCACGTTTCACAAATGGTATAAGGACCTTTCATCGCTTAAGGCCAGTTTTAATCGATAGAGTCAATGATTTGCACTCACAGGCGATTAAAATGGGGTGTCCTCCGCTGGCTCACAGAACTTTGCATCAACGACGAAGGCAATCGTCGATATCTCTGTTTGTGTCCATTGATGACACTTGTTGGTGTTGCACTTAGCGTGCTGACAATTATCTTGCTGCACCTCCACTGGGTTGTCATTACCTTGTTTAAGAAGGCCAGCAGTTGCCTCACTGTATCGCACGGCAGCAGCATTGGTAGGACTGATCTTTTCCCCTGTTTGTGGCTGAGCGTAAGAACATCTATTATCCCCTACATTCGCTGGGTCACGATCTCTTTGTTTACCTTTTTCAAGAGGGAAATAAAGTGTCTTATTGTCCTCTGCAGAAGCGACATTGCTGGACATTTCAATTTCCCTGGTGTATGGCTGAGCGTCTCTTTGACTGACGTCATCCTGAGTTTCCGCTGGGTTATCATCACTGAGGTTACTTTCAAGAGTGATTTCAATAGCTCCACTGTCTTGCACAGAAGCGGCGATAGTGGGCATTTCAATATCTCCAGTTTGTAGCTGGTTATTAATGATGTTTGTTCCAACAAAATGATTGATTTCTCCAGGCAAACTGATGAGAGGAAGGATCAAGGCGAGGCAGCATGAAAACGACCAATGTGGATTTTTGCGCCATTCTTTGAGGTAACCATACAGGTGCACTACGTACTGAACTAAAAATAAAACAAGGGAAGAAAAATTCGATGCTTTAATTTCATGCACTTACTAGCTTGGAACTACGAGTTGGCTTCTTTTGTAATTGTAATTGTAATAGCAGTTACGTATGATGTTTTTGATCGTTTTTTTTTAATTTAACGAACATGTTGGCTTACAAAAAGGAAACTTATGTAGGACTAAAGTGCTCTCCTAATTTCAAAACGCTTTTTATTGTTTTTATCATAATTGCTGCACTTCGAGATGGCGATGGGGTTTTAAACTAGGCCAAGGCAATTTACACTTCGCCCAAAATAGTAGGGAATTTGTGTTAAATTTAAACTAAATATATACAATAACAACAACAACATCAACAAGGATAACTGTTATGTTCATCATCAATACAGTGATCTTACATGCCAGAAGCCCGATGACCAGTGAATTTGCCCCAAGAATCAATATATCAAATACGACGGTGTCCATGTACGAGTCGGTCGAAGCAGGTAGGTTTTCCGCGGGAATTTTACTGACTGCCCCGACACCCAGGTTAAAAACAGTAACGGCAAGGGACGTCGTCATCAATCTGTTCTCGAAAACGTCTTGTATTGGGCAATTCCACGAAAAAAGGACACCATACATGCCAGCAACTACCCACGCTAAGCCAATATAGGATCTGCTTTCTTGTCCTACAAGGATGAGACCAGATGTTACGATTACTTTACGAGACATCTCCACCAATTCCCAATACCACGAGGAGGCTTTGTAATTTTCATAGAGAAAATGCAACCCCTTGATCATTTCAGTGCTGGAACCTGGATGTTCACATATGTGGGTCTCTCCTGTGGCCAGTATTTCTTTTCGTTGTCTCCAAAGAGCGATAAATGTGGCGAAAGGAAGGGTAATGACGTAGGCTGTGGAAATATAAGCAACGATAACCAACTTGTGGTACCAGTTGTCATGGCACTGTATGCTGTAATCTGCTTTTAGATATTCCAAACACAACTCTTCATTTTCGTCTCGACAAAGATCGCGGTAGGCAAGTGGCAAGACAGTGGCTGTCTTGGAGCATGTGCTGAGGTAGGTTACGTACAAGAAGAAGAACAAATTCCTGTAAACATTCTCTTTAACCTGTGAGATTTTATCTAACTTCTCCTCTTCTTCTAAGTGTTCATTTCTTAAGATGAAAAGTTTGCGCACTCCGTAAATAACGCCCGCAAAGACAATAAGAGCGGCATTAATTGTCATTATGGCAAACAAGTTTGCGAAGGCATTTACTTGCAATTGCAATCCAGGAAAAAGGCAGTGGACTGGTGCCATCTCAAGTATGTTTAACTGGAGTATTTCAGAATACTTGCTGATAATTCGCACAGACTCTGGCCATTCTATGTACGAAAACGCTTCCAGTAAACCATATGTGACCTGGTAAAAGCCAATTCCGATCTTAATTTTGGATAAAAACGTGTCTGCTACAGATCGTTCTTCTGAGTCCTTGCTATTCTTTCTTTTGGTCGTCCATACACAGAATGCAAAGATTATCCAAAAAGCTGCAAAGAGGATTAACAACTTTCCGGCAATCCACTTCTTAGATGGACACTTTTTGCACTGATGCATTTGTTTATAGTGTCCTTCCCCACAGACACTGCATAGAGGGCCTTTATAACCATCCTTGCACGTGGAATGTATGTCACCTTGACAGGACTCTTCCTCTGGGCACTTGTATGGTTTTGGTAATGGATACGGGTACTGCACATCATGGTCTCCTAACGCTGGCGAGGATGTCAAGAGATTAGCCACAAAACGTCTGTAGCGATCTTTGTGCGTCTTGTTCCTCCAGCTCCACCAGTAACCAGGTTTTAAAGTAGCGTATTCATTTTGACATTTTAGGCCCTGTTCACATTTATGGCATTTCTCAAACATATGAGTTCTATAATGTTCTTCTAAGCACGTACAAGCCCGCAATCCAGCCGCTAACTCAGTCTCTGTCCCTATGGATGATTTAAAGAGAGCGTATTAATGTTTGACCCTTGCGACGCCAACCCGTTTGAGTTTCTGAAAGGTCCTCACACCCTTTTGATTATTCAACTATTTTTCTAACCAATCTAATTTAAACCCAATGAAGGTGTAAATAGAGCTAGGAATGCATTCTTTTCGGTTAGATATTTGTGTAACAGAGCGCTATACAGACTAATTGTATTTCCAAGAAAAGTTGTAAAAATTCATAAGCTGTTGAAAGACGAATAAAAACGAGATTCGGCTGACAAAAATGCCACAATATTTATTGAATGGTTGTCTAACCCAGAGGGCAAGTCTTGCAATCTTGAGCTTGTGTTCCTGGCGCTTTGTTAAATGCAACAAAGGAACCAATGGGACATTTTTTGCAACTTGTACCCACATGACCAACCTCATCAGAGTAAAACCCCCCTGAAAAAGCGGAAAGAAGGCATCCATTAGATTGCAATCATTGATGAGAACAGCTTTACTAAGCCTAAGCAGGATAAATGATACCGTGCTAGGCAAAGAAACTCTCACAGATTCTACATAAGGCGAATCAATTCAGAGATAGCATAGCAGCAAGACAAGAGTTCTTATCAACTTAAGAAAGCATTTCCAAGTCTCGGCAAGACTGTAAACCTGCAAAGGAAGCATGACACTCTCCTCAGAAACAAATACCCTCCGCTGACAAATGTCAGAACATAATTCTGCTCCAATAAATTAAGGTTATTGTTTATAAAAAGTACTTTAATCTATTTTTCACCAAATAGTGGAATTGGAAAATATGTCGCAATTTTCATAATTATTATATTTAGCAGTCAGTTTTCTTTTATTGTTGGCTAGAGGTCTTGGTATTTTAAAGGCAAAAGTACTTTTCACGACGATAGGAAATCAATACGGGAAAATTTATTTAAGTTACCTGGAGGGCATTTCATGCATCCTTCAGCTCCTTGAGAGGAAAAGTTGGAAAATGTTCCCACGGGGCATGGAGCAAAGTAACGTCCGGTCTGATTTTCATGCAACAGAGTGAATCCTGAGGCAATGAGAGTTGACATCAGAGCCTTACTTCTACTGCTTTGGGGCTTTTCTACTAAGATTACTTCTGTTTTGGACTCGTGTGGTTTTCTAGAGGAGAAAAGTAATATTCCTTTAGAAGAGATGTAGGTGTCACAATCGACTCTCTTTTTTGTTCAAAGGTAAAGTTGCACCTGAGCCACAGGGCACCCAAGCGGCCAGAGCTTAACCTGGTTCCTGTAGGACGAAGCATCTAAGAGTATTGCTACTTCCCCCTGGATGGGGGCTTTATTTTTGTTCAAAAGGAACGATAAAACGATCATAAAGACACTCACTACAAATCACCTAACAGTTTTGATGTTGGGTGGTTTGCTGAACTAACACAAAAGTGCTTTCTTATCAGAAAGTACTTTGTTGCACATGTCACAAGGACTTTTCATCTTTACTATTGAAAAGGAACTCCAACTCCTAGAAATCTAAAAAGCTATTTTAATTCAGTGTCTTAAGAATTGTTTTGGAAAGTTATTGCCGTGAAAGCCGTGAGATCCTTGTTAAAGTGAATGTTTATCCAGCTATATGTTCTTAAGGTGCTTTTCAATATTGCTTAGTTCGAGCGGAACTCGTTAGCGTAGAGTAAGAGTTCCGATCGTTATTGCATATTGGTATTACGAACAAAAGCTGCTTAAATACAAGCTCTCGGAACTTCCCGTTTCTAATGAACTTTCTGTAAACAGAAAGCGATGAAACTATGTTTTTCGTTATAATTGTCGTACACCACCTTACCCCCTGTCTGGTCCTTTTTTCCAATCTGAGCGCCTGGATCAGCCGTACAACACATGAGTACAAGGAACATTTGACAGTTCTGACAACTGAATATACTAACAGGTATATTATGCAGCTAGCCCTCAATTTTCTGGGATATTTTAGTGTTCTGAGCGTTCTATTTTTCACCAACCTGAGGAAAAACAAAAAAGGTTTAACATTTCTTGTGTAATATAAAGTTATTTACCGCTAACTATACGAGGGCTCGTATCAACCACGATCATACGTCTGAGGCAGTTTTTTTCGTTTTTCTTCTTAAGATTTATTCACGATGCAGTCGAAACATGAGCAAGGATATATAAAATAGTGGGTGAGTGTAAATATATTTTCATTTCTCTCAAATAAACGAGTTTCTTTACTATTTAAATATTCGGCACCTGAACAAAATTACTTTTACAAATTGCGCCGACAAGTCTGTTTCCCGTTTTCGAAAACAAATCTCAAAAAAATAGTAAATCTACAGGACACTGATAAAGTATCAAACTTTAAATAGTGAACGTAATTGCCTTATCTTTGAAGTAATTTTCTTATTTTTCTCGTTTGACCGCGGCGAAGGGTTCGTATGTCAGACGAAAAAAAAATCACAAATTTGGCGTAGTCCAGCTATAAAATAAAGGCGCTATGATGGGTCAAATTGCGTTTATTATATCTCCATCATACACACGTCCTACGTCACGCGCCTGCTTTATTGGTGATTATGCAGGTGGGTTACACCACAATTGCGAGTGCGCACAAATTTTGGGACATTCTACAAAAATAGCGAAAAACAAAGAAACAAACGAACAAGCAAAGTTTTGGATTAAAGTAAGCTACATCAACAGGGGTGTTTTATAACAGAAACAAAAACTTGCTCCTCGCGCATTTTTGAGGTATATAAGCTGAAGCAAGTTTTTAAGAACACCCAAGAAGTGCTTAGGGAAGCACTTGTCAGTTTGCCTACGGCTCGTACTTCTCTCGTCACCTTTTCCTTGTTCTTTTTGTGATTTCATGAATTGCACTGCGTGCGTTTAGAACGTGGCCAGATTTCGTTGAGGTTGAGCTGCAGTCAAGTGAAATAAATGGCCTTTTTCTCCTATCTGACCTATCTTGACCTATCTGTTTGATTGCATAACGTTACTCCAGACTTATGTTTTCCTTGGGTTGATTTTTCATTCGTAAATACCAAATAATGGTCGGCGACTTAGACATGAACGTATAAAACAAAAGTAACGCAAAATTTTTGGTCAACTGTTCTGTCGCGAGAATAACCTTAAAAAAAATTATTTCTGCTTGTATTACTCAACAATAAACCTTAGTAAATATTTGTTAGTAAATATTTCCTGCTATTCATAGTTAACATTGATCGATCACAGTTTAGATTCTTTAAAACTACTGAAGCCGATGAAGGACTCAAGGCTAAGTTTCTTCAGTTTCGTCCGTAGTAAGTATCTGCCAGAAAGAAATAATTAGAGTAAACTGAGTGTTGTGATCACTCTTACCAATCATACATGCGCAAACAATTCAATAAATCTGAACCCGGCCTGACCAATCGATGGAAATCGATCATCCGAAATCCAATCGAAATCCAATCGATCAATCGATAACAATCGATGACAATTAGTTGATTGTTATCGGTCGCTATCGACCGATCGATGACCAATCGATAATCACAAGCTCGAGCCTCTAATTGCTGTTAATTGCCATCGATTGCGATCAAGTGCAAATGTCAGCCTAGATTTTAACAACTGTTACGTAATTTCATTCCGCCATGTTTGTTCTGTAAAATAATTTTATTTTTGACCTCCCAAAACACATGGAAATCGATGACAATGGATAACGATCTATGGCAATTAAAAACACATTTTTTTGGTCATCGATTGGTCATCGATTTACAATATCAATCGCTTAATTGTTATCGATTGTCATTGATTGGCATCGATTCTTATCGATTATCGATTTCATCGATAGATCAGGCCTGGACCTGAATCAGAACAGTAAGCAAATTGAATTGGATAGCGTCAAGCGCTCAAAAACACTTACGAGCGAGTCCGATTGGGTTTGCTTCCAATTCTAATTAACGAGGACACTCTTATTAGAAAACTGTTCTAATTCCTAACAACTACGATTCCAAGAGCAGATGGTGGAAGTAAAGCGACTCAGCTAAAAGGAAGATTGTATTTACATTTCTCTATGGATTTCCTTTGCAAAAAAGGTTTTTCCTCGAAAAAAACTGCTACATAAGGTCTCCGGCTGAAGACCTTTCAGGCTGATATATACATGTTTGCTTTACCTCGATATGGAAGGGCGACTCATTACCGTACATAACATCTTGTTACCGCGTATAGGGCTACAGTATAAGGGCTAGCGTTAAAATAAGAAAAACCAAAAGAACTGCGAATTACTGTATACACCTTATTAGAAAAGTGCTCTAATTCCAAAAGTTGCGATGCCAAGAATAGACGGAAGTAACTTAACGCACCTCACAGGATGATTGTAATTACTTATTTACATGTGTTGATTATCTGTATTCCCTCCGAATTAAAAAAAAATATTTTGTTAACAAAAACTGCAAATAATGATTGTCTCTGACGGAAGACTTTCAGACTTGTGTATCCATATATTTTAGCTAGACAAGGAAGGGTGAAACATTTCAATAGACCCTATAGTAGAAAAAAATTTCTTCCCGTAGAACCACAGGGTTTCATGAGCCTTTTTTCACGATGGCGTTATTTTATTAAGTCTACCTTCTTCATTACTTATTAAGGATATTGTTATTTAACGCTTGCTAAATGAGATGAGCAAAGACACGTTAAACCAAATTGTTCCAGAATTTGTTTTTAATGAAAATTCTCGAAGTTTGATAGCTTTAGCTTGTATATTAAAAAAAAGTTATAAACGGTCAAAGTCCTTGCAACAGGTAGAATTGAGCGATCTGTTTTTAAGTTAGATGAGCCTAATACAGACTATTGGCCAAAAGTATGGATATATCAAGTCACCTATTTGCATAACATTGGATAAAGAAATGTTTCTTTTGATTTATCTTTTGTATTTACTACGAAGCATTTAGACGTGTAAGCAAGAATCTTGGCGTTCTAAAATTGCCCGTTAAGTTGATGTTTACACTGCAATTAATTAAGTTTACCACCTTAAATTATCAGTCGATGTTTTTAATTCTTTATTTTTCTATTACAACTCCTCATGCAATGTTAAGCGCTATTTAGCTACAGGAAATAGTGCCATAGAAATGAAGTTTATTATTATTTTATTATTTGATGACATATATGCACGGTGATAACTTACATTTCAAAATTGTCGAGGCTGTAATAACGACTTTTAAATGCCTCTGGTTCGATCGTCTTAATGGGATTATCTGACAAAATACTAAAATGATAAAAAAAAATTGTCAATTAGAACTACAAGAAAATATGATTTTCACGGTTAATACAACTATCAGGCTTAGAAGAGCAAACTACTCACAGTTATTTATCTAAAAAAAATATATAAATTCTTCCAATCGTCGGAGTTTTGCAGTTATTATTTACCTTTACACAAACCTTTAGCTTCGTTGTGAGTATTAAAATCAGTATTTTATAATAAAGCGGAAAAGTAGCTCAAGAGATGTATTGTTGAAACTGTCAACAGTTCTCTTCTTGGATGCTGTCACTAATCGAGAGTAAATCCCGAGATAAACAACGCAACAACAACAAAAGTGCCTTATGTAACCTTTGACATACAAAAAATATAGTTGGTGATCCATAGTTTGTAAAAGATTAATACATTAAAAGAGAATTGCATACATCAAAAACTCAAGAGAGAAACACAAACTCAAAAACAAGAGAAAAATTGAGCGGAAAGTGAAACAACTGAATTAGTGGAGATAACAACATGAACACCAAAGGCCGAGATTAGCGTTTATCGAAATTCAACTTATTAACCACTAAACGACCTATCATCTCTTAGTCTGAAAAATATAAGGGAAGAACAAATGATCCCCTGGATGCAAATATCTTGCTGTGCCTCTGGTTTTTTTTTGCATCCTTTCTACTAATTTTATACTCACATCATTTGAATACTCTCCTGGCTAAAAAAGGCCCGACGTGGAATCACCTCCAAACGATTTGCGCTAAGAAATCTAAAATGAGATTAATATTTAAAGAAACAAAGTAGCTAGGAGCTGGCCAATTGTCTTATTTCAGAGGATTCAGCTTCAACTTTGGGGCAACATATTTTCAAGCAAAACATTTGCGTTCGACGACGTGTACACACTAGGATAGCTATCATAAAGAACCTGTGTGTTCTTGATTTAAGATGATCTAATTAGAAATAACCCAATGACACCTTTTGAGTCCCCGGTACAGAGAATTTGACATTGAATAAATTAGTGGTACAGGGAGATTTGGATGCGTCTTGTCCAATACTTTGGACAGTAAGCCGTCCTTTTTTAGGGTTTTTGGCGTGCCTTGTTGAACATATCAACAAAGCAAGAACATTACCTTTAACACCGGTATTCTTTTGGGCATCACTTGTCCTTGTTAACATGATTCTCTTTTACAAAAGCTACTTTTTTTCACCTAAAACTTGTTTTACATTTAGTCAAAACTTCTCCTCTTACTGACGAAGCAGAACAGCAAGAATTATTTTATGTAGCTTTGATTTGACTGGTTTATTGTGTCATGGCCAATCAGACAGGAAATTATTGCATTTCAACCACAGGCAACACGGAAAATTACTGCTGTTGCAGTAAGCATCGCTTACTACGAGTTTGCGGAAAGGACAGCAATCTTAAGGCACGGTCTAATGAAATGACTTGTTTCTTCAAGCTCTTTGGTAACTGTAGTAAAACCCTCTGGGAAAACGATACCGAGCCCATCTCAGAACAACACTGAAACCATCCACTCCCAACGTCAGTGCAAGTTTAAACAATCATGGTCCAAAATTGATGCCAAAGAGGTTTCCGATCCGTTAGAGGATTGCGCGGCTTTTTGACGGTGAAACTGCGCGATGAATTAAAATTAAAATTAAAATTAAAATTAAAGGACATTGCTTTAAAGATCGCAGTATACACTCACTGGAGTTTGTTGCGACAAAGTTGTTTGATGGAAGACCAGGACTTCCCATTGTTATATTCTAATGGATTTCTTATCCTTGCACGGTTGACTCTGTTGCTCGGTATAAATAAATTTATTATATAAACTTGAGCATTTTATAGAGATTTCCACCACTGGGAAAAATCGTAATTGGCACATGTAAAATTACTATAATTTTTCATGTGAAAATACGGCCAATCAGCTTTCGCGACGTCGCGCGCATTCATTCGCGTTCATTTTGACAACGGGGTGCCCATCGATTACGTAGTTCTCTGTTCGCTTGGCTCGTTCAGAAAAAAGAAATACCTACTAACAGTTTACGATGGCCTCGAACAATACACCAGAAAAAACAGCCAAAAATTCAGCAAGTGAAAGATTCGTGTCCCTCACCGACGAAGATGTTGAAAGATTTGTCGAGGCTGAAGCCAACAAAAACACTCAAAGAAAGATGCACAGCAACGTAGTATTGATGAAGTCGTTTAAAGTCGTTTTAGGCAAGACACTCCGCCGCCAGAATTAGACGCTTACCTCAGCAGATTTCTATTCTCTGTGAGAAAAAAGTCTGGTGATGAATATGAGCAACAACATTCGAAGGAATTATCGCTTCTGTGGAGCGTTATCTGAAAAACTTATGCTACAGCGAGTCTATTGTCGAAGGACAACGTTCGACAGTTGAATTGTGCGAGAGGCACTGGTTTAGGCAAATTTCCCAAGCTAGAGACAAGACTGTGGATCAGTTTGTGTGTAGGCTTCGACAACGAGCGGCGAGTTGCGACTTTACCGAATTTGAGGATGATCATATTTCGTGATCAGTTAATCGATAAACACTATTCCAGTCATTTACGTCGCAAGTTTAATCTGGAGCAAGAAAGTACGGTGACTTTAGATTGTCTACTAATAAATACGGACATATAAAACAATAAAAAGCAGTAATAATAAAATGAAAATAAAATAATAGTCAAAAGTTTTCTTTTGTGTTAATGAATGTATTTGAAAATTGTTTTTCTGAATCAGTTACACTGAAACTACTTTTCTTTTATCTTCTGCCTTGACGCTTACTGCTGTTGCCTTTAAATAAAAATTGTTTCAGTAATATTGTGGGCATTTGTGTTTATATAATGAACGCAAAAATACATGGTTGCTTGGAGATGTGGAATTTCTCTTCTTGTGTTCAATTTGATATCTCACGAGTGGGCGATCGCGTTGAACACTCAAAGAGAAATGCCATATCTCCGCGCGCCCATGTATTATTGTTTATATATTTAAGAGTGGCAGTAATGAGATATGCTTCTATACATTATGAAATAGACGGATCCAAGCTTAATTCTCGGTAGCAATACGTACAGAGTTAGAAGACTTTTGTTCTTGATAAAGGTCATATTTGTGATCTTTGATATATTGTTGTTTCGTAAATATCTAATATGGGATAGAAACAAAACCTTCTTCAGTTCATGTTGCTTAAATTGTTTGTATGTTTTATTCAGTTGCGTATCCTTGTTTCAAAGAGTAGTGCCGAAAGAGTAGTGCCGAGATATTCAATGGTTTACTGTACTTGGGAACATAAGACAGGGAAGTGGCCAAAACATAACATGTTAATGAGAATGATAATAATAGTATAACGATAATGACAACAATATTGATAATAATAAAGACCCCATGATAATGATAATAATATGTCAAATGCCTCTTGGTGAATTTGATTTCAGATTTCTTGGCAAAAGACATTTTCCACACCTCTTGAAATTCTAGAGAGCGATTAACGAGCAATTTAACTGACACGTTTACAAACATGTGCAAAAAGAGAGCAATATTAGGTAAGTTTTTTCTTTACCAGGAAGGCTAACAAAGCAGCAGTCGATAACAATCCCAATAAATCTGTGCTAACAAAACCTTGGAATACGATTGCTCAGGTCATGATCATGACTTACGCGAGGTGAGAAAATATATCGAGATCGTAGCAAAGTTGATTTTTGAGGTCCAAACAATACATTTATACAACAAACGTTTAAAATGAAGTTTGCAATTTAATCAAAATCAAACACAAAGGATTTGTTCTGGAATATGTTATTTGCCATAAATAAAAATAAAATAATTGTTTTGAAGGTTGGCAATACCTTTTCCGAGTGAAATCTGGATCGCCTAAAGTTCCAGTTTTTCTGAGTTCGAATCTATTATTTAGCGTCGTCGCGACAACTCCGATGTTAACAAAAAAGTTGTTCATTATAAAATTCAATAAATGTTGTAAATTTTACTTCGGTCTGACTAAGAAAAAAAAAACGCGGTTAGAAGAAAAGGATCACGCCCGCAAAACTCTGTTGAGCCACATTATCTTTGTTTTGACGTACTCCACTTCACTTACAGCTCGGTGAGAGACTGCAAGTTGTCAAACACTCCTTCAGGCAGCATTGTTATAGCGTTTGATGACAAATCCCTGCGAATGAGAAAGGTTGAGTCCGCGTAAATCAAACAACACTTACACCTCCTCAGGAATACAACTCCAAGATAAATAGTTAAATAGGTTTTCTGTGAGGACTTCTAAATACTGTATAAGAAAACTGGGTAGGACAAGGAAAAGTGTCTGCAATTCACCCTTCCTCGTGTTTCAGCGGTTGGGTTGAGCACATTACATTAGTGAATGGAAGAAAGTGTAGAATTTTATTCCTTACCTTAAAAATGAATTTAAAAAAAAACATTTTCATGCTATCCACCTCTTCGACCATTTCGATATGTCACGATACACATTTTATTACATGTCATACATCCAATCAGAATAGAACCATTTGTTTTGAGAGCGCAATTTTTTTACTTACAGCACATTTAGTATGACCAAATTGTCAAAGATACCTTCAGGTAGTACGGTAACACGGTTTGATGTCAAATCTCTGCGAAAAGGTAAAATGTGAATGAAGCGATGATCTACTTTGCTTGACTTTTTACAGGCAACAATATCGGAAAGTATTTTGTTTAATCTTCTGGTAAAAAAAAATGGTAAATCAAATTTAACGTCATAGTGACGGAGTAGTCGCCTAATCTCCCAAGCCAGGGGCTCATGTTTAAATACTTGACGTCCAGATCGAATTGGAATTTGGAAATGTTGGTTTTTATGGAGGGAGGAAAACCGGAGTGCCCGGAGAAAAACCCTCGGAACAAGGACGAGAACCAACAACAAACTCAATCCACATATGACACCGGGACCGGGAATCGAACCCGGGCCACATTGGTGGAAGGCGAGTGCTCTCACCGTCGCGCCATCCCTGCTCCCTCAGAATTGGTTTTTGTTTTGGAAAGAATATAAGCCGCTTCTAAAAAAAACATAGTATTCTCAGGAGTTTAGTTTTCCAAAACGCAATTTTACCTAATGTTTCCACCTTTCAGACGGCTTATTTACGTGTCTTCTCTCCATTTCAACGAGTACTTTGATAAATCTAGTTCTCCAAGCTGAAAACTATAGAGAGCGGTCAAGAATAAGGTTGTTTTGTTTTGTTTGAGTGGCTTTCAGAAATTAAAGAAACATTTTATACTAACTCGTTGATTTGACTCGAATAAAATTCGACTCTAATCGGATTCAGAATTGATTTGGTCAACCGATAAACACAAGTTGCTTCTGAGCATCTCTCTAGTGATTTTTCAGTTAACCGAACGATTATTTAAGTGTCACGGCCGTTTTGATAGAATGGTAGACATTCTTAAATTTCCATATGCTTATAAGCATGGATTTGTTTGTCTGTTTTCTTGCTTTAAACCCTATTCAGGCCGGGCTTTTTCTGGTCTTCTTTCACCCAGGGGTATTTGCCCAGGCAAATTCCCCCTTTGATTTGCTATGGCAACGAAACTTAGAGGGCAGTTAATACGTCGCAAACGTTTCCTTTGAGGTCCGCAACATCAGCTGATGACGTAACATGACGCCAGGATAACGTCATGTTCTCAAACGGTGGCCATCGTGGATCCGCCATCTTGGATTTCTTGATTTTTCAAAAGCCTTCAAAAGTACCAAAATTGATCAAGACGTGATCAAAATGAATAAAATAACATCAAAATGATAAAGAATAGAAAAGTTACTTCAAAAAAGCTATGATATTTCATTAAAAAGAAGAAATTTTGAATTCTGAGAAGGCTTATCAAAACGTGGTTGCCAAGGTAACGTCATACTTGATGGATAGGGACTTGCTATACCAATTTTGGTGGCTTTAGCTTTCTTTTATAAAACTTATTAACTTCTAAAGTCGGCGCAGGCAGAATCCACCTACCCCCCCCCCCCCCCCGGTCTGAATCGTGGGTCATTATTGACAGTATAACGGGTTCGAGAGTTGGAATGCGTATATTACAAACAGAATTCAAAATATCAGAGGAGGTGTCCACGAGGTGGGCTCTGTGCAGTGTATGTTTCTTATCAAGGAGTTTCTAGACATGCATAGAGTATGCAGACTAGGTCACGTGACTTGTTACAGTCACTTAATCGAACAGAAAATCAAGAAAAAAATGCTGTTAGTTTATGCAAACAGTCATATAACTTTGTTGCTGCTAAAACGCTAGGGCGGAATTAGTTTTGAAAATATAGGGCATGTTATACTAATGCTCAGTGGTCAGGAAAAGTAATTTCCCATTCATGCTTTAATTTTGAATTATCCTTCAAAGGTAAAAACTAGAAATGATGTACCTAAAGCAGTCAGTAACAGATGAAAGGTGTTACAGCAGTCACTAAGTCGAAAGTTCATGGCTGTGATACGTTTTACTTACAAATAGTTCTTTAGAAAACTCAGTTTGGCAAACACTTGTTTAGATAGTACTGTAAAACCGTTTGATGACAGATAGCTGTATAAGGGTTAAAGATGCCAAAGAAAGAATAGACACATTTCAATCTTTCCTAAACTACAACACAAAATTGTTAGATGAACGTTTGAGACACGACTAGACTGTTCCAGTTTCCATAGACGAAGGAACTCAAGATTAAAGAGGGTGGGAAAGAAGGGTGGATTTATTTTCTTGTTTGCTTGTCCACTATGTGAGAGCCTGGAACAAATCATTTATCTCTCCCACACCATATTCAGCCTGGGCTATTTTAGAGTTCCTGAGCCTGAAGTAGCGGCTGATGATGCCCTCGCCCTTTTATCTGTAACTTCAAGAGCTCTTCAAAGAGGACTTCAAAATTCGTAGCAATAGAACTTGGCGTATGATATGACCATAGCTGCCTGTCATGACTTCCTAACAGCCTACATCATTGATCAGACATCTTGGATTTCTCGATTTCTCCAAAACGTTGGAAACCAGTGAAAACTGGGTTAAAATAAGCAAACCAAATTTAAAAAAAAACACTGAAATGAAACAAAGCGTATGTAAAAGTTACGCCGCAAAACCTAAAATATATTTAAAACCCCAGCTTTGTCAGATTTTTAAGTGTATTTAAGCTCAGACAATCACTTTCTTTCAGATAAGATTTTATAAACTTGAAGTTTACATATCATGTGCATACAATTTAAAAGGGTAATATCGGGTGTGCTTTGGCGGCAATAAGTTTCACTTACAGGTAGCTTAGATATTTGAGGTCGGAAAACACCACCTCTGGTAGTGATGTTATGGTGTTTGAGGATAAGTCCCTTTGAGAGAGGAAGATCGCATGGATAAAAATGAGGTTACAAGTATTTGTGGTGGCGCCTTAAAGTCATTCCTCTGAAATAGAACCTACACTGAGATTTTTGTCAGACTTTCCCTATGCGAAATTCAATACAACTAGACTGCAGAAATAAAATAAAAAATGGGGTGACCGTGCAAACTATTGAGATATGGTGGGTGCAAATACTTCCCTCTGGGGATGGTATTTGTTGTGAATGTAAGGTCAAGTTTTAAATTACAGCTTCTTAATTTGCAAAACCATAATAAAACTCAGAGTTGCAAGAAACAAGGTAGCCAATGTAGTGAGCACTCTTGGATATTGAGAAACTTTTTCATCTGTATGTTAGAACAACAATTTGTTATAGTCGTGTACTTTTTTGTTGTTACTATGGTTACCAAACCCAAAGCAAAAATTGTTTTTCTAAGTAATATTTTTCTCATTTTTTTTACATATTTCTAACACTAGCAATTTGCTCAATTTTTTTTCTGCACAGAAAAAATTGGGGGATCACCAAAACGAATTGCTTTCGAATTAGGGAAAAGCATAAATTTGGTATAGTAGTTAGTTCTGAAACTGATTAACTTACAACGGAAAAAGATCACAAAATCACTCTGGAAAACATTCTTAGTAGTTGTGGGGTTCCCAATTAGGTAATTTGGTTGCCAATATCGGTGTTCCTCTA
Source organism: Siderastrea siderea (assembly GCA_964030785.1). NCBI lineage: Eukaryota > Metazoa > Cnidaria > Anthozoa > Scleractinia > Rhizangiidae > Siderastrea > Siderastrea siderea. The sequence goes on along the minus strand of OZ034977.1, from coordinate 26,273,230 downwards.
CGGATGCGGCTTGAAAAATGCGTCTCGTTTGTACGGCATACATTATTTCTCTGCAACCATTGTTGTTGCAGTTAATGTATAGGTAACTTCCGCACCCCGATACGGTTTCCTGGAAGCAATCAGTCAGCTGAGGTGGCGCTCCACAGCTCTTACATCTTCCATCAAGGTCCTTCGCTAACACATCGAGTTCTACTACATGCCTTTCCCGCAATTCAAAGCAAGTTTCTGAGCTATTAAGAGCTTGACTGCTCTTTGAAACAACCTCAACATCTTTTCCTTTTCTTTTAAAGCTGTCTGCTGGGATTTATCTTCGTTTAACTTCTTTAAACCTGCGAAACAACGTCTTTTGTCCCTTGGCCGGTTTCCAACAGGCATGGCCGCCATCTTGGAAATGTTGTAAATTAAGCGCTGATGTTATGCGCAGTAGAGTTGCTCAGTGCAAAACAGGGGAATGACCCTAATAGACTCATATGATACAGTAACAGCGTTTTTTTCGTCAATAGGAAAGATATCAAAACAGTCGGACGTACATGAATTAAAATTGTTACGCTAGCAAGTCATATGCCAATATGTGTTTAGTTTTCGGAGTTCACGTTTTCGAAGTATTTGGTATCGGTTTTTAGTGTATTTTTTGGCCATAACACGTAGTGTGTTGGAATTAATTAAACTCTTCAAAGGTACATAAATATACAGGTATGCATTTTAACAACTGACCTGGAGTGTAAAGTGAGCCCAACGCTTTTCATTAATCACAAGCTAGCCCGATCGAGAAAGCACTTTTACAACGTAAGACTTACAATGGTGGGAAAGTAAGTAAAATGGAAAAAAAGTACCATTCGCCATGCATTTTTGTACATTTACGTTAAATACTTTATTCCGTCTTATATACAAATAAATAAACAAGTGTGAAAGTAATTAGGGATATAAGTAAACATCCAACTTCCATTTTACAAAGAATTCAAACAATGAACACCAGTTTACATTTTGGTGTGCCTAAAATCCTGAAGTCTTCCTTATGTAATACATTTAACCATAAAATAAGAACACATGTATGAGATAAATATACAGATGCCCAAGTAAATTTTGTCGGTTTTGTCGATATTTTTCGACTTGTGTATAGTGATCACCAATTTACTGGTTCAATATTCAGTATTCATTAAGAGTAGCCCTAGGTCCACTATGTTTTACTTACAGGATCACTAGATTTCCCATGTTTGCAAACACTCCTTCAGGTAGCACTTTAATAGCGTTTGATGATAAATATCTGTAAATATGGAAAGGCTACACATGAAAAAGGCAATAACAACAACAGTAACAATAGTAATTACAACAACACTAATAAAACTTACTCTCTTAAATAACAGCATGGAATTCGGAGGTCTGGGACTTTTGTTATGCTTAATTGTTTGTTTTCAGATGATAAATGCTGGGAATCCAGTTTGGATTGTTACCGATCAGAGGCCTACCCTGGGACCTTAAGTCGCCGTAACTTTGGGCGACTTAATGCGACTTTAGGCGATTTTAGGCGACTTAAGGCAATTTTGGGCGACGTTAGGCGATTTTAGGCAACTTAAGGGTAATTTTAGGTAAGTTGAGGGTGTATTCTAATTGACCCTGGCCCAACCAGCAACCTCGAGGACCAGGAGTAGTCCTCTGTAAGACCTCTGCCCCCCAAGCCCGCCCTCTTTTGATCAATGTAACAAACTAAATTTGAACGTGCGCAGGTAGTGAAGCCCCAGCCATCACACATTCACTTTTAGACTGCGAGCCTTACCATCAGAACAAGATGTCATGCCCAGATCTTATTACTGACACTCAACTCACTAATATAACACTAAAAAGACTTGAAATTCCAAAGTGTGATGATTACTGCGAATTGAACAGAGCATGCCTTATGCCCACAAAGAAAATGATGACAACTGGAATTGCCTGATACATAATTCATCTAGTTGACACTAGAGAAATTCTTTTTTTTTGATATTGACCATTAAACTAAAAATACTGCGATAATATAATAACATTCATCATATCAGTCATGATTATATTTTCAAATATATACACATCAACAGATGACATGCATAAAAGCAATGCTATGTTGCCTACACTGAAAACGTCTCGTAGGTGTTCGCGGAAACTGTCGCCTAGTCTCCTCCCTGTTTCGCCAAAGTATATCTTTTTGCATAAAGTGCATGTTATGCAATACATAACATTTGCGGAGGTGCATGTAAAGTGATCGGTGATTTTAACCGATCGCTTGGGTCCTGTTATTTTGTCCGCATTGTGAATGAAAGGACAAGTGTTGCATCGTTTGCGCACGCATTGAAAAGTACCCGGTTGTTCATCAGATTTAAGTACACTTCTAACTAGAATGTTCCCTATGTTGTTATTTTTAAAATGGTGTTTTTGGCTGCGAGGTTATGTGGATGGTAAATGAGTGTAAATGGAATTCTCTCGTTCTTTTCCTTCTGTGACGTTTGCATTGCTGACTGTCGATCAATCTGTTGAGCACGGTGTTGAGCCGTGTTGACAAGAGAGTCAGGGTAGCCACGTTTCTTAAAGAAATGGCGCATTTCCTCTGATTTGTTGGGAAAATTGGAGTCATCACTACATAAACGTCGAAGTCTAAGAAATTGAGAGAATGGGATAGAGTTTTTGACGTGGGAAGGATGTGAGAGGATGAATGCAACAAATAACTGTGGGAATCTGTAGGTTTGTAATGCACACTGGTGGATACGCCGTTGCCCTTGATTGAAACTTTGATGTCATGTAAAGCAATTGAAGTTTCGGAAATTTCACGGGTATATTTCAGCGCCGGGTGAAAGGAGTTAACCCTTGTCTCCCTGGTGGAACAATGGAAACTTGCGAGGGACGGGCACCAATGTGTAGCTGTTTCATCTACGGATATGTCAAAAGCATTTGACTCACTCCACCCGCGACTCATGCTTAACAAGTTAAGAGCCTATGGTTTTGAGGAAAACACCGTCAATCTTCTACGCTCGTATCTCTCCAACCGACAAAACAGAATCAGAATGGGATCACAGACAAGTTCTTGGCAAGTGATAAACAGAGGATGCCCACAAGGATCTGCGTTAGGGCCACTTCTTTGGAACATCTTCCAGAACGACCTCGCCTATGAAATTAAATGGAACCTTTCTATGTACGCGGATGACCATCAGATTTACGAAGCAGGAAAGGATCTCGCAAACGTAAAGTCATCACTTGGCAGGAATGCAGATAAGGCTTCTAAATGGTATGAAGACAACATGCTCAAGGGTAACTATAATAAATACAAAACCATGACAGTGCAGAATAAAAGAGAGATAACAAATCTGACCATGAGCGTTCAAGGAAATGATATCGAGTCGACAGAGAAGTTGAACCTTTTGGGAGTGACGATAGATAGTAAGCTAAACTTTAACCACCATATCAACAACGTATGTAAGAAAGCAAGTCAAAGGATTGGAGTCCTTACGAGACTGAAAAACCTGATACCAACAGAGGCAAAGCTGCAACTATATAAAGCTGCCATTTTACCACACCTAACGTACTGTCACCTCACCTGGCACTTCTGCAAGGCTAGCGACAGGAGAAAGCTTGAACGCGTACAAGAAAGAGGACTTAGGGCAGTATTTAAGGATAAACAATCTTGCTATGAGGAACTACTGACAAAAGCAAACATACCATCGTTGTACAACAGGCGATTACAGGACATTGCCATCTTCATGTATAAAATTAAGCATAAATTGCTGTCAGAGAGACTCTGTAATCTTTTCCAATTAGACAGTGGCTTATATAATTTAAGAAAACGAGAATTTGTTCAACCTCGTTTCTCTTCGGTCACATATGGAAAACACTCACTTCGTTACCTAGGGCCCAAACTTTGGAATGATCTCACTCCTAGACTAAGAAATTTACCCTCTGTGAAGCAATTTAAGAACGTTATACGTGATCGGGACCTCACTGCGCTGGCTGCAAATGTCAGTGATTGTCGAGGCTGCAACCTATGCCAAGAATGACTGGCCGCCAACATTACATGACATAATTTTTATTTTTAACATAATTTTTATTTTTATATTTTAATATAGTTGAAGAAACAGAATTTTAATATATTTTTACAGTTTCTTAGCTTAGTTAATTGTTGTAATTAGGCTTTTTAAATGTATATAAATATTTTCCATTTTATATATATTGATTACGTTTTTAGTTAGGCAGGTTAGGTGTCCACAATTAGTAGAGGGGACTTTTCCCCTCAGCTACTACAGTTTTTGACACGTTAATAAAGTTATTATTATTATTATTATTATTATTATTAACAGAAGTTATAAAATGATCAAGTTCTTCTCTGCTAGATGAAATAGCGCCAATGCAATCGTCGATGTAGCGGCCGTAAAGTTCAGGTTTGGTGCAATTAAATTGGTTGAAAAATTGATTTTCGATGTAACCTACGAAAAGATTGGCGTAGCTAGGTCCCATTTTGCTACCCATAGCGACACCGTTGACTTGATTGTAGTGGTTATCGGCAAATGAAAAGCAATTCAGTGTCAAAACTAGTCCGGCTAAACGGAGCAGAGCTTCCGAGCTGGGTTCTTTAATAGTGCGCTGGTCGAAGAAAAACCTAAGTGCCTGAAGTCCTTCGTTATTGGGAATTACGGTATATAAAGAAGTAATATCCATAATAAAAATAAGTTTGTTTTCGCCGGAAAACTTGCAGTCGCGAAAAATTTCTAATGCGCGGTTAGTATCTTTGATGTACGATGGTAAAGAGTTAACGATAGGCACCATAATCCTGTCTAAGTAGCTAGAGATGAGTTCAGCAGGGCAACTACAGGCAGAAACAATTGGTCGGCCAGGATTGTTAGGTTTGTGAAGTCCTAGGAGTAGTAACAATAAGATTTTTAGCGGTCACTGGTAATTCTTGTTTGTCAATGAGATCCTGAATAGTTTGTTTGACAGTTTTTCGTTGACTGAAGTGAGATCTTTGGCAACTTTGGCATAAAAAGAGGTGTCGGAAAGTTGCCGAAAAACCTCTTGTCGGTAAAGGTCGGTGCGCCAAACAACTACCGCCACGCCTTTGTCGGCCGCTTTGATAACATCTTTGCGTTTACTAAGACTTTTAAGTGCTGCCCATTCTTCTGTAGAAAGGTTCGAGATTTTGGTGTTGCGCTTAAACTCAAGTTTTTGAATTTCGCGACGGCTTTTTTTCATGAAAAAAATCTAAAGAAGCGAACTGGCCCTCTGGAGGGGTCCATTTTGATTTGCGAACGTTGAGAGTTTCGAAAACATCTTTTTCAGAAGTGTTAGAGATGTCCTCTTTGTTATGCGCGCGCAAACGATGCAACACTTGTCCTTTCATTCACAATGCGGAAAAAATAACAGGACCCAAGCGATCGATTAAAATCACTGATCGCTTTACATGCACCTCCGCAAATGTTATCTATAGCATAACATGCACTTTATGCAAAAAGATATACATTGGCGAAACAGGGAGGAGACTAGGCGACCGTTTCCGCGAACACCTACGAGACGTTGAAAGAAATGACAAGGACGCATCCAAACCAGTCGCCCGACATTTCAATCTCCCTAATCATTCTAGCCAACACATGACGATCTGCAGCCTTTCGCTTCGCCAGGGTAACACGAAAGGCCGTAAAAATCTAGAACAAAAATTCATTTTTCAAATCGGCACACGTAATCCCCACGCTATCAACGAACGCTTTTCATTCAACTAATGTTTTCTTTTTTTTCACGTTGCCATGTTCCCACCAATAGCGTAACTCCACCACTCCCCATATAAACGAAGTGCAACCCACAGTTCCTTGATTCGCTCTGACGAAGGACTAACGCTCGAAACGTCAGCTTTCAAGCTCTTTACGGTGGCGAGTCTACCTTATCAACGCAGTTGATAAACCCAAAATTTTGTGTTTCACATCTCCACCGACGCAGCACCACAGTTTCTTTAGAAACTAACCCCCTTGTTTGTTAAGGCGACTTTAGGCGACTTAAGGCGACTTTGGGCGTCTTTAGGCGACTTAAGGTCCCAGAGTAGGCCCAATCAGGACATGGACACGATCGCAACGTGATGATTTCAGGTAACATGTATGAAAGAGGTGTGATCATTTACATAACACAATCTCACTTCGGTTGGGTTCCTCGAACATACGCGTTTACCGTGCAGATACTGTGGCCGTGGCCAAGGTCCCTTTCGGCTAACCTGCGATCAGGCTCTATTTTCGTTTCGCTCGGTGAAACATTCAGGCGGGAAGGGCGAAACGAAAAATAGAGCCTGATACAATTCTTCTACGGAACGTCTGCCGCCCACTTTTTTGATTGATTGACATTCAACGAAACAGCCAATCAAATTTTCTTCTGCTTGCACGATCCTCGGTATGCAAATTTCCCATAACGGCAATTCGCAAAACGTCACGCAAATGTTGGCAAAAATAAGAAAATCAAATGCTACGATATATCTTCTAGGCACTAGCGCTCAAATTTACAGGATTGCTAACTTGAAGGTTCCGTTATTGTACACGGTTGCTCTGTCTGAGCTGAAACTGAATGAAAATTCAGAACACGACGACGTTGTCATGTACCAAAATATGCTGCATGCATGAATCCTTTCATTTCGGGTGGTATATTCTCTACGCATTTGTCACCGATTTTCCGCGTAAAAAATCTCGGGAAATTAAGAGAAAGACCTTTAGCTTCATTCTTTTAGAATAAAGATATAAATAAAACCGTTTATAAAACAAACGAGTATTTTGTAATTTAATTTAGTTCCAGAAGTGATAGATATTTGAGATTAGCAGCGAATTATATCTCTAAACAGCAGCGAATTTTACAATGTAAAACAAAGAACATTTGCTATAAAACTAGTCAGATCCTTTGGTATCAATGTCAGAGATCAATAAAACGACATTAGTAATACTGAATGAATAAACTGAAAATCTTTATTACTTAGGTAAAAACAAATATAGCATCTCGCTGAACGCGGCTCTCGCTAAACATCAGTTTACCGTTATGTTTAACTGAATTATCGGTTGACTTGTTGATCTTTCTTGGCGAAAGATATATTAGTCCCTCTGCTGTTCGTTTGTTTCGTAAACAGCGGAACAAAAACTACTCTGGTTATCTTTTCAATACTAGCTGAAAGCCTTTAAATGAAAACTTCGATACACGATGCGATAAAACGGGATACATACTTCACTGTTGCTGTACTTCTCTGCTCCAACTGAGACAGCTTGCGTCAAACCGAACGCCATTCTCAGGAGAGAAAGAAATGATGACAATTCTCCTAGAACGACAAGAATATCTTTGAGCGACACATTTACCTCAGCAGACTTGTTCCTTGGCGATGGCGGTCGCATCGAAATCTCGCAACAGTTTACTTCCGTTGACAGCTCTATTGTTAAAGGACCAATCAGATTGCGAGATTCCCGCGGCCAAAATTTGGCCGCCGACACGAACTCCTGTGAGAGATTGTATCAGGCCCTATTTTAGCGAGCGACCAACGTAAGAGAATATGAGAGCGATGCTAAAATTCGGCCTGATCGCAGGTTACTTTCGGCAAACATGGCTAACTAATGAGATTTGATCCTATTTCGGGCGCTCAGGTCGTGCGGTGTCAAGGAAATATTTTGCGCGACGAAAAAATAGCGTCGCTTTCTCCTTTTCCGCTCACAATGTTCATAGGTCGTATTATCTTTCATTCGCCCACCACAGTTTGGAAACCTAGAAAGGTTTATCAAATTAAACTGCAGGAATATAACACATTTTGTTTAAGCCAATCAGTGTTAAGTACTGTACCATGTATTGAAAGTATGAAATCTTTACGGTTATGCGAAGAAGGATTGGGATAAATAATTAACTAATTGTTAATGCAACACCTGTTTGTAGAAATGCCGTCTTTGTACTTAGCTGTTTCTTTTTTCTGTTTTGTTTTGTTGTTGTTATTATCATTTTCTTTTTTTTTTTCCTTTTAATGTCAAATTTAAATTAAAGTGTATATGACACGAAATTTTTTCTTCGGTTTTCGAGAGTCTGATGTGTATAAAAAACAATTCTAAACAACTTTTCTAAAATTTTTAAAAACCTCTTTTTACGCGGGCAAAAGACCCTATTTTTCACTTCAAAACTGTCCCGGGGAGTGGGACCGAATTTACCTCATTGTGACGTCAATTGACTTGTTTGCGTTCCCGCGAACGCAGTGTTTTTGTTACAAATCGCCTCAAAATGTTGACATTGTTAAGCAGGATCGGGGATCTTTTCGAAACTTCCAAGACCTACAGTGAGAAAGAACAAGTAGGAGAAAAATAGAGCTGTTTTAGGTCTTATCAAACCAGACGACGACGAACAGTTGCGTTGTCTTCTCTTCTTTCGTACTGTGGTGAGGATGTTGATCTCAAAGTCGATGATTTATCCTGACTGTACATCAGTGGAAGCACCCAGTTGTGAGATTTCTTTGTTAAGTTCTTTTTAAGGTTTATTAAGAGCGGTTTGCTGTAAGAACCGACTAAGGGTATCCAAGATAGAAAAATCCGATTTTCTCAAAATCTGCCAGAATAAAGGCTTTGGTGAAGTAGTTCTAAAAATATAAGTTTCGGGTCGTTTAGATTTTTATTTATTTTTTAGTGAATATTTTCGTATTTTGCCCTGCGCGGCAGTCAAAATCAAAGCCAAAATCGGGACTTTTCCGGAAACTCCTGTTCAAATATTCAAAGCGTCTTAAATAAGATTAACCCGGGGAGTTAAAAGATCTTATTTCCTCTGTTTATTAGCAGTGTCAAAGTTTCATGAAAAGCGAACGTGAATTTTTAACGGAATTTTAAAATTTATACCCAACAACGGTCGTTAGCGACAACCCAATTTAGGCTAAATTCAAGGCTCAAAAAAGCACTCTGGTACATGGCTTTACACAACAAGACTATACTCCGGGAAAGAACAATCACTTCAACTAAACTTCGGCCGAAAAACATTTTGGGACAAATGAGACGGGGAATTTTGAGAGCGCTTTGAAAACAGGCTACTTGAGTGATATGAGCGACCCTTTGACCTTTCATGTCAACCGAAATCAACACACAGCAGCTCTTAAAATGTGACTTTCCTTCGCCAGAATACGAGTTTGCTTGTTTTTCTAGAATGTTTTCAAATAGAGGAAACTAGGATTTTGAATTTGGAGGCCTTTGTTTCCAATAATGAGCGATGTTGGGCAATTTAGAGAAGTATGTTAGGAAATTGACCTACTCTATTTATCACCGAATTATACATTCAAAGTCTGTTTACAACGTGAATGCGGAATCAATAACGAAGTAAAATTCCGATTCATGAAATGCTTAGGAAATAACTCTTACCTAAGTGAGCTTTTCCTGGCTAGAAACTGCAACTTTCATTGCAAAACACATAGCGAGATCGCCGAGCTGTGTTGCACGTGAGTTGTCAAATGTTTCTACATTGAGGTTCCCTATGTTAACGATTAACCAGATTTAGGCCCGCATAGCGTGCAGTCGGAAACAACACTATGGTGAGGAACGCTTGTGCTTCATAGGAAAAAAGAAGGGGAAAAAGGAAAAAGAGAGCTTTTATTACATATATACTTATTATTATATATATATTTTTACATCCAAACCGGTGACACGTGCAATAGAGTTCTTCTGTTGCTGATAGGTTGCCGGAGGAAATTTGATGTTCACAACAAATATTAGTCCAAGAACGTAGTTTGAGGGCTTATATGAAGTTTGCACATCAAATTTCCCAGGGAACCTATCACACATAGGGTCTGAGACAGAATCCCTCTATTGTTTTTATCGTCCAACGCTAATTTTTGAGCGAAAATTGCCAATATGCGTTGATAGGTGCCACTGAGGAGAGTATCGCGTCACGTGATCGATTTCGACCAAATGCACACGCTAAAATGTAGCGTTGTAGTAGAAAAGGTTAGCGTCTTGCTGAACAAGCGACTGAAGCGTAGTAAACACACAACATTCGTTCAATTATTCACTTCAGAAGGCTCTTCAAACTCCCATTCTTAGTGAGACATTTTACCTTTTGGTAAGTAAAACATATAAAACCCACAAATCAGACTGAATGTCTTTCTCTAGTTTTCGATAAAACAGCAGCCACTTCCCTCGACTGGTTCCGCTACGGCAGAAGGTGCTGTGATTTGTGCCTTGCATGGGATACATATGTGTGCACGCCATAATACTCACAAACAGTCTTTAGCACGGCTGTTCTCAGCCTTTTCTTGCTGCCTTTCCTATGCATGTCGCACAGGTTCAACTTGTCATAAGCGATAAGATTGTAAAAATAATAATAACAATAATAATAATAATAATAATAATAATAATAATAATAATAATAATAATTTTATACTACTGTTCTACTGTTCTTACCCCCTTCCCCCTACCCTTGGTTACATAACTCAACCATGGACTAGGCCGCATTTTATTTCTTTGCTAAGAGTCTTTAATTAGAAGGTCTAATGTCCGCAAAGGAAGAAAGATATTGCACCCTGCGCCATGCGAGAAATACATCTGCCCAAGCCAAAATACTAAAAAAAAAAACACTCCTAAGCATGGGTATGCTTAGCGTTTTCACGCTGCCTTTCTTATGCAAGTCGCACAAGTTCAGGTCAGTGTTGTAAGCGATGGCGTGCTATAACTGTACAAGCCCGATCTAATACAATCTATCGAGTATAGAACTTTTGCTTCTCTAGTGCAGCACTATGACTTAAACGCTTACAACGAAGTAAAAAGCCAATTCGCCTATCAGAGTGACGCAGCTTATACATTATTCTCGAAGAGAACAACTCATCCATCGTGCAGTGAGGAACTAGTACCTGGAGAACAACCTCGACCTATCTGCTTTCTCAGCAACTCGAATATATGTCAAGTTCTTGCCTGTTCCCAGTTTGTTGCGCAACTTTGAGTAGTAGTCTCTTTTTCATGGCAAATGTTTCAGTAAAAAAATTAGGCCAGTATTTTGCTTTGCCAACGTCAAACGCTCTCTCTCCAAACTGTTGCCGTGTCACAAGAAAACTCAAAATTGATTAACATGTTTACACCGTCGAATTTACTTGAGGAAGTTGCAAGTGACAGTCGCAAGCTATTTGTAAATCGAAACAATCACTCATGTGTCTAAGTTCGTGAGTTCCGATAGCCTGCGTAGCAAGCACTTCCGAGGACTTTTCCGCCTTTTTGAGGCATTTTGCGTTTTGGCCGCGCCAAATTAAGGCGTGCGCAAAAAAGGAAGGAGCGGGAAGTGGGGGGGGAGGGGGGGAGAGGCAAAAAAAGGAAACGCTTGCCCGCAAACGCCACAAGTTTGAAAAATGTCCCTTTAGCACTCAAGGTTTGCTGAATTCATAGCGTGACAGCTTGACAATAAAGCAACAAATAACAGATCACCGGATGTTACAAATTTACTTTCGTCAAAATCAAAACATGCTCCACGTAAGTCAAACCCACGAACTGCAGAGACGAAGCACTCGGAGATGTGATGTTGAAACCTCGAAAGTTGGAAACTCAAAGGAGGGCGCTTCAGGATTTGTCGTTGTCATTTCAAAGATAATAAATTTGGAAATTTATCTCTGCTAGGAAAATCGGTTTTATTTCTTCGGGAACCTTTTCAAAGCGTCGGAAAGAAAGGATTCTTAAGGAGCAATTCTTGCTGATATCTTCAGAGTGGTTACAGTGGAAGTTGTTGAAAACTTGTCTAGCTATTTTCGGAACGTGTCTGCAATCTTTGTGCTCGAAAAATTAGGAACTTAAGGGCATTATTCGAAGTTATTAGGAATGCAATAAGTATATCGAGTCTCCTGTTTCCCATGCTCCGCCAAATCAGCGTATCAACTTGTCTAAACGGCTGCTCAAACCTCCATCAGGCAACAGTCTTTGTAGAAAGAGAAAGCTTCCCGAAAGTCCCTGAGATTTGAAGCCACCGAACAGCCGCCTTCTAGAGTCAAACCTGGCCATGGAAATTTTCCAGCTGGAGAGAAACAGTTAGTTGCGTTGATGCGGTCACGCTCAAATTAACTTAACTGATTTGATTGACGTTCTTTGGCGTACGGGTTCTTCAAAATCGTGGGGTTTGCGGACAAACGTTTTTTTCCTCCCTTTTCCCGGCCCCTCCTCCCACTTCTTTTGCGCTCGGCCCAATTTTTGCGCGGCCAAAAAGCGAAAAATGCTTCGAACGTACGAAAAACCCTAGGCCCACAGAAACGCTTGCTACACAGGCTAGGGTTTCGATAGTGTCTACCTCTATGTCACAAGCCCCTTTTTCTCTTTCTGGGTAACCGAAATCCACTCTGCAAACACCCGTCCAGGTATTGGTCTTCTTTAGAGTACATGATGCTACACAGCAGTTGATAGCACCCAGCGTACTCACGTCGTAGGATAGCGGTGTCGATTGTGGGATTCTTGATCCCTTGAGTTATACAGCAGAGTTCTCTTGTGATGTCAGCGACACGGGCAGTTGTTGCTTCTGTTTTTGTTTTTATTTTTCGCTCTGGCAATGCAGGTGGGCAAGGGTCTTAACATATGGTTACTGTGCTGAATGCAGTAAAATCTGTTTAAAAACAGATTTTATTGCATTCAGTAAAATTCCTACCGGTAAAGCATGCTAGCTTGTTGAGAATCATTGTCCTGATGATTTGCGAAGTATTCAGCATTTTTCCAGGGACAGGCAGAGGAACCACTGCCCAAACGGGAGATATTAAGCGAGAAAAATCTCTTTGATACCTGCCAGATTATACTGGATGAAGACCTTTTTTAAGTATATAATTAAATTTTTCATGGGCTCCTGATTTTTCACAACCTCATCGCATATGACTGACTCGAACCTGTGCAACATCCATAGGAAAGACAGCATGAAAAGGCTTGTCTACGGGTGTGGCTGCTGTATCATCGAACAAGACATTTGTGAAGCAAAGGAAATAGGAGACATCAGCAAGCGGGCTAGCACTATAAGGCTCTATTAAACCCTAAAGGCCACCAACATTGGGAGAACTTGCTTAGTAGTACGTGTCACCGGTTTGAACGTAAAAAAAAAAAAGTATATAATAATAAGTATATATGTAATTAAACCTCTCTTTTTCCTTTTTCCCCTACTTTTTTTTTCCTATCAAGCACAAGCGTTCGTCACCATAGTGTTGTTTCCGACTGCACGCTATGCGGGCCTAAATCTGGTTGATCGTTAACATAGGGAACCTCAATGTAGAAACATTTGACAACTCACGTGCAACACGGCTCGGCGATCTTGCTATGTGTTTTGCAATGAAAGTTGCAGTTTCCAGCCAGGAAAAGCTCACTTAGGTAAGAGTTATTTCCTAAACATTTCAAGAATCGGTTTTTTACTTCGTTATTGATTCCGCATTCACGTTGTAAACAGACTTTGAATGTATAATTCGGTGATAAACAGGGTAGGTCAATTTCATAACATACTTCTCTAAATTGCCCAACATCGCTCATTTTGGGAACAAAGGCCCCCAAATTCAAAATCCTAGTTTTCTCTATTTGAAAACATTCTAGAAAAACAAGCAAACTCGTATTCTGGCGAAGGAAAGTCACATTTTAAGAGCTGCTGTGTGTTGATTTCGGTTGACATGAAAGGTCAAAGGGTCGCTCATATCACTCAAGTAGCCTGTTTTCAAAGCGCTCTCAAAATTCCCCGTTTCATTTGTCCCAAAATGTTTTTCGGCCGATGTTTAGTTGAAGTGATTGTTCTTTCCCAGAGTATAGTCTTGTTGTGTAAAGCCATGTACCAGAGTGCTTTTTTGAGCCTTGAATTTAGCCTAAATTGGGTTGTCGCTAACGACCGTTGTTGGGTTTAAATTTTAAAATTCCGTTAAAAATTCACGTTCGCTTTTCATGAAACTTTGACACTGCTAATAAACATAGAATATAAGATCTTTTAACTCCCCGGGTTAATCTTATTTAGGACGCTTTGAATATTTGAACAGGAGCTTCCGGAAAAGTCACGATTTTGGCGTTGATTTTGACTGCCGCGAAGGGCAAAATACGAAAATATTCACTAAAAAATAAATAAAAACTTAAACGACCTGAAACTTATATTTTTAGAACTACTTCACCAAAGCCTTTATTCTGGCAGATTTTGAGAAAATCGGATTTTTCTATCTTGCATACCTTTAGTCGATTCTTACAGCAAACCGCTCTTAAGAGCATCAAAGCCCTTGTGTTCACATAAACAGCTTACTGTTTCCACCAACCTAAGGAGAACCGAAAGTGCCGATTGTTTTGATGTTTTAATACCGCAAGAATGTCGTCGTTCTTATAGAGAGTGCGCTGAATTTTTGATTCATTTCGATTTAAGAACGAGTTCCCAGAGTTTATTCCCAGCCTGGCATTAGTTTCAGTGGTTTCTGCAGCAAGCAAAAGAGTTTTTACAGAGTGCAGAGAAAAGCCAATGACGAAATCGTTTTGTTGATAATGTGGCCGTACGCAATATTTATTAATGTACTCCCAGGCCAGGAAAGACATTTATTTCCACTGTCGTGTTATCCTGCAATTAGAATCTATATACGCTTTACTTTAAAAACGGCACTGAAACTGACCTCAGCTCGCATGCTACTTGCCATATCACTGACTGATTCAGCAAATATAGCAGCTTAAGACTGTTGCTATCTAGAGTATCAATATTAGGGTATTAACACTACTCTCTAATCTTGGCTCAGTAATTTTTCAAACAACTCAGTACCATGAAACTAAGGCAATGTCACATTTCGCATTAAAATACAGTTATTTTGTTTTGTCTTGCAGTGGGTATGGTTTTCCAATATTGTAGAACTGTTATTGAATCATAACCATGTTCATTAGCTTTTAAAATAACTGGTGTCCTTGAGCTTCTTAAATAGCTTTTGGTGTTTCTAATACCACAGAAGGGGAGCGCAGCACATCAAACTCTTCTAAAACTAACAGTTAATTATAAATAAACCAACAAAAATTGACAATTGACGAGTAAATTTGCAAATCAACAGTGGGTCTCCATATTGACTCCTCCTCAAACAATTTTCCTATGAACAATGGGAATCAACATCGATGTTCATCAATAATAATCATTATTAACTGGCCAATTACCAAAGCATATGTATCACTCAGACACAGTGATGAGGATCCATACATCCCTTGTTGATACTTGTATGTATTATTTACAGCAGCTCACCCCCCCCCCCCCCCACACACACACACACACACAATACAGGTTCCTGACACAGGGCTGGCCCCGCAAGCTTAATCTGCTTAAGCCTGATTCTAATGGAGAGAGGTGGAAGCTCTGTATGGAGCACCTAAATTAATACCATAGTTACTAATAAGTGGAGACAGAGTTAAAGCTTGGGGCATTTGTGGCATCCTTAACAACATTGTAAATCATGATCACCAGTCAATTTTTGCTTAGGAATAATTATTGCTTTTGTAACATCATGTCATAGTGTACCTGTTTCGTCACAGCCAACAAAGAGTGGCAGCACAACAATAACAACAATTTATCTAATTATTCCTATATGGGAAATTTCTAAAATAGTAAATTAAATATAATGTAATGTATCGTTCTTGTTGACAATAGGTCACAATTATTGCAACAGAAGGAATGTCCTTCTGTCATCATCACTTGATCTGCAATTTTGATAGTTGATATTTACTGATCTATCAGAACCACCACCAAACATAAAGCAACAAGAAATAATGATTCCATGTTTACTTCATCTGACCAAAAAGCAAGGGGGGGGGGGGGGAGTCTGAATGCCCTATGTCGGTATCAACAACCACCCAATCTAGATCACTCGAGGCCTGGATAGGTCTACCTTAGTTACAGCTGTTGGTATGTATAAACAGGGATTTTTGTTGTTGGCAAGCTGATACAAATCAGGTCAGGTCGTGGTCATCAGTGAAAAGGAAGGGAATTTATTTCAGCCTGATTGGTAAAAACCTTGATATGTACACATAGGATTAAACAAACTCCTAGAAAATGTTTGTCTTCATAAACAAATATAACCAAGTGAGACATTTTCCTGGAATTCTTTCAGCAACCTCTTGATTATCTTTCTATTTTCACTCTCTAACAACGAGGCATTTACAGCCTCCTCACAGGAAGAGTAAAACAAAATCCTGAACTCTTGTCTTGCCAAAAAGGTGATTTATTTAAGTTAAAATCCTTCATCCAGTGCAGCCAGGTTAAGACAGTGTATGCACAGTCCAGTGTAAAAATGTTATGAGTAGCGGATCGTCGTTGAAATTATACTGATATCATAATGTCTTACTGAAATCCAGAGAAGAATAAAAACAAATTTCATTTTAAGACCGTACTGGTAGCTCTGTTCGCCTGTACAATCGCAAGTCAGACCACGCTATCATACCTGTCCTGCTTTGCGAATGAAAAGCATCTGTGGACTTTGCAGTAAAACTTCTTTGCTTACCGAGACAGATCCTTATAAAACAATGCTCGTTCGTAACCATATCTTCAAGTTAAAAACGTAGCAAACATCAAAATCTCAAGTAGCCTGAGTGCTTCGACCTTGCATCTCCTATAACACAATTATTTCGATTCCCTTGTCCCAAAATGCTGGATCCGAGGGATACTGAGTACTTTCCCTCCATTTCTTCAAAAGGAATACGCAAACCACCGCTTATTAGGCGCTTCAGCTACGAGAAACCTTTGCCAACTCTCCCAAATTCCTTCCACTTTGACGCCATGTTGGTTTTGTTATCAAGTCGATTGACGTCACATTAGCTACTCACGTGATATTTTGGCCGAGCGAGACGGCGACACTTTTGAACTCAAATTTGCGCTATTTTCACCGCGAAAAAAGTACTTTTGAAAAGTTTGATGCCGGTTTAAAGCTTAGAATCGTTTTTTATACACATAAAACAATCAAAAACCGAAGAAAAAATTTTCGTGTCACATACACTTTAAGTAAAATTGCAAATTAAATTAACTATTAGTAATAAGTAATTGTTTGTAATTATCATTAATATTAATAACATTCGTAATACATGTCTGCAAATCAATGAAAACTATTAAAAAAATAATTTCAGTATTTTTAAAAAAAGTGAAATGAAATGATAATAAGAACGAAAACAACAATCGGAAGGGGCGTATTGCTAACAAACCTGTGTTTACTTGTCATGAATTTTGTTCATTCACTTGTAGCAAATATCTACAGCGTGAACGCCCATGCCAGTTTGTGTCAAAAAATCGCAAACTCGTGCTCGCAAATGAGTTTGCAAAGTTAGAAAATGAACGTTTGGCCTCCGATTTCTCGAAAACTGACCGTACAACTTACAGTGAAATTTTAGAATTACATTTGTAGTAGTAACTTACCCTTTCCCCTTAAATCAAATGAAAATGTTAGCAAAATATGAGACTGATATTTGGCTGTTTATCAAATGCAGAAGTATTCTACCTTATTCTGCCTTGTTTGGATAAATATAAATAAATGTAATTGTACGTACAGGGTACACTAGCCCGCACTTACAGATGTACCAGCCCGGGTTGGTTGGCAAAGACACTTTCATTTAGAACTTTTATGCCGTTTGAGCTCAAATAGCTGTTAAAAGAAATAATCGCATTTCCTTAATGGATGCGATTTTCCTTTGCTTGAGTTAACCTCACTTTTTTATGTCTGGTTTATAAGCCAAGCTATTCACTGAACTTTGAACAGCAAAATTAGTGCCCAAGCAACCGCGACCGACACACCTGAATTTCTTTCGTAATGTTAAACCTGATGTTGCGTTGTATGTTAATTTGGTTATGTCATCTGACTTTATATCAGTTTATTGTTTCATTCAAAAGCCTCTGACAGGTTTTGTTTTCGTTGCGATTTGAAATTGCCCATTCAAAGTAAGGACGATTTTACGATTATTTCATCGCTGAAATATTGTAATATTTCAGAGCGACTGTGCAAGGCGCGGACTCGGAAGGGCCAAAGGGATTAGTTTATATGACAAAGGTCTAGGCTCTATAGAGGATTATCGTATACAAATGATTTGTTTTTGTATTTTATGTAATAACATACCAAACAGTGCAATTTTCTTGTCACTTACAGCCATTTTAGATTTTTCAGTTTGGCAAACACACCGTGGGGCAGAAATTTGATGGCATTTGATGACAAATCCCTGTCAAATGTCACCCCGTGATAAGCAAATAAATAAATAAATAAATAAATAAATAAACAGATAAATGAATAAATAAATAAATAGATGAAAATAAAACAATAATGGAATAAATGATAATAAATAAAGAAATAAAGTGATGGTCATCTCATTTTAATCCCCTTTCAGGTAAAAAAATATGTAAAATAATTTAGCTGCTAAATGATAACGAACAAGAAAACCGGTGGTTTATGAAAAGCGGGCCCTTACAAGCTCAAGTTAATTTGTTAAAATGAAAACCCCAAAGAACTTCAAAGCAAACCGTAGTTACTGATAGTAAACCTCTGGATTGTCCTACAGCCCTAGAATTTTTAGTATTTTACAATACAGTAAGAAATGCTATGCGTTTTATAACGTTACCTGTGCGGTTATGCGTTACCTGTATATTTACGTCACTACTTGTCGAAAAGTGATCCCCAACTAAACGCCGGGTTAAAGGTTTCTCTTTAATGAATTTTTCATACAGTATTTTGTGGAAGTCTTAGCTTTTTTTCAACGTTAAGCTTAAATATTTTGATTCGACAAAATTTATACCCAGTGTCGATTCAAGCGTTTGTGTTCCCTCTTTATATGAGCTAGATTTCAAATGCATGAATTGAATCATAAGGCCGAACTTTATGACAGACCTTTCATAACCAGACAAATTCATTATCATGAGTGCGATTTACTCGGGGAGTTTCCCGCTTGTTTCTACCCTTTAAATGGCGTATTTTGATTTGTACATGTATAATGTCCCACTTATGTCCAGGTTTGCAAGAAGCTGCGAAATTTGCGATTTTTCGCAAAATTGTTGCTTGCAACAATCGGCCGGGCAACAATTTTTCAAAGGGTTCCCTATAACCTCTAAATAAACGTGGTGTCAGTTCATTAAAGTTTGTTATACTTTTTTAAGTTTAATAACCTAAGTTGGCTCTCTCGAATGCGCAGCTGTGATCTGTTTAATTAAGGGTGGACAGACCAGCATATTTCATTTACTTACATATTTCCCAATTTAGACAGGTTGGTAAACACGTTTTCTGGTAGAAATGTTAAAGAGTTTGATGACAAGTTCCTGTGAAAAGATTACTTAATCACTTTCATGTGAAGGAACTTTAAGTCCTCTATGAGGACCCACTGCAAAGTGAAGCAATGTCACACAAGTCCTAAAATCGCTAATAAATTTCTATAACGTAACGGTAGTAACAGCCTTGGAAGCACAAGCAAACATCACTCTTCGTGGGAGATTTTTTGTGACTTCTCACTGACTTCTTCTTTAGCTCAACAACAAAGTACGTAAACGCTAATCCTCTGGCTTACGAGGGGAAGGATGTCCATCCCCGCCTCCGTAAGAATTTTCTTCAATTTTTTCTAGGGGATTTTCCATTAGCCCCTGCTGTTGTCTGTGGCTGTACAAGTTGTCCGTTAGAAACATTTTGGCAACTTTTTTCAGGAATCAGTTGCTGTGGTTATGAGTTGTGAGGTAATTAATACTCTGAGGTCAAACCAATTTTGCATTGTGTATACCTTTTTTCAGCTAAAACGTAGCAAAGTGTTTACTTATATCATATTTGACGTACCTAGCACATAATATATAGATTTAGCCAAGCCCAAAAAGCGGAGCTCCACATTTTTTGCTGGTACTTATTACTTTCTGAAAATACTCTCATTGAAGTCGTTAAATATGGCGTATATGGTCGTGCAACGTATACAAAAGAAGAGACAAAATTTATATCCCCCGCTTAGAACCGAACCCCGGACCCCCCCCCCCCCTCTCTCTTCGCAAATATTCGCCATTGTGCTATAATACAACGTCTGCTTATTTTCACATGACAAGATGCAAGTGGTGTCTTTTTCTTGGGAAGTCGCGAAACAGAATGTGTTTGGACCGCTGCAAAAACCACGGTTGTGGACAGAAAAAACCAGAAGGCACTACACACATGTAAGATGAGGGTTCTGGGACAGAAATTTAAATAAGCGGTTTTTTAACCGAAACTCGGCTCCCACACTCACCTCGTTTCGGTTAAACCGCTTATTAAAATTTCTGTCCCAGAACACCTCATCTTACATGTGTGTAACGCAAACAGTATAAAAACGAAGTGTGTGACTTCGCGGACCAGTGAAGAGGATGTGTCACAGAAAATATTATATATTTAAGAAATGTCTGCACTGGTATATATACAAAGTGGCCCAGAATTTTTTCCTATTGAACATTGGCCACTATTGTTAATGTTGCAACTTATCAAGGGATGGATTACAGAATGAAAACAATTGTGCACAATTATCTGATGATGTACATGTACCAGTTCCTGAAAAAAACAGAGCTAGAAAATGAGTTCGCCGAAATGGTAAAAACAAAAAAAATTCAGATGTGTTTGAAGAGCCTGAAAAATTTATGCTAAAATTAATTTTGGAAGAATTTGAAAAATTAGGTGAAAAGCTGGAGTGAAAAATTAGCTTCACGAGAATGAAAAAATATATTTAAGAAATGTCTGCACTGGTATACATACAAAGTGGCCCAGAAATATTTCCTATTGAACAAGTATAATCACAAGTATATAAACCAAAATGGCAGCCGCAAGATATTCTTCTTGGAAAGAGATACACAATGAGCTTTTAAAACAACCTTTCTGTCATAACAGGCAGCAACTTGTGCGTATAATTATATGTTTAGATTATATAGACTGTAGCTGGGAAGGACTTTGTTATCCCTGTTTTGAGCAAGGAATCAAACATAAACTGTTGTACACTCCTCCGATTGAGAATATACTTTTAGTAAAGATTTGCTCTGATACTTACGACTGGCACAGCGCATATAACGACTTTAAAGAATTGGTTGACCTCGGTGTGCTTTTGTGAAGAGTACTAACCACCATTTAAAAAAAAAAAACGAACACACACAAAAAATTATAATCGATTAAATATTTGTGAGTCAAAGATGGCTGCCGGGTTCAACAACTGTCAAATTACGGAAGCAATCCAAAACCTACCGCCAGAGTTACGTGAGATAATTTACAAACATTACCTCACTATAAAACTGAAAGAGCGAGAGGTTTTGGGTTGGAACCTGGTTCACAATGAGCTTTCAATACAACCTTTCTGTCCTGAAAGGCAGCGGCTTGTCCATATTCTGGTGTGTGTTGCCTATATGCATTGTTGTTGTGGAGGGTGTTGTTACCCTTGTTATAAACAAGAAGAAATCTTACATGAAATAACTACCTCTGTTTCGATCTTGGATTTAACTCTAGTTAATTATTGCACTGATATATGGGAAGAGGATCACATTCCCTAAGTTGTGTTTACGGCGCGTGACTTTGCGGTCCGGTGAAACCCGCAGACAATGACGTATGTTATATTCTCGTTCAAACATTGAAGGGAAACCCCCTTAACAACTCAAGCTTGAAAAAACAAATCAATATACACAGACAGATTACATTAATTCATAATCAAAATATTCATTACCGTCAGCAGAAGTTTTGAGACCTATTTTGTAGACAAATTGATAATAATCATCTTCCATCAGGTCTTCTGTAAGTCGTTTAGGGGCCCACACACAAAACTCATCACCATTTTTTGTTTCTAAAGTTAAAATAGCTGAATCCCCATATTTACCTTTTCTATATTTAACTTTTTTTATTTTGTAAATAGCGTCTGAAATATCCCGCCATTTTAAAATTTCTTTTCTTTCAAAACTTTCTTCTGTTGGCCAGTCTTGTGAGATCGCTTGTTGATCTGTACAGACATCCATAGTTAGAGATGCGTTGAAGATACATTTGTTTAATAGGGTGTTCTTTTTTTGTGAAGCGGAACACATACCGAAAGGTTCCGGAAATTCCGAAGGGTGCCGAAAATTCTGAAAGGTGCTGTTAAATTCAAAAAAATTTTTAAATTCCGGCGTCATATTTTTGTAACGTTTCAGTTAAAATTTTATTGTGTACTCTGTTGGTGAAGTTGTTAACTTAGTGAAGAAAGTTGTATTATGGAACCACATCATACCCTGAAATGGGGTACCCATCTTCATCACGAGTTGGTAACATTATTTTTGAAACACACTCACGAGTAATGTATCGTATTTGTCTAATATCAGGAGGAGTGAGAAGTTCAAAAAACCAATAACAAATAGTTGCAAAAAGTGCAATCATTTTGTAAGCGTATATAATTACTTTAAAAATCTACAATTGAGCGAATTTTTTATCGTAATTTTCAGAAATAGATGGCGGAATCTCCATACAATGATCAGTGACGAAATTATCTTTCATTTTCAATTTATCAAGAAAGGCCGTCTCGTCGAAATTTTCACCTCTGAGGTAAAAGCGAATCTCATCAAGTATTTTTTTGTATTCAATTCGGGCAAAATTTGCTTGTTCTGTTTTCTTATCGTATTTCTTAAGGCTTGCCACTGCTTTCAAAATAAGACCAACACCAGTTAAAGTTGCCATGACAGCAGGGTTCAGTGTAATTCCTCCGGCTACTGCGGCACTGATTATTAACTTTCCAGCTGAAAGATTACAAACAAAATTTTTTCTTCGAAAACCGCGGTGCAACTTTTCATAGCCATAATGTTTTTTATGGTAATAAGCGTATAAATCTTTCAGAATTTTAACTTTCTCTGTAGAAAGCGTTTGGTCGATATGGTTGAATTCGAAAATGTCCCGCATTGTGCTATATCATAAATGAAAATTTTTGTGGAAAGTTATCACGCACTTGTTTGATACTCGATACGAAGTATAATTGCGCTGTAACTTTTCCAAATATCATCATTCATATTCAGTTCAAAAGCCAAAATCCCGGACGAAGGCATTTGGAAAGAATTTGGGTTTATCGTCTGATACCACCCACTTTTTACTGAGGTAAAAATTCTTGAAGAGCTTAGAGTTCCAGTAAAAAAATTCCGTAAAAATGTTTTGAGTTTCAAAGATATATTTTTGTGTCTATATACAGTGACATGAGAATCCGAAGAAGTGATTGGACGCGTACAATATATATCAATATTTTTCAAAATCGCTTCACCCGGCAATGAAATTATTTCGGCGCCATTTAAAACAAAATTTTTGTCCCCTTCTGTTGAATTTAAAAAGCCGTTTATGTGGTGAATGGAAGAGCGTAGTTGGTGTCCGTTTAAAGAAAGATCTGTTTCCATAACCATTTACCCGTTTTCAATAACAAAAGCGGTGTCATAGACACTTGGGTCAACATTTGAAATTGTTTCTTTAACACCATAGACAATTAAATGACCAATTGTTAAAAATGATGGATTACTGACTGTACCGTGCAGATCGAGATAAAGGTGTTGTGGGGGTGAGCTACCCCATCTGTGAAAATTGATAACTGTTTTGGTGTACTTCTCGAATGTTTTTGTTGCATAATTAGAAATTGAAATCGTCGTTGCTTGGGGTGTTACACTCAACTCATTCATTTCCGGCGGAAACCACTCTACGACCATTGTGTAATAACCGACCGGAAGTTTATATAAGTTAAAACCGAGGCGCGACTGGTACTGGTAGGGCGAGCCTTTTTCAAACAAGAGTTTGAGAGAGTAAGCTTTTTTATTTATTTGATGTGGAGAATCAGAAAAATCTGTGATGCCCAAAACCTCAATATTGTTTTCACTTGAAGATTCATCCGTGTCGTCCATCAAGTATCTGAAGGCGTCTCTTTTTTGACCCGAGTTAATGATCTGGGATTCATGAATTTTTTGAGTGACAAGATCTCTCATAGTTGTTATTTCATTTTCCATGAAATCAACATTAACTGCGCATTTCGAATCTTTGTAATCGGTTTGTAAGTTAATAATTTTATTGTTATTTAAATTCAAGTTTCCAGCCATATTGTTACTTCCATCAAGTTTGAGATAATTTTTTGTGCTTCAGTAATTCTTTTATTAACAAATTCTACACTTGTGGCGTCTTTTTGGTTTGATGGAAATTTGAGATTTACAATTGAATTGTTTTTCATATCAATATCAGCTCCTTTATCCAGTTTTTTCGCAAGCTGATCATCGACATACTTTTTGTTTCTGGCTTGATCTGCCTGAAATGGGTCTTTTACGTTGTAGATTGTATTATTGTTCATATCAATGCTTGCTTCCATTTTTCCACCTTCCTTTTTTGAAAGAAAGATATTTCTCGTGTCTTGATAGTTTATTACCTTTGTCAGATCACCGTGGACAGGATAAGGGTTGCTTTTTAATCGCAAAATATCGTACTTGTTTTGCATGTCAATATCAGCAGAACCGCTAACACTACCTTGAGACCCAGGATCACCTTTTTCACCTTTATCACCCTTGTCGCCCTTGTCGCCTTTTAAACCCCGTGGTCCTTGTGCTCCCTCCTGACCTTGTGGTCCTGTGGCACCTTTTTCACCCCTCGGTCCACAAGGACCTTGTGGTCCTCCAGGGCCTTTATCACCCTTCGGTCCAGGAGGACCCTCAGGGCCAGGAGGGCCCCCTGGCCAGGAGGACCAACTTTTTCACTTTCACTCGTCATCGTTTGGCTTGTTCCACCTATTTGACTGTTAATATACCCCATTATATATCTTCATCAAAATTTTTTTTCATTAATTTTTGGGGTTTGTCATAGTAAAGGAAAGAATATTTTTCATCGGTGGCGCGATCTAAAACCTCATGATCCACACCTATTTCGTTTGCAATTCGTTTGTTTTCTTTTGGATCTAATCTGAAAATACAAAGATGGCTGCAGTTAACACGGATGTCTTTTGGCACCTTGTAAAAGGTTTGAGAGAGGTAAATAACGCAGCAGTTTTTGTGCCGCCCGTTGATAAAATAATTAATGATATCGTTTTGGTTTTTTTCGCAAATAAGGTCATCAAAAACAACTATTTTTTGGTTGTCTTCCGGAAGTTCTTCGAGTGGAATGATTTCATCACCATGAGCCTCGATAACCTCATAACCAACCTTGGGGTTGATTTTTTCAGCAAACTCCTGCAAAAGATCCTGGTATTTGTTCTGGTGCAGGTTCTTTGAAAATAGGTAAATTTTATCATACTCTAACAACTCATAAAGCATATGCAGTAATGTGTTTGTTTTACCAGAATTACTGGGCCCACAAATTAACATCCGAAAAACATCTGCTGGCATACAAGGGTGACCTTGCTTGTAGTCACTCTCGGAAGAACCTGGGTCATAATTTGGAATCTTCATTTTTTTTTCGCTTCTGGTGCAGGTTCTTTGAAAATAGGTAAATTTTATCATACTCTAACAACTCATAAAGCATATGCAGTAATGTGTTTGTTTTACCAGAATTACTGGGCCCACAAATTAACATCCGAAAAACATCTGCTGGCATACAAGGGTGACCTTGCTTGTAGTCACTCTCGGAAGAACCTGGGTCATAATTTGGAATCTTCATTTTTTTTTCGCTTCTATATATTCACGCTGGAAATATGTCAATGAAAAAATGGCATCAGTTGGTTGAAGAAAAATCGAAGCTAGATAAACAAACAGAAGAAATTCACCAAAAATTTAAAATGGATAAAATAAACAAAGAGTTTGGTCAGCTTTCAGGAGAAGAGGTTTTTAAACCAATTACAAAAAGGCTTGATGAAAAGAGCAGCACCACTGTGGAAGAAGAAGAAGAGGAGCAGGAATTTCCTGATTACACAATGGATGAATTCAGACCGGATGCGCCAACACCAGCACCATCACCAACACCAACACCATCACCAACACCACCACCATCACCACCACCACCCTCATATCAAGAAGTTGTTAGATGATGATGATGATGATTTTCCACCACCACCCCAAACGCTAATGGAAGAAAAAAAATCCACACGTAAAGAGTGGGGGAAGCCGGAACCGGTTAAAAAAGAATATACCCATGAATCAACTCTATTACAAACAGTCAATCAACTGATCGCGAAATTTGGAAATGATCCCAATTACAAAGTAAAAAGTAAAAATTCTCCATTATATGGTTATTCAATGGAGGAACTCAAAAAAGTAAGAGATGGAATTTATGCGAAAAGAGGGGTAAAAAAAACAGTTTTTGAGAAACAGTTACAGGCGGGGAAGTATAGACTGAAGCCCACTCCCCCACAAGAAAAAAGAGAAACAACTCCAACCCCTTTGGAAAAAGCTGTCATGAGCCGAAGACCTGCTTTTGAACTTTCTGACGATGAAGATGACTTTTCTAAACAGGATTGGGAAACCGAAGGAAGTGGCATCGCTGATGAAGCTGAAAAATTGATCGACCAACTTCATTTGAGTTTAGGATCGATAAAAGCAGGAAACAGCTCAATAAAACTTAAAAAACAGGTATTATATCTGCTTGATTCACTAGTTGAACTTGGTACAATCAATGAAAAGGGATTATATAAAACAATAATGAGCTTTGACATACTGCTTGACTCGAGCCTCGCAAAACAAGAAAGAGGGGGAGAACGGAATGTTTCACATAATTTCACAGTGAAGTTTTATCCTCCGATCGATTTGCCGACCGAATTGGGACAAGGAAACTATAAAGCTGCGCTAAACAGACTTATCACAATGAGTTACTCATGGAATAATATTGATTCTCGTTATGATAACAACAAAATTCGCTGGAAGAAAAAAACGGAACAAGCGTGGAAGACCTTAACTTTCCCGAATGGAATGTATGATTACAAAAGAATTAACACATTCATTCAGCAACACACCGGTAAAGTAGACCCGTCAAGCTAAGACAGTGATTACATTTTCACTATATATTTCGATATGTCGATTTATAGGGTTGTGACTTTGGTGCACAGCGATTATGAGCTTGACTTTTCTCAAGGAAATTTTGGTGAATTGCTTGGTTATGGCAAAAGTACCTTGAGTGGAGATGTTGTCGGAAAGAACATTCCAAATATAACAAGAGGTGTTGATTGGGTATATTTGCACTGCGATCTTATCTCACGCCGAACAAACAATGTTCCGAACGATGTGTTATACAATTTCTCAACAGCAGATCTTCGGGTTAGCTATCCATTTCGAAAAGAGCCGCGCCGACTTGAGTGGCAACCTGTGAATAAAAGTCATATTAATGAAATAAGGGTTTGGGTGACAGATGGAAGAAACAATGTCCTGGATCTCAACGGGGCAGACATTGCAATTAGCTTAATGATAAAAAAAAGAGTAAGTTTTTTGTTGGTCTAAATATACAATCATGAATCATCCGAGCGAGTGGGCAAGATACTTTGATGAAAACACCGGAAGTTATCGATATAAACACAAAGGGTCGGGTGTGATCCGTGACACCTTCATGACCATCGGTAAAGTATTCAAAAACAATGTAAATAATGTTGCAAAGAAAACTGCTGAAAAAGCCACAAAAACAATCGCTGAAAAAGCGGGTCAGAGAGTTGGTGAACTTGCTGTTGAAAAAGCTTCGAAACAAATACGAAAAATACTGCAAGGGCGGAAAAAACAAAAACTGTTGTCTCAGGGTGCAAAAAAGAAACTTGCAAATATTTTGCAAAACCAAAAACCAAAAAAATCAGACGCTCTTGTGAAATTAAATCGAATTTTGGCAAACGAAATTTAATCAAAAAAAATTTTTTCTATTAATATAAGCACTTGCTAACATGTTCAGAAGTCAACCATACCTCGAAAGTTCTAAATACGTTCAAATTAATTTGGACACCCCACTCACTTTCCCTGCGAATAACAATTTTCAAAAAAAGACAAACTATAAATTTACCACAACAGACCGGGACAATTTTTATGACTGGTACAACGCTTATTTCCGCGTCGATTTCAAGTTTGAAGCCAAAGCAAACGGAGCCAACATCGGTGCTGACACCGAATCAGCTCCGATCAACGGTTCTTTCTCATTGATTCAAAATTTGAAACTAAGTTCATCAGGAAAAATCCTGTACGAGGCAAACAATATTCACAAAGGTATTTTCATCAAAAATTTGCTTGATTTTTCAGACGATTATTCGAGAAGCGTGGCAAAAAATCAATTTTGGTATCTTGACACTGACGCAACCACAGCGACTGATAATAATGCGACGAACCTTGGAATGCGAGCAAGAGCGCTTCTATCACACCAAGGTGAGATGGTTAAGACGATTGTTCCTTTGAACAGATACTCCTTCTTTGAAAATCTTTCCGACAGGCTACTGCCACCGTTAAAACTTGAGTTTGAAATTAATCTGCAATTAGACGAAGAAATGATTTTTCAAAACGATGGAACACCTCGAAGAATTGTTGTCCGTAAATTTGAGTTGTGGGTCCCACAATTGCATTTCACTGGCAAAGGACAGACCCTGGCCAATGAAAATTTCTTGAAACCAACCCAATGGAAATACCTGAATGAAAATTTGCATAACAGCACCCCCCGAAGGGATGCGAATGGTATGTGGTTGATTACACCTGGGATAACAGATCCCAAACATGTTTTTGTATTCATTCAGCAAACGCGGAAACAAAACGCTTATACACAAAACCCTTATATCTTTGACACATTTGATATCGATGGTGATGACTCAGCAAGATTGGACACTTGCCGCCTTCAGTACGGCACAAAATTTTACCCTGAGCTTGATTACGACCATGATTTTAAAATAAGAATTTTAAATGATTTGATCGATTTCAGATACAGAAAGAACGACTATAACACCGGCGTTCAGTTGCAGCTTGCTAATTTTGAGAAGTTGTACCCAATTATCTATTTTGACCTACGAAACACCGAGAAAAGTATGACAGGCGACTCGAAAAAGCTCGAATTCCATTACAGACTAAATGAAGCCGCTAACGCTCAAGATTATACGATCTTCGCCTTGGTTTTGAATGAAAAAGAATTCGTGCTGAAGCAAATTGGTAACGAGCTTGTCGCCGGTTAGGTAAATGAAAATTCAAAAAAAAAAATTCTGAATATAATATACACAATGAGCACAACTTATCATCCATTCAAAATCGCACTGACTGATGGTCAGAAAAAGAAACTTCAAAAAGCTTATGTTATGAAAATGCCTGTTAATCTGAAAGTTAAACCAGACCAAATTGGGCGTGGTGTCGAACTTCTTCTCACCGAAACTCAAATCGCGCGATTGAAAAAAAGATCAGCGGCAGGGAAAGGAATGGTAATAAAATTAAGCCAGACACAGATTCAAAGTACTTCTCAGAGTGGAAAAGGTATGCAAACGCAACCACCACCACCACCACCACCACCACCACCACCACCACGAACAAGACGATCACCAGGAATACCAAAAGGTAAAGGGATGCAAATTCAACCTCCACCTTTTTATGGAACTTGGGAGGATTGTTATCGTTTGAAAAAATAGTGAAATTTGCTGATAAACCACTATCCAACATTGACCTGAGAAAATGGTGCAACTTTTTACGAATCCCCATAAAAGGTATTTTTAGCAGAAACGAAAACAAACCCTTGTTTCATTCTCCATGCATTATCAACTTGGATGATTTTGGAAGTTTGGGAACTCACTGGAATGTTGTTGGCCTAATGGTGGTACTTATGAGTATTTCGATTCATTTGGGCTTCCACCACCTTTGGAATGGGAAAAAGAAATGTCAATGCACGGGATGACACATTTTTTTTCAGAAATGATAACCAAATTCAATGGGAACAAAGTGTGAGATGTGGTTACTACTGCCTTCTCTTTTTAACGAAAGAAATAAAGGAACGTTTTGCCGATATTTTGAAAACGTTCTCCAACGATTTACTTCAAAATGAAAAAATAGTGAAAAATTATTTTTCTTAAAATATATAATGGCAATGTACTGTGTGAAAGAAAAGCGGAACACACCCAATGTACAGGGAAGTGAAAAGGTGGTTGAAAAGGTTGTAAAAATAAAAAAGAACAATCGAAAACTCCTCCTCTTGAAAGCAAAATGCGCTAGTTGCGGAATAACAAAAACAAGTTTTTAGCCGACCCGCACAGAGGGCAGTGGTATTGATATACATGCAGCAATTGGTAAATTTCCGAAACCAAAAAAAGGTTGGACATTGCCGGGACATAATTTCACAGGGCCATATAACCCTCTTGAAAAGCAGGTGAAATACAACCCAGAAACGGGTGAAATTCTGGAAATATATCAACCACCAACAGGTGCAACAGATGCGATTGCTATGCAACATGATGTCGATTATGATGTTTGTTCCAACCGTGAAAAAAAGTATGGTGAAAATCTCAAAAAATGCAAAAACAAAGCGGATAAAAAAATTGTGAAGTCTCTTGACGCAGTTCCATACAGAGACAGTGGGGTCATGCGGCTGCAAGAAATGCAATCAATGCTAAACAAAAGTTAGGGTTGGGTTTGAAACAACAAAAAGGGACTGGTTTTAAACCCTGGGAAGTAGCGAAATATGCTGAAAAAGTAACAAAAAAATTAATTCCTTCAACAAAACATGTATTCGATCGGTATTGGTCAGGTGATATTGCGAAAAATGCTTTCACAGGACCAATTGGTGTCACAAGCAAGAAATTTTGGACTCATCCAAAAAAGGGTACTGTCATGCGTTTGGTAAAAAATCCGAAAACAGGCAAATATGAAAATGTTTATGAAGAACCTTGATTGGTTTTCAACCACCATTTATAAAACTCATGTTTTGCGTACTGCCAACTTTCTAAGCTTTTTGGAAGGTGATTAGAAATAGATTCCATGATTTCTTTTTTCTTTGGCCAGCATTCAGAAGGTACTATTTCAAAATAATTGTACAGAAAACAGGAATAGTTCACTGACTTGTCGGACATCTTCTGAAATTGAGCAATAACGTTACCAAGAAAATCTACCTCGCTGGAAGAAAACATTTCTTTAATGTTCCATTTTCGCAAAACACTTTTTAAATAATCATTATTCGTTGGAAGAGCAGTGGAACTTCTTCTCCAATTTTCTTCTTGAAACTTTTCATCATCATCAAATTCAAACTCTCTACCACATTTTGGACATGCACGACTGAACGCATTCACCACATAAATTAATTGCTCCTCGCATGAAGGACAACGATCAATCTTTTTTGATAACAGGCTTATTTCATTTTTTTGCAACATTTCTTTAATCATTTTCGACGAAATTTTCTCACCTTGCAAACAACCAAACGGGTCGTCCATTTTTTTGTGTATAGTATACAATGAGCTCACGCGTTTTAAATAAGTTGTCAAAAATTTATTACCGCCCGCAAGGGTATTGGAAAGGGTTTGCAGCAATTAAGAAATTAGCCCAGGCAGCCAAAGTTTCGGAAGATGTGGCTCAAAACTGGTTGATGAAGCAAGCTCTTTGGCAGATTTATTTACCAGCCCCACGTTATATTCCAAGACCGAAATTTGATGTTCCTGTTCCAAACAAAGTTCATCAAGCCGATCTTCTGTATCTCCCACACGATCGCCCACCACGCTCCCGTAAAACTTTTAAATATGCTCGCACGGTGGTAGATGTGGCCTCTCGATACAAAGAAGCCGAACCGTTAACCACAAAAGAGGCTAAAGAAGTCGCAGCTGCTCTGGAACGGATTTACAGTCGTGGTCCTTTGAAGTGGCCGAAACTGCTTCAGGTCGATCCTGGTCGTGAGTTTATGGGTGCTGTGAATCAACTGCTTTCAAAACATAATGTCGAGGTTAGACGTGGTCGTGTGGATATTCATCGTGATCAAGCAATTGTTGAAAGATTCAACCGCACCCTGGCTGAACGGCTGTTTGGCCACCAATATGGAGTTGAAATGCGCCTCCCTGAGGGTCAGCGGTCTACTTCGTGGGTGAAAAGGCTTCCTCAAGTTGTTGTCGCTCTGAACAACGAGGTAACAAGCCTTACCGGCAAGAAACCCGCCGTTGCCATTAAAGAAAAATATGTTTCTGCAAAGCCATCGACACCTTATTCAAGGCCTGTTGGGCAAAGGGAAAAAAAGCTCCCCTCTCTCGTTAATGTGCGCTATCTCTACCAACCTGGCGAGCTTGAAGGCGGTGTAAAAAGAGCTACAGATCCAATCTGGTCTTTGAAAGTTTACAGCATTGAAAGATCTTTTACCAAACCAAATCAACCAGTTCTCTACTATTTGTTCGACGGTCCCAAGCGCGGCTTCGTGCGTGAAGAACTGCTGGTTGTCCCTCCAAACACACAATTACCCCCCGAGCAACTTTAAAACTTCGGCATCTAACTCTATAAGTTCATCATATGTTAATGTTGGCATTTCGTTGTACCCATAAGCTTTTGTATGAATACCATCGTCACATATCCATCGCTTTGAATCAAATGGTGAAAGCGAAATTTTGTTAAGATGCATTCCGTATATCTCATGCCCCTCGCTTCGAATAATGTTCATTCCATGCCTTTTCTGCTCCTTACCAAAAAGAGTTTCCTTGTAATGTTCATGCATAATTTTTTTATTCACAACACTCTTTTTTACACCCTTTGCTTTTTTTATATTTTTTTCGTCAGCTTTCAAGATAGAATACATTTTTGGTCTAAGACAAACACACTCTACAATTGGTGTTCCATTGCATTCATCTTTCATTTTGCCCAAGACCTTTTTGTTTATATTTGAGTAAAGTGGATGCTCCTTCGGGTAGTCGCTCGTATCATAAAGATCTTTGTTTTTTTCGATGTCTTTGTATACATCATCAGTTTCAATTTCAACAAGAAGGCTGTAGGTGTCTGTGTACAAATATTTTTGTACAAATATTTTTTTTTCAGCTCGTTGTAGAAAAAGTCGTACATCAATATTTTGCTGTTGTCAAGTATTGTCATCCCCGTGTAGACCGGCTTGTTGGGCAGCAGCCGGCTTTTGCGCATGTCGATTCCGAACAGGTCGTTTGAAAACATAACATGCCTTGAGTACAAAGGGCTGGCAACCAATTTCCTTATTTTGCCTGTCTCATTGCTTCTCACTATTTTTATGTCAACACGGTTACGCAGGTTTTCCATGGTTTTGCCGAAAACTGAGTTATTCATGAGCTTGTAAAAGTTCTTTTCAAAGTCGCTCTTTGCGTTTTTCCTGAATTCTGTATTCATCCGGATGTACGGCTCCATCCAGCATTCTTGTTCGAACTCCAACACCCTGTGTACGCGCTTCAGTTTCATTCCCTGCTTCAGATAAAACTGCAAGTTTCTGTAATGCACGACATAGTTGCTTTTGTCCTCAAGTGTCAGCAGCAGCTTCTCACTGTCCGGCGGTTTCAAATCAAGGTCTTTCATCAACCTCTTTTGGTAGTCAGACATACATTCTTTTTTTACAATCTTTTTCTCCGGAGCCAGTGGATAGCTGTTGTGTTGCTCATGCAGTTCTGCTGGATATTCAAGATCAACCTCAAGAATCCACCCATTTTTTGCGTTTTCTTTTTTCTTCATTATTTCTTCCTCATTCGGCATTACACGTTTCCATTTAAAATCTCTTTTCGGGAGTGGAGTGCCCATCCGTAAAGGTTGTTCTCGTCGAGATACATTATGTATTTGTTCGGTTTGCTGGGGTCATAGTCCGGTACTAGCGGGTTGTTTGCCTTAGCGTATCTCTTGCTTACCATGGAGATTCCACCCCGCATTCCCCTTTCCACGAATAGATGCATTTCAAGGTCTGTGAATAACTCAAGCTCGACCCCCGTCTTTTTCAAGAGCGCGTCCCAGGAGAGTCCTGGCGAAGTGTAATAATGAGCCGGATCTAACGCGTACTGCTCTTGGCATAGGTTTCGGAAGTTCTCAAAAACATCCGCCAGCAGGGCGACATCCGTTTTCACGTAAAGATCGTGATAATCGCCCAGCGTTTTACATTCAAAAGTTTCCCAGACAGTCTTCGCGTGCGCATACTCTTCGTCTGTTATGTGTTCGTCGTTCAGCTTGCTGTAAAACTTCTCTTTGTCCGGAAGCTTTGTCTCGCTAAATCTCTCCCATGAATCCATGTACTCATAAGGATATATCCCTTTTTTGTAAAGCAGGTCGCTGCCTTTTGAAATGGTTGATGTTATTTTCAATGACTCCTTTGGTGTTGCGCTTACAAGTGAATCAAGACTTGCTTGCAAAAAGTTCAAGCTGTCTATAAAACGGATATTACCGACTGAAAATGTAATGTATTTCTCCATGTTGTTGGCAATGCATTTTACCTCTTTCTGCAGCTGTGACATCGCTTGCATTAAATGGTGTGCGTCGTAGCCCCTCAGGTTGTGGAATACAACTGGTATTTGGTATGTCTTGGGGTTTATACGAAGTTTCAAATTGCATTCGTTATGCGCCGCTCCACGGTACCTTCCAGTAATATGGCAATGGTCTTTCACTGCGTCTCTAAAGTTTTTCTGAAGTAAAGAGTTTCCACAGAACATACAATTTTTCTGTTTTTTTGCTTCGAGCTGTTCCTTTTTATCTGTTAATCCTTTTAGCCTAAGAATCCCCCATTGTTCTTCTTCCTGTGCTATGTAAAAACATTTTTTGTGCCATTGACCCCTATAACTGCATTTTTCACTGCCTTCACCGCCTTCTATGCTCCAAACCGGTAAAGAGTCTAAGAATTCATCTTTTATCAAACTTTTGTTACAAATATGACAATCAGTTGCATTTTTGAATTTTACCCAGTCATACGGCTCCATCACAATCGGCTTTTTTTCTGCTAAACTGTCTCTTATTTTCACCTCTTCCTGCAGAATGTCATTTAAAAACGTTCTAACAGCGTTTTCACCCCTGTAAACCTTTGACCCTGAAACTTCACCGTCGATTCTCACAACCATGTAAGAATACCCGCATGCCTCATGCCATTCGGTCTTCTCTGTGCAGCTTTTTTTCTTGCTCTCTGGCCCAATCTCACAGCCAAGAATCTTTCTAATCAAAGCCTCAATGTCAACATATATCACGTATGGAACCTTCATCTGTTTATGATGATTTCGGAAAGAAAGGGTGTTTTTTCCCTCTTCCGGCATCTCGATCCTTGTCGGCCTGCCATTCACACCATTGCAATATTTTTTGTGGTTCTCAAGCAAGTCTACTCTTGAAAAACCTGTCAGACACATCATGCAGTAGTGTGTTGCGTTTCTATTTTTTGTCTGATCGTAGAGCAAAGCGCTCACCCGTTTTACATAACAATAGTGTTGTATAATCCCCCACTCAATTAACATCAGGTTTATCCGCGGCACGCTTTTTTCTTTTTTACTTATCCTAAGCGGAATCACACAATTATTTTCATTTTCCCAGCCAAATACGTTAATTGCTAGGTTTTTGTTTTGAGCTTCAAGCTTGTCTATCTGTTTTACCGGTGTTGGGAAATCGATTCCTTCATAGTTAATGCCATCGTTAACAGGATATTTGCTTGGTCTTTCCGCGTGATTTCCATCTTTTGGAGGGAATAAAGCAGCTCTGAGTGCCCACTTCAAACATTCGTTGTCTCTGTTTTTCACATTAATTATTGCCTTCTTTTTTGCCAGATTGACTGGAAGAGGTAAATATGTTCCAACGCGCAGTGGCTTATAGGTTGCAACATTGACGTATGCAATATTTATTTTTTCAAGAACCCATCCTGAGCCCCGCTCTGACCAAGACTCTATTTCACCCTTTATTCTTTCAACAAATCTGTCGAATTCTGTTTTTATCTGGTCCTCGTCATTTCTGTTGAAAACGTGCGGTTCATTTTCTCGAAAATAATGTTCCATGTACTGTGTTCCACCATCTCTCTCAATTGAAAACTCTACTTGTAAACCAAAACTTACTTTTACGCTTTTTAATTTTTGTATTTCGTTTTCAACCAAATCAGTAAACTTTTCTTTCGTTTCCCTTGCAAACACAAAAAGATCTTTATTGTTTGGATTTTCTTCAGAAACATCCATTCTCCAAACACGAAGCCAGTCCTGGAAATTATTTTGGGATATCAAAAACCTGTCATATGGCACAACATAATCTGGTTTTAACGTTTGAGGCAAGTTTATGTTTTTCTCCTCCGGTGTTGGGCCATAAAACATTTGCAGAACATCGGACGAATATCTTGCAGCCGCCATTTTGGTGTATATACTTGTGATTATATTTGTTCAATAGGAAAAAATTCTGGGCCACTTTGTATATATACCAGTGCAGACATTTCTTAAATATATAATATTTTCTGTGACACATCATCTTCACTGGTCCGCGAAGTCACACACTTCGTTTTTATACTGTTTGCGTTACACACATGTAAGATGAGGTGTTCTGGGACAGAAATTTTAATAAGCGGTTTAACCGAAACGAGGTGAGTGTGGGAGCCGAGTTTCGCTTAAAAAACTGCTTATTTAAATTTCTGTCCCAGAACCCTCATCTTACATGTGTGTGCACTAGCTCTGCTATCTTTGGCGTCGGGACCGCTGTCAAATGTTGCGAACTCAAGCGATGTGCCCACCGAGTTCGCTGTAGGCGATCAGCTCTTGGTTCCCGTACGCAGTTCCGATGCTGTTAAATCCTCGCATTGATTGGTTTCGATTTTTCTTTTGTCACAGTTATGGTTCACAACTTGTCAGTTTACAAAGTGTTTCTGCTTTGCAGCAGAACACAACAAAGATGAGGTCCTCGAAGGCAAATATCGTAACTTGAACTTTTCGTCTTCCACCAAAAAGACAACTCAATATTCTTTTAAGCTTTTTCTTTCCATTTATAGATATTAGACATTTTTCTCAAGTTTAAAACTTAAGTACTCTCCATCAATTGTTTTGCTGAATAAGCTTAAGCTTTGAAAGAAACCTCCTTTTCAAAAGCGACGGTGGTCATGCAATTTCCCGCCAAGAAAATCGCCGAATGCCCAAAAGCAGCGTGCGATTTCCCGCCAAGAAAAGGTAGCATTCTCCTCCCTCCGTCGGGTTGCGATGGGACTCCCCTCCCCCTCCCCCAGAGGCTGTACGTACTTACCCCACAACCAAAATTTCTCGCATCGATAGGCTACCAGATTTTCTTACCATTGATGAAATTGAATCAGAAGACATCACTGTTTATTTACTTACAGTTTTACCAAATTATTCAAGTTGGCAAACAGGCCATCAGATAGAAATGTTAAAGCGTTTGAAGCCAGATTCCTGTGAAAAGATGACTAAGTTTGCTCTCAAGTATATTGAGACATGCGCTTTACCATTTTGTCGTCGTCAGATTCCTCGCAGGGGTATAGACAAACAGGACCTCAAATTGAATCTTTACATTAGAGCACTCTATTGTTGTTGTGACATTAGGGCAATGTGTTGGTTGGAAGAAATGCGTTGTTTCGGAAACTTGAAGCACTTTTTTATGTCTTTCCTCACAAAAAGGAAACGATTCCTTTTTTACGGATAAACATCCCAGAACATCGGCTTGCTGGCGAAATCCCATGTTTACACACATTATCTTAACGTCAACCCTTAGAGTTTCATCCACAAACTGTGACTTACTAAGGCGAAATGAACCTGCAATCTTATTACGGTTTTAAACCAGTGCATTGAATCTTTCAAAAAGCCAAAATTTACTGAGTTTCTCAAAAGAGAATAATGCCGTCTGGTGCTATTCCTTTGTCGTGACAGGTTTCCAGTTGGCTCAGTTCCATTGCAAGACATATAACCGCTCGAAAATACTAACAGCCAGTCCACGATCGAGAAGTTTGGAAATTTTTGGAAATGGTCAGAAACAACACCCAAAGTTTTCCAAACAGAAGCTAGTCATGAGCAGGTAATAAAATAGACACTACTTTATCTTCTAAAACTATGGTCACGTGACAAACGTTAAAAGTTTGACCTCCGCTGGAAGCAGTTTTGGCTCAAAAAATTGTCTAAAATATATCAACTTTGCATTTCTCTTGTCAAAACAAATCAAATGATGTTTTCATTACTAAACTGACCTTCTTTTTAGAAAAACTAGTATTTCTTTGAGACTCTATTTAACTGCTGAGGAATATTCCAACAGAGAAGGTGGTTTGGCAGATTTGAAAAAGTGACAGTTTTACCAAATTTCAAAAGAATCTGTTTCAATGTAGTCTTCAAAATTTATGATTGATCTGCATTTCCCAAAGAGCCAAACATTGTATTGAAAACGTTTGACGGGTAATTCACTTTTACGCTTCAAATAAAGGCTATGCAAAATTGACATTTTTCTAGAATAGATATAACGGCTGAGGGGAAAATGGGTCACGCATGAGCCATTACGCAAATCAGCTTTTAACACTTAATGAATACATGGAACCCGCGCCGTGAAAAGATAAAACACAGGCTAAGAAAGTACACTGATATCTTTCGAATTACTTCCCTGCCGCACATTCTGTACACAAACTGAACGTTTTTCGTTCGAAAATAAAAGTTTGACAAGAAAAATGCCTAGTCATACCATTTTGATACACTTTGGAGGCACATCGACCGCCTTCCGCTAAAATACAGTCCCTGGCTCCACCAAACTCGCTTGATATGCCGCCAAGGTATAAGGAAATGATATGACAGACTACGTATAATATAAGTACTCAATATCTGCAAGAATGATAAGCTTGCTACTTTTCAATTAAAGCATTCTTTACATATAGCTCTTTACGTCCCTACTTAAATGCATCACCCAACAGATGACAAAAGGACATTTCACCAGGATCAAATCATTGCATTTGAGTTACGATAAATGGCCTTTTCTCCTTCGGAATTTTATTTTCAGATTACTATTTTTGTGTGGTCCGTTTCTAGCAACTTGCAACTTACAGCTTTTTCAGATCTATTAGATTGGTAAAAATACTTCCGGGTAGATGTTTGATAGCGTTTGAAGACAGATCCCTGACAAATAATGATGATAATAATAATAATAATAATAATAATAATAATAATAATAATAATAATAATAATAATAATAAGAATAAGAATAGAATAATAATACTTACAAAGAATAACTACATACAGTCGAAGCTTTCCTTGCGACCGCTCTCGTAATCCACAATTTCTAGTTACGACCAGCATTGTGAAACCCCCGTTTGAATTGTCACTTAAATCTGTAATCCAAAGCTCTCCTAAACAACCACAACCACATTTTTTGATTTACCGCCCGTTCTTTCCCTTGGTTTCTAAGTTCTCGCAACGACCGCTTATCCGAATAAGAGGACTTTTCAATCTGTGTGGATGCGCGACCTGCACATTCGTAAACCTCTTCTGTGATCGTCAATAATATACTATTTAATACCATCAGTAACCATTAATATATCCAAAGCTTTCTGCTAAAGCTCTGGTAAGCGACCATCCTCTGTTGTTTCATCACGTGGTCGCTTGCATGAGACCATTCACGTAAGCGACAAGCCCTTGTTGCGACTACTTTTCTGAATTCCCAAGGTGGTCGCTTACGATAGCTTCGACTGCACTAGGTTATCTTCAGTTGTATATCCGAGCTGAGATGTTTATTCTTATTGATTTCAGTTCATGCTGTTTGTTTTTAGCTCATTTTTTCAAACCTAATATTAGCGACGATGTTACAATTTCTAGATTTTCGGAGATTAGGATAAGGGGAGGGAAGGGGGAGATGCCTTCTGGTATCCTCGTGTAAACACAACCAACAAAAGGATGCTGGGAGGACCTGGGATAGTAGAGTTACTGTGAGAAAGTTAAAATTTCGTTCAAAATGGAAGCTAAGAAAGAAGATCGAACATTTGACGTTTCGATTTTTGTAATTGGATTAACGCACCTTGGAGTTTTTGGTGTAATTGCCTACTGCATCATAATCAAGGGTGCCATGAAAACATTAAGTTTGACGAGCAATACCATGTATATTAAAAAAATATATGTCAGATAAATTGGGCAATTTCGATATATTCATGTGCAATATGAGCAAAAGCGCAATTTTTTGTAATCTCACCGATTACAGTGTAAATTGCTTGACAAGATTTTTCCGTTCAAATCTGGTTTACAATTCAAGCGACGTATGAGATAAGAATTCAGTATACCGAGGGGCCTAAATGCCAGCCGTTTTCGTTTATTCACTTACAGTTCTGCTAGATTAGTGAGGTTGGCGAAAGAGCCGTCAGGCAAAAATGTGATAGCGTTTGAAGACAGGTCCCTGTGAAAAGAAGATGAACACCTTGCAATATTCTCGAGGCATCAGGGTCTGTTTGTGTGCTTTTGAATTTGTTACGGTAACGGAGTAAATAAAACTATATTCCATATTTCTTAACTCAGTCAGTCAGTCAGTCAGTCAGTCAGTCAGTCAGTCAGTCAGTCAGTCAGTCAGTCAGTTAGTAATTAATTAAGCAAGCAAGCAAGCAAGTTAGTTAGTAAGTAATAAGTAAATGCCTTTTATGTAGTCTTACATCTTGTCGGTAATTGTCGGCACGCATTTAATAATGCTTGTGAGTGAAACAATATTCTTGCAAGTGAGGGTATTCCCAAAATCTTCGGACCACCTTTGAGAACACTGAAGTCTGCAGCCTACATTAAACACAAAGGAAATTAGAATCCTAGTTAACTGTATCCAGCAGAAGAAATTTTGTCAATTGTGTGGACTTTAAAAAGAAAAATTACAGAAGTGTGAAAAGCTAAATCGACGTCTAAATAACCCAATAAGTTTGAGCAAAATCCCAGCTCAGTTCTACCTTGCTGATCGTGTTCCAATCGAGTAAACGGACAGGTGAGGTGGATCGGAACAAGAAAACCCGTGGTTTATCAAAGACGGACCCTTACAAGCTGGAGTTAATTTGTGAACCATTAGGTTAAAGTTTAGAGCTACTGAATTCTGAACATTTTTTCCGTGTTCGATGTAGCAAAAAATACATAGAGCAAAAAGGAAAAACCGCAAGAACTTTAAACCAAACCGTAAGTGCCATAATTAAACCTCTGAATTCTCCTACAGCCCTGGCATTTTCAGTATTTTACACAGCAGTAAGAGATGTCATGCGTTTTATAAACTGATTTCGTTACCTGTATATTTACGTGACTACTTGTCGAAAAGTGATCCCCAGCTAAACGCCTAGTGTTAACGGTTTCTCTTGAATGAATCTTTCGTAAAATATTTTCTGGAAGTCTTAGCTTGTTTCACCCCTAAGTTTTTTGATTCGACATAATTAATTCAGTGAAGATTCGTGCGTTTTAATGTTCCCTCTTTATATGAGCTAGATTTCAAATGTGTGAATGGCAAAAGGCCGAACTTTATGACAGGCGTTTCATAATTATAACCAAATAAATTCATTGCCATGCGTGTAATGTACTTCCGGAATTTACTCATTTTGTTTTCACCTTTTAAATGGCCTTTTGTGATCTGTATAATGCCCAAATCAAAACCCTCTTGAAAATTTTTAAGTACAACAATCGGTCGGGCCACCATTGTGCAAAGGGTCCCCTAAAACCTCCAAATATAAGCGTCATGAGACATTGTAATAACCTAGCCTTATCTCCACGAAAAACACGGTCGAAACATAAACCCTCTTCCGTCCCCATCCCCATATTGTATCATTAAGCAACCAAACAAATAAGTCGTGACCTTAAACAACCTGTGTGAAATATGTCTTGCGTTACTGGGACCTTTTTCTCGACAATTTTAAAGATAGGATTAAATATGTTGATAACTACAATATGCTTAAAACATTAGAAAAATTCAGTAAGACGTGGAGGTTCGTTGGAGTACCTGCTGGCTTATTAAATGCTTTGCTATTACTTATACTCGCTTATGCTACTCCTTATTAGCAAATAACAAATAATAACTAATTAGCTTAGAATCAGTACCTTAGAGCTTGCAAAACCCTCTTTTCGTTACTTACGCTTACGTATGCTACTCTTTAATAAATAACTAATAGTAAATAACTTTAACCCTTTCACTCCCAAAAGTTCCTAATATCAAATTTCAAGACAAATCCCAAATTTCATTTTGTAAAAATTTTAATTAAAAATATTACCATGTGAAAGTACTGCTGAAGAGGTTTCATTTGAATAGTCACACCATAGGATTTCACCCACAGACCCAGAAGTTAGAATCACCTTAATGCCTCCATAACTGACTCTGGGAGGATAAAGGGCTAATTTGCTACGACGAAACTTTAACTAGAATACGGTGCCCTACGGGCCCGTCTCAATTAAGGAACAATTGTTACAATTGGTGTGAGCACTCGTGGGACATCTGCCTCATTATTCCAAGCAAACCTGTAAAATATTGGGGCGTCAGTGTTTCTTACTTGCTTCGCACACCTTCTTTACACTACAGCCTTTGCTTGCATTGCGTTTCACTTATCAGGGAGCGAAAACGTTCCACACTTTGTTTGGTTATATCAGTTTTAGCTCTTTTGTTCTAGTATTAGTTGTCTCAGTTTTTCATACTTGCGATTTAAGTGTAGTACTGATCATTTCGACTTTACTTACTAAGTTTAACGGTGGTGAAAGTTATCTGGTATCCTCGTTCTTGAACTTTACTGTCCGAGTGGAAGGTTATCACTGCGTAGTCTCCAAAGAAGAGGCTAAACATTCCAGTGATTAAGAGATCACCACAGAATTTATTAACTATCACGTTGTTCTCATCTGTCACCATCAAATAATCGTACCTGAAAAGAGCAATTTCATATTTTCTTTAAGTAAATTTCGAAAACAATTGATCATTTTTAGAAACAACCTTTTAAGGACTTGTAATCAGGGTTCCTAAATTTCACGATGGTTTTAACAGCTTAACCATCTTTGCAATCGAACGGGAAACAAGACCTGCAAAACTTGACGGCGTTCATTCAAGAAACCGAAGGACAGACCAAAGCTGCATCAAATAGCAGGCAGAGTCTCCAACGAAAAGGGCAACTACTGCAAGGAAGCAAGCAAGTGCTCGTTGAACACGAGTGAAACCGTGATCCCGGCCGTACAAAAAAAAAATCAAACAATCAAACAAAAAACAGTGTTTCTGCGATCAAAAAGCCCATAGAACCACGGAACACCACCTTCATCCGAAATTTGCTGGAATCCTCGAGCAGCAGGAGTTAAGAACTACCCCAAAAGACTTTTCTTGGGGTCTTGGCAATCCACGCGTTTTCTCGAGTGCATACGGTCCAAGACAATATGTTTTTTTTTTACAGAAAAAAGTCGTCGTCGTCGTACTCTCATATGTTAAGTCTCTACTAAAATTAAGGTCGAGTTATTTGTAACGTAAACCATCACCGGCCTACTGCATGATGACGGTGGGCAGAATTCAAAAAGAGAATTTACGACCACGAAAACTGACTCGATAAACCTTTTTTAACAAACAAACAAACAGACAAAAACGAAAAGAGGTAAACGCCTAGGCTTTATTTGTGTTCGTTACCTAATAGAACTATAACGAGGCAGCATTTTTTTCGTTTTCGAATCCCTGGACAATTTTAATACACTCTGGTCGTACCACATCTCAACACCTGTTTAGCTAAGCAAGAAAACGATTGCAATTCACTCAATTATCACTTGTAATGTGACAATTAAGTGGATGAAGTTTTAAGTTCTAACGTAAAACAAAGTGAAGTGACAAATGGATAAATAGCGTCACCAGCTTTCTCGGACGTTATGCCCGTAGTCCGTCAG
Organism: Siderastrea siderea; assembly: GCA_964030785.1. Lineage (NCBI taxonomy): Eukaryota > Metazoa > Cnidaria > Anthozoa > Scleractinia > Rhizangiidae > Siderastrea > Siderastrea siderea. The sequence goes on along the minus strand of OZ034977.1, from coordinate 26,229,722 downwards.
TGGACCTAAATCACGCAAGATATAAATGGAAATGCTGGAGAACAATATTATAAAATGAATGAGGATCAAAAAAGTCTGTTATTAAAAAAAAAAAAGTTTGTTATTTTTGTTATTATAGTTTCCACCCGCCTCGAATAGCCCAAGCTAATATGCGGGTGAAACCAACCACAATAAGCGTCTCGAATGTCCGTGATTTCTGGCGACAGAAATGTCCAATCTTACCAAAGTTTAAAGCTATATTTCTCTTTAACGTTATTGAATTGTAAATCGGATGCAACCAGAAGTAGCTATGTTAGCACTGTCTACGTACCTGCATGATAAATGTTTCTGCAGTTTAAAATCTTGAAAGTCAATTTTCAGTCCCATGCCATGCGAAATAGGAACTTTATAAATACAGTGCACGTTATTTGGGTAGTTGTTTGGATATCCGGGACTTGTCAATGTGTTGTTCACTATTGAACCACAGCCTGTTAAAAATGGCAAATGAACCGTAAGTTTAGGTAATCTAACCGAATATAAATGTAAAGCTCGATTCAGCGGTCTCATCCATATCAGTTTATTCAATTTATGTACGCGTTTACTCACCTCTTACGACTTACCTTATTAAAGCAAAGTTTATGGCGTTTCCGCACTAAAATGGTTTAGGTGGGGATGATGTGATACCAAGTCTGGTTAGCTTGAGATATTTAGGGCAACAAGAAAAGTGATTGATCTAAATAGTTTTCTTCGCAATTAAGAATGAGTGATCTATCGAGCTTTCTACGAGATGGATGCCTGGGCTACCATCTATGTAGTTCTTAGTCCTTGTAAATATAAATAGATTAGTTTAAATTAGTTTTTTTTTTATGTACGTAGTTTTGTGGTTGTTTTATGCATATGTGTCACAGTTAATTTTATATTTTTCATTGTTATTATAGTTATCTTATAGTTACCTTTTTATTGTTAGTTAGGTGTTCCCTAGTAGCGGGGGGATTTCCTCCTGCTAGACAGTTTTGACACTTTAATAAAGTTTCTATTCTATTCTATTCTATTCTATTCTATCCATTCTATTCGTTCGGGGAGCTGTGCATAAAGAACAGATAGTTCAGATGAAAATAATAATAATAATAATAATAATAATAATAATAATAATAATAATAATAATGATGATGATAATAATAAAGCTGGGTGCTCGTTCAGAGCAACGATCTAGTTAGTTATCAGTTACAGAGTGCCCAACATAGCGTTTAGCAGGACATTTATAACCGCCCTTAAAACCTTTAGTCTATAAATTATTGTTATTATTATTATTATTATTATTATTATTATTTGTTTTAAGGAGCCTCTTTCCGTTCACTTACTAGAAACGGCAAATACTATTCGAAATCCTCTTGTTTGCCAATCTATGTCTGAGTGGAATGTTATCATTGCGTAGTCTCCACCGATAAGAAATTCCTTTCCAGTATGTTTACCGCAGTATTTACCAATTGTCAAGTTGTTCATATCCTTAATCGTCAAATAATCGTAGCTGCAAGGGGAAAAATGGGTGTAGTATTAGCGTACTAATTTTTACACATCTTTCATGAAATCTCATTTTGCGCCATTAACTTATGGATTAAAACTAGCAAAGCAACCGAACGTATTGGTGAGTTGTTGATGGTCTAGATTTCAAATGCGTTGAATTGAATCAAAAGGGCAAACTTTATGACAGACTTTTCATGAGCAGATAAGAGTAATTTACTTACTTACTGGCTTACTTTCTTACTCACTTACTTAGGCCTCTTCACGCCAAATTACTCCGGGGAGTAACTTTCTTGTTGTATACAGAAAAGGCTTCAAAAAGCCTCAGGAAGTCCAAGGCCCGAAATGTGTACCTCATTTTTCAGTTGCCGACATTCGGGTGGACCTTTTCTTTGAGGAAAAGCTATATTCTGTCCTGGAACAGTTATTTTGTTGCTTTGATCTGCCAAATTTCCAGTCCGTTTGAATCGAGTGCTCCAAAGCTTTCTCATTTGTTTTCACCTTTTAAGGGCTGGTTTTCACCAGCAACGGAGTCGCAGTCGTAAGTGGAGTCATGAGAGCGCTTATGACCTAGTGAAAATAAAAAATCCGCTTACGAATCCGTCGCTTACGATCCAGTGAAAACCAGATTGTCGGAGTCGGAAGCAGAAGCGGAAGGATAAACCAATGGCAGTGCTCGTTCCCACACTTTGTGATTAAATTACTTCTTCCGCTTCTACTTCTGACTCCGACAACCTAGTTTTCACTAAATCGTAAGCGACGGATTCTCAAGCGGAATCAGAAAGTTGTTTTCACTAGATCAAAACGCTCTGCACTTCTGATTGGACTCCGACTCTGACGTTGCTAATGAAAACCCATCTTAAAATGGCGTATTTTGATCCGTATAATCTCCAAAACCCTCTTCAAAATTGTTGCGTACAACAAGCGGTCCCGCAACCATTGTTCACAGGGTCCCCAAAAACCTCCAAATCTAAGCCTCACGGAAGCATTGCAATAACCTACGCAAGTCCCCAAGACAACCACGGTGAAAATATAAGCGTTCTGCCGTCCCCACCCTCATAGAATGTCATTAAGCAACCAATCAATCATCCAGTGACCCTTGACCCACCTACTGCGACGAAACTTTCGTATTACTATAAGACGGTGCCATACAAGCCCGTCTTAATTGAACAATTTCCTTTTTTAATAAACAAACTTTATAATTCTTTCACAGAAAGGGTAAAAAAATGAATTAAAAAATTGTTTGATCTCTTGCCGTCAAGTCTCATAACCCTAGCAACCGATTCTCAGCAATGCAAAGTAAATCTTGAAATGTGTCCCAGGCCGGATAAACATTGAGGTACTGATAAACAGCCCTTAGCAAAAATTAAAGGCAAGTCTCGCGGCGGATAGTATATTCACACCAAAATCCTTGTTGGGTTAAGGGATAAAGGTTTATCACCTAGAAAACCATCGTTAGAGTAATACTAACAAAAGTGGATTATTTACCATTCTCCCTGCCAAGGATCCTCCAGCACAAAATCTTGAAAGTAAGCTTTTAACGCCGTACCAGGTGAAATAGGAACCTTGTAAACACAGTGCATATTTTTTGGGTAGTGGTAGGGATATTCGGGGCTTATGAGCGTATTGTTTACCACTGAACCGCATCCTGCGAGAGATAATATAATATCATTAATTTCCAAAAAACTATCGTAAGCTGTTAGTACGTCTCCGAATAACGATCTTAAAAAGGCTTATGAAAACAAGTAAAAAATGTAAAACGAAAATGTGTTAATGCTTTGTTTACAATGGATGTGCCTTTAGCTATGAAGCTGATTTTCAGGCACTCCGCTTTTATTGTTAGACGCAAAAAACACAAATTCATCATTAAAAACGAGAATAGTATTAAACTTGAATTTCTGTTCGAAAACAATAGTTCCTTGACAGACAAATCAGAGTGCTGAAGAGATACTGTATTCAGCTATCTGCTGTAGCATAAACAATGTATATAGTAAGCCTGCAAAGACTGATGTGTTTGAAAAATCATTACCTTTAACCCTATTCAGTGCACGTGAAGAATTCCAACATTCATAACGTAACTTTTTTAATATCCAAGCAAACGCAACCAAACTTTGTGACTCCGCCTGATATTTTGTATCTGGCAAAAATTTGGCATAATTCACTTTAGAGATCCCATATGAACGTCTATCCATCCTCAAAGTGATATGGTTACAGTTTTAAATTCTTTATTTGGCATGCATGGATACATTATGAGTAAAGTCGCACCTTCCGGCCTACATCACCAGAAGGGGAGTGCAGAAGGTGAGGCTTAATCCTCAATTCTCAATTCCAAACTATGCTTGGTCTGTATAAATGGGAGAAAGGAAATTGGCTAAAGAAATGTGTGCCGGCACTTTTTCAATCGAGTACTAATGAGTTCGACTTGATTTCATTCAACATTAAGGGGAGGAAAAGCCGGAGAAGGGGTATGAATTATGCAACGTGCGAAGATTAATATGAGAAACAAAAACGACAGCACGTTCATACAAGAACAGTAGTGATTGTAGCGGAAAAAAGCTGGATACATTGCTAAGCAATCCGATTGAAAAAAAATGTCTTGAAAAGCATTCACAAAGAACTAAAAACACACACACTATCTCTAATATCTATAAAATGTTTGGTCTAGGTTTTCCCCTTAGGAACAACATCTTACCGATAATAATGACAGGAATAACCCTTGTGTCATTTCCATACTTGTTGGTGGCTACGCAGATGTAGTTTCCTTCCTTGTACAATAGGATGGTTGCAGTGTTTGTTGCATTGGCCAATACGGTGGAGTTTTGTATTAATGTTATGTATATGGGGAGAGGTCCAATGGCTGAACACTTTAAATCTTTGTCGCCTGGGACAGTGCGTACAGCAGGAACTGGATCTGGCAACAATATTTGGGGAACAGCTGGAAAGAAATATTGGGAATGCTCTTCAGGCTGTTTTCGATTGCCAAATCCCGTTTTAAAAGTAAACGGTGTGTTCCTGGGATGTTTAACATGTATAACATTTATTTACCGAAGTGGACAAGAATAGTGGTAGATATTCACTTCAATGTTTACCCAATATGAAGTTAATAATGTTTATAGTATATACTACGGAAGTGGATATCCAGGCTAAAACTCACGCGAGGAACACTATTTACTTTTTGAACTGTACTGTGTGAATAATTTGCAAACGCACGGGGTCTTTTGCTGTGTTCTATTATGCATTTCATTGTGCTGGTGACGTCATCAGCGTATCCGCGGAACAGTTACACTGTAGCTGTACCACAGCATAAAATAAAAGTTACAGTAATACATTAAATGATTTACAGATGCTTTAGAACGACACAATCCTTAATGTAATTGGCGCTAATCTATTTTGCAGAGCTTAAGGAGACTCGATAACTCAACTTTAAATGTCCGTGCTTGTTATTTGTCACGGCATGGAGGCACGGTATACGGATAGGTAACTCTCGCTAACAAAAACCCCTTCTAATGTGAAGATATTGTATCTCGTTTCATTTTCATCTCTGTTGTACTTACTAGCTTGCACAGCAGTTAAAGATATACGAAATCCTCTCCGTTCACCATCACCGTCAGTGTGGAACGCAACCAATGCGTAGTCTGCACCTACTAGAACTTCCTTCCCAGTGCGCCAACCACAATATTTGCCAACTAGCACGTTATTCTCGTCTGTAATTTTCAAATAATCCGTCCTGCAAAGAAAAGTAAAGATGCTCCGAATTTGCACCTGATGCCAGCACTAGATGATTTCCCCGCGTTTTTTGCCATTCTCGCTTCTACGCGAGGAGGCATGTTTACACCCTAGTAGAATAAGCCAGTATTTTTTTGGCAAATTTTTAAAAGCTGTTTTGCTTTGTTTTCTATGTAGAACAGCTAAAATGTTATTTTATACAAAAACGAATAATCCAGTGAGACAAAGGAAAGTGAAGATCGCTTAAGTCAAATCTTAAAAAGCCTTGAGATGATTTTTTAAATAGAGTCAGTTTGCGTTAAAGCAAATCTTCTGTCGAAGGCACTATCGTGTGATAGGTTGCCTGAGCAAATTTGATGTTTACAACAAATATTAGAGTCCGAGGGCTTAGATGAAGTTTGAACATCAAATTTCCGAGGTAACCTATCACACATAGGGCCTGAGACAGAAGGACGCTAAATTTTGAGCGGAAATTGTTGAAAAACGGGCACTACGCGCTGATAGTCGCCCGCTGAGGAGAGACACTATCGCGTCATGTGATCGATTTCGACCAATGGGAGTACGCCAAAATTTAGCGTTGTATTGTATATATCATATCATATTATAATTAGGGCTCCGAATCAAGGACCACGACACGTTTACGGAAATTAATCTGCCAACAATTTGGTAGGACACGACAATGTTCTTAGAACTTGATTTTTCCACAGGGACCATTTTTCGGCAGGCACATGTTTTTTGGTTTTGTTGTACAGCATTTCTTTTTTAACCTTTGTTGCACCTATTTTATATTTTATAGCATTTAAGCGTTTTTTTTTTACTCTGAGACGACATATTCTGAGGGTTTCAAAAATTTTGGAGAAATCCAGAATTCCAAGGTCGCTGCTGTTCGGGTCTCATAACGTAAACAGCTCATTATGTGACTGTAATCATCCAGTTTTGCAGAACTTAAAGGAAGCGTTTCGGAAGTACCAAGTACTTAATACGCCCACAATGTTTTACTAACATGCATAGCACTTATGCTCTTTGATCTTTGATCTTATGTCCTTTGATCTTTTAAAATGAAGTTTGATCTTTTAAAATGAAGTTATGGAAGGGGGGACCGGGAAGGCCAAATCAGCTTCTCCCCGTCAGGTCTCTGACGATAAAAAAAAGGTCTGAATAGAGTTAAAAAAAAGGACATCCAAGAATCCTAGTGAGCTACGAGTATACAGTGCTTTTTATAAAACCGTTACATCATTTTCTAAATTAAGACAAATAAACTCGAAACCCCAGCAGTAAGAGTAAAGACTGTCTTACTGGATGTCTTGCCAGTTGGTTGCCTCCTTGATTGATTGGTTTATTGGCTATTTCCAAAGCAGTGAGGAGGAAGTTTTTACTTACATGCAATATGAATCCTCCAGGTAAAAATCTTGAAAAATAATTTTCAGCGCTATCCCGTGTGGAATTGGAACCTTATAAACACATAGCGTATTGCTAGGGTAGTTGTTTGGATATCCAGGACTTGTCAGTGTGTTGTTAACTACTGTCCCACATCCTGTCAAAGCAAGTGTATAATTTCGAGTTATCTTTTTTAGCGGAGCCAGCGCGCTAGGGCGTCAGCGGAGCTCCATTGCTAAGGAAATTTGGTAACCTGTCAAGCCAAAAAATTTTGGTAGTGACGTAATAGTTACGTGACCGTCCGTCCGTACGTCCGTACATCCGTACGTCCGTCCGTCCGCACCAGAGGGCTACCAATACACTTCATACACTGGATATAACCCTGTGCTGAATCCCGTGTGTTTTTGGCGCGAAATCGCAGTTGACCCGCATTGTAGCAAAACAAGCAAAGACAACAAAAGTCAAAAACAAATTTGTTAATGGAAAAAAAAGTTCAAAAGAACACTCAGTTGTCTTTTTGGTGGAAGGGGAAAAGTTCAATTTAGGCGAAAGAAATTAGGCGATAAAGTTCAGGCAAAAAGTTCAAATTTGCCTCGTCGGTTCTGTTCAAACTCGGTCGGCACACCGCTTGAGTTCGCAGCTTTTCGCAGCGGTTTCGACGCCAACTATAGCAGAGCTAGTGCTTTTTGTTTTTTTCTGTCCACAAACATGGTTTTTGCGGTGTTTCGAACACATTTTGCCAGGAAAAACACCAGCATTTTCATGCTGATAGGCAGCTTGTCACGAAGAAAGAAATAAGTATTAAATTTAACTTCTACGATAACGTTAAACGCCCATGGCCTGGTGGATTAGTCACCGGCATGTGACGCCGAAAGTAAGTTTGCTTTACTAAACTAGAACAACTACGCATATTTCCACTCCTCCCTGAATAGAATGCTAGTGTACCGCAGGGTGACCCCCCCCCCCCAACTCCGTGACAGCTTGCTGGTACACAATTATTCCTTTAGGTAAAAGAGACGTTAGAACGAAGTTTCTTGTCTAGTTCAATTAAACGAGCTACGTAAATAAGCTAAATAAACCATTTCAATTGAGAATTCTACGCAAAAATCGCCAAAACTTGGCCTCCCTTAAGCACAGACCAATGGAAAAACAAATACGTTTAATGCGATTGAAGGCCTGTTAAGATGACTTATTGTGGATGTTAATGGTACTACATTGGCTTCTTCTAGAGCAGCGGGCCGAGCTGGCTGTTGATAACTGCTTAATGTTGTGGAAAATAGCGCAGTTTTCAAATGAGTGTTGAAAGTAATGTTGATTTGTTGAGAAATCTCGGGCCACTTTCTCAGCCCATCAGAAGTAAAACCAAAACTAATCGTGACTTGCGTTTTCTCCCGCTTGACGCTCACTGATAGATTTGTATTTACTTCGATTTCTGATTGGTTCATTTTTTTTTTTTATCTCTGATGTGATTGGTCAGAGTAATTACTTTGGTTTTGGTTTTACGACACTCATTTGAAAACCGCTCTAACATTCTCTTGAACTGTACTTCTCAATTTTCACGCTGTAGTGGTGAAAATTTGAAACTGAAAATGATTAGCAGTATTTTGCTGTGAACGATGAATGTCGATGCATAGCTCTCTCACGTATGTATTGTGAAAATTTTCAAACTACGGAGAACGTGCTGATTTCACCGAGATTTCGAACACCGTACCCTGGGTACCAGAGGCTTCTCTTACATGTTTGCGTGGACCAGTCTACGACCTCATGAGACACTACGTTCGTGCATGTTCGAGCGCACAAGAAACGCCTTTGGCACTGACGGTGACAACATCGAGACGATAGTTTTAAAAAGCGTAGCGGAGCTTTTTTTTAGGAAATTCAACACGGATATCCTTATGAAACTCTCGATTGTTTGATACATCTTCACAAGCACGTCACTAAATAACGAGAAAATAAAGAGACCAAATCTGCAACTGAAATCCGTGCTTATTAAAAATGGGTAACCAAACCTCAAGCCTATAATTACTTTACTTAGTTTGCCATGTACTATAACAAGTAAGCCATTTTTCGTCCCCGCTGACTTAAAAAAGAGCATTTCAGATATTATCTATTATCTATCTTGTCATTTCGATTCCTGGATTGTGTTAGAGGATACTTTTCCGCCAGAACTCAGATAAGGTAGAATATTTTTGTTGTTTTTGACATCGACATACTAGTTATATTTTGCACTTGTTGCCTTCCGATTTCACTCACTTGGTTGAACAGCAGAGAAGAGTACCACAAATCCTCTTGTTTGAACACTGTCATCAGAATGGAATGTTATGATAGCGTAGTCCAAATCTCCGCCTACATGAACTTCCGTTCCAGTGAGCTTATCACAGTACTCACCAAGAATAACGTTGTTCTCATTTGAAATCTCTAAGTAATCAGTGTACCTGGAAGGAAAAAGAATGTCTTGTACCCTAAGGTAATTTCTGATTCTATTATAAAGGATCCTCACACCATGCGTTTTATATAGAGAACTCCGAGCTCACATCTTTCTTGGGATTTCTTAACGATAGTATTAATTTCAGTGTTTCTAGCAGTCAAGTACAGTATTGTCAAGAGTCTCAAAGGATTTGACTAAGATCTTTTACTACGATAGTATTAATACTACGATAGTATTAACTATTAACTACTACGATAGTATTTACTACGATAGTATTAATTTCAGTGTTTCTAGCAGTCAAGTACAGTATTGTCAAGAGTCTCAAAGGATTTGACTAAGATCTTTTACTCTTGGCATAAACTTGATAAAAAAAATATGCTACCCGTCTAGATAAATTTTTTCCACCTTTTTGCCTAATTATCCGATGAAGGAAATATACAATAAATAATAAAAGTTCGCGGTATTTACATGGGCAAACCCAGGTTTTGAAATTGCCCCGCTCCCCCCCAAAAAATAACAACAAGTTTATTAAGCTTTATTACTTTAATTTAGTTATCCAAGCAAAGGCCAACAAAATTTTTGTCTAAAATTTCTCTAAGAACAATTTGTTATGGGAGTTGATTTCATTATTCGCAGAATTTAATGTTTCCTGGGCAAGCATATTTTAACGGCTTTAACTATTTTCTTTTGCTTCCTTGCAAAATTTTTTTGGATTCTAGATCATTTCACCATTCGTTTGCTAGTCTGTATTTCTTTCAGAGTGAATTTGGATGGATTTCCGCACATAAAAGAATCCAAAAAGGCTAATCCAAGAGACGTTTGTTACCACTTACCGACAGAAGAAATTGTGCTGCAGGTAAAAATATTTAAAGTTTATTTTCAGCTCCATTCCTTTTGGAATAGGAATCTTGTAAACACAATGCAGATTGCTTGGGTAGTTGTTTGGATATCCAGGACTTGTCAGTGTATTGTTCACCAATGAGCCACACCCTGACAAAACAAATATATACTATTTGACTAAGCCAGCAGCAACTAATATTTCCAAAGTAAATAGTGACGTTTATTTTGGCTTTGATGAAACGATAGTTGCATAGATAATTCTTACAACTGTCTCTTGATCAATCAATGTTAGTTTTATAAAGTATACGGAAGCAAGGCAGAATCAAGCCAAATGATTGTGAATATAACTTGCGTTTTTCATGGCCTGAGGAGTTAAGGGAACTTAGGTGTTTCTGCCCGAACTCGATCGGGACGGAGTATTAAGAGGCGTGACATTTGTGCTGGAATTGTAATCCCGAGTTCCTATTCCTTTTCTCTGCAAGTGCAACTAGCTGATTCGTTTTTGGCGGTGCCGATTTAAACTTGTCCACACCTTGTAAATACTGCAGCCAACTGGCCAGCGTCCAGCCAGTTGGGAATTTCAAATACGTTCTACTTTTTTGACATTCATGTTTGTTATACATATGCAGCCTCAAAAGCTTCCAGCTTGATATGTTACCGTGTACAAATAAAGTTGTTTTACATCTACCTTTCACCTATACTGAATAAAAATGGTTCAACTAATAAAGGCTGATTATTAAACACCTTAATTCTTTTTAACTTGCGAAAAAAGCATGTTGTCTCTCTCACGGTGTAGTCTCTTGCTTGTAAATCTGACGTTCCCGTTACTGTTCATCTTCGTCAGATGATGAAGTCGACTTGTTTCATATCACTAAATCCACACTAAATACGGCACAACGTTGAGCCATCTACTTCAACATTATTAATAATGTTGTCTCGATCAGAACCTGTCCTCTCTAAGGCTCGCCATGGTATCGATCTGGTGCCTTGAAATTTATCTTACCTAATTTTACGCTTCAGCAAGGTTTTTCAGTTTCAAGTGTTTGAATTGTTACATAAACGGCCACTTTAACACCATAAGCGCATCATTTGTTCCAAAGTGGAAATATTCGGACTCGATCAAAACCGCGTATTGAAACTGAACAAGCTTTAAGGTGTTTCGATACAGTTTTTGGGGGACCATACCTAACTTTTTGAATCGGCTCTTAGACAGTCTTCTCCTTGTCAGATCAACGTGAAATTTGCAACACTTGTTGGCTTTGGATTGAACTTTAGCGTGGTTTACATTTTGTAAAAATCGATATTTCCATCACAACGATAAACAAAAATCCTCGAAAACAGTAAAATTGAAATTTTGCACGATCCAGATTTCGCTTCGAAAAGCAGATACCAGCATCTTAAACAGTGGTGTATGGCAAACAAAATATACAAGAACAAAAAAATTCTGTATGTGTGTTTTGAAGTAAATCGCAAAAACATTCTCAACCTTAGTTTTTGCCTAGTAATAGTAAATGCGCCGAAAAATAAGCAACGCTTTGATGAAATGGCTAGTAAATACTGTTAAAATGTGTCTTTTACTTACTATTTTACGCCCAGAAAGTTTTGTTGAAACTGGTGTTCGCGATCTCGAGAACGACTTGTTTTGCTAAGATCATTCGCGTAATAATTTTGTGGTAATTTTTTAGTTTGAGCGCTTTTGCGAAAATCTTGAGAACGGCTCGATAGATTTTCTTAAAACATTAAATATGCGTGCTTGACGATGTGACCAATTTTAGTTTTGAGTCTTATTAACATTGATTCACTGGAACACTTTTAGATTTAACGTTAAAGAGGATGTATGAACCGACGGAGAAGGTTGCGTTACAAATTCACAGTTGGCTAGTAGATGCTAATATATTCAAAGTAATGCGTTATTCAGATGCTGGTATTTGCTTTTCGAAGCGAAATCTGAATCGTGCAAAAATTTCAATTTTACTGTTTTCGAGGATTTTTGTTTATCGTTGTGATGTAAATATCGATTTTTACAAAATGTAAACCGCGCTAAAGTTCAATCCAAAGCCAACAAGTATTTCAAATTTCACGTTGATCTGACAAGAAGAAGACTGTCTAAGAGCCGATTCAAAAAGTTAGGTATGGTCCCAAAAAAACTGTATCGAAACACCTTAATTAGGATCGCGAAGCGTGGATGTTTACGACCACGAAATGGAACGGCAGGACTTGTAAAGGAAGAGTTTCTTATAGGAAAAGGTTGCTAGAAACCGCTGTTCACAATCTCCCACTGCACGAGCTAATCGCGTAATAAGACAAGCAGTAGACAGTGGAAAGGTCATTATCAACATCAAAGTGACTGCACTATGCTAGAATCAAAATTAATTATATTGTTCAACTGTGATAACTTAAATGACCACACTTTTTCATGACAGAATTTGTATGTAAAAAGTTGTTTTGAGGTACTTTAAGTAGGCCGATATAATTTTCCTTAGGACACAACTTCATTTGCTACTCCATAGAATTTCAGTGTTTTCCTACTCAAACGTGTTATGTTCTAAATTTACGGAAGTCCAGTTTTCAACAGTGACAATCTAGAAAAAATAACAAGGTCAACCATAACAAAGTCTTACCGAGTACAATGACAGTTATAACCCTTGTGTCAGTTCCAAACTTGTTGGTGGCTATGCAGCTGTATTTTCCTTTTTTAAACAACGTAACGGCAGCGGAGTTTGTTGTATTTGCGAGTACTGTAGAGTTTACTCGAACTGCTAGGTAAATGGGACGAGTTCCGGTAGCTGTACATGAAAGTTTGTTGCCTGGATATGCGCGCACGACTGGTGCCGGATTTGGTAACGTAATCGTGGGTGTGGCTATAAAGTAAGAGAGAGAGAGAGAGAGAGAGAGAGATAAATTAATAGAGAGAGAGATAAATTAATATCTATTTCGTAAAAGAGAAGTGCAATAGAAATTGACACCCTTCCAAAATATTATATATTTGCCATTTGTTGAACGACCCTCTATTTCTCTGAAACACACCTGACAGTATTTTTGAGCTGAGGCAAATCACAGTTTGGTGGTAGGGTCGCTTTGCTTCCAAGCCAATCAGATAACGTCAATGTTAGGAGAAAAGGAGGGCTCTAGTCTACTCTATTGAACAGGTGTATGCTAAGAAACAATCACTTAGCACATGTAGGTTCAGTATTCACCAGCGCCAAAACCCAACACGCGCACTGTAATAGCGTAAGCTCACGATTAAATCAATGGACACTAAGGAACCTGAATAAAACAATCGTGTGCTACTACAAAAATTGTAGCAGGAAGATAAAAAGCGTTACGAAGAGTTCACGATTTTTGCTGTTTTCTGTACTTTATCGTAACAGAGACACTCCAATCATATTGCAATCAATCAATCAATCAATCAATCAATCAATCAATCAATAGCTACCAATCAATCAATCAATCAATCAATCAAGTGGCCAGGAATCATCGACGTTTTAGCCCGCAAACCCATTAATGTATAAATAACCTAACCAGTTAGCAAGTGGGGATGATGCTTATCATCAAGTTTCAATTATACATGCGAAATGTCAGTTGAAGCATCCAATAAACTATTTCTTTACAAGGTACAACAAGTTAGGGAGGTTTGCACTTACCAGGTTGAGCAGCAGTGAAAAGTAATTGAAATCCTCTTTCTTCATCTGCGCCATCTGAGTGGAATGTTATCAGTGCGTAGTCCCCACCTACAAAAACTTCCTTTCCAGCCTGCCAACCACACCATTTGTCCACTGGTACATTGTTCTCGTCGGTAATCCTCAGATAGTCGTTGCTACAAAGCAAATTATCGATGATCAGTAGTTTAAAATAATAGATTATGACACCGCGAACTTACAAATTAAATTGAAAAGGCGCATGAATGCGATTTTTAGGAACACGAGTGGTGAAGTTTAGTTCCTCTTGCACGCTACGGGGCTTTTGTAAAAGTTATTGCTTATACAATATAACGGTAGAATCCATGTTCCTAAGCGTAATTTTGTCCCAGGCAATGCTTACATTACAAGGGACAAACCCAGCTAGCGTGCACAAACATGGGCTTCATCAGTACTATCCATTCTGCGGCCACTGCGGCCACCCTTTGGGTACTCGCCACCCTTATCCGTAGAATAAATAGAAGCAGACAAGTTCTTGCAGTTTGCCTGGCGAATCTAAAAAAAGGTTATCTGAATTTATGCTTTGGAAAAGAAACATATTTCATGCTGATGCCTTTTACTTTGGCACAAAAACGACAAACGGAATAGAAGTACCTTTCCTCGCACTACTGTTTGCTTCCTTATCCTTGTTCGCTGAAACCATCCTATATTTTATTTCACTTTTTACATCTCCGTGCGACAACTCTTTTCGTTCTTCCCTATGTTTTTCAGATTTTGTTTCGCAATTTGGGAGAACCAGCCCTCCGGCAAAGGCTTTGAATGACCGACCGACCACGACGTTGTGTCGGCCGATCTTGTTTGTGATTGGTTTCTGCAATTTCAAGAATGCATAGAAGAAATATTTCATTAAAGGTTTTTCTAGACTTTTGAAAGATGTGGTTTTCATTAGGATTTTAAATTCACCCACGTGACCAGAAAGAGGTGTTCTAATTGACTATTAACATCATGAATTAACAATAAGTCAGAGAACTGTTCGTGAGAAAGGTAGTGATAATTCAGTCAATAAAAAGTGTGTTTTGACATACTTGCAAAGTGAATCTTCTTGTAGATTAAAGTCTTGAAAGGTAATTTTCAGGGCTAATCCACGAAGAATAGGAACTTTGTAGACACAGTGCATTTGTTTTGGGTAGTCGTTTGGATATCCAGGACTTGTCAGTGTGTTGTTTACCACTGAACCGCACCCTGTCAAAACAAGTCCATAAATTTTAATTGTCTCAGTAGCAACAAACAGACATTTTAAATTCTTTGGAAACACAGAGCATTTTATATGGGCTATCTCCAGACCTCAATTATCTCGAACCCCTTGATGTCTCGAACCAGCCAGCCAACCAACTAGCCAGCCAACCCACCCACCTACCAACCCACCCACCAACCATCCAACCAACCAACCAACCAACCAACCAACCGACCAACCGACCGACCGACCGACCGACCGACCAACCAGCAACCAACCAGCAAAACAACTAACAAACCAACCGACCAACCAACCAACCAACCGACCAACTGACGGAACGACCAGACAACCGACCAACCAACCAACCAACTGACCAACTAACCAACCGACCGATCGACCGACCGACCTACCAACCAGCCAACCCACAAACCAACCTACCAAACCACCAACCAACCAACCATCTAACCCACCAACCAACCAACTAACCAACCCACCAGCCCACCAACCCACCAAACAACACTAACCCCCCAACCCACCAACCAGCCAACCAACCAACTGACAAAGTATGACTTACCGTGCTGTAACTTAGCACCTCTATTTTTAACTGCAGCAATTATGGAATGGTAATTATAGGAAACAACATGGCACGATCATGATAATACTGATTTTTAGTTAGAAAAAGACTTGAATCCCTATCCAAAATAAATAAGGCTGAAAAGCCCGCAGTGAGGCCTAATAAAGTATTGTTGACTTTTTTAACTGAGGACGGCATCGTCTCCCGCAAAGGAATTATTTGTTTTTTGTTTTTTTTCTTTCTTTATTGAAGGGTAGTTGTGAATACACATTAATTTGATGAATGTACTTTTTGGGGTAATATTCCAAGAATATGATGACTCTACGCGCTTTATTTCATGCGCTGTATCTCCAAAGGAAATTAATATGGATACATCATTATATAACTATGTCTTCTACTTTTCTCAGCCCTGTGATAAAAAATAAAGCCAGTTGAACTTCAACATATTCCCGAAAAACACCACTGGTTAAGATGAGACAAAAAGGTTATTTCTTGGCCTACCTTGTGTAGCGATGGCCCTATGGCGGTCACTCTGAGTCAGCAGAAACAATAAGAGAAGCATTCTCAAGCATCACAAACACGATCCACCTTTACAATGAAACACCATTCCTGTAAATAAAGAAGATTTGATTTGCGTATTGGTGCGTAAGTGAGTGAAGGTTACGTTGCATGTTGATGTTTTTGAGAATAGTTTTTCTGAGCTAAGGAAAAATGTTTCTTTCGACATTGGCCGGAGAAGAGTGTTCCTTTCAAACGACCAGTTTGCAAGGAAGATATCTATGTGTGGGAAAGTTATACCGGAGGTAAAGGGAAGGTTTCTACTTCCGTCCCAAACGGTGACTCAGTTCTTGTTGTTGCTGTTGCTTTTTCTTTGGATTCATGATAGTGAAATCTGATCAAGATCCACATTTTCCATATTCCGTTTTATCTCCACGCCATTTGACAAATATTAGTGTTAAGCAGCGTGCAGTGCATATCTTACTGACATATGCTGTTTTCTTATCCACCAAGAGTTTCACCTATTTCAGTCTCCCTGCAAAGTCGTGGTGCACATATATTAGTGCTCAGATTCTACCTGATAATTACAAATCAGATCTGTAAAATTTTGTTAGTGACTCTGGTGGCAGGAACTGGTGTCACTGAATTCGGTCTGCAATTGTACTCGAGTAACAAATGGAACGAGCTAATGCAAAAACTTAAGACAAGCTAGAAGGTCAGAGGACAAAATGCCTGCAACGAATTTCGCACAAACCTGGGCGTGAATTTTGAACCCCTGAAATAACATGAATAAGGCCTATTCGCGACTTGCGATCTTAATTGCGCCAAAAGCGCTCAACATCTACCGCCTTAATCACCTTCACAGATCAAATCCTGGAGAGTACGGACAAAGGATACGTGACGGGAGCAGTGTTCCTGGATTTACGAAAGGCTTTTGACACTGTTGACCACTTGCTCCTTATTAACAAGCTTAAGGGTCTAGGAGTGGCAGGAAAAAGTCTGGCGTGGTTCCGCTCATATCTCTCTGGCCGAACTCAGCAAACGATGTGTGAAAATGAACTGTTTACCCCAGCTAAAATCACCGTGTGGGTATCGCAGGGCAGTATTCTCGGTCCGTTGTTATTCTTAGTGTATATAAATGGCATTCAATCTGTACAAAAACACTCAAGGATGACTATGTTTGCTGATGACATGGCATTTTACTGTCATGAGAATTCGCCAACTGATTTGCAATTAAAGCCATATGCAGACCTGGCAGCGATTACATCCTGGCTACACGATAATAAGTTGACATTAAATGTTGTAAAGTCGAAGTTTATGATCATCGGTAGCCGTACGAAACTGAGTCAATTTAATGATATAGCTCTTGTCGCTAATGACGATCGGCTGGAGAACGTTACGGAATTCCAATACTTTGGCGTGACCATAAATCAGTACCTAACCTGGCACGATCATATTGACCAATTACAAAGCAAAGTTGCGAAGAGGTTAGGGGTTTTGGTTGCTCCCTGTTTATGCAAGAAAGATCTATGTCAAAACAATGGTCATCCTAATACTTGAATATGCAAGTATCGTATGGGGCGACAAAAACAACAAAGTTTTAATGGATTCTATCCAAGTTCTTCAAAATAGAGCAGCCAAGATGGTCCTGGATAGGGCGCCACATGCGTCTTCAACTGAAGTACTTGCAGATCTGAACTGGGTGAATCTTACAACCAGAAGATAAATGAAACGCTGCCTTTATATGTACAATTTAATAAACTCGGACAATAGAAACAACATGATCATCCGAGTTTCGGACCGTCACAGTCACAATACCCGGTCAAAGGACACTGTTCGAATCATAAAATCAGACAGTAACTAGGGACTGCTTAGATCCCTAAATAGTGCCTTACTTGACTGGAATGCCCTACCTATGGAGATGAGAAACCTATCTTATAATTCTTTTAGAATATCGTTACATAATAGGTTTAAATTTTAAAATAGCTTTCCATTTTCTTCAACTTTTAAGTAGAACTTAGGTGTTTAATCCCTCTTAATTCTTTTCTAATATTTCAAATATCAGCATTTTAGCATTTTTAGTTAAATTTTATCTTGTTATATTTTCACAGTGCCCTATTGAAAACCACCTTGCGTGATATAGGCCATCTGTATAAAGAATTGCATTATTATTATTATTATTATTATTATTATTATTATTATTATTATTATTTTTATGATATGAACAATGCAATAATCAAACGTTTACGATTCCTCAGGGGATCGAGAAAATATAGTAAAAACAAAACAGATGGAAACTACAAAGAAGCCAGGCTGATCAACAATGGTCATATGTCAAATAATATGACAAAAAAAAACTTTCTTCCCTTTAGTTCCTTTCAAATTTCTCCGCAATTGGCACTTCTGTTTTGTTTGTATTTTGTTTCCAACTTTTAAAAAAAATGAAAATATAAACCTTTCATCAAACGTTCATACAATCTGAAATATAATTGCATCTTCTGATGGCGTCTTTCTTGTGTGAATTGAATTCTAGCCCCGTTTTCACGAATCCTGAAACTTCTTGCATCTTTGCTCTTATTTTGTTATATACCCAACAATTCCTAAACTCTATACCTCAGTTAGGTAACCTTAGGTGACCTAACATTATATTTTCATTTCAAACCAGGTTGTGAAATTTGTGCACTAAGAAATATTTGAAAAAAGAAAAAGTACTTGGGTACTTTTAAGAACGCCTGGCTGCTTAAAATTAACTGTGTGATGGTGTGCACATGGCAAGAAAAGAATAAATAAAATAACATAAATAGCTAAAAATAAAATGAATGAATTGAAATAAAAATGAATTGAATGACCGATCAACCACAACGTTGTGTCGGCTGATCTTGTTTGTGATTGGTTTCTGCAATTTCAAAAATGCAAAAAAGAAATATTTGATTAAAGGTTTTCTAGCCTTTTGAAAGAGGTAATTTTCAGGGCTAATCCACGAAGAATAGGAACTTTGTAGACACAGTGCATTTGTTTTGGGTAGTTGTTTGGATATCCAGGACTTGTCTGTGTGTTGTTAACCACTGATCCGCACCCTGTCAAAACAAGTCCATAAATTTTAATTTTCTCAGTAGCAATAAACAAACATTTCAAATTCTTTGGAAACACAACACATTTTACATGGGCTATCTCCAGATCAATTATCTCGAATCCCTTGATGTCTCGAACCGGCCAGCCAACCAACCAACCAACCAACTCACCTACCCACCCACCCACCCACCAACCAACCAACCCACCTTCCCACCCACCCACCAACCAACCAACCGACCGACCGACCGACCGACGACCGACCGACCAACCGACCGACCGACCGACCAAACAACCAGCAAAACAACCAACAAACCAACCAACCAACCAACCAACCAGCCAACCGACTGACTGACCGACCAGCCAACCGACCAGCCAACCAACCAACCAACCCACCGGTCGACCCGCTGGCCTCCCGACCAGCCAACCCACCAACCCACCAACCAACCAAACCACCAACCAACTATCCAACCTACCAACCAACCAACTAACCAACCCACCAGCCCACCAACCCACCAAACGCCAAACCCACCAACCAACCGACAAAGTATGACTTACATAGCACGATCATAATTATAGTTTTTCTTTAGTTAGAAAAAGACTTGAATCCCTATCCAAAGTAAATTAGGCTGAAAAGCCCTTGGGGAGGTCAAATAAAGTATTACTTTATTTCACTGAGGACGGCGTCGTCTACCTAAAAGGAATTATTTAAGTATTTTTTATTGATGGGGAGTTGTGAATAAACAAAAATTATTCACAACTACAATTAATAATCCTTTACCTAAAAGGAATTATTTAAGCATTTTTTATTGATGGGTAGTTGTGAATAAACAATAATTCGACCTGCTGTAAATTTCAATACACTGTATCTCCACAGGAGATTAATATGGATACATCATTACATAACCATTTATTCATTCGCCCTGTGATAGAAAACGAAGCCTGGTGAACTTCGGCATTTCCGATAAACACCACTGGTTGAGGTGGACATAGCTCCACTATGGAGACAAAAAGGCTATTTTTTTGCCCTACCTTGTGTAGCGACGGCCCTATGACGGTCACTCTGAGTCAGCAGAAACAACAAGAGAAGCAATTTCATAATGCAGTATTTTTCGTTCTCAAGCATCACAAACACGATCCATTTTTACAATAAAACACCATTCCTGTAAATAAATAAAATCTGGTTTGTGTATTGTGCATAAGTGAGTGAAGGTTACGTTGCATGTTGATGTTTACGAGAAACTTTTTCTGAGCTAAGGAAAAATGTTTCTTTCGACATTGGCTTGGAGGGGGAGGCTGTTGTTTCCAAATAACCAGTTTGCAACGAAGATTTCTGTGGTGTTTGAAAGTTAAACTGGAGTTAACTCTATTCTGCCTAGGCTTTTTTTGAGTTTCTCAGCCTGGGAGGGGGGCCACAAAGTTCCCCCCCCCCTATAGGTCTCGAAAAGTATTAAAGCTCTTGCGATGAAACTTGGCATGTTTGTAGCACGTTATTAGCTTAACAGACTGGGCTTATGACGTGTCAATTATGACATGTCGTAACGTCAAAATAACGTCACAAACCCGCCATTTTGAATTTGAGGCGGCCATCTTGAATCCCAAACCTGCAGTCATACAGCTGACAATGACGTCACCAAAAATATATGATTTTGTTCTAAGAAACATACTTAGTCAAAACAAGTACACAAAGGTAAAATGTTATCTTCTTACATTAGAAGGGGAAAACCTGAAAAAAGACTGAAAAAAAAAGAAAATAGTCAAAATACACTTCTGAGTAGACTGTTGCTATGGAAACGTCAATTATCATAGACACGTCATTGACACAGGAATATTTTCTCTGATAAATTTTAGGAAAAGTCACGAGATTCGTTGATTATCCGTCAAGCAATTTAAAAGTTATAATTTGTTTAAGTCAGCGCGGGCACAACGTGCCCCCCCTCCCCCCCTCAGGCAGAATAGGGTTAAAGGAAAGGTTTCTACTTCCGTCCTTCGGTGACTCAGCTCTTTTTGTTTTTATATTTTTGGTATCATGATAGTAAAATCTGATCGAGATCCACATTTTCCATATTCCGTTTCATTCCCTCGCCATTTTGACGGACATTGGAGATAAGCAGAATGCACTACATATCTTCCTAACATATGCTGTTTTCTTGTCCACCAAAAGTTTACCTATTTCTGCCTTCCGTCAAATTCGTGGCGCACATTAGTGCTCAGATTGTACCTTGTAAAATTTTGTTATCGACTTGATGGACTGGTGGCAGGAACTCGTGTCATTGGATTCGGTCTGTAATTGTACTCTAGTAAACAAATGGAACGAGCTAATGCACAAACGTAAAACAAGCTGGAAGGTCAGAGGACCAAATGCCTGCAACGAATTTCGCACAAACTTGGGCGTGAATTTTGAACCCCTGAAATAACATGCATAAGGCCTATTCGCGACTTGCGATCTTAATTGTATTCATATGAACAATGCAATAATCAAACGTTTACGATTCCTCAGGGGATCGAGAAAATATAATTTAAAAAAAATAGATGGAAAATTACAAAGAAGCCAGGCTGATCAACAATGGTCATATGTCAAATAGTATGAAAAGTATCAGCAGCCAAAACCCATGAAAATGTTAGTTATAAGACGATTAAAGTGAGTATGCCATGTTTTGCTGACAAAAATATAGCAGGTTTTGATGGAATAAATAATTAAGCTCACCAGATTTGCAAAATGTTGCGTCAATTAAAGACGGATTGGTTCAAAAACATCAAAACACGCAAATAATTCCATGCTTAAATAAACATCGTCAACTTTGCATTTTCAATTCATTAGTTTCACTTTTTCCTTTATTGTATATCGGTCGTATGTTTTTCATTGACAAAAAAAACTTTCTTTATTTTAGTTTCTTTCAACTTCCTCCACAGTTGTTTCCTCAATTTGTTTGTATTTTGTTTCCAACTATTTAAAATATATATATATATATATATAAACCTTTCATCAAACGTTGTTCATACAATCTGAAATATAATTGCATCTTCTGATGGCATTACTGCAAAGCTGCGTCGTCTTTCTTGTGGGAATTGAATTCTAGCCCCGTTTTCACTATCTTGAAACTTCTTGCACCCTTCTCCTATTTTGTTATATACGTATACCCACAATTCCTAAACTTCATACCTCAGTTAGGTATAAAAAGACCTTACATTATATTTTCATTTCAAACCAGGTTGTGAAATTTGTACACTAAGAAATATTTTAAAAAGAAAAGGTACTTGGGAATTCTTTCAGAAAAAGAAATAAAAACTATTGGAAAGGCCTGACAGCTTAAAATTAACTGTGTGATGGTGTGCACATGGCAAAAAAAAAATGAATGAATAAAAAATAAAATAAATAGCTAAAAAAAAAAAAAAATCAACCTTGAGACAAAGAGAGCACTATGGTTTGAATTGCTTTGTGCTAGAAAAGCGTTATTTTTGGATTATTTGTGAGTTAACATTTCTTCAAACCGTAGCCTAAACAATGAAACAAAGAAACATTTTTCTTAGCGAAGTAGCGGCTGCTTAATGTCATTTGCGAAGATGAGGCTCTCCTCAAATGGATATATAAACGCTGTCTTTCCTTTCCAAGGCCTTGAAAATGACTTGCGTCTCTTTTTGTGAGCTTATTGGGAGATATTCTTCGATTTTGCTGTCTTCCCAAATACATCAATGACAGAAAAGAAGATAATCTAAAAATGGATCAAAAATACCTTGAAAAGGGTGGACGTTCCCGAGGTTGTCGATCTTTAGCATACACATAAGCTCAATAATGAATAGGAAGTTACACCCATGCAGTTGCTGTTCATATTAGATTTAAAAGTGGGGGGCCTGGCCAGTATACGTAATTAGCGGTGACGTACGTCATGCAATTGTGAATGTCGGTGTTGTAAGTAATACTTTTTTTTAATAACACTCATTTTGATAGATACATGAACGTTATTCGTCTGTCTCACTTTGAGGCGTTCACTCAGTGATGGCAAAGTTCCCACTGCTTTACTGCTAGTCTCCATCGTATGTAGCATGTTGTTTCGTTGTCATTGATACATTTCGACCATAGCATTATTCCGACTAGCAGGTGTTGTTTCTTACAGGTCACTTTGTCACTGATCGCCTCTTGTCAAAAAAAAAAGCAATCTCTTACGAATGAACAATCTTAACTTATCCAGAGCCCAGGGTGTTCGATCTTTATTGTCAAAAGTTCCTAGGTAACAATTGTTTAGTAAATATGAATGCACGATTCCACCAAATGGTAACACAGGAAAAGAGAAAGAAAAAAAAGAAAACACATAGACAAAACATTCTATTCAACGTGACTATATTGTGCCATTCGAAACAACAAAAATGTACACAGCAGTCGGTGGAGTGTATTCATGTTTCATTTCTGTACTTTGAATTACATTCAAGATATAGAAAATCTAGTTTGTAATAAAACAGATTGGAGATCGTGGGCGGTCCGTAACACCTTTTGGCAAAAAAAGGAATTTTGCCTTACTAAGATGTATTTAGGCAGTCAATGCGCAATTCCACTTAAGGGTTTTGTTTTATTTTTTTTTTCGTAGAAAAAAGCACCAAATCTTACTTAATTCAACTATATTCAATCTTTTAAGACACAAAAGAAAAAAGTAAGATAAGAAATAACTGTGCATATATATTTTTTATTTTCCTAGTTTAATCTTAAAAATGTTGTTATTTAAGTAGCCGTATGAGACGTTATGTTGACAGTCAGTCAGTTTTTCTTATTTACATATAAAAACACGCCGAGCAAAACTTCTTTTCCGTTCTTCTTTTTCACATTCGAAAAACCATTTCCGAAAATTTTCTCCGTAGACATTTCTTGTGGTAGTTTAACGAAGAAAATCGATAAAGATCAAGAAACGGTTTGGTAATAAAAAAGTTTGTTCGCATTAACGAAGTGGCGAGCGTTTGATAAGAAAATGGACAGGCTTTTATTTTGGCAACAGAAAGTTGACACAAGACCGAGGTGACGTAAGGCGGACCCCCACTGAACAAACCATGAACGACATTAACGAAAGGAGCATATTTATAAAGAAAAGAAAACGATAGACTCCAAAATGAACTAGTCTTTGACATTTTCTTGTCACGCGCCAAATACGTTCCAAAACTCCGCACATCAATTCTCATGACAAGCTATCGTTTGGAGTTAGGTTAGCCTACGTAGCAAGCGTTTCCGTAGGTTTTTCCGCTCGTTCGCGTGAAAAATGGGGGAGCGCAACACGCCCCAATTCTAGCGCGTTCAAAAAGCGAAAAATGCTTCAAACCTGCGGAAAGCCCTATACTACGGAAACGCTTGCTACGCAGGCCTTAGTTAGGTTTAGGTCAAACGTCGAACTTAACATGTACCAAATTCTAAATAGATGCAAATTAGTAAATCGATAGCTTTGGCTCATTTCCATTAGGTTTGGCTCATGTAAAGTTCGACGTTTGGTCTTAATGACTTAGAAATGCTACCATTGAGATAGCTGCAAACGAGTGCACACAATATTACCCAGAAAAATGGGCCTGCAGATTTCTGCAATAAACGAGATCCATTTTAGTCCCAACTGACAGAAGGGGTCACATATTTATGATCAAAACAAAGATACAAATTGCACTGTTGTAATTTTTCCCTTTTGTTCGTTGGAGCAGACATCACCAATATGCAATTACGGAAAAAATAACCCCTGTTGCATACCTATATGTTACTGTTACGTCGCATTTTAAATACATACATGGTTACGTTTTTACGCATGCCATCAGTGGATTATCCAGCGCAAAAATAAATACCATTCTTAAACGTATTTAATGTACATGTTCGGTTCTTATTCACTGAACCAATACATAGCCCATTGATTTGATGTGTTTTTCTCCATTATCTCCACCTGATACTGCTTGGTTCCCACACGTATTAGACTCATCTGAATGTCCTCCAGTGCCAATACCGATTCTGGAATCACAGGTTCTGCAATCGCCTTCGTTATTGGCAATGATACCGATTCTTGCTTTGGAACAGGAATGTACTTTCGCTATATCGCATGTTATTGGCGCAGCATTGAATCCTTCTTTGTTACAGTGTGGTTGCAAAGAGGCTTGTGAACCAATGAGCTTCTTCCACGTGTTCCGACCCAATGAGGTGGCGCGGTACTTTCCGTCAGCGATCAGTGAGAAAAGAGAGTTGGCGTGCCTGTTGATGACAATGAACCTGATCTGATGACCAATCCTCATACCGAGGCAGATCTTGGAGAAGGGTGTGTTCCAGTAGGTCAGCAGCTTCGTCTCTTGCTGGTCAAATCCAGTCTTCCCTCCCGCAAGGTTGTACGAATTTCTATCATTCCAAAGATTAGAATCATAATGGAACGTTTTCTAGAATTTATAGAACAAGGCAGAAATCCTCTATCAGTAAAATAATTCTACAAGCGCTAATTCTTCATATAATGTTGTCAGTTTTGGTAATCAAACACAACTACACGTGAGAAAAAGGAGACACCACAGTTAAATTAACCTGTAAATCAAGAGATAATGCCCGCTACTGTGAGCTGAAGTTTCAACGGCAATCTTAAAGCCAAGGGCATCATCCTCCAAAAAGCTGCAAATGAGTTTAATTTATTTTTAACGCTGTGATTTATTTCCACAACGCTCTTGAAAGTAGAATTGTACTTTACAGTTACGTTACTGTTTAACTCAATTTTATTAACACTGTCGTTTACTTGACAACGCTGATTCATTTTGTTATAGTCAATAATGTCAAGTGGAAGTTAATCAGTGGTGGAAATTAATAACAGTCCTAATAACGAGGTCTAGTGGGTCAGGCGTTTTTTATCGCCAGAGGCCATTAGTCAGCATATTAGTATTGATTAAGACAATTCGAATTATTACAGCGTCATTCAAATTACAGAAAATATTTTGTTCAGCATTGTAGCAACAGGAACAATCGCTCGAAGCAGTTTTTTAACCGTGCCCTTCTCAGATTCCTATGCCTGCTGGCTCAAGGAGATATCACGAAGACTAACCTTTGTGCCGTCAGTCTTCATAGCCAGCGTCCATCCCCCATCACCGCATCCAAAGTTTCCCATGTGACAGTAAACAGGAATCTTTTGTGAACCAAACATCAGCGTGTACACTTTACTTGTCGATGATCTGATAGGTGAACACAATTTGAGTTGTTAAAGGGGGTTGTAATCCTGTAAAGCAATCCCTTCACATTGCAGTAAGTCTAGTATTAAACTCATACTATTTTAATAGAAAATTCCAAAGACAAGGCAAATTGGCAATTTTTGCTGTGGTGGTTAGTTGGATATCAAATGAGTTAAAAAAAAGGTAGATTGGCCCCGGAATTGGCCACCCTAGAGAGCCTTAAGTAAAAGGTGATGCGAATGCACACAGTTTTATAAACAAATAAATTTTCAGTTTCATCAAAATACAAACAAGTAAACAAACAAGCAAATAAGGACGCAACCAAACACGTATTGGTGTTAAAGGCAACTCTTATAACTTTATTCCTAAGAGGATCTTTATCACGCCACTCAAGCTTAAGCCTCCTTATATCCCACGGCGGCTCTAAACTCCGCAGAAGTATTAATTTGTAATTCAAAGGCTCAACTAAAAGTTGAGCATCAACTATAGACAATATCCCTGTGAAGTCATTGCGGCCAAGTTAGTGTACTGTGAACAAAATGTTTCTCATTAGCTCCGTTTGCTGAGGTACATCAGCATGCCCACGCTGCCATTGTCAGTTTAAAGCCCGATGAGTTGTCGAATAAGCTAGAGAAAACTACATAAAACATTAAAGCTAACCAAAAATATTGAACAAAGTGTGCGAAAGTGCACCAATAACAAACGGAAGTCCTAGTGGCGAGCCGGAAACGGGAATGTTTAGACGAACCTTAAAATGGAATGAAAAATACATAAACTAGTTGTAGATCTCAATCCTTGCACCAAGAGCCTGGTAAAACCAGGGTTTTACCCTGGTCCAAGCCTGGTTAAAAAACCAGGGTACCCTGGTTCTTAAACCAGGCTTACCAGACTCAAACCCTATGTGCAAAAAAGTCTGGTAACCCTGGTTACCCTGGTTATTTAGAAAACCAGGGTTTACCAGACGTACCAGGGTAACCAGGGTTTAACCAGACTCTGAGAAGTCTGGGCTAACCTAGGAATGAAAAATACATAAACTAGTTGTAGATCTCAATCCGAGCTATTACTAGTATGTTATTGAATCGTTCCAAAGATTGAATAAGTAAATATTGAATAAGTAAAAGATTGAGTAAGTAAGCTTCAATTTTAATAAGTAAGATTGACTCTTACGTAGTAAAGAGGTTTGATGGACTTTGTCACGTTCGTAATAATCATGGGATGTAAGAAGGACATTTGTCAGTTTTTTAAAGTGTTTTCCGTTTCACTCCGAAGTTTCGGAAACTGCATGAACAAGAAAATTAAAAGTAAAATCAATTTCATCCAATAACCCTAGACGTAAATGAAAGGGCTATTGCTTAGGCACGTTATGATACCGTGTTTGTGTTTTAAGACCAGTATAGGAAATTTCAGGAACACAATTGTGCTCTCCCACATCAATGTTAGGATGCTGGAGGAAGGCTGCGGGGAGAGCTGGGGCTGCACACGTGGGACATGTGATTCAGTCCAAATCGGTTCCAGTCGTGTTTACTGTATTGTTTAATTTCGCGTAAGGAATGTAGCGCTCTTGTTATGACAATCACGTTTCTGGTGTAGCGGACATGAGTACCCAAACACATGCACAGCCACCACATCTCCTGTATCCCCATTCCTCTTGCCAACTAAGCCCTGAAGACAAACACCAATAATATTTGCATAGCATGGCTGCACGGCTGGTTGCACAGCATTCTGACCACTAGCAAATAATCTAAAGGATATCGGGTAGCCTCAAAGTCAAAGGTGAATACTGAATTTAAAATAATCAAGGTAAATATGACGTCGACTTCATTGCTAGCGTTCGTGATAAAATTCAGTCTATATGTACAGTTAAGAAAACAAAAACAAAAAACGACTGAGAAGGAATACAGATTAGGAATTTGAAAACAAACCAGGTTGACTTTTATTTTTCAAATGCATAACTCACGACCTAGTTTAATTAAGATAACGGCCATACTTGTAAGGTCATTGAACTTTCCTGTGTTTTTCGTACTGTTCTTTGCATGAAGAGGCTGGGACGGCTGCAAAGAACTTAAGAGTTGACCCTTTAAGCCCCAATGTCAGTATGCATTTTCTATTTCTTATAGTACTAGTTGGAAGAATGTGCGTAAAAATCAAGACATCACGTTGATCACGCAGTGATATTGTAAGGAGAAGTTAAGATGGAATCCATCAGGAAATTGAGTAATCAGTGGACAAAAACCTTGTACCAGAATAATTTAAAGTTTATCGCATTCTTTTTTACACTTTTTAAAAGCTATAGACGTAATTAGTTATCTGTAATAACACCAAAGACAATTTCTTATGGGAACCCGTGAAATTAAATTTCAAATTTCATGGGAATTGTGTAAACACGGGTAAAGTAGGTAAATTTTTATGCGTAAGATTTCATTTTGTGAAATTTGAAATTTATTTTCTCGGGCTCCCATAAGAAATTGTCTTTGGGGTTATTACAGATAACAAATTACATCCATAGCTCTCAAAAAATGTAAAAAAGAATGCGATATGCTTTAAATTATTCTGGTACAAGGTTTTTGTCCACTGAAAATTAAAATTACTCAATGTCCTAATGGATTCCGTCTTAAGCGCTTGTCACTATTGGAGCTTAAAGGGTTAAGGTGGTTGTAAACCATTTAGATACGAATAAAACAGCGCTATAAATCGCTAAAAAGCAATCTCAAACCAAACAAAACGAATGCATTTCCATATACCTGTTGATGAAGTAGGCTGTGGAGAAGAGGTTTTGTTCATCAGGCCCCAGTTGTTCAAAAGTTGGATAGCGCTATCCAACGGATAAATCACTATCCAGTGGATGAGTGTTAGGGAAACCAATTGCGTTATCCACTGGATAGAGAATTATCCGGTGGATAGCGCAATCCAACTTTTGAACAACTGGGGCCAGAGCAATAAGTTGTTCCAGCCTTGCTCTTAATTCTTTCATGTCTTCTCTGACACTCAAATCATGGTGCAGATTACAATGGCAGTTACAATTAACTGGCGCGTTACCGTAGGGGTAGGCTTTTTGAGAAACTTGTGTTTGACTCTTGACCGACGAACATTCGACGCCATCAAGCGCAAATATCACAACGATTAATGCGAGCAAAATTAACATTGTGCGCACTTTGAGACTTGACTTTTTTGCGTGTCGCCTAAAGTACCTTTATGTCAGACTGTTCTCTTTTGTTTGCTTATTAGTCATACAGCCCGCATTTGATTGGCCGAGGGCTCGGTCACCTGATTGCGAGTAACAAGAAGATATTACAGGACACCAGGCGGTGTGCCATGACAGGACGGAGAAAGCGCGAACTGTAAGTACCTCCTGTTGTCCCATACAAATTCTTAGAAAACTTTTCTAAGAATTTGTGAGGGGTTTTTCAAGCGTATCTAATGGGCTTACCGCAAGGCGTCGTAATCTGCTGCTTCATGATCGAAATGTCACTGCATCAAATGTAAACCAGAACAGCGGAGACGTAAGGACCGACTTATGCATGTCATCAAGTCATAATAAAACGTGACTTGATTTTCTCATAGAGGAATAGTGCGCATCATTTACAAGTCAACACAAGACAATTTTGCTCAATCAAATAGGAAATCCGAACCAAAAACTCATTTGTAAAAATTAATTTGTCTGTGGTAAGGTGAGACCGCTCAAGGTGTAAGTAGTCGAAAAATATTTTTAAAAAATGCAGCGAAAAGCAAAATAATCACGGTTAATGTTCTGTTGGTTGGAAGCGGCTAATATTTGACTGAAAACTCTGCGATGGACTTTCGCCAAGAATAAACTTTCCAACAAGAGCGCGACCAGGAGGTCTTTTTAATTTTGTACATCATTATTTGTCACCGGATGCCAGTAACGAAAAGGATCAATGAAGTGTTTTCTTGCAGTTTCTGGTTTCATTTTTTTGAGAAACGATGTGATGTTACAAGCGGTTGTTAAACACTGATTTCAGTGGTTATTTTCCTTCCAATACCGTCAGTGCACTCGTTTCCGGAGCCTAAAAGCGATGTGATTAGATTGATGTTATCCTGGAACTCTGGGAATCGACATTTTGTTTTCCTTTTGTATCAAACAATAGGATAAATTCAAACTAGATTACAGTGAACAAGACTAGAAAAATCTTCCTGATGTCCTTTTACAAAAGCCTCGCGTAGTGGACTCTGGTAAGTTGAATCTGTATGTAAGCCGTGCAAAATCATTACCGGTACAATTGTAGCTGCTAACTAAGTAGTGTTTTCGGCATGGAAAAATATTAGAGGGCTACAAGACCTGAACAAAACCACGTGTTCGATCTGAATTTTGCTATTTATCTCAGATATGCCTCGGTTACATTTAAGATTTCGTCGCCTCATTCCAACTTTAAATCATTGCTAATCACAAACGCGAAGTTACATGAATTACATGCATATGCCAGGTTTTTCTCTCCAGTATTCTGGATCGGCTTCGATCAGTGCTCAATAAAGCACTATAATTTTGGCGGGAATTTGTGTGGATCGAACAAACGCAAAACAGCAGTGTATGGCAAGTTGGATACCAAATTTATTTATTAAAATTAATTTCAGCTAATCCACATTAATTTGTTTACAAGGTCTGGTTGTAGTAAAATGCTAAGAAAAGAATCAGAAGAAATCAGTAATGTTTGAAATCGGTTTGCTTATTCGGTCTATTAAACAAGTCAGACGATGGAGAAGGCACCTCTTTTGTTAGAAATACTGTCCACTAAGTTGAGTTTTTTGCCACTTACTAATTCTGATTCACGGAAAGATATTTGAAGTTCAGTTATTTCGATGTTCATTTTGCCAGTCCGTAACTTAGCTAGTGTAGGCCAATCCCTCTGAGTAACATAACGAGTCTTCTCAGCTCTGACAGCAGTAATGTTTGAGTAAAAATATGCAAGAGTTGAAACTCAATTGAAGAATATTTGTTTCTTTGTGATGGTAGCAACCATCCCTGCTCTTAAGATGACTCATCTTTCACTAGCAGGGCTGCCAAGATGTCACATCTTTTGCCAGTTTGTGTTTGCTGTTGTCACAAGATATAAATAGCAGTTGATAAAAACCAAAAAATTAAGCAACAACAAAAACAACAACAAGAACAAACAAACATATGATAATAATGACCCGGCCGTGAATAAGGAATGAAAGCTATGGTTCCAAAACCTTTGTGCTTAAATAATTTCTTGAAACAATTTGTCAGCCTTCCCAGCAATAATTAGTAGAGTTAAGGAGGAGAGCAGCCTGCATATCTAAGTCTCGAACTGGCAAAATGAACGTAGAAATATTTAAAAAGTTCAAAGCAGCGAGTTTTAGTCGGAAAGCAGCTTTTAGCTAAATCTGTGATCAACGTGAGCCATAGTCTTCTCACTTATCATAGCGATGAAGTTTGAGAAAAAAAAAAGGGAAAAAAAAAGAAAGAGTTGGAACCCCGGTTCAAACTCAATCAGTGGAAGAATATTTGTTTCTTTGTGACGGTGGCAACCATTCCTGCTCTTAAGATGACACATCGTTTATTAGCAGGGCTGCCAAGATGACACATCTTTTGCCAGTTTGTGTTTGCTGCTGTTACGAGAAATAAATGTCGCTACACTAAGAGCAGTTGGTAAAAACAAAAAAACAAAAAAAACAAAAAAACAAAAAAACAAAAAACAAAAGACACACAAGAAAAACAGAACAACAACAATTTATGAGAATCGCCACCGGTCGAGTAGAGTGCGAGAAGGCTATAGCTGAAAAGCTCATGTATTAGGATGCTCTCTTCAATCACTTTGGCAGCCTACTAAGACAGCTAAGTAAGCTTTAATAGGAACGTATGCACATGGTATACTGCAATGACAACCAATTTATTTTGCCCTTGAACGTTTTTTCCACGCTTGGCACTGGTCACATGTATTTGCTACGAGTTCTCATTGGATCATTTGATTGTCTGCATCTTGTAATTGGTTTGGTTTTAGTTAATGATATCTGAATGTTTTGAAATTTGTCCTGTCTTAACGTCATACCAGAGCTAGCTAGTAAAAAAACTGTGTCAAAGTAAATAAAAGAAGTTGAAACCCGGTGGGTTCACTTGGGAACCCACCCATGATGGTGTGCTCAATGGCCCTGTAGCCCCAGCGTGTTTCGAGAAAATGTTTGGATAAAAGCCAAGAAATGAAAAACCGACAGGGAGGGGAAGGCGAAGGGCTCAAAGGGAATTAAAAATACACTGACTCTGGCCTCCACACTTTTTCTTCACGGCTGCTCGTCTTTATCGTGCGCTTTTCGTTTGTCAGTAAAGCAGTGATAAAAGTTCGCTGAGTCCTGGGAGATGTTTCTCGCTTGCTCAATATCAGCATCGGAAAGAACTACATTTGTAGGCTCGTGTTTCGAATATACTTGCATCAAAGAGGGTTCATCACGTGCAGTATACGTTTAAACTCAGTTAAATGATTTGTGGAAGGGAAACATTTTTCATAAAATCTAAGAATGCGGCGGTACAAACTGGCAATTGAAGAAGGTGACGAGAATCGCAGACACATTGATTTGTTAAAACTCGGGCGAGAATATTCCGACAATTACACAGGCATACGCTGAGCAAGCACAAATTCCGAACAAATCGCGTTTCTTCCGTACCAGTTGATGGGTTTCTGTACGTAGTTAGAACCTTCGGAGAAACTAAGAAAAAGCAGACACTGCAAAATAAATATCAGTATACATTTTCTCGTCACTGTTCTACATATATTTCTTATAGCACTAGTTGGGAGAATTTGCATGAAAATCAAGACATCTTATCTTTGATGACCATTTGCATGTTTGATCACGTAGTGATATTGTAAGGAGAATTTAGATGCTTGTCACTATTGGGGTTTAAAGGGTTAAGGTGGTTGTAAATCTATTTAGATGCGAATAAAACAGCGCTATAAATCGCTAAAAAGCAAACTCAAACCAACAAAACGAATGCATTTCAATGTTACCTGGTGGTGTAGTAGGCTGTGGAGAAGAGGTTTTGTTCATCAGTGCAATAAGTTGTTCCAGCCTTGCTCTTAATTCTCTGATGTCTTCACTGACACGCAAATCATTATGCAGATTACAATGGCAGTTACAATTAACTGGCGCGTTACCATAGGGGTAGGCTTTTTGAGAAACTTGTGTTTGACTCTTGCGTGCGGTCACCGACGGACATTCGACGCCATCAAGGGCAAATATCGCAACTATTAATGCGAGTAAAACAAACATTGTGTGCACTTTGAGACGTGACTTTTTTGCGTCTCCTAAAGTACCTTTATGTCAGACTGCTCCCTTTTGTTTCCTTATTAGTCATACAGCTCGGATATGATTGGCCGAGGACTCTAATCACCTGATTGCGAGTAACAAGTAAGAAGATATTAAAGAATCTGACCCACCCAGTTTGCATTGCGCACCCACCTCCGTCGATCATCCGCCATTTTCAGGGCACCCGAAAGTCTTGGAACTATCGTTTTGGAAAAGAATCTCGTTCCATCCGCTCTTGAAAACCCTTGCTGAAAATTATTTATCACCCAAATTGGGCTAACACTATTCGTCTCACTCTAGAGCTGTATATTTCTTATGTTCATACCACCGTTGGAAAGTTAACGAGACATTTCTGTGGCTTGTTGATACCTGGGAGAAGTGTAATGGCGATGACACGACCTTCGAGAGGTCGCCCTCGCCGGACAGAAGCCGTCAAACGTTTAAAGCTTCGAGAATCAACTTTCCTTTTGTGGAATCAAAGGAAAGAAGCCCTCGGACTTGCGGGCATAACGAACAGTGAGTTCGCTGAAATGTTGCTGCATCAAAACATGGATGCGATTCTAGGTGAGACTCGCCGAGGCCGAGGCGAAAGTGGAGGACACGCAAGTCTTAAACGCCTACACAAGATAAGAAATCGTTGAATTTTATTTGCAGTGAATTCCTTTAATTTGTGCTTTTCAGGTCGTTTTTACTGCTCGATGAAATTTAACAGCGAATGTTTTGTTGTGTTGCAGACCGCAGAAGGCAGTTGCTTTTCCAATCCACGCCAGTTAGTAGAGTTCGACCACAAGTCGATTTATCGGTTTCTCCTGAGTTAGAACTGAGTGCTCTACGGAACTCGTCACTGAGTAGCAAGTGAGTTTTGATCTTTTTCGAAATGTGTATTTTTTCCCCTCTAAATTTGTTATATTTATGCTTATCATTTTCTGTGCACATGTATGATGTGTTGACAAAGGTGCACATAAATAATTGGATGAATGAATGAAAGAATGAATGAGTAAATTACTGAACATTTGATTCAGTGAATTTGTGGGAATATATGATAAGCCAGAAGGTTACAGCTGCATATTTCTATTAATCTACAGTTACGGTCCTTTTATTGTTTTGTGTTTATAGTGTCGACATTAGTGGAGAGACACAGATAAATCCAGGAACAAGCTGTGCACAAGATAACTTGACTGTGACAGAACATCTCACCATGTTGAATCGTCTGTTTTCATCCATTGAAGGCAACCCCTTTCCTGAGCCTGAAGAGTAAGGGTCTTTTTCTTGTCTTGGATTATGGCCCTTGAAACCATTTCTATAACAGCACCGTATTTATGAGAACACTATCTCATCCCTTTGTGAAATAATAATCATGAATCTGATCAGTGCAGTTGGGGGGGCGGGTTGTTGATGTAAAATTACACTGCAAGTAGTTGCTAGTTTTGTTCAAAGATTGCCGAGGGATCAGGAATAGCCAATTAAGAGAGGCAAGCAACAAAGCCCGTTATTATCCTCTTTTGTCACTGAGAAAAATAAAGACTGCATGCAGTCTAATGAATTTATATCTCCATGTACCTGACATGCGTAATTGGGTTCATCTCCTTGTTGCATGAACTTCCTTTTTATTTTTTATTGCTTGCTTATTCTTCTTTTAGGTCTGATGATGACTGCTTGAGTGTCAGTGACACCTCTGATCTTAGTGAGGGCTCAGACAGTACTGACAGCTCAGATAGCACTGCTCCAAATCATCCAGATGTGGACAATGTTAGCTTGAGTGACTCAGATAGTATCAGAAGTGAGGAGGAGGTTGTAGAGGAACTGATGGAAGTGGATTTCACACCGTAAGAGATGTGTTTTTGTGTATTTTTCAATAATATATCAATAACAAAGTTTTTTGCTACTAAACACGACAAACTTTTCAAATAGTACCTGTTTCAGACCGGCCTGTTCTGTCACTAAAGGATGATAGGTTTCACGTGACATTTAAAAAAAATGAATTTGCCCTGCAAGCAAGTGATTTCTTCCTTACCTTACTTTAACGGTAAATTGGCCGGGCTTTAAAGACTCTCTAAGGCTGTCCCTTGCCGTTACCCTTCACATCAAAAAAGGTGAACAAGAACCGTATGGAACGGGAAACTGCGAAGAATAACAAAGCAAGTATCAGAAAAAATATTCTGGATGTATGACACAGTCGTTCCGATTGGTGTAGGTGAAACTGACAATTTCCTAAGGTTGTAATTTGTAGTTGGTAGTAGCAAGCGAAGAAGGTATCTGTTGTCCCGCAAGTCAGTTGTGAATCAGTAACAAGATAGTAAGGTCAAAAATAAACAGTTTTAATTTGATCAGTTAGTTCGGGGATCCATAGTTCGAATATTTATTCAGTTTTGTCATTCACGACATAGTTCCACAGAGTATGCTAAACGTGGTCAAGACAACTGAGTTTGAATGAAATCCCGTTTCTTGTTGGTACTTTGATTTTTGTAAAAGCAAACAAACAGGTCTGGAGATCAAATTCAAAACACCATGTTTCTGATTGTTATAACTTGAATACGTGAAATAGACGCTTTAAGAGCGCTTGTCTGTAAAAATCAAACATAACGCGGCAAGGGTGGAAAATTCGATTTCTTTCATATTTTAATGTTAGATAGGTTAGGGTATAACTAAAATCACTGGATACTTTTTTTTGGCAAGATATCCTTTTATTTCAAAGAAAAATGCAAATAACGAACTCCCATTAAAATCGCCATTTGAAGCAGTAAATTATGACATCAATTTGAGGCGTTCGCGTGCAAAAACAAATCCCTCTGTCGTCTTTTAAACACTCAATTTTACTTTTGCAACCTCTCAAGAGCTTCAAAACTGATTTTGGTAGAAACTGCGTTGTTCTTTGTGTTTGAAATAATTTAATTTTGAAAGTATACATTTCTCATCAGGAAAAGTACTTCGTGAATTAAATTATTTTTCACCATGTGCTAAACCTTCAAATCGATTCAGCTTCTGGCTGTTGAATTAAGAAAAGATGTTCTCAGGATTTCTGCAAAAATTTTCTTGGGCAAATGATTGAGAGCGACGCGAGAGCTTTTCAAAGTTCGTTAAAATGCAGGTTGTTTGACCCTTCTTGGCAACATTCCATTCGCGAGTCACGTACATATTTTAATGTGTTTCGACCCATATGAGATCGAAAACGTCAAACAGAAAAACAGTTCGAAATGCTCTTACCTCATTTACTGTAGAGGACAGGTCCAGAGGCCATTTCCGAGTGATTCTCTTGCCGTTCGACGTATTTTGGTCCTGTTGATGCCATCCAATGAGCACCGCCAACTGGGTCAGTGTATTGTAAACGGTCGAACAGCTCAACAACAACCTTTCTTCCAAAACGTTCGACATCTTTCTACACTGTGACATCTTACTCAACGGTTCAGTTGATTTAATACGAGTGTTGCTCAGTTTTCAGTGCACAAAAGCATTATCAGATTTGACTGCAAAATTGGGACCAAACGTGGATGGCGCCGCGTGCGTGTTTGCTTTGTCACGCAATGCGTATCAAAGGCATTTTAGGGGGTAGGGGAAGGGCAAAACCTTTAAGGTGAAGTAAAATAACATACAGTGTTAATTGCAGGGATTATTCGTGGTTTTAATGGCGTTGTGTGTCTTTCTTACTTATTACCAGTGTTGTTACAACCATTAAAATTTGTATTTGCTACCCTAGCCTAGTAGTCTGAAACGCAATTCCAACCGTTGTACAAGCTTACAGACATGGTTACAGGTGAGTGGTGCAACAGAAGTGGCGCTATTATTAACTAGACCCAACTTTAATACGGAGAAAACCTATAACTACAAGGGGCTCCCTTTTGTTAATTGACGAGCGGGTATCCTACCTATGATCATTGGTGTCAGTCTGCTGGTTCTCAGCTGGCACAGGACCGGTACAAGGCACAGTTATATCAGGAGTGAAAGTCAACTCGCTGTTAAAGGGTTGGATGGAGTTTTGGACAGGAAGGATTCTCTCTTCATAACAAATGGGTGCAATCGTAACCATGGTAACAACCATGGTTACGTAACCATGGCACGTAACCATGGCACGTAACCATGGTAACAAAAAATCAGGTTCTGTTCCTGAATTTCTGTTTACGAATCTTACTGAGACATGTTCCCAGTGAGCGGGATCTCCCACAGCAGCCAGCATACTTATCATAATGGATATGAGGATATCATAACAGAAATCCGTCAAGCATCTTGCCCTTAAACGTCTGTTACCTCTTTCACGTTCTACACACCTTAATGAGGCTAATATTAACCTGGCTAATATTCAGATAGACCACAAGCGAATATAAAACTCACCTGATCCAACTTTTACAAGCGAACCAGTCCCGCGTAAGATAATTTCAGATCCCTTTTACCCCAGTCCTCTTTCACTTTTTGGCCACTCTGCTTTTCCTTACCGTGACCCGGCCCATTGTGCTGCAGCTTCTGCTAGACACTATTCCAAGTTTTGCACGATGGCTGGGACATATCGTCATTGTATTCAAGCGCTCGTTGTAAAAACTGACTTGTAACTTGAACTTGTGGTATCAGGCCCGTACCAAGGCTGAAATGAATGCTGCGAGCAAATTGGCCTAGTCAAAGCCTTCCCCCCCCCCCTTCAAAATACACACTCATGCACATAGATACTAACTCTGTTCACAATGCCACCGTTTGTGTCGATTTCGTCAAAAACGACACCTTTTTGGGGACATCCTTCGTTGACAATTTGCCGAAAAGCTGCTTCCTGTTTCCTTTTTCGCCGACAAAGTTGTTGGCAACATCCACCAGATTTATAGCATCAGATTTAAAAAAGTACTCTTAAAGTTACAAGGTTTGTTAAAATTGAAACATTTCGACAGCCAAGCTACGAATTTCGGACCTGTTTTACCTAGCTCTCGTAAACGTTTACGTAACTTTTATCACTCGATTGGTGAGATAAAAATAGTTTTGTCCCTTAGACTTGTTTTAAAACAACATGATGAGCTTAAAGCTTGCAGCAAATACACAGCAGTCGCTTAGCTATTAAAGGCATTAAGGTCCCTCACAGTAAAGCTATACTGCCTGGGTCAAGGTGATATGGGTGAAAAAAGACATTGGTAAGGAACCTGGGCGACTGAAATGTGCGGTGGGCTAGTACATTTTTGAAGCCCACTTCCCCAGCAGATGTCAAACCCTGTTAAAGGTTGTAAAATAATAAAAGGAACTTTTACTATCAGCATTTAAGACTATTCGTTGCACATTAATTCGTTTTAATTATATATTTTTTGGCTCATTTATTGTAATGTTTTTTCAACTTCCAAAACTTCTGGAGACTCGAGCCCCCCCCCCCCTCCCCCTCCCCCTTCTATGGGCCTGGGTATTCTTGGTGCATGAAAGTTAGGGAACAATTGCTTTTGATTCGTCTGGTGTTGTAACCACAAACTCCAACAACAAGATGATGGAACCAACAACAACCGTCTTCTGTGTAACGAAGCAATTCATGTATGTAAATATGTATGATTTGTGAAAAAAAAGTCCGAGGTTCCCCCTCTAAGCCAAAACAATAAGCACAAACTAGTTAGCCACATCGCAATTTCCCTGATAAAAACGATTTTAATGTTCTGGACTCGACGTTTTGAAGAGGTTTTTAACTTAAACTAGTACACGTACCCTTTTTAGCTAATTTTCGTGTTCGAACATTGTTATTTGCATGCCTACAACTCACGCCGAGGGGTGACTACTTTTTCTGCATTCTGGCACGGGAGGTTGAGGTGCCTAAATGTAGCACTAATTTTGTTTCGTATTTTTGGTCCATTACTAGTTCCTCCCATTTCTCGAACCCTGAGCCGTTTAAAAAGAGTCAGAGCAGATTTTGCCCTTCCCC
The DNA here is from genome assembly GCA_964030785.1 of Siderastrea siderea. Lineage (NCBI taxonomy): Eukaryota > Metazoa > Cnidaria > Anthozoa > Scleractinia > Rhizangiidae > Siderastrea > Siderastrea siderea. Next base: position 26,190,536 of record OZ034977.1, on the reverse strand, counting down.
TACCCTCTAGAAAAAATGGCCATTCCGATGATTTGCATTGCGTGACGCGGCTCTAGATAGAACTCTGGCCACGTTAGCGGCGACAGGTGGTGATAAAAACCTTTTTGTGTATTGCCAACTAAGCAACACTGACCAGCAACTGAACCGTTGAGTAAGATGTCACAGCGTAGAAAGATGTCGAACGTTTTGGAAGAAAGGTTGTTGTTGAGCTGTTCGACCGTTTACAATACACTGACCCAGTTGGCGGTGTTCATTGGATGGCATCAACAGGACGAAAATACGTCGAACGGCAAGAGAATCACTCGAAAATGGCCTCTGGACCTGTCCTCTACAGTAAATGAGGTAAGAGCATTTCGAACTGTTTTTCTGTTTGACGTTTTCGATCTCATATGGGTCGAAACACATTAAAATATGTGCGTGACTCGCGAATGGAATGTTGCCAAGAAGGGTCAAACAACCTTCATTTTAACGAACTTTGAAAAGCTCTCGCGTCGCTCTCAATCATTTGCCCAAGGAAATTTTTGTAGAAATCCTGAGAACATCTTTTCTTAATTCAACAGCCAGAAGCTGAATCGATTTGAAGGTTTAGCACATGGTGAAAAATAATTTAATTCACGAAGTACTTTTCCTGATGAGAAATGTATACTTTCAAAATTAAATTATTTCAAACACAAAGAACAACGCAGCTTCTACCAAAATCAGTTTTGTTTTTGCACGCGAACGCCTCAAATTGATGTCATAATTGATTGCTTCAAATGGCGATTTTAAGGGAAGTTCGTTATTTGCATTTTTCTATGAAATAAAAGGATATTTTGCCAAAAAAAAGTATCCAGTGATTTTAGTTATACCCTAACCTATCTAACATTAAAATATGAAAGGAATCGAATTTTCCACCCTTGCCGCGGAATTTTGATTTTGTCTGATTTTTACAGACAGGCGCTCTTAATTTGTCGCTATGAATTGCAAAATATAGGATTTCTATCGTGATTTATTTATACTCTTTTTTAACATGTACTGATTCTACCCAAGAGAGGCTTCTCTTGTTCCACCTAAATGCCTAAATGATACAAGTGAATGACACAAGCTGCCAAAAATTTACTAAAAAGGAGGCTTATTTGCGTTGAAATAAACACATTAATCTTATATAGAGTTCCGCATTTTGATGTTCCTGCTGTGATTGCGATCTGTTCTTGAATTTGGGTGCGGGTGTTTATGGCTGTGCTAGAAGGAAAAGCGCTTTCGGCCGTCAGATTTCTTGACAGAGCTTCACTAATCACTCAAGAAGCTAGAGTTGCTCTCGGCTACACATCTTTCGTGCTCTCCAAACTTCCCGCGTGCTTCATATCTCGACGAAGCACGCTGACGTATGAACCAATTGTTAAATTTATTTTTCTGCTGATAGTAGGGAAGCCGATGTCACCTTACATGACCCCAGCCAAAGCCACTTTGGAAACACTACGGTCTTCAATACACTGTATCTCCGACAGAGGCACTATGATCCCCCGATTGCTCTGCCTTTCTGACATGAGTTTTCTGAATTCTGAACGTGGGAAAAATTAGTATTTTAGGCGTGAACGTCCTTAAAACGGCTTGTGTTCGATTCTATTCCTTGCAAAGAACAGGGACAAATCCAGGGGCCCGTTTTATTGATTTTGAAAGCCAAATTTTAATCTTTATAATTTCATGAAGCACATCGCTAAGTTTGCGCCAATAATTACCATTAGCTGACAAATAAATGAGCTCGAAAAAATACTTACCGGGCCCAGAAAGTTATCGGGAGTTTCGAGAAACGGGCCCCAGGCTTCTTCTCATGGAAATATTGCAATTTACAAACGTTTGTATCAAATTAATGTGTTAAAAGAACTCAAACCCATTTACTTAACCTAAATACACACTAGAGTTACTACTGTACCACATTCACTTTTTGCGGTCTTCTTGATAGGTGTCACGCGATATGAAGTTGCGGAGAATAATGCGGGAAAGCCGCTGTTTCAACGAGATGTCTACTGCTCAGCAGTTCAGCAGGATCGTGTCTAAAAGTACACACGAGTGACCACGAGTGACCACGAATGACCACGAGTGACCACGAGTAGACCACGAGTGACAACGAGGGACCACGAGTGACTACGAGTGACTACGAGTGACCACGAGTGAGAATGCATCAAAATATTTTGCTGATGTCATGATGACGTCATCATCACGTCACTTTATCAAATAATCACTATTTCACGGCAAACTGACCGTTTCTTGAGACCTTAATACCTGGATTCGACATTTCCGCCATTTCTGACTGAATGGGGGAGGGGCTAGGGGACGGACAGGGAGGGGGGACGGGGGTACAAACTTCCCGCCACCCGCACCCTTTAATCTCGGTTCCCGCCACTTTTCTAATCTTTTTCTTCCCGCCCTTTTTTCCGCCTCCCGTACACCTCCCTCCCTCTTTTCTACCCGGAGTCCCAAATTCTGTCCACCTCCCTCCCTTTCCCCCACCCCCCCCCCGAAGGCTACCAGTGACCAAGGGCGAAAAAAAAAGAAAGAAAGTGAAAATGACAAAAATAAAAATTAACAAAGGTTTTGTGTGAAAGTACGTGATTTAAGGAAATATTTTAACGAGAACTTTTCCCTTAAAAACCAAGCCTGGAGAAAATCACAGAATTGACAGGTAGTGAATGATAATTTCAACAATTTTAATGCTTTATGATTCTTATACGTGAGATCCCAATTTCCCCTGTAATATGACATAATTCGTTTAATTGGTAAACGATTATAGTGGCTTACACTATAAATTTCTCATATCAGCAAAATAATACAATCAAAACACTTTGTTAACTACAACAATCTAGCAAGAGCAAATCAAAGTAATTATTTATCTTAGATTTCTTTGAATAATATTAATAACTTTTCACAGTCAATAATGTAGCTGTGAGTACGTCCAAATCGTTTGCCAGTCGCGCAAATCCCGCACGACGCAAAACACATACGTACTCAGAGCTACATTATTGGCTGTGAAAAGTTATTAATAATATTCAAAGAAATCTAACAATTAAACGAATTATGTCATATTAGAATATTAGAGCCTTCAGCCTGAAACGCTCGTGAATGCCTCAAAATGTTTTGCTGATGTCGTGATGACGTCATCATTATATCATTTTATCAAATAGTCTCAATTTCGCGGCAAACTGACTGTTTTTTGAGACCTTAATACCTGGATTCGACATTTCCGCCATTCAAAAAATAAAACAAAAACAGCAGTAATAAACATTATAAACTTACGCATCCTTATATAAACTTGACGTTTCGTATGCTAGTCAACATACATTTTCAAAAGTGACCGTTACAATTTTGACAAACCTTTTATACAATAGTGATAAGGGGTCTGGAACCAAGATTAAGAAAACAATCTTAACAGTGAATCTATAAGAAGCTACAGCTAATTAATAAAGTATCAGCTTCTAACTACTGACTGAATGGGCGACGGGCTAGGGGACGGACAAGGAGGGGGATGGGGGGTACAAACTTCCCGCCACCCGCACCCTTTAATCTCGGTTCTCGCCACTTTTCTTAACTTTTACTTCCCGCCCTTTTTTCTGCCTCCCGTGCACCTCCCTCCCTCTTTTTTATTCGGAGTCCCATTAAAGATTGTTGATATTGTCATTCACTACCTGTCAATTCTGTGATTTTCTCCAGGCTTGGTTGCTAGTGGAAAAGTTCTCGTTAAAATATTTCCTTAAATCACGTACTTTCACAGAAAACCTTTTTGTTAATTTTCATATTTGTCATTTTCACTTTCTTTCTTTCTTTTTTCGCCCTTGGTCACTGGTAGCCTTCGAGGGGGTGGGGAGGGGGGTAGGGAGGGAGGTGGACAGAATTTGGGACTCCGGGTAGAAAAGAGGGAGGGAGGTGCACGTGAGGCGGAAAAAAGGGCGGGAAGAAAAAGTTAAGAAAAGTGGCGGGAACCGAGATTAAAGGTGCGGGTGGCGGGAAGTTTGTACTCCCCATTCCCCCTCCCTGTCCGTCCCCTAGCCCCTCACCCATTCAGTCAGAAATGGCGGAAATGTCGAATCCAAGTATTAAGGTCTTAAGAAACGGTCAGTTTCAAATATTTTGCAGATGTCGTGCTCACTCGTGGTCACTCGTGGTCACTCGTGGTCTACTTGTGGTCACTCGTGGTCACTCGTGGTCACTCGTGTGTACTTTTAGACACGATCGTTCAGCAGTTCCTTCTCCAGACTTGCTGCAGAACAAAGAAAGAGGCCATCTGAACAAGCTAGAGGGCCGGAAGAAAAGTCTGAAGACGACGAGGAAACTTGGGAAAGAGAATGACCTGGCAGATGAGAAAGGCTGTTAGTAAGGAAAATAATCTACCCCACTCAGTAGAATACGAGAGTGAAAACTTGTGTGGCTTATACAAGGGAAACAAATTTCAGGCGAAATACAAGATCAGAGATCTGCAAGACATTTGCAAGCATTTTGACTTACTCGTCAGTGGCCCTCAAAACAGAAAGGCAACTTACATTTCTGCAATTTCAGCGCTGCTGCTTCGTTGTTCATGCTCAGAGAAAGAATAGAAAGGACAGTCGAAATACTAATGCATACGGCTGAAGCGCTTGCCATTTTTTTCAAGACTCATTTTAAAGTCCGGGGGGGGGACTCTTTTACTAAAATAAGCTATATAAAGGTATGTGTGGTGTGAAAGGGTGTGGACTTTGAGCTGTTTTGGTCTGAAATGGGGTATGGATTTATCCATTTCGGTCTGAAATAGGGTAAAGGTTTTGTCTACTGGTTTGGAATTAGCTAGGTACTGTTTTTAGAAGAAACCCCTTTTTACTATTATTCATCTCTTGAGAAGTGCGGTTTGATTAGTATTTGAAACCCTTCTCAAATGTTGACGCAAACTGAAGCACTTCCTGGAGAGTTGCTATCATGTATCAGAGTGTACGTGTGCGTGCTGCAACGGCTTGGTCTAAAATAACGAATCGAATTCTGGGTCAGTCTTGAAACAGAGTTGTGAAAGTCACCGATATATTCTGGTTTAAAAAAGCGAATGGGTTTCGAGAAGCGCACCGCACACTCCGACTCAAATTTTCGGGGAGTATCCACGGGGATGAAGTCCACTGGAACGGATATAAGCAGGAAAAATTTCGAAAACTGTTGCATTATATCGAAAAACGGATCTTCATTCAACCGAAAAAAAAAAAGAATGGCGGAAATTGGTTCAACCTTTTCCTGGAGGTTGCTGGAATACGAATATGCTTATTGCTCCATTTGCGCGGGAAGATACTCTGTATATAAGATATCAGGTCTTGTTGTCGAATAGAAATTAGGAAACGCTCCGGATTAGTAATTCAGAGACCGGTGGAAAACAAACTAAATCTTAGAAACGAGTCTTAGTATTTACAACTCACTATAGTTCTGTTGATTTAAGGACACTTCTTTCCCGATTTTCCCAGGTTTTCCCTAGGTTTATTGTTTATTACAATCATTCAGTCTTATGGATATTAATTATTGGTCGAAAATACGACGAAGACATAGAACAATCTATATAAACGGGAAAGACAATTTACCATCAAACTATGTAAATAATTAAAAAGAACTTTCTACGTATTTCAGTTTAGTTCGTATGACTGAACTGCGGATTTTCCGAATACAGATCGCTAAAATGGACTACTCAAGTGTTATCAGTGAGTCGAGTTTTCGAAAAATGCTTCAGGGAGAACAGTTTTTTATGAAGGAGAAACCATTTTCATAGCCGGTGTCTCCTACAACTTTGGCACTGACCCTCGCGAAAATAAAAATTGTGTTTGCACTTATTTTCATCGTTGTAGTGGGCGCTTGCCAATATAAATAATCCTGCTGCCTGCGGCTCGGCTTGGGAAAAAAGAAAAAGGCGAATTGCCAATGGTTTCCCCGTAGGTACCGAGCAAGCTAGTTCTGAGAACTTCAATGATAATCGAACCATCGGCTAGCACTTGGCGAGGGAGGGTGGGTGGGGAATTGTTGCATTCGCCAGGTTACCAAGCTTTTCCTCGCTGAATGTGAGGACTTTACCCAAATTTTATCCGGTGGAGTTTGAAATTAATTCAGCTCATAGATAGACAAAAAACTTGCTTTCTTCGCCAAAAAAACCCCCATGGAATCGCTACGTCGTCACGAAATTAGAGACTTTACGCAACGAAAACGGGAGGCTTTCACGAAGGCGTTCGCTACCGAAAGGGACTGGGGCGACAACCTCGGTCCGTCGACTGTCGAGGTACGCAACGATGGATTTCAGGACGACGCTTTTGCTTTTGGCGCGAAATGCAAAACAGGTAATATTTAGGCGGGAAACGTATTCCTCGGCGACGCAGCCTGCAGGTTTTAGAGTCGTCTGTGTTTATCGGCTTTGCACGATTTATTTATACAAATTGACTGCTTTATACGGTATGCCTTCTGTAAAAGAAATCAGAGATATCTTGCTTTTCGCTCACAGTGATAATTTGATCAACGACGAAGAATATTTGCTGTTGTATGATTTAAACAAGTCAAGCAACCTTGAGCTGCCGTATTGGAACTATGACTGGTTTGACCCTCATCTTTTAACTGACGATGAATGCAAGTCAGAATTCAGATTCTATAAGAATGATGTTTACCTTCTTGCTGAAGTGTTGCGGGTTCTGGATGAAATAAGATGCTACAGCCGCGTTGTTGTCGATGGAATTGAAGCTCTCTGTATATTTCTTAAAAGAATTGCATATCCTTGTCGATATTCTGATATGCTACCAAGATTCGCAAGACCTGTACCACAGCTTTGTATGATATCCAACCAGATGATGGATTTCATTTATCAAACACACAACCACCGTTTACGGAGTTTAAACCAGCAGTGGCTTTCTCAGGCCAGCCTTCAGAACTATGCCGATATAATTCATGCTAAGGGGGCTGCACTTCAAAACTGCTGGAGTTTTATCGATGAAACGGTTAGGCCAGTTTCTAGGCCTGGGAAAAATCAAAGAGCTCTGTACAACGGGCACAAGAGGGTCCACGCAATAAAATTTCAGTCCATTGTCTCTCCAAATGGTTTGATAGCTAACCTGTACGGCCCAGTCGAGGGGAGACGACATGACAGTGGCATGCTGGCAGAGTCCGGTTTACTTGGCGATTTGCAACGCAACCCGTTTTCCCCTCTTGGACAACCCTTGTGTGTATATGGGGATCCGGCTTACCCCTTAAATATTCACCTCCAAGGACCATTCGAAGGCGCCAGGACCACCCCTTTGCAGAACGAATACAACACTACAATGAGTAGCGTTAGGACATCAGTGGAGTGGGTTTTCGGGGACATTGTAAATTACTTCGCTTTTATGGATTTCAAGAAGAACGTGAAAGTTCGCCTATGCGCAGTTGGCAAAATGTACATGGTGTGCGCCCTGCTGACAAATGCCCGCACTTGTCTTTACCTGTCCGTAACATCCTCGTATTTTGGCTCGGATCCACCTACGTTCGAAAAGTATTTTCCGTGAAAACGAGAAATACGTAAACGCTTTGAACTGTGTCCTAATAGTTTTTGCCTTTCGTTAGTTCACCTTAGAACTGTAACAAAAAATAGAACCAATGATTCAGAGGACTAAACTGAAGCCGGTTCTCATTGCGAACACGCTATCTTTGAACGTTATGCTCGTGTCTTATTTTAACGATCAGAAGTAAAGTGTACAGAATTCTAGACCTCTTGTTGTTTACTCCGAAATTGTTTGTAGGGGTGGGCTGACCATTTCTAACCGTATCCGTTTTCAGGGCAACAGCGGAGAATTTTCCAACACAATTTCAGACCTCACCCGCCAAAATTAAAAAAGCTATGTTTTAGGCTAGCTTGCAAAGACACGCTTAATTTCTGACCGTGAAAACTTTGTGATCAAATTCCAATTAATTTAGCCTACGCGGTCAGCTCCGAAAGAGCAGTAAGAAGGGGAATTCGCGTGTTGCGCTCGTTAAACGCACTCCGCGCAAAAGGCCCCCTCTCTCTCTCCCCTTTCGGAGCCGACCACGCAGGCTACTCTAATTTGGGTGACATATCTATATAAATTATAAAGGGGGAGTACCTCCAGTAGATGCTGTTGTAAAAAAACAAGGCAATATAAACTTTACTTTATTTCAGTAACTAACAGAAATTTATTGTTGGAAATGTTATAATAAAGAGCGAAAGCAATGAATAAAGAAACATTTAACTTTTGCTTGTGTGTTACAAATCACGTTGAAAAAGAAATTGGCTACGAGATTTGGAACTTAGCCAATTAGGTCGTAAAATTATAAGTTTTCTCCACTCCCTTTCCACTAAAATATTATTACATCACATATCTCAAATATCAAAAACCTAACCGGAAACAGCTGTCGTGCTAAGTTCAACACAACAGTTTATTGACCTCTGCTAGCAAAAATCCGTTAAATCAATATTCTAACTGTTTTTCATAGCTTGGATCATTTGCGTCATCATCATCATGAATTGATTGTTTTGTTCTTGCTGCTGTTGCTGCAGCTCATTTTGCTGCTGCAGCTGCCTCTGCATCGATTGCTGCATGGTGCTGAAAGTATCCATCATTTGGGCCTGCTGCTGCCTCATACTTCTCTGTTCCAACAGTGCGGTAAAAACAGAAAATCGTTAGAAAACTTTGATTCGTTGGCCTAATTTTAACTTTGGCTGAAAACATCTTACTATGTCTGGTGAGTAATCTGCAAGTAGTGTTGTATTTGTATCCTCCCGGATATCTGAGAGACAGCCTTGTGAAAAAGGCTTATTTTGTGCTTTTTAAAAATGTCAATGTAGTTTCCTTGTAGATGGCGAATTAAGGATAGTTAACGTTTGAACTAATATTTATTTCAATAAACAAAGTTCAAATATTACGTGTATGTAAAATTAGGTTCGTAGCTGTTTTTGCTTCAAAAAATATTCATAGCTGAATTTCACTCAAAATCTCTACTTTCTCCAGCCCAGAGGGGCAGTTTTTTGGGGGGTGGTCTGTTCTCCAAAACAATGAAGCCAATGGAAAATAAAATATTATCATGGGTACGAGTTGTATAAGGACAGTAACTAGCAGAAATATGGTTGAGATCAGCTGACCCCCTTCTTCCAAGATTTTTCAATTTTGCCTGGTTTTCTCAGACAGAGACTCTTAACAAGGGTTTGTTTCCATTCGTTGCTTCAGTTTCAATGACGTCAGGGTAAATCGACCTACCCAGAACAATTTTTGCCTTCTACTGTGGATCTTTAACCCTCGGGAGGTTTTTCTTCATTTTTCTCAAGACGATTTCTCGTCAGCACCTGCCGTGCCCCTTAGACACATTTTCATGCAAGAATCAGTTGCTATGGTTACGAGAAATGACGTCATAGGTAGCAGGTGGTCTAGCCATTTTTGGGGAAAACTGTGTGTTTTCGCCTATTTTAGTTGAAAAAAGTACAAATTGTACACAAAACGCAGCAAAGTATTCATGTCATATTTTATATGACTAGCATTAACAATTTTCAGTTTCCGCCGTTTTTTTATAATTTCTACTTTTTGGTAAAATCTAAGATGATGGCCAACATGGCCGCCATCTTGGATGACGTCACAGGCCCCCCAGCAGTGCCCCAACCCATAATATATACCTCATCTTGTAGAGCACATCAAAAGCTTTCTACCAAAGGCAAAATCTATACAAAATAAAGAATACAGCAAAAACCCGGATGGGGAGTTCCATCAACCCCCCCCCCTTCTACCACGGTGGGGGTGTGACTTTGCTTGTACGTCCGAGGGTTAAATGTACTCTTTTCTAAGTAACCGAGCTAAAAATTGGCAATCGCAGTGACGTCGCTTGGTAGTGTTTCATGAGAGCATTCGTGAGAAAACAGGCTGTTCTATTTTCTAATTTCCTCAAAACTGCTTTAGCCATATAGTAGTAAAGTATTTGCAAGAGCAGCTTCTCAAATTTGCATTTGCGTTGCATTTGACAGGGTCTCGATCCATGCAAACAATCCCGGAAAGACAGGATATTTTATTACCTTTACTACATTGAAAAGCAAACGTTTCTCACACATAACAAACTATTTGATTGTTAAGAAGGAAAGTAACACTTGCACAATCTTCACTGGACAAAATAAAATGATCGCTGTACAGGCGCCATGTTACTTTGTTTTTCTGAAAGCTTTGTGCGTGTGCTAACTCAAGTCAGTAGTACAAATCGTAGAGCGCGTAAACTGTGTTCAGACACCTTAAAATGTCCCGAAAATGCTGTCAAAACCCTCTCACTTTTCAAAATGTCGCCTTGTCCTTTCAAAAAAAATTCAGCACACGGCCATATATGATCAGCTGCGTATATCGCTGGATATCTGAGATGTACAGATGACAAATAGACAGAAACACAATAAGTTGATTTGCTTGTCTGCTTTTTTTGAGGATCTACTTCATACGCATGCAAAATGCAGCTCTTTATGAGACTTGGTCCTTTTTTAAAAAAAGAAAGCGAAAAAAAGATTGCTATCCAAAGACTTAGCCTATGCAACAGATGGAACACGAAAATTTGCCGAGCGAATTTTACAATCTAAAGGGAGAAAAACTGCGACATTTATAATGAGCTAGAGAAACAGCTTCAGAGTTTTATTATAAGATTGTAAGATTCATGACCAGAGAAGTGTCAACAATACTGCGAAAAAAATGACTACGTGAAAACTCTCCTCAGTTGTATGAAGGCGATTGAACTGAGAAATTCCTTTGAAATCATACGTGCTCCCGAACTTCCATGAACACATGCTGTCCTGTATTTTTCATAACAGTGCACCTAACAGTGGCCGCAAAATGACGGAGAAGATTCACACAAGACATTACATCTTCATGACTTTTAGCGCAACATTGAAATCATTGAAATGTTTCCCATAACATACAGAAGCACAAGGTATTTGAAAAGTTGAGGGTAGTTATTACTGCGAAACCCATGTCGCGCTTTGTCCACAATCACGGCAAAGGTAATAAGATTCAAAAGAACCTGCAAGCTGCTCAGACGCTTGAAAATGATGGGCAAGGTGGTTTCTTCACCCGGGTCGCTTCGAGACAGGATAATTTGTGCGATCCAAACCAAGCTTGACTTACGAAAACAGTTTGATCGTCGGTGAGAGCAAAACATGGCCAAGATGAATGACTGTGTTCGCTTGCTCGTTGGCTTGACATTATACAAGAAGTCATTATTTGAAAAATTTAGGGTTAAATTGAAAACTTCACTGATTTGCTGTCGAACGATTACCAAATGCTTTACTCGAGCCAGCAGCTGCATGATCTTTTGCCCAATGTTTTCTGTTCCAGACTTTATATTACACTAAAATGATGTTTTTTAGCTTGTTTTCAAACTCGTTCTTTCATTCTTCATCGTTCCAATTTTGTACTGCCCGCGTCATCAAGCGCGGGAAATTCCCTGACATCGCGCCGGCAATTGATACGAAAGAACCGACCGGAAGTGAAATAATGAAATAATGATGCCATATAATAAACTGTATAAAAGTGCGTTATATTTAAATATAACTGTTTATTCATTATTCACTCAGCCATTTATTGAAGATGTTATTGAAGATGTGATAATCATATGCTATTGTCGGAAATTAAGCCCCTGTTACATATTTAATAAATTGAATATGCTATTTGGCACTTTCACTACAAACATGTTTACTGTGAACAAATTTTCGGCGTATAATTTCTACGTGCCACCATGAAACTAGCTAGCAAAAAAAACAAGTTATTAGTTGACGAAAACGACCTACAAAAGTTTTTATTTTTTAGATATCTAATGTCAGTGAGAAAAACCAATAATACTAATACTAATACTAATACTAATACTAATACTAATACTAATACTAATACTAATACTAATACTAATACTAATACTAATACTAATACTAATACTAATACTAATACTAATACTAATACTAATACTAATACTAATACTAATACTAATACTAATACTAATACTAATACTAATACTAATACTAATACTAATACTAATACTAATACTAATACTAATACTAATACTAATACTAATACTAATACTAATACTAATACTAATACTAATACTAATACTAATACTAATACTAATACTAATACTAATACTAATACTAATACTAATACTAATACTAATACTAATACTAATACTAATACTAATACTAATACTAATACTAATACTAATACTAATACTAATACTAATACTAATACTAATACTAATACTAACACTAACACTAACACTAACACTAACACTAACACTAACACTAACACTAACACTAACACTAACACTAACACTAACACTAACACTAACACTAACACTAACACTAACACTAACACTAACACTAACACTAACACTAACACTAACACTAACACTAACACTAACACTAACACTAACACTAACACTAACACTAACACTAACACTAACACTAACACTAACACTAACACTAACACTAACACTAACACTAACACTAACACTAACACTAACACTAACACTAACACTAACACTAACACTAACACTAACACTAACACTAACACTAACACTAACACTAACACTAACACTAACACTAACACTAACACTAACACTAACACTAACACTAACACTAACACTAACACTAACACTAACACTAACACTAACACTAACACTAACACTAACACTAACACTAACACTAACACTAACACTAACACTAACACTAACACTAACACTAACACTAACACTAACACTAACACTAACACTAACACTAACACTAACACTAACACTAACACTAACACTAACACTAACACTAACACTAACACTAACACTAACACTAACACTAACACTAAATACTAAATACTAATAACATTTAACGTCAACATCATTATCACCATCAACAATTACGCCTTTTCGTTATGCATTTGGTGTCCACGGAAATTTCGGTTCTCATTCACTGAATCAATATATAGCCCATAGCTTTGATGTGTTTTTCTCCATTATCACTTGAAGGATGTGCTCCGTTTCCACACGTGTTTGTGTCATCTGGTGCTCCTCCAGTGCCAAACCCGATTCTGGAATCACAGCTAGCGCAGTCGTTTTCGTTGTTGCCTACGATACCGATCCTCACTTTTGCGAAGCCACTAAGGGTCCCAGCAGCATTGAATCCTTCCTTGTTACAGTGGGGTTGTAAAGAGGCCTGTGAGCCAATGAGAGTCTTCCACGTGTTACGACCCAAAGAGGTGGCGCGGTACTTTCCGTCAGCGATCAAAGAGAAAAGAGAGTTGGCGTGCATGTTGATCGCAATAAACTTGATCTGATGGCCAATCTTCATACCGAGACAGATCTTGGAAAAGGGAGCGCTCCAGTAGCTTGGCAACTTGGTCTCTTGCTGGTTAAATGCAGTCTTCCCTCCGGCAAGGTTATACGAATTTCTGTCTTTCCAAAGGTGAGAATCGTAGTGGAACGTTCTCTAGAATTTATAACAAAATGAAAAACCTTTATTAGTGAGACAACTATAAAAGTTCTAATTTGCAAGACATTGGCCGTTTACAGGTCTATTATGTTTTTTTTTAAATGAATTCTGCGTCATTCTTCAGATGAAAAAGAAGACTCCACAGCCAAAAGAGTCTGTGTATCAAAATATAATTCCATTGTTGAGGGCTGAAATCAATGTTACCAAGGGCATCCCCCTCCAATGGCTCAGTTCATTTTGAACGCTGTGATTTATTTCCAAAACGCACTTGAAAGTAGGATTGTATGCTACAATCACCTAAGTTTTAACTCAATTTTATGAGCACTGCTGTTGACCTGACAACGTTGATTCGTTTTGTTATATTCAATGCTGTCAATTGGAAATTAATCGGTGGTGGAAATTAATAACAATCTTAATAGCGAGGTCTAGTGGGTGAGGCGAAGTGTACCTTTGCGTCATCAACCTTCACCGCCAGAGGCCACTAGTCAGTACCGATTAACACCATTCATCTAAGAGTGACAAATTACCGAAAGTATTTTGTGTTCAATGCAGCAACATGCAGAATCGCTCGAAGCAGTTTCCTAACCTTTCCCTTCTCAGATTCCTATGCCTGCAGACTTAAAAAGATATCATTAAGACTAACCTTTGTGCCGTCAATCTTCATAGCCAGCGTCCATCCCCCATCACCGCATCCGAAGTTTCCCATATGACAATAAACAGGAATCTTTTGTGAACCAAACGTCAGCGTGTACACTTGACTTTTCGACGATCTGATAGGTGAACACAATTTTTGGTTGTTAAAGGGCGGGCTGTAATCTTGTAAGGAAATCTCTTCACAATGCAGTAACTCTAGTAACTCATACTATTTGATAGAAAATTGCAAAGTGAAAGGAAATTGGCTGTTTTGCCATGAGTGGTTAGTTGGACACTCTTGAAACAGATATCAAATGAGTAAAAAAAGGGTAAATAATGGCCTCGGAATTGGCCACCCTAGAGAGATTTAATAAACAAGGCGGTGTTTCGAATGTTAGACCATTGTCAGAGCTAATAAACGCATTTTTACAAACGATTAAATTCTCAATCTCATCAAACAAAGAAACAAAACGCATTGATATTCAAGGCAACGCTTAACTATTAATTGGTTAATTATTGTCATTTTTAGGTTCCTCTAAGCTAGTGATTAAGTTCCATACAAATCCTTATGTTTTGTCACTAAAGTGCTCTGCTCGTGAGCCTGGTTACCCTGCGCAACAACTATGAGATCTTGTCCGTGGGGTGGTTATTTTTAGTAGAGCATCAATTTTAATGCACTTTTAAGAAGGAGGGGAGGTAATTTCCAGTTGGTAATTTTAGGATAGCTCACTCTGCTTCAGAGTCCCTCGTAGATTAAAGTTGAGACAAGTTACGTCATTACAATAGTGTTATGTTTTTTGAAAGTTCCTCTAAATTAGCCCGGGGATGCACAGGAGTGTTTAAATTCAAAATGCTCAAACTACCACATTTGATATGGTATTAAAACTAAATAATACATAATGTACAAAGAAATGGTCATGACTGTGAGCACGTTGTTAAAAGCGTGATCTGATAACGGTCATCTCTTAGCCTGATATCGTAATTATCAATCGTGACAGGGATTTTTAGATACTAAGACCTACTATATTGAGTATTTATTCCAATGAACAGAATTGTTTTGAAGTCATGCTAATTTCAGATGAATTCGCAAATATATTTTGGCGGTTTGTAGTTTGCCACCAGATGTAAAGAGTGCTTAAGTTCAAATTATTCAAGCTACCATATTTAATATGGTGTCAAAACTAAATAGTACAAAATGTACAAAATAATGGTCATGACAGTGAGCACGTTGTTAATAGTGTGATCAGATAACAGTCATCTCTAAGCCTGATATTGTAATCACCTATCATGACACGGATTTTAAGACACTTACAACGTACTATTTGAGTATTTTTCTACCAAAGAATAGAATTGTTTTCAAGTCATGCTAATTTTCGAAATATTACTTAAGAACGTTGGACAAACTCCACGAATTCCCGAATATTTTGTTTGAAGTTTGCCACCAGATATATAACCCCTTTCAGAGATAGCAACTTACTTGTCTTTTTCGTACTGTTCCTTGCACGAAGAGACGGGAATGGCTAGCAAAACAAGATAAAACCATTACGTTAACTTGAATAGTGCTAGTTAAAAAGCTCCTCGCTGTTTGAAGTCAGTCAAGAGAGGAAAAAACTATAAATATATATAATTTTACCTGGTGGTTTAGTTGGTTCCGGAGATGGCGACAAGATAGACGTTTTGTTGACAAGTGCAATAAGGTGTTCAATTTTCGCTTCTAACGCTTTCATGACCTTGTTACAGTCCTGCGGAACCTGATTTACGTTACAGTGGCAATTACACAATGGTGTTTGGTTCTTACTCGCGTTCATTAACGAACATTTAAAGCCATTCATGGCCGATATCATAACGACGAAAGCGAGAAAAACAGAGGATGAGCGCATTTTGAATAAAACGGCACTGGCTTTGTGAGAGCTATCGAAGAGCCACCACCCTTTTGCCTGACTGTAAGCGGCTTCGTAAACTTTGTCTGTTATATCCACTCAACGCTGTGAGGCTGAACGTGCGTATCACGTGCAAACAAAATGATATCGGAACACTCAGCAGCAGCAGAAGAGGACATTTCCGAAGTGTTGTATCTTTGATGTATTTTACAAAAATTAAATTAAAATTTGAGATCTTTTCTTACTTTTGAAGTTTAGGATTCTTTGAAGTAAGAGAGAGCTAAGTTATATTTTAGTGGCCAAACGAACATCGTCTCAAATATTTTCTTTCCTTTTTATTATTTCAGCCCTTGACATATTTTAAACTACGGAATCAACAGCGAAGAAAGTACATTCTTAATAAATTGCATGGACCATCATTTTTTAAACGTTCTTTGTAAAAAGGGGGCGCGTTTTAGAAGATGAGCCTTGATGTGTAATAACCACTATGCAAAAAAGCGTTAACACATGCATTATTAAGTCCAGCTGATGTAGTTTTTCAATTACTTTGAGTGATGATCCGAGCTGCTGGATTTGCAGACTATCAAGTTGATCTTAAAGTCACTTGTTTGAACCTGCTCAAGGTACATGACAGTGATCTAATAAAGAAAAAAAGTAATAATTACGATTATAAAAAGAAAGCCAACGACTGACTGGCGTTAAGCAAAATTACTATTATCTCAGAAAAGCCTCAGGTAAATTTTTGGGAATATTGATCCGCGATATAGTTTGATCGTTTCATCTGATAACGGCCATTTCTAAGCCTGATGAAGACATGCTTTATAGAGGTTTTTTTTTCATTAAAAAGATGACAAAAGGAACAAAGTTCACGAATTATCGATTTTATTTAATTTATTTTGTTTTTCTTGCTTATCATCATAACTATAACAGTGTATTATTAGAGTGGTTTTAAGCAAAGTCGGACCGTTATTTTGGGTCCCCCTCAATACAAACATGTACTTTACTTTTAATTTAATGGAGCTATTTCTGTTTCCAATGTGTAGTATTCATTTAAGGAGCAAAAAGACATGCTTGTACTGATGCTAGTAAAAATTAATGGTCCAATTTTGTTTAAAACTACTCTACTCTACTAGTGCATTACATAAGTACTTTTGTTAAACAAATGGTCAGAATGAGACGGGTTGTAACTTGACAAAATACGGGCCAGGAAAATCCATCATAAACTGATCATGTTTTGCTTTCCTTTCAAGAATTCGCTACATATCATCCTCTTGGAGTTCTAATACTATTTTTTGTATTCTTACCTTTGATTTCAGCAGAATTTTGACTCCAAGAGATAAAAATACCTTGACTTAGCTGCTTTAATACCGTGGCGTGTTTTGTATTTGTCCAAATATCGTGTCCGGGCAGAACATATTTTACTGTTTAGCCACCTTTCTCAACATTGCATTTGAACAAGAGCCCATAAAACGGAGCGTGCAACCCCCATACCAAGCCTACGCCACGGCATTTTCACAGACCAGGTTATTTTTAGACTAGAAATACGTGACTCGCAGAACCTCGCGATGCTCGGCAAGGGTGCACCACAAGGGGTGGGGAAGGGATAGAATTTCGGTTTAACTGGAGGTGTGGATGGGTGGCCACAATGGTCCCGAATTGGGAGTTTAGATCGACATTCTGGTTCCCAGTCGCTTCCACGTAACTTGCATCCAATCCCCTGTCATCCTAACTGGGTATGAGTTTCCGGGTGTAATTTGAGCTAACTGTTGTATTCTGACATAAGGTAAATTGCTGTTGTCCAAGACAATATGTAGTGGTGTTTTGGTTTATTTTGGTTGGGTGAGAGTAGGTTTATCAGAAATGCAGTTCAAATTCCAACTTGGAGCCGCACGCATGTTACCTCCAACATTAACCCGTCCGTTTCCTTTAGATGCTGTTGTTCAGTTTTTATTCTATTTACTGGGTATTCACAAGTGTCAAGAGCTAAAACAATTCATTATTTCCCTTGAATGGTTGAGATAGCAGGAGTCTACTTCTGCTGAAAAGTGATGCGGCGCATTAAAAAAATCATTCGTTTACAGCCAAAAATTGAAAATGAGACTAAACCAGAATAATGGCAAACAAAGCACAGAGTTTCATATTGATGTGGTAGCAAGTTTATTCATTCCCCCCAACATACTATAAAAATTGGATTAGATAAATGTCACAATAAATTAACCCTTGAAGCCCCAGTGATCAGCATCTCTCTACAATAATAATGCGTTAATTTGGTCATCAGAATTAAGGAATTGATCACCAAACATGAATAGTGTTAATGTCAGTAGAAAGAACTTCCCTGCACCAGTACTACAAGAAATGTATGAAGACCAGTAAGGAGAACTTATAGGTTTACATTGGGGCTTTAAGGGTCAATTGGTATGGAAAGCAAGTTAATTAGCCAATTAAGGGAAAGGGTGAATGTAGATTATAGCATGTGGAACCTTCAGAAGTAAGTAAACTTTCACATAGACAAATCATGTTGAAGGTGCTCAGGATCTCAATTCTCATGAACTCGGTGCTTGCTTGTACATTGCGAGCAGAGCTGTGATGCTGGTCACTGCATGTAGTCTATGTAGCATGAAATTATTATCAATAATTAATGTTAAGCAGTAAGTTTCACATCAAATACATACTGATTACATGTATGTATCTATCCCCACTACACATTAAGTGGTAATTGCTAGGAGCAGAGCAAGTGCATTTCTATCCAAATTGTGAACAGACATTTTCCTTTCTGAACCATCTGAATATTATTATTTTTTTAACTATTAACAGGGTCAATATCCAAAACGGAAAACATAAACTCTTATAAATTCTTGCTGATTCAATATGATGAATATTTCTTAAAAACATTTCCTCGGGAACTTAAAACTTAGAACTTAAAAATCAAGTTCTTTTTACTGCTCATACACAAATATGCACTGTTTGGGGAATTGAAACCTACTTTGTGAAATAATTTACTAGTAATTTCTCTTGTGTAATTTGCGGTTTTGAACATACTTGGAAAAATAATTACATGTTGATTATTACTGGTACATCAAGAGTAAAGATAATGGTAGAGAGAGGAAATAATTGAATCTGTTCAGTCACCATCCGTTGGAAAGGTATTCTAACAAAATCATTTTGTCGAAGCACTTGATAGTCGGTGTCGCCGGTCCTGATCGGTTTTAGCACACATTTTCTTGAAGAGTTTAATTTGTAGCCGCTGAGTTCATTCTCACTTAATTCAATCGGTGTGACTGAGTTATAATTTCGAAGACCTTGTACCGATTCTCGCGTTGTTGGGGAATCTCGTTTTGTAGTAGCGCTGTGCTATTAAGCTAAATTTAAACTAAGTTGTCTACGTTCTAAGATTTCTCGCCTGTGATATTCCAGTCTCCTGTTTGTCCTGCTGATGGCTTTAGTCAATTTATTCTTCGCTAGGTTATTACCGGTAAACGATGTTTGCTACGCGTTTGTCGCCGACTCTTTCGCCTTCGTTGTACGCGCTGAATTTCAGGTCGGCGTTCACGCTGAGTTTCAGTTGTAAATCTCCCCCGGAATGGATTTCCGGCCACTTGTTAAATCAGGGGTTGCTCTCTTTGCTTGGTCCCTCATTTGCATCAAATTGGTCCAGTAACTTATTCACAGACGATGAAAAAACATGTCAGCACGCAAATGTTTGCCGCGAAGCAAGCAAGAAATGAAGAAACATGAGAGTGCGCAACTGTCAGCGGTCGCGATTTGGCTTTGTTGCTAGGCAACTGTGCGGACACCTTCGAAAAAAATATAGGCAGATCGAGATTTGACCGCCCTTTAGCAATCCTCGCGCGATCCCCACGCGACAAATTTATAAACCTCGCTACGCTCGGAGGGCTCCTCGCTTCGCGAGGAACAAGTTTTAGATTACTGGTTCCTGCCAAAAATTGAAGTATCAGTCCGCATGAGTCCACACTCGCCAAAACATGTCAGCTTTCCATCTTTGTTCCTCCTAAAAATGCCCGATTATACAAGAAGTCATTATTTGAAAAATTTAGGGTTAAATTGAAAACTTCACTGATTTGCTGTCGAACGATTACCAAATGCTTTACTCGAGCCAGCAGCTGCATGATCTTTTGCCCAATGTTTTCTGTTCCAGACTTTATATTACACTAAAATGATGTTTTTTAGCTTGTTTTCAAACTCGTTCTTTCATTCTTCATCGTTCCAATTTTGTACTGCCCGCGTCATCAAGCGCGGGAAATTCCCTGACATCGCGCCGGCAATTGATACGAAAGAACCGACCGGAAGTGAAATAATGAAATAATGATGCCATATAATAAACTGTATAAAAGTGCGTTATATTTAAATATAACTGTTTATTCATTATTCACTCAGCCATTTATTGAAGATGTGATAATCATATGCTATTGTCGGAAATTAAGCCCCTGTTACATATTTAATAAATTGAATATGCTATTTGGCACTTTCACTACAAACATGTTTACTGTGAACAAATTTTCGGCGTATAATTTCTGCGTGCCACCATGAAACTAGCTAGCAAAAAAAACAAGTTATTAGTTGACGAAAACGACCTACAAAAGTTTTTATTTTTTAGATATCTAATGTCAGTGAGAAAAACCAATAATACTAATACTAATACTAATACTAATACTAATACTAATACTAATACTAATACTAATACTAATACTAATACTAATACTAATACTAATACTAATACTAATACTAATACTAATACTAATACTAATACTAATACTAATACTAATGCTAATACTAATACTAATACTAATACTAATACTAATACTAATACTAATACTAATACTAATACTAATACTAATACTAATACTAATACTAATACTAATACTAATACTAATACTAACACTAACACTAACACTAACACTAACACTAAATACTAAATACTAATAACATTTAACGTCAACATCATTATCACCATCAACAATTACGCCTTTTCGTTATGCATTTGGTGTCCACGGAAATTTCGGTTCTCATTCACTGAATCAATATATAGCCCATAGCTTTGATGTGTTTTTCTCCATTATCACTTGAAGGATGTGCTCCGTTTCCACACGTGTTTGTGTCATCTGGTGCTCCTCCAGTGCCAAACCCGATTCTGGAATCACAGCTAGCGCAGTCGTTTTCGTTGTTGCCTACGATACCGATCCTCACTTTTGCGAAGCCACTAAGGGTCCCAGCAGCATTGAATCCTTCCTTGTTACAGTGGGGTTGTAAAGAGGCCTGTGAGCCAATGAGAGTCTTCCACGTGTTACGACCCAAAGAGGTGGCGCGGTACTTTCCGTCAGCGATCAAAGAGAAAAGAGAGTTGGCGTGCATGTTGATCGCAATAAACTTGATCTGATGGCCAATCTTCATACCGAGACAGATCTTGGAAAAGGGAGTGCTCCAGTAGCTTGGCAACTTGGTCTCTTGCTGGTTAAATGCAGTCTTCCCTCCGGCAAGGTTATACGAATTTCTGTCTTTCCAAAGGTGAGAATCGTAGTGGAACGTTCTCTAGAATTTATAACAAAATGAAAAACCTTTATTAGTGAGACAACTATAAAAGTTCTAATTTGCAAGACATTGGCCGTTTACAGGTCTATTATGTTTTTTTTTAAATGAATTCTGCGTCATTCTTCAGATGAAAAAGAAGACTCCACAGCCAAAAGAGTCTGTGTATCAAAATATAATTCCATTGTTGAGGGCTGAAATCAATGTTACCAAGGGCATCCCCCTCCAATGGCTCAGTTCATTTTGAACGCTGTGATTTATTTCCAAAACGCACCTGAAAGTAGGATTGTATGCTACAATCACCTAAGTTTTAACTCAATTTTATGAGCACTGCTGTTGACCTGACAACGTTGATTCGTTTTGTTATATGCAATGCTGTCAATTGGAAATTAATCGGTGGTGGAAATTAATAACAATCTTAATAGCGAGGTCTAGTGGGTGAGGCGAAGTGTACCTTTGCGTCATCAACCTTCACCGCCAGAGGCCACTAGTCAGTACCGATTAACACCATTCATCTAAGAGTGACAAATTACCGAAAGTATTTTGTGTTCAATGCAGCAACATGCAGAATCGCTCGAAGCAGTTTCCTAACCTTTCCCTTCTCAGATTCCTATGCCTGCAGACTTAAAAAGATATCATTAAGACTAACCTTTGTGCCGTCAATCTTCATAGCCAGCGTCCATCCCCCATCACCGCATCCGAAGTTTCCCATATGACAATAAACAGGAATCTTTTGTGAACCAAACGTCAGCGTGTACACTTGACTTTTCGACGATCTGATAGGTGAACACAATTTTTGGTTGTTAAAGGGCGGGCTGTAATCTTGTAAGGAAATCTCTTCACAATGCAGTAACTCTAGTAACTCATACTATTTGATAGAAAATTGCAAAGTGAAAGGAAATTGGCTGTTTTGCCATGAGTGGTTAGTTGGACACTCTTGAAACAGATATCAAATGAGTAAAAAAAGGGTAAATAATGGCCTCGGAATTGGCCACCCTAGAGAGATTTAATAAACAAGGCGGTGTTTCGAATGTTAGACCATTGTCAGAGCTAATAAACGCATTTTTACAAACGATTAAATTCTCAATCTCATCAAACAAAGAAACAAAACGCATTGATATTCAAGGCAACGCTTAACTATTAATTGGTTAATTATTGTCATTTTTAGGTTCCTCTAAGCTAGTGATTAAGTTCCATACAAATCCTTATGTTTTGTCACTAAAGTGCTCTGCTCGTGAGCCTGGTTACCCTGCGCAACAACTATGAGATCTTGTCCGTGGGGTGGTTATTTTTAGTAGAGCATCAATTTTAATGCACTTTTAAGAAGGAGGGGAGGTAATTTCCAGTTGGTAATTTTAGGATAGCTCACTCTGCTTCAGAGTCCCTCGTAGATTAAAGTTGAGACAAGTTACGTCATTACAATAGTGTTATGTTTTTTGAAAGTTCCTCTAAATTAGCCCGGGGATGCACAGGAGTGTTTAAATTCAAAATGCTCAAACTACCACATTTGATATGGTATTAAAACTAAATAATACATAATGTACAAAGAAATGGTCATGACTGTGAGCACGTTGTTAAAAGCGTGATCTGATAACGGTCATCTCTTAGCCTGATATCGTAATTATCAATCGTGACAGGGATTTTTAGATACTAAGACCTACTATATTGAGTATTTATTCCAATGAACAGAATTGTTTTGAAGTCATGCTAATTTCAGATGAATTCGCAAATATATTTTGGCGGTTTGTAGTTTGCCACCAGATGTAAAGAGTGCTTAAGTTCAAATTATTCAAGCTACCATATTTAATATGGTGTCAAAACTAAATAGTACAAAATGTACAAAATAATGGTCATGACAGTGAGCACGTTGTTAATAGTGTGATCAGATAACAGTCATCTCTAAGCCTGATATTGTAATCACCTATCATGACACGGATTTTAAGACACTTACAACGTACTATTTGAGTATTTTTCTACCAAAGAATAGAATTGTTTTCAAGTCATGCTAATTTTCGAAATATTACTTAAGAACGTTGGACAAACTCCACGAATTCCCGAATATTTTGTTTGAAGTTTGCCACCAGATATATAACCCCTTTCAGAGATAGCAACTTACTTGTCTTTTTCGTACTGTTCCTTGCACGAAGAGACGGGAATGGCTAGCAAAACAAGATAAAACCATTACGTTAACTTGAATAGTGCTAGTTAAAAAGCTCCTCGCTGTTTGAAGTCAGTCAAGAGAGGAAAAAACTATAAATATATATAATTTTACCTGGTGGTTTAGTTGGTTCCGGAGATGGCGACAAGATAGACGTTTTGTTGACAAGTGCAATAAGGTGTTCAATTTTCGCTTCTAACGCTTTCATGACCTTGTTACAGTCCTGCGGAACCTGATTTACGTTACAGTGGCAATTACACAATGGTGTTTGGTTCTTACTCGCGTTCATTAACGAACATTTAAAGCCATTCATGGCCGATATCATAACGACGAAAGCGAGAAAAACAGAGGATGAGCGCATTTTGAATAAAACGGCACTGGCTTTGTGAGAGCTATCGAAGAGCCACCACCCTTTTGCCTGACTGTAAGCGGCTTCGTAAACTTTGTCTGTTATATCCACTCAACGCTGTGAGGCTGAACGTGCGTATCACGTGCAAACAAAATGATATCGGAACACTCAGCAGCAGCAGAAGAGGACATTTCCGAAGTGTTGTATCTTTGATGTATTTTACAAAAATTAAATTAAAATTTGAGATCTTTTCTTACTTTTGAAGTTTAGGATTCTTTGAAGTAAGAGAGAGCTAAGTTATATTTTAGTGGCCAAACGAACATCGTCTCAAATATTTTCTTTCCTTTTTATTATTTCAGCCCTTGACATATTTTAAACTACGGAATCAACAGCGAAGAAAGTACATTCTTAATAAATTGCATGGACCATCATTTTTTAAACGTTCTTTGTAAAAAGGGGGCGCGTTTTAGAAGATGAGCCTTGATGTGTAATAACCACTATGCAAAAAAGCGTTAACACATGCATTATTAAGTCCAGCTGATGTAGTTTTTCAATTACTTTGAGTGATGATCCGAGCTGCTGGATTTGCAGACTATCAAGTTGATCTTAAAGTCACTTGTTTGAACCTGCTCAAGGTACATGACAGTGATCTAATAAAGAAAAAAAGTAATAATTACGATTATAAAAAGAAAGCCAACGACTGACTGGCGTTAAGCAAAATTACTATTATCTCAGAAAAGCCTCAGGTAAATTTTTGGGAATATTGATCCGCGATATAGTTTGATCGTTTCATCTGATAACGGCCATTTCTAAGCCTGATGAAGACATGCTTTATAGAGGTTTTTTTTTCATTAAAAAGATGACAAAAGGAACAAAGTTCACGAATTATCGATTTTATTTAATTTATTTTGTTTTTCTTGCTTATCATCATAACTATAACAGTGTATTATGAGAGTGGTTTTAAGCAAAGTCGGACCGTTATTTTGGGTCCCCCTCAATACAAACATGTACTTTACTTTTAATTTAATGGAGCTATTTCTGTTTCCAATGTGTAGTATTCATTTAAGGAGCAAAAAGACATGCTTGTACTGATGCTAGTAAAAATTAATGGTCCAATTTTGTTTAAAACTACTCTACTCTACTAGTGCATTACATAAGTACTTTTGTTAAACAAATGGTCAGAATGAGACGGGTTGTAACTTGACAAAATACGGGCCAGGAAAATCCATCATAAACTGATCATGTTTTGCTTTCCTTTCAAGAATTCGCTACATATCATCCTCTTGGAGTTCTAATACTATTTTTTGTATTCTTACCTTTGATTTCAGCAGAATTTTGACTCCAAGAGATAAAAATACCTTGACTTAGCTGCTTTAATACCGTGGCGTGTTTTGTATTTGTCCAAATATCGTGTCCGGGCAGAACATATTTTACTGTTTAGCCACCTTTCTCAACATTGCATTTGAACAAGAGCCCATAAAACGGAGCGTGCAACCCCCATACCAAGCCTACGCCACGGCATTTTCACAGACCAGGTTATTTTTAGACTAGAAATACGTGACTCGCAGAACCTCGCGATGCTCGGCAAGGGTGCACCACAAGGGGTGGGGAAGGGATAGAATTTCGGTTTAACTGGAGGTGTGGATGGGTGGCCACAATGGTCCCGAATTGGGAGTTTAGATCGACATTCTGGTTCCCAGTCGCTTCCACGTAACTTGCATCCAATCCCCTGTCATCCTAACTGGGTATGAGTTTCCGGGTGTAATTTGAGCTAACTGTTGTATTCTGACATAAGGTAAATTGCTGTTGTCCAAGACAATATGTAGTGGTGTTTTGGTTTATTTTGGTTGGGTGAGAGTAGGTTTATCAGAAATGCAGTTCAAATTCCAACTTGGAGCCGCACGCATGTTACCTCCAACATTAACCCGTCCGTTTCCTTTAGATGCTGTTGTTCAGTTTTTATTCTATTTACTGGGTATTCACAAGTGTCAAGAGCTAAAACAATTCATTATTTCCCTTGAATGGTTGAGATAGCAGGAGTCTACTTCTGCTGAAAAGTGATGCGGCGCATTAAAAAAATCATTCGTTTACAGCCAAAAATTGAAAATGAGACTAAACCAGAATAATGGCAAACAAAGCACAGAGTTTCATATTGATGTGGTAGCAAGTTTATTCATTCCCCCCAACATACTATAAAAATTGGATTAGATAAATGTCACAATAAATTAACCCTTGAAGCCCCAGTGATCAGCATCTCTCTACAATAATAATGCGTTAATTTGGTCATCAGAATTAAGGAATTGATCACCAAACATGAATAGTGTTAATGTCAGTAGAAAGAACTTCCCTGCACCAGTACTACAAGAAATGTATGAAGACCAGTAAGGAGAACTTATAGGTTTACATTGGGGCTTTAAGGGTCAATTGGTATGGAAAGCAAGTTAATTAGCCAATTAAGGGAAAGGGTGAATGTAGATTATAGCATGTGGAACCTTCAGAAGTAAGTAAACTTTCACATAGACAAATCATGTTGAAGGTGCTCAGGATCTCAATTCTCATGAACTCGGTGCTTGCTTGTACATTGCGAGCAGAGCTGTGATGCTGGTCACTGCATGTAGTCTATGTAGCATGAAATTATTATCAATAATTAATGTTAAGCAGTAAGTTTCACATCAAATACATACTGATTACATGTATGTATCTATCCCCACTACACATTAAGTGGTAATTGCTAGGAGCAGAGCAAGTGCATTTCTATCCAAATTGTGAACAGACATTTTCCTTTCTGAACCATCTGAATATTATTATTTTTTTAACTATTAACAGGGTCAATATCCAAAACGGAAAACATAAACTCTTATAAATTCTTGCTGATTCAATATGATGAATATTTCTTAAAAACATTTCCTCGGGAACTTAAAACTTAGAACTTAAAAATCAAGTTCTTTTTACTGCTCATACACAAATATGCACTGTTTGGGGAATTGAAACCTACTTTGTGAAATAATTTACTAGTAATTTCTCTTGTGTAATTTGCGGTTTTGAACATACTTGGAAAAATAATTACATGTTGATTATTACTGGTACATCAAGAGTAAAGATAATGGTAGAGAGAGGAAATAATTGAATCTGTTCAGTCACCATCCGTTGGAAAGGTATTCTAACAAAATCATTTTGTCGAAGCACTTGATAGTCGGTGTCGCCGGTCCTGATCGGTTTTAGCACACATTTTCTTGAAGAGTTTAATTTGTAGCCGCTGAGTTCATTCTCACTTAATTCAATCGGTGTGACTGAGTTATAATTTCGAAGACCTTGTACCGATTCTCGCGTTGTTGGGGAATCTCGTTTTGTAGTAGCGCTGTGCTATTAAGCTAAATTTAAACTAAGTTGTCTACGTTCTAAGATTTCTCGCCTGTGATATTCCAGTCTCCTGTTTGTCCTGCTGATGGCTTTAGTCAATTTATTCTTCGCTAGGTTATTACCGGTAAACGATGTTTGCTACGCGTTTGTCGCCGACTCTTTCGCCTTCGTTGTACGCGCTGAATTTCAGGTCGGCGTTCACGCTGAGTTTCAGTTGTAAATCTCCCCCGGAATGGATTTCCGGCCACTTGTTAAATCAGGGGTTGCTCTCTTTGCTTGGTCCCTCATTTGCATCAAATTGGTCCAGTAACTTATTCACAGACGATGAAAAAACATGTCAGCACGCAAATGTTTGCCGCGAAGCAAGCAAGAAATGAAGAAACATGAGAGTGCGCAACTGTCAGCGGTCGCGATTTGGCTTTGTTGCTAGGCAACTGTGCGGACACCTTCGAAAAAAATATAGGCAGATCGAGATTTGACCGCCCTTTAGCAATCCTCGCGCGATCCCCACGCGACAAATTTATAAACCTCGCTACGCTCGGAGGGCTCCTCGCTTCGCGAGGAACAAGTTTTAGATTACTGGTTCCTGCCAAAAATTGAAGTATCAGTCCGCATGAGTCCACACTCGCCAAAACATGTCAGCTTTCCATCTTTGTTCCTCCTAAAAATGCCCGATTTGCAACGGAAGACATAACTAAAGGCTGATAATTAATTGTAAGAACTCGTGATTGGTTAGCAAGGCTTATTTGAAAGTCTGGATTCGCGGGAAATTCCAGCTAAAAATAAATTGGTCTGAAGTGACAGTCGCCGTTCCAGGTTATTGTCTCCTGATTTGAATGGTTTTCCATGTTTGATCTAGAACAAACATTTTCACCCAACAGTTTGCCTTACGAACAAATGTTTGATTGTTATGCCATCCCTGCTAACAAGGTTTTGCATGAGCGCGGGAAAAGCAACCGATCAGAAACGGCCGGGGTGACGCCGCAATTAGAATTTTAGCGGCCGTACGCAAAAAGCGTTAGTGAGCTCACTTTGTCCGATGTTTGGTCAAACATTGTTTGTCCGTTTAGCCACCGAACGTTCTGTGTGGCCTACACCATGTTGGACGAAAATGTTTGCTCGTTTATTGACGAGGCTTAATTCTTTGGTACATATGGGCTCAATATGATGTGGGAGACTGGGCCAGCGGCTAGAAAATTTTCCACTTTTTCACCTACCACGATAGTGAAGGAAGCAAGCCCAACACATACTTGAGTGCAGTTTAAATGACGCGATCATCTATTTGAAACAGCGAGCATAATTTTACTATTTACTTTATGAACCTAGATAGTTTTTACTTGCACATCTTTAAGATTTTTTTTTTTTGCTTTAGCGAATCTTAAAGTGGTTGGTGTTTCTATGGTGTTCCCTCTTGATTCTAATTATACGGTGGCTTGACTTTCCTGTACCAGTATTTTTTTCTGGTTCGTGGTTGCGTCTATGGTTCGCCAAGCATGAGCAGATCTCTCCAGTCGGTTTTCAATAGTCAAAATACTTGGTTGAACTAGTCAAATACTTTTCCCCGCGGTCCATTAAAACCTCTCTCTCTCTATTTACCTGCTTCGCCAACTACTTGTAAAAAAACATAGGACTGTCTTCATTTTCTTCTTCCTTGTCCATTGTGCGCTATGAACGGCAGGATTTCCAGTGAATCAGCTGCTGCACCCAGTCAGTTTTAAAATTTGCAATATTTACAAATAAGTGTTTTATGTTGAATAGGGTATAAGTAGTTTTGACAAAACAATACCTCGCTGGTGCAAGCAGTACCATTTTAGAACACAATTTTAACTAATAGTTTTCAAACCAAAAGGAATAGTGGTTGTTGTTCCGCAGTTCTTAACTCTCGGGCGTACAAGAGGCGGGGGTGGGAGGGGGTGCACGCCCCATAAGGTTTTTCTTTTTTTTTTTCCACTTTTATTTCAACATTATGCAGTTCGTAATTACATAACATTAATAATAACGCCTATCATTCCTATCATTAACATTTTGTGACCTGATGTGCAATAAAGTAAATATAAAGCAGACTCAGCAAGTTATAATTCCTGACTACTATTTATATATCGTTGCCATCTAGGCTGAAACTTAACTTCAGTATTGTTTTTAATGGCTATGTATTTCTCTATTCTGAATTTCGCCTTAACGATTTCCTTAAAAGCGGTTATATTAGGAGCTACACCGTGTTTCCTACTTGTGCAAATATGTAGTTTTACAAGTGTAATGAAGTAGTTTAGTAGTTCTACGTCTGTATCTAATATACCCAGTAACACATCTTGTAGCGTCAGTTTCACCTGCTTACCAGAAATCAGAAACCAAAAAGAAGAAAATTGATTCCAAATTAAGCGGGTGATAATTCACTCATAAAATAGGTAATACACTGTTTCTGATTCTATGCCACAAAATGTACAAAGGTCATTCAACATAACCTATTTTGGCTAGGCGATTGTTAGTAAAAACTATACCGTTCAAGACCTTACACTGGAAACTCCTTACAAAAGTTTCAGACAAGCTAGATCTAGCATTCAGAAAAGCTTTGGAAATAGCTACATCGTCCAGGCGAAATTCCTCCTTCCACTTAATAAAGCCTCACGAGACCTTAGCTTTTTTCAAAATAAGTAATTCATAAAAATGCTTGCTTCTACTTGTTAGAGGATTAAATACCGTTTCCCCACACTGAAATTCTAATGACACCAGTTTGTTCACCTCTAGAGTTCTTAATTCAGGTGGGATAGCTTCGCAAATTCCGGTCCAAACTAAGAAGTTTCTATTTTTCAAACCTTCTCTTCCTGCACTGTTAGAGGATTCTAAGTTATTCATATTAAATAGCATATACTTGCAAATTAATATCCCGGCGTTTACGTAATGTGGATAGTGTATGGTTTTACCATCTATTTTAATGTTTTTATTGTTCCAAATAATGCATTCAGAAATTGGCGGTTTTGTCGAAAAGTCTGCTTTTGAATCAGCCCACCACTGGAGGAGTTCTTTGTAAAATATGGAGTTAATATCATATTCATTAACATCATAATTGCACTTAAATAAGAATCTTCCACCAAAGTCTTTGAGTAGATAGTTAACAAATGCCTTCCATGGAGATGAACCTTCGGCAAAAAGTCTGCCAAGCCA
The DNA here is from genome assembly GCA_964030785.1 of Siderastrea siderea. NCBI lineage: Eukaryota > Metazoa > Cnidaria > Anthozoa > Scleractinia > Rhizangiidae > Siderastrea > Siderastrea siderea. Next base: position 26,160,015 of record OZ034977.1, on the reverse strand, counting down.
GGCTAATCTCAACGATTTAATTGAGCTTTCCAGGTCTACTAAGCTTAGGCCTCCATACTTAATATCATTAATTGTTGCTAGTCGAGCTATTTTATCAGGTCCTTTCCATAAAAAAATTGTAAATAATGTTGTTAAGTTGCTTGATAAATTCGACTGGAGTAGGCAATACTGAGAATATATGTAACATTTTTGGAAGCAAAAGATTTAATGATTGTAACTTTACCGTAAAGCGACAGGCCTCTACAGCTCCACAGCCGCGTCTGAGTTCGGATGTCTTTTAATTTGTCATAAAAGTTTTGTTGTAATTGAATATTTTCATTATAAGTAAAAACTATCGCTAGGGCTTTAACGCTCTTACACCATGTCAACCCCAGAGGCGTTGCTGTGCTATCTCTTAAAGAACCAATCCACGTGCCTTCAGTTTCAGTGTAATTTACTTTCAGACCAGAACAGGCCCTGAATTGATCGAGCAGACGAAAAACAAGCTGTGCGCACTCAGTATTAGGCACGAAAGCAGAGAGATCATCCGCATATTGAACTAGCTTAAACTCTTCCTTTCCAATTTTGAGGCCTTGAGTATCCGCATTGCTTTGAATTGCAATTGCTAACATTTCCGCCGCAATAATAGGGAACTTAAGCACCAGACGTTTTCGGGGTGACGGCGATGTCGATAACCGAGGGAGCCTGGGTAAGAGAGCGCCGTCGTTCCCGCCAAATTACAAAAGTTAAGCGAAAACAAGTTTTCGCGACGGCAACTTTTCGAAACTTGCCCGGAAACCTTAAGAAAACCTCTTTGAAAAAATGTCTTTTCGTGAAATAAGAGAGATGCTGATAATAGCTTCTGACAGTAAAATCATTTCAGACGAAGAATTCTTGGTCCCGTGGGAGAGCTACCAGTCCAAGAACCCAGAATTTCCGTACAGTTCGTATGCAACATTTGATCTTCAAAACATCGACGAAGCCGAATGTTTAGCAGAGTTCAGAGTCCAAAAGCAAGACATCCCTGTGCTGGCAAATGTTCTTCAACTACCAGTGAACATTCGTTGTCCACAAAGAACAATATGTGATAGGTTTATGCATGCTACTGAGAAGGTTTTGTTATCAATACAGATATTCAGATATGATCAGCCGATTTGGGAGACCAGTTCCGGAGTTATGATGATTACAAATGAAGTCATGGATAATGTTTTCGACATTCACAGCCACAGAATTTCACAATGGAATCACGATATTTTGAGTCATCCTTTGCTACAGGAGTATGCTGATGCCATACATGCAAAAGGCACCCCTTTAGAAAATTGTTTCGGATTTATAGATGGGACAGTGAGACCGATAGCTCGTCCTGATCAACGGCAAAGAATTGTGTATAATGGTCACAAGCGTGTTCATTCATTAAAATTCCAGTCTGTTGCTCTTCCAAATGGACTCATTGGGAATATGTATGGCCCTGTTGGTAAGTTATACATGTATACTTGTTTATCTCATGAAAATTTATCCCAGATATTATTTGCATTGACTAGTTTGTTTTTCGACAGATAGAGGGACAGGGGCTATAACCCATAGTTTTCTCAATCGTACTCTTGTAAAGCACTTAGAACAGGAATGGAGAAGTATAAGTGGTGTATAAATTAGTTATTAGCATCATTATAAATCATTGTCATTACATTTACTATTATTATTGTTATTAGATTTTTATTATTATCATTATAATTATCATTATTATTCTATCCCAAAACATAAAAATTTCTGTCAACATCATTTTTGCCTGCAGAGGGAAAAAAACATGATGCTAGTATGCTGGTGGACTCCAACCTCCTCCACAAACTTGAGCGAAATGCATTTCCTCCAACTGGTGAGGCCATGTGTGTGTATGGCGACCCTGCCTACCCTTTGCGAGTGCACCTGCAAGTACCATTTTGTCATCGCACACTGACCCCAATGATGGAAGAATACAATGCAGAGATGAGTTCTGTCAGAGTGACTGTTGAGTGGCTGTTTGGAGATATTATAAATGATTTCAAATTTTTAGATTTCAAGAAAAATTTGAAAATTGGCATGAGCAGTGCTGGTAAAATGTATCTAGTCTGTGCACTTCTTCACAATGCAATAACCTGCTTATATGGGAACAACACCTCACAGTTTTTTGGACTAAATCCCCCTTCCTTAGAAGACTACTTCAGATAAATCAAATGCATTAAATAAGTTTATTTCAGCCATCTGGCTGAACATTTTATATAAATATAATGCTTCCTGATGTAATGGTCACTGGCTTATAAGCCGAAATCATGCTGGCAAACACTGTAAATGAATAAAATTCAACACAACAACTGTAACACAACTGGCAAGTAATGAACAGTTTGTCTCTAGGTTCTAACAGTACACAGCATGATGTGTTACTTTAACACCGACAAATTGTGCAATTGCTTACAAGGTGTATTCACGGCAATTATAAACAGTTTGTTCTTACACTAGTAAGTCACTTTTCATAATGAATCAAGTATAACTATTAAAAGTGCATTCTGCAAAGGGCAACCTTTGTGTGTTGTTTCTTCTTCTTACTTCTTAACCAGATTTTGCATCATGGTCATCAACGCCTGTGAAATCTGCACTTGCTGCTCTGCTTGCTTTCGTAACAGTTCTGTAGCGCTTGTTGTCTGGCCCTCGATTCCTGCTCCTTTCTTTGCAACTCTAACTCCTACGTGCGAATGGAAAGCCCACTCTCAGCTTTTTCTTTCAGGAATTCAACCGCATCGCCACCACTTCTCCGGGTTTTTTTCGCGCCACCTGCCGCAGGTTCACTTGCTTTTTTTTTCGAGGCCATGCGTTCCATCGGTTTTTTTCTGACTTCTTCAGCTGCCTCTTTATCGTCAGACTTTTTCTTTTCTTTAGTGGAAAAGCTATTTTCTTGCTCACAATCAATGTCACTGGCTTGTAGCCCTTCTCGTTGCATGCGTTTAAACTTGGCCTGGAGTTGGTTCCAGCGATCTCTCACTCCCCTCTTCTCCTTTAGCGTGAAATTTGGATGTTCGAGATTGTTTTATCTTTCCTGGATTGATTCCCAGATTTTACCGCCGTCTGGGCTGCCTTTCTTGAACTGACACAGTTCGCTAGCAATAAAAGAATGTCATGATCTCCTGTCCATTCCATCTTCGTAGCCATCTTTACGGTAGAATCTGTAAAGAAGTTAAAAAAAGGTGAGAAATAACTAATAACCGCTAATAAAACCTCCAAAATGATAGCATAATAACTTAAGCATTGATACGTACGAAATTTTAAGTGGAAAATGACATAAGGCACAAAAATGATAAAGACAAAACTCACGTTTTACAGGCAACGACAAAATGCCCAAAACAAAGTCTGCGCCGAGTCGCAACGGCTGGCCATGTCGGCGGGAAACGTTGACCGGAAGTAAATTTCACTTCCGGTTGCCGTCGCCGCGTAGAAAACGTCTGGTGCTTAAGTTCCCTAATAAACAAATAAGGAGGTAACGGATCGCCTTGTCTTACTCCCCTTTGTACTTCGAAATACGGTGTACATAGTGCATTATTTAACATTTAACACACAATTGGATATGTTTGAATAGAATGATTCAATCTATCTAATAAGACCGGGGCTAAAACCGAATGCATTTGAACTTTTTAGCATAAGATTCCAGTTAGACTGTCAAACGCTTTTTCAAAATCTACAAAACAAAGTATACCCGGTATGTTTTGTTTTTTGGTATAATCCATTACGTCCAAGATCGATCTTCCTGCTTCACCGATAAATCTACCTTTGACATACCCTGTTTGAGTAGAGTTAATTATTTTAGGCAAAACTGGGATAATTCTAGCTGCAATTACTTTAGATGCTATCTTTGTATCCACATTAATTAAATATATCGGTCTCCAATTTTCTAAATAGTTCCTGTCTTTCCCTTTCTTTTCAATAACTATAAAGAGTGATAATGGCTTTTGCAACGAAGACATCTCTTTGTTATCATACGCCTCATTGAACGAGTCAACCATAAATGCTCCAATGAATGGCCAAAAAGGTCTGCAAAATTCTATTGGAATGCCGTCGTTACCAGGAGTTTTACCCATTTGAAAAGAGTCCAAGATTTTTTCGCATTCGTCAAAAGTGATTTTACCTTCACAGCTTGTCCTCAATTCTTCGGGAAGCTTTGAGATATTAGGATTTTCCAGAAAGCGCTTGACTTCATCAGTATTGTGATTCATTTGTTGTCTTTTATACAATTTGCTGTAAAACGACTTTTGAGCGTTCTTTATTTGGAAAGGATCTATTGAAATCGTCCCACTTATGCATAGCTTTCTTATGTGTTTTTGGATACTATTGCGCTTTTCTAAATTTAGGAAATACTTGCTGTTCTCTTCCCCATGCTCGTGCCAACGTTCTCTCGAACGAACAATTATTCCCTCGACCTTTTTCTTCATACAGTCTTTCCATTTCACTTTTTAGTTTTTCAGTTACCAGTTTTGTTACATTAGAAGGATTTTCCTGAAAATTATTTAATGCATCTTGAAATTTGGTGTTAAGTTTATTCTCTAGTTCTTGACAATCCCGGAAATTTGCTTGGATAAAGAAATTGAATTCGTCTTAATTTTAAATTTTGACCAATTCCATTTTACCCTGTCGTTTGATAAATCCTTCGCTTCTTCTATCCAACTGGATAATTCCTTTGTTATCATCTCCACATACTCTGGTCTGGTGAGTAAAGAAGTATTTAATTTCCAAAAGCCTGGACCTTTGCAATTCTTTTCGATTTCTTTCAGTTCTAATACTACGGCGCAGTGATCGGTTTTTATGGAAGCTATAATGTCAACTTGCGTGACTAAATCATGTAGACTGTCTGAAATTAACCAGTAATCGAGTCTGCAGAATATAAAAGGGGAGCTTTTGCTCCATGAGAAACTAAGAGTAGTAGGGTTCTTAATACGCCAAATATCATGGAGGCTAAATTAGCTTTGAATATTTTCAATCGAGTTAATCAGCTGATGTTTACTCGGAATTAAAATGCCTCCCTTTTTGTCTTTTGTCGGATCCAACGGACAATTAAAATTTCCTCCGATGATTATGTTATCATCGCTTTCGAGGTCCGACTTACGTAACGTTGTTGACAGGTACTGAAAAAAATTTAATTGTCTCAGCATCTTTATTTGGGCCATAAACATTAATCAGGGTATAGGTTTTGTCGTTAATTAACGCTTTTAACAAAAACAATCTCCCATTTGGATCTCGCAGCTCGCGTTGAATAACAATATCTAATCCATTTTTAAAGGGTGCGTCCGATTGGGAAATCCACATTTCGATTTTCAAATCCGGATTTCGGATTTCCCGATAAAACGCGAAATCCAAAAACGGATTTCGACGAACCGAAATCCTTTTTCCATATGGATTTCAATTAAGAAATCCCTTTTCGGATTTCATGGATTTGCCTCTTTTGCGGTTTTGGGGAAATCCGAAAAAGGATTTGCAAAACTGTTCTCGTGAGCTGCGGTTTGTTGTACGCTGATTGTGTAGCCATCTTTAATTCGCGAGCTGAGCATCGAAAGTAAACAGGATAAACTGTGAGTACAAGCTCTTTAAGTCCAGTAATTTCTTTTTTTTGTTATTTACACTTGCGTATTAATTATACTTGTCAATCAGATGGTGCTTCAAATGCTAGATTTGGACCAATTACAGGACGCTAAATGCAAACGATTGTGATCCAGTGGCAAACAACAGGCTACATGTAGCTTTAGCAAATACAAGTTGAGCTGATGCAAATACATAAACTAGAAATATTTTCAAGAAAATTGTGCTTTGAACCTGAGCATTTCCCTTAAGTCGCAAATATAATCGCGTGTTAACCCGATTTGGGCTTAAGACACTATTCTAGTAGGTCACGGTGCAACTCTTTTCTGCTGTTGCTGTAATATTTACTGTCGGTTACACAAAGAAGCCTGATATTACACTATTTAACCGCGATTTATTATTGGAGTGAACTGTTTTGATTCTAATGCAGTACAGCCATGACAAATTTTTATCTTTTTAAGGTTGGAAATGTGGAACAACCAATGGCCTCATGATCCATCATGGTTCCATGCGAACCCCTTTGGACAGTATCCACCCTCAGCACCTCCACAACATTCAGTCCCTTCACAACACTCAATCCCCTCACAAATTTCAGTGCCACCACAAGTATATCAGTCAGCATTAGGTGCCTGCTCACAAAGCATTCCAAACAGAGCAGCTACAGCAGAGTCGCGGTCACTCACCCCTAGTCCAGTCAGTTTTAGTGGTCAAGGATCAGTAGGCAGCTCACAAAGCATTCCAAACAGAACAGCTGCTGCAGAGTCGCGGTCACTCACCCCTAGTCCAGTTAGTTTTAGTGGTCAAGGATCAGTAGGCACAGACAGCGACGACGGAGCAACAAATCAGTCAGCATTAAATTGTGGAAATGTAAATAGAAGAAAACAGTGGTCAAGAGAGGAAGTCCTTGCATTGCTGGATGTACACGAAAAGAGACGGGGTGATTTCAAAGATCCAAAAAACGAAATAAAGATGTTTGGGAGACTATTGGTGCAGAGATGGAAGAATTAGGATTTGCTGATAAGAGGAATGATTGTGAAATTAAGTTCAAAAACATGAAAAGAACATACATCAGCACAGTTGATGACAACAACACCTGCGCGAATTCAACCTGTTGCAGTTTGCAGTAGTCGTGCAGGTACTAAGAAAAGTGCTGAGTCCACAAGTGAGAAAGATGCTACGTGTAGTGAATCAGAAAATGATACTCTTCCCAGCAAGCGAAAAACAAAAAAACCAAAGCGAGTGATGATCTTGTTTCCTTGTTCAAAGACTTCACAAAAACACGAGAGGAGAGGGAAAGAGAGAGGATACAAGAATTAAAAGATATGCATACAGAGAAAATGACCATGATAGGTCGCTTTCTGCAGGTGTTTGAGAAATCCTTTGAAAAGGATTAAAAAATCCTTTAGAAAGGATTTCTCAAACACCTAAAGAAGTTGGCCAATGCAAACCATTTGTGAGATTGTCAAGAAGTCTACCCATCATTGCCATTTTCCTTGTTCATAAGGGTACAGAGACATGTGAAGGCTGGCAAGGTTATACAATACCATAAACTGTGGATCCAGAATGCATTCATTGTTCCTGTTACACGATTGAGTAATAAACTACCCAAGGAAACATAGTTTTTATGTGTATGAAGGATATATTTATATCGCATATACCAGAACATATTGTATTTAAAATTGAAATTTTTGATTGATTTTGAAAGTTTTTTAGGTACTTTTTGCAGTCATTTCACACCATGGCCTTGGCTGCCTTTTGCTCTTATGTACTCTATTTTGAGGGTCTCTGTGATCCTTTATAAGCAGTTCAGCTGTTATGTTTGAGTGTGATAGCACACCATTTAGATGTTGGGTTGAGAAAGTACAACAACTATTATCATTGCCTGTTATGTTTTCGAACGGTTTGAATCTTGATGAACAAATTCAGCTATTGTTAGATCTTTTTGTTGTATTCATTGGCAGCCACATGTTCTTCTTTCAAACTCGCCATTTTTGTACAAATGATTGACTGAAGACAATGCACTTTGCTGCCATTTTGAATTGACATGGTTCCATATTGATATCCCTCTTTGTAAGGAATGAAAAATGAAGGCCACTCCATCTGCTTTACCGTAAAACGTCAGGAATATTGGGTTTGCTTGACAATTTTGGATCTCTACTGAAGAGTAGTGTTAAAACTTTCATGTATTACTCATAATATTATCAGATCACTGTCGTCCCAGATAGTGAAATCATTTATTGGAATTTTATGTAAATATTAATGTTGGTATAAGAATGTGAATGAATACTTTTTCAAGGTATACTAACAGTATATGTGTTCCAAGTATTCAAAATTCTCCTTATGAAATTTTGCTGAGAAAATATTAACCCCATTCAGTTCAAACAAATGTAAACACCAAATGTAAACAACACCAATGTAGGAATTCTTAGGAATAGAACACATTGCAGTTTTCATAAACATTTGGGTGTGTTTGAGCAGTATTGTATAATGACCAGGATTGAATGCAAATGAGGTGGACGCCCGTTATGATAAGCATCACAAAGTGTCTTCACCTATGAAAGTTCACCATAATCCACATAATTCTATCACATATTAAGTAAATTGAGAGTGGCACAACTGTCAAACTGTTAAAATTTGTGTTCAATCCTGGACATATTGCGACCACTGAAAACTTTTCCAAGAAATGCATATTTAGTACATTCTTGTCAATAATTTTTTGGTGAATTTATAAAGTAGCAAGTAGACAAGTTTTTTTAATTTGGAGAAAAGATCTTCCTTGTTAAAAAAAATGTTTGATTATTTGGATGGCTTATGCATATGTACTGCAACTAACTGCAACTGAGGCAACTGCACAGAACTGTAATGAAAGTGCTGTAAATAGCACTTTAATAAAACCTGCACCAGACAGCTTTTGGTGATGATGTAAAGCTAACTGTAGATACTGGAACTGGTATGACTTAAGCAAAACTATCGGTAAGCAACTAACACAGACAATACCTATTAGAAATCTGACTAGTTTAGAACTTCGGATCATATACTTCCAAAGCCGGGTTGCTCATTGTCTCAAATAATCTGAGATGGGAATTTCTTGTTTACTGCAAACTGATTGGGTAGCTTTATTGGTTATCAGTTGATCTGGTAACATAGCCGCACTGCACAATTTATCATTAACCCTTCCAGCCCTGATATAAAAATGCATATTCTCCTTACTGTTCTCCATACATTTCTTATGGAGCTAGCAAGGAGAATTTGCTTAAATATCAAGACATCTTATCCTTGGTGATCACTTCCCTTATTCTCATCACTTGAATGTTTGAACAAATAGAGATTATGTAGAGAGAAATTTCATTCTTGTCACTGTTAGGGCTTAAAGGGTAAAGAAACTTTCCTGTGTAGCAGTGTCTAGACTCTCACAGACATGAGGTAATATTAGAAGACACTAAAGTTGCAGCTTATGGGCTAATGCAAATGCATGTTGAGTTTTTATCAGTTTGATCACCACCCTCAAGTTTTGATAAAAGAGTACACAACCAAAACAAAGATATTCCTGTCGGCTCAAGTAAACAGCTGGCAGCCAATCAGTGGACTTATTTTTTTAAGCTGTTATTGACCCTTTAACCTCCAAGTCTGCCTCAGTTTTGGTTAAAATCAAAATTTAAAAAAATGTATGTACAAAAATTTCATTTTGCAAAATACTGAAAAACAAGTAGTACCTGCATGCAAACGTACTGCCAAAGAGGTACCATTTGAATGGTTCCACCATAGGATTTCTTTCATCCACATACTCAAAAGTTAGAACTGCTTTAAACAAATTATTGTGTCTCCATAACTGACTAGTCTGGGAGTGTGAAAGGGTTAATATCAATGAAAAAAGTAATTGTTTACAGTTCACCCATGCTCATTTACACACATGTTACAGACAATGTCAGACTTTTTAAGGACTGATGGGGTTGATGCTTAATACACTTGTGTAACTGTACTTTCAGTTTTTGCCATCTGAAACAACAAAAGTCCTCTCAGCAGCTTATGTTTTGCTAGTTAAGTGCTAACGTAAACAATTTCAATAGTTTTGTTACTTTCATGTTTGACCACATTTCACGCAGATTTGCAAACAGGATGGTATTATTTTGATTCACCATCTTCTTACACAGCCCTTGTAACTTGACGGCGCTTTTCTTCTCCTTCTGTATCTCGAGGAAAGAAAAACAATCCATCATCTCCATCATCATCATCACTGTCATCCTCATCATCTCCATCATCCAAGAAATCATCAACGTCATCTTCAGTCAACAAGCATATATTGTGTAGTACACATGCTGCAACAACAATTACTGGCACATCCTGAATTCTCTGTTTGAGCATTGATGTTTTGAGCTTTCGAAATCTGCCTTTGAGCAATGCCAGTGATCTCTCAACTACCATTCTTGTGGAGCTGTGCAAAAAATTGTAGTGCAATTGTTGGCTTGTTAAGCGACCAGTGTCTCTGTAGGGCGTCAAATCCAAGGCTTTAGTGGATAGGCAGCATCGCCTATTAAGGTGACTCGATCGAAATAAATGACGCGCTCTACGCCTCTCTAAAAACTCTAATATCATCGGCATTTCTAACTCGATTGCCTTGAAACTTTCGCATTTTACACACAATTTATCGAGGAATAATACCTATGTCAACACGTAGATGTACTGTTGAACACTACTTCTTTGATAAAATTGCTATTCTAACAAAACTGAGCGCTACGATTTGGTTTAAACTTCTAGAACCAGCTTATAATAACATCTTACCTTGACTCTTCAAGTTTCCGCAAAATCGTAGGAACAGAAATCCCGGTACAATGTGAACGTCAAAATAACAACCCCAGACGGACTTCACAGTTTGGACCGCTCCCGCGCTTTCCAATTAAAATTTGACTGAAAAGAGTGATAACTCCAGATAAAGTAAGTTAGATGTATCGTTATAGTTAGTTCCAAACCGCATTTGGCTATCCGCAACGATGAAAAAGTTTGGGCGGCTATTATAAACTCACTTTCTGCACCAAAATATAGCGAAGTCGCCAAATTCACGTTTTTCTGAATTATATGAAAACTAACCGGACGAATTGAATAAAACCACCGGAACATGAAACTGAATCTTTTACACATACTTTGCGCCATTTTCCTTTGCTGGGGCGGTCTTGGTTTGGACAATATATTTTTGAAAGTGATGCACTATCGAAACTCTGTTCTGTATACGGCTTTGTTGTTATCTGAATTCAACAGTAGCGTAAAAAATGACGATGTTATTAGAGTTTTTAGAGAGGCATAGAGCGCGTCATTTATTTCGATTGAGTCACCTTAAAAGAGAATTACCGGGAAATAGCTGATCTCTGTTTCTCTCAGCATCAATAAACAGTGGGGAATCTCTAAACACTCGAGCATCATGAACAGACCCAGGAAAACCACAAAACACAACTATGAACATCATTTCCATGACACATACAACTTGTAACTGTACAGAATGAAATCCCTTTCTATTTATGTACTGTTCTGGGTCTTTGATGGGTGCTTCAATTGGTATGTGTCTCCCATCAATAGCTCCTAACACTGACCCCAGGAAATCCTCGTTTTTCTTCAAACTTTTGAATAGTGCTCCTTGCATTGTCTCCCTCTGGGAGATGAATAAATCTATGTACCAAGTTGTCCACAATCGCTGTACATATTCGCTGGTAGACTTCATAGCACGTTGAACGAGAAATGTTAAATGATCAGACACCGATCTTAGGCACTCGGGATTCGCTAGAATCCAAACGGTAATGAGGATCTGCTTCCTGAGTTCAACTGGTGCTTTACCTCCGTGGCCATGAGCTTGATGAGGGATCTCTGGACAAACGCCGAGTAAACCTTCTATAAAGGAAACGCTCTCTCTGCTCATACGAAAATGACTCCGAAAATCATCGAGCCTATAGCTTGGTACAACCACATCAAAATATCCCACTACTCTTACCCGATTTACGGGAAACCTGTGATTGCCAAGCAAAACAAGCAGCAGCGAATCCTCTGTCTCATCATCACTCAATTCCTGCAGTTCCCTTTCCGCAGTAATGTCAAACAACTCTTCGAACAGGAGCACCAGCAGAGACACCAGCTCTCTGTCGGTTCGCCATGTTGGATTGCGTACGCACAATCGGCGTACACAAACCGCTGCTCACGAGAACAGTTTTGCAAATCCTTTTTCGGATTTCCCAAAAAAACGCAAAAGAGGCCACTCCATGAAATCCGAAAAGGGATTTCTTAATTGAAATCCACATGGAAAAAGGATTTCGGTTCGTCGAAATCCATTTTTGGATTTCGCGTTTTATTGGGAAATCCGAAATCCGGATTTGAAAATCGAAATCCGGATTTCCCAATCGAACGCACCCTAATTAGCACAGCAACACCTCTGCCATTAGCACTTCCGTGCGAAAAGATAATGTGGGAACCCCATTCTTTCTTCCATTGATTCTCAGTATTTTTTGTCGAGTGTGTCTCTTGAAGGAAAAGTAAGTCCGCTTTTTGTTTACGACACCAAGTAAATATTGCTCTACGTTTTCGGTAGTTACTCAGACCTCTCACATTGAGTGAAGGCAATTTCAGGCTACACGGCTTTGGCTTAGAATTTGCCGGGGAATTTGTCATCTTGTCCCTCGAGATTTGGTGTTGTTGAGAATTGGATATGAAAATTTACATATTTTGATCATCTTATGCATAGTCTGAAAAACAAAACTACTAGAAAAGTGGAATTTTCGAAATACAAAACAAAATAGCAAACACACACAGACATATATTCGAAAGCGTACTTACCACCATGCTTCGGCTGCCTGGTATCAGGTACACTTTCGCCGAGATCTCTTGCCAATTTCATCGTTAATTTAAATTATTACCTAAACTAGCTTTTGAAACTATAAATAAACAATAGTCTAGGGTTCTGGAATAAAGCACTGTCCAGTTTAAAATGTCTTTTAGACTTTCGGTAAATGAAATGACTTGAGCTTTTCTGATCCATCTTCCTTGTACCATTTCTGGCCGGAACACTCCACGGTATAAACGCAAATTGTACTCCGGGCTTTTCCTTGATTTCTTTACAGTGAAACCCATTAAACCATGAACGCCTAAAATCATTCTGGAACGCTTCCGTCCAAGATGTCACGCAAGCCGTTAGCCGAACAATTTACGTTATGGACATGAAACAACGAGCTGGATTTTTCTTCCACGATTCTCAATTTTTTTTATACCCTTTGGAAATACTGAAGTTGTTATTCTTTTCTATTTAAGAGAGCTTCTGTATGAGCGAAGGATAACAAATGTCCAGTCCTGGTAGAAGCGATTCGCGCGTTTAGTATATTTTGAAAAAAGATACGTTTCCTTCGGTGTTTGCATAAACATCCCATTTATCACTTCTTTAGTTTTGCTTCAAAACGTGCTTGTTTTTGGCCGTCATTTGATGTTTTCGATTCCGTCGGTCCAACGTAACACAACTACCGAACTGAGACCTAAATAGCCAATCAAAAGCGAGTGTAATTTTTCAAAATTTGCAACGGTACGCAAGTTTGTATTTGCAATGGCACGCATGTTTGTATCTGCAACGGCAGGCGTGTTTGTGTTTGCTGTGAAAACTCCGGTCTAACAGAAACTACAGTAATTATTGCTCTACTGCAATAATCGGCAGTGAAACTGAGAATTTATCGTGGACGCAAAAGCCACCGACTCGTTTCGTGATCGAAACCTTTCAGCTAATTACTCTTGCGGTTTGTTGCGGTTATGTCTCGAATCTGATTGGTCGCATAACAATAAACATTCCGAAAAAATTTTAGGCGTTCAAGGTTTAATGGGTTTCACTGTAAGATAATTTTTCCTCAACTTCGACAGTTCGTCGCGTTCATTTTTCGAGATATCATCCGAAATGAAAACCATCGATTCTTTATATTTGTTATATTTTATATTTCTTTATATTTGCTTGCCGCCAGTTTAAGAAGAAGGACTTTGTCGGTGTGACTGAGGAGGTAGACGTGGATCGGTCTTGGCTTTGGTGTGTCGTTTTCAGAAGGATTTCGTTTAATTCTGGTTCTGTGGGCCCTCATCACTTCAATTCTCTGCTCAAAATTCATGTGGCTTTGAAAATGTTCGCTCTCGATGAATTCCTCCATCGAGGAAAAATCGTTTTCACTGCTTTCTGGAATGTCCCAGATGACCACGTTATTTCTTTTGGAGCGGTTTTCCAGGTCGTCGATCTTCTCCTTCAGAGTCTCAACCTCTGTCTTGTCCGCCTTCAGCAACAACTTGGAATTAGACTCTTGAATTACCAGCTCTGTCTCTTGAGCACTCTTCTTCAGGTCTTCTACGTCCTTCATAATCGTACTTTGCGCTTTCTCCAGCTTGTTTAGTTTGCTCAACATTTCAGTCTTCGCTGTGATGAGCACGTCCATCTTGGCAAGAATGTCGTCCAGTTTACGCGAATAATCGGCAGAATCACTCGTCATTTCGTTTTTTCGAGCTTGGGACCTCCTTAATATACTCATAAATGAATTTACTTCAAAAAAACTAAAACATTTGAAATTGATTGCTAGAAGTAAGCAGAAATGGTAGAGCTCGGAGAAGCCTTCCCACCCACGTGGAGTCATGCGCACTCTTCTCCCCCCCCCCCCCCCCCCAATAAAATCTAAGAAAAACCATAAGGTTTTTCTTGAATTTTCCAAGACGAGTAAAATGCAAAAAATTGTCAACAATAAACAGTACAATGTTTACTTATGTCGTATTCTACATATCCAGCATCAAAAATTTCCAATTTTTAACGATTTTTTAAAATTTACACTTTTCCGTAAAGTCCAAGAGGGTGCCCAAAATGCACCCTTTGATGATCAAACTCGTTGGTTTCTTGCAAACTCGTTAGTTTCAAGGGAAGGGACGGTACAGACGCTCTGTTGGCAAGCACAGAGACATACTGTTTACGGTTATACAAATAAATCTGTTATTCGATTCGGCCTGGATTTGAAACTTTATATAAGCGAAAACTTGTGCATTTCAATGACCATGCACAAAAGTTTGACAGGATCTCCGCAGAGTCTTCCTTTCCTCGTCTCCTTCTTTCCTCGAAAGGCTCTGCTAGTGCAACAAATAGGACGCAGAAGACTGTGGCCTAGCCCCAAGTGATCACGTGGTATTAAAAATCCCACGTGCTCACCTGAGAATGTTTTTGGGAGACGGATTGCTTGAAGACTACTAGCTACGAAGGTAAGTTAGAGTGAAATTCAGTTCAGTGATCGCATGAAGGACAACACAATCAAGGTGGTCAACAACGTTTCATATGTTCTCATTCCTTGGGATTTTTCGTTGACTATGGGTTTATCTTAGACACGATTTGGTGGAATAACTGTTCAATGTTGGCTATGAACAGCACGGGTGGTCCGAGTGGCTAACGTGTTGGAAGTGCTATCGTACAATTACAGCACAGAATAGGATTAAATTTTCAGAATATGAGAACATTTGTTTTAATGATTGTTTTCTTTCTTTCTACTTAGAACGTAAATCGGCCGCTATCTTAAGGTGTGCTTACGTGTTAAAAAAAATAGCTAATAATAATTCCCCGAAATTAGACGATCCTATTTTGGAGCTTCAACGGGCTGTTTAAATTCAGATGTATTGCACAGACACAACAAAGACACCAGATTGTGAAATATACAGTTCCGTTTAAAATGAAAAAGTTAAGTTGTTTTCGCCAAAAACGATCAGGTTACTCATACATTTATTGATCGTTAAAAAACCTATATAAGCAAATTAAGCAACCATCAAACAAAACCAAAGATATTTTTCGCCTACTCCTCCACTACGCGGAAAACTAGATTTCGGCGTCAAAAAAATGTCGAAGCGCCAGTCGTTTTAAGGATAGCCACCCACACCGGATTACGCTTGAAAACTAGATATATATTTCCGTTGTAGAAACGCTCAATTGTACGTTGTTTTCTTCAGGTGGAAAAACAAAAGTTGAATTCAGAATATTTCATTTATCGGTAGATTCAACACAACGCATTTACTCAAGTGGAGTTAAGAGCGACAACGTTAAGCAATACTTATTGCATATTTTAAAAGCATAAATAAACATGATGTATATAAACTGTCATTAAATTTGCTCTAAGAGATCGCCTGACAAAAAGTAGTTTGAGTTTAATATGCGACCTGTCTTTGCGCCGCCAGGTAAAACTAGCATATTCCTTTTTTTTCCGTTTCTTCATCCTTATTTCTGTTTCTACCTCTTTTTTGTTCTTCTTTTTTTATATTAGAGCTTGTTTTTATCGAAATTTGGAGACAAAGGAAATTTTATGTCTTTATAATTAGCCTAGGTGGCGTTTTAGAATTGTGACTGATCTTTCGAAATGTTTAAGTAACTCTGAATATTACTAAAAGGAACTTGCTATTTCATTTATAGCCTTCATATTTATGAAATACCTGGTTTACTTGTTCACAATAGTCGATGCCAAAGGTATTGCTAAAACCTGCTAATATTTATCTTAAATACGCAGGGAAATAAAGTTCCGTATCGCAGGCACACTCCATTTGCCCAACGGTGTGTAAACATCTGCTGCAAGTGGAGTTTTGTTATAAAACAAGTCTAAAGAGCAAATGGTCCATTTGTTGCCATTGTTTATGCAGGAGGAAGAACGTGTTTCTTCAGGAGGCTATCATGCCACTCTTTAAGTGATGAAGTCAATACAGACTTCAATAATTTTTAACGAAAGAAACATTGGTTATAAAGCTTGCACCAAACGCACAATTCTACACTTTTCGTCGCAATGGCGTTTCTGATGTTTCACTTCGCTTTCCTTACACTGGCTTCGGTTGCTTTCGCTGGGTAAGTATTTAACAACTAACAATGGACAAATATTTAAAGAAATGATTAACCCTTTGATCCTAATCTTGATCCCAAGTTTAAACCTACAAATCCAACATTTCGCCTTACGAAATATTGTGAAGTAAACAGGGTGGCATCGCTTTTAGTTTGAATGAGAGTTGATGCTACAATTGAAAATTATCCAACCATAAATAATTATATGAACTGTGGCTCGGTTGCTTTCGCTGGGTAAGTATTTAACAACTAACAATGGACAAATATTTAAAGAAATGATTAACCCTTTGATCCTAATCTTGATCCCAAGTTTAAACCTACAAATCCAACATTTCGCCTTACGAAATATTGTGAAGTAAACAGGGTGGCATCGCTTTTAGTTTGAATGAGAGTTGATGCTACAATTGAAAATTATCCAACCATAAATAATTATATGAACTGTGGCTCACTCTGGAAGACAGATGTTAAAGCAGAAGTTATGATAACTACTTTTACGATACAAAATGATAGAGATCAAGTCGAATGAGGTTGTTGGAATAGACTCAAGGGGCATCTGTACGCGAGCAAACTCGCCATGTTACGTTGTTATAGTTACCAAATTAGCTTTCGCCGCATTTCTTGAAGAATTAAAACATATAATGGAAAAAAAATTCAGTTCATTCGTCCGTTTGTCTGAGTTTGAAACACTCAGGTATGCGTGTAAAATTCAGTAAAAAGACAATTCAAATTCACGATAGCGCAGATTCTAAAACACCCTTCGTAACAAAATTAGAGCAGTATGTCCTCTGAAAACCTCAGACGGGGGAAGAGCAATCTTTTCGAAAGAGAAAACTAGAAAATAAGGCAAGTAAAATATACGTGTCCAATATTTGGATCGAATTACAGATTAAAATACAGGGACCGCAAACAGGAATAAATTAGGGAAAATGATATTCATTTTTTTTTAGATTCATTTGCCTACCTTAATGGTAAACTTGTCGTTCTTCTTATTTTGAGTAGTTTTGTCACTCAGAACCACAACATTTGTGACAAGTCACATTGATGGCGGATCTATTTATCTGTTAAAGTGTGGGTCTAAACTCTTTTGTCCTACAACGCCTTTCTTCTGTGTTGTTCTGAGACTTTGCCACTGATGTGTTTATTTTAGAACTTTATGAGGTCTTTTAGACACAGGCCAAAGACGAATTAAGCCTAGTTGTTATATGCTATCATACACGCTACATAAGCGCTGATGCGGCTTATAATACTGTTGCAGGAAGTAAAAGAACGTCTGTCGCCGGCATCAAAAGCTATTTCAGGTCTTTACGGGCCGGCATTCCTGTGAAGTTTCGGGCAAACTTTGTGGGGAACAGAAATCTTTTGGCTTTGTTTCAGTCCACTGCGGCTCCTGGCCCAAATTTCCCGCCCCTCCTTCTTCAAGAAAGGACACATTTTCTACAGCTAATTTACACTATTACGGTTGTGTATATTCAAAGAAAACCCAATATATAACTTAAGAGACGTACATCAAGAATCGCCTCGATATGGCAAAGACTAGCCAAGACTTCTTGGTTGATAACAATAAGCCCACCATGAAAAAACCTGTTAAGATAGATTTTTTTCCTATCAGTCTCAATAAACCAACTGTTTGGCTTTATCATTTACACTTAGGGGAAAATACATCGAAAATATCAATTCCTTTCTTCTAATAATTCTTTATAGCCTTCCTTGCTCAAGGGGAGGAGGCGGGGTGGATGCTCTTTCAGCAGTTTTGAGCAATCAATGACAAACTAAACTGTGTGGTGCTGACAACTAACATTTTAAAAACTTGTAAAGCTAACAATTGTTTTAAAATATACCATCTGTCTTTAAAAGCTGGCTTTGGTGGTTCATGACGAGAAACAAGAAACCAGTCAATCAAACAACCAGTCAATCAATCAAATGTGCGATGTCAAACACGAATGTTTTCTTAGTCAAAAGTAAAGAGAATTGGGTTTTCTTAAGAATGGTTTAATAAGTAACTCTCTTTAATATTTTTCAATTCTGTAAGAATCATGCCCTTTATACTCCATTTGGATGCGATAGCATGCTTACAGGTTTAAAATAGATAAGTGCAGGAAATTTTCGCGACAACCTAACTTCAACATTTTTAAGGTAGATGTTCAAGTTCGAGTTCCTCCAATAAAGAAAGTGGGCTACATTTGTGTTTTAAAAACAGTCGTCTTTCCTTTCACGTGGTACATTTTCTCCTTGCAGTTTTCTTTTTTGTCGCAGCAGAAAAACTCGATCAGTTCTGTCACGATAAGTTCTGTCATTGTTACAAGATTCAAGTCTCCCCGCGGTCGAAAATAAGCAATTCCTTGAGTTTTAAACGGCATCTGATATCACCATGCGCGGTTGAATTTAGTTAATACTGTTGAGTTTGCTCGCCTTTACATAATAAATAAGAAATAATTGTTCATACATCAGACCAGCGTAACTTGACCTTATCAACATTATGGCTTCGTTTCGTTTTTTTTCTTCTTTTCACGAAAAGTACGGCTGCTTTTTTAAACGAGGATAATGGAAGTTTTTTTTCAACCGTTTCCGGCATTTTAAAAACTTGGCAGTGCCACTTATCTTAAACAGTTATCACTTTGAGCGGTGCAGCAAGTTGTGAAGGAAAAAGGAAGAGAGACCGAGCCGCCAGCCACGACAGTACGACACTTCAGGTTGACATTGGGCCCCTCGATCAGATAGTACAAATATTAACCACTTCCAACCCACATCATCTACACTTTTCCTAGATTAATCCCCCTCCCTCTCAGTAGCACAAAGAAAATGTTTTTCTGAGGATGAGAGGAAGACGTTGTTCAATTACGTGGGGCTTTCATAATAGTCCTCGGTTTCTTTTCGTGCCATCAAGAGAAAAAAAAATTATACATACTACTGACAAATGAACGAAAGTGACTTTGAAAAATTTGTTCGATGGTACATAAAGATGAAATTATGAGATTCTGAAATCAATTAAGCAAGGCGTTGGATATTAGAGATATCAGACCAAAAGCGTAAATATTCCTCTAAGACTGTCAAAAACGATCCCATATATTTATTTTCAGCTTCAAAATAAATTTTTTTCAAAGCTTTCCCTTCTGCGATAAGCTCTTACAGCTTGCACAACGTTAAAAATTAGAATGTCACGTGGCATTTCATTAAATGTAATATTATCATCTAAATACACGCAACAGTCATAAATTACCCGCATTTTCAGTTCACCAAAATGACGTCCCTCACTGAAGTCAATTCCTTTCTGATTCCTATTTTAATTCTACAAATCTTGCCAAAAGATATACCTCTACTTACTAATAGTCAGTATACAAACGGTTCATTTGTAAATCTTCGTCATTTCATCCGTCTAAGCGGTTGTCAATTAACTCGGCGTCTTGGCAAAGACAAAACATTTCTTATCACTAAAAGTTACGTGGTTTCTTGATGAATGGCAAAAACAAAAATGGTCGCAAAAAATTCGCATTCTGGTTTTATTGCTACCAAGGCGTAGCAGCTGCCTTGAACAAGTTGACAATTAACAAATTCAACGTCGCCAAGTCTAATTGATTTTAAACCCAAAGTTGATGAGTTTCTCACGCACAAAAGCGACGTTGCAATTTTCCTGTATAATTTGTCCTGAATACGCCTTAAATTTCAACGATTAATGTGCATTTTACAAATTACCATGACACTTAAAAAACTTCACCTTGCCTCTGGCTTAATCGGTTTGAAAATTTGCATGTTGTGGCAAACACAATAACGACCGACTTCTTTTTATCTAGAACAGGTTTTTCTTCACCAAATTTTTGAGCTGCCAGACGAAAATGTACGTGAATGGTTAAACATTCTAAAAATTGCGTATTTATAATTAAATACAAGGAAACACCTGTGTTTCCTTTAACTGTATTTGAACCATGAGATTCATACAACAAGAAATATTGATGTTTAGCAATCTAGATGTCCACGACATTATAACTGATTTGAAAAAAGTCATATATTTCAACTGAGTAAAAATTACACACTCTCTTTAGTCGAAAAAAGTTCATTCATTCAGTCATTCATTCATTCATTCATTCATTCATTCATTCATTCATTCATTCATTCATTCATTCATTCTTCATTCATTCATTCATTCATTCATTCATTCATTCATTCATTCATTCATTCATTCATTCATTCATTCATTCATTCATTCATTCATTCATTTCATTTCATTCATTCGGTTCATTTTAATACTTATTGCTCTCTTCGTGAAACGCATCACACCTATCAGCATGAAAATGCTGGTGTTTTTCCTGACAAAATGTGTTCGGAACGCCGTAAAAACCATGGTTGTGGACAGAAAAAACCAAAAAGCACTAGCTCTGCTATATTTGGCGTCGAAACCGTTGCGAAAAGCTGCCAACTCAAGCGGTGTCCCGACCGAGTTCGAACAGAACCGACGAACTTTATCGCCTAATTTTTTTCGCCTAAATTGAACTTTTCCCCTTCCACCAAAAAGACAACTGAGTATTCTTTTGAACGTTTTTTCCATTAACAAATTTGTTTTTGACTTTTGTTGTCTTTGCTTGCTTTGCTACCAAGCGGGTCAACATTAGATTTCGCGCCAAAAACACACGGGATCCAGCACAGGGTGATACCCAATGTATGAAGTGTATTGGTAACCCTGTGGTGCGGACGGACGGACGTACGGACGGTCACGTGACTATTACGTCACTAACAAAATTTCTTAGCTTGATAGGTTACCAAATTTCCTTAGCAATGGAGCTCCGCTGACGCGCTAGCGCGCTGGCTCCGCTAAGAAAAACACAATTGCTCTGTACTTGCGTATGGAAAGAGCGATGGCTCTCCTAATAAGGCAAGGTATCTTCTTTTAAAGGGAATAAATAACGGGAGTTTGATAGTGTTATTTTATTTTTTAATTATATATAATAGTACTAATTTTGAGCAATCCCATTTATTTATTTATTTATTTATTTATTTTGTTTATTCATTTATTTATTGAAAGGAAAAATCCACTCCATTGAACGAGCCATGAGGCTCATCAAGGCCGGCGTCCAATTCCGGTTTTCGTTGCATAAAGCAATTAGCTAGGAGCATCACAACTCATCCTGGATGGGATGCTAGTCCTTCCCCTAACAGTTAGCCAGTACCCATTTAGAAACCTTCTGATCTTGCCATCGTCAAATCGAAAGTCTTACGTGATGACCACTACAGTACCTCACCGGATGCTGAATCCTTGTGCGCTCATCTCGTTTGTTTTACCATTTTTCAGGGAAAAGGTTATCCGCGTCGTTCCTGGAAGTGATAATGAATTAAAATTTCTGACCTCACTGCAAGATAACCAGGACCTCGAAGTAAGTGAGGGCCACTTAGAATCTTGCTTTACTTTACAATTTCTTAAACGAACGAACCCTCCCCTCCGCCGATTTACTGAAATTAGGTATATAAACTACTTTATACAACCCACTCCAACGTAAAACTTGCGTCAACTTACGTCAGGGCTACCTCCAATCTAAATAACGTTAGAAAGCTAGCCGTAAGACCAAGACAAACAAATGAGATAAATGCAACGGTGCAATCGAAGGGG
Source organism: Siderastrea siderea (assembly GCA_964030785.1). Lineage (NCBI taxonomy): Eukaryota > Metazoa > Cnidaria > Anthozoa > Scleractinia > Rhizangiidae > Siderastrea > Siderastrea siderea. Next base: position 26,137,996 of record OZ034977.1, on the reverse strand, counting down.
CGTTTTCCTTCCTATAACTAGCTCTGTTAAGTGAATTTTTTTTGTCAAGAAGCCATCAACCTTATCCGAAGTTCAGTCTGTTGAGTTCTCGATGTACTGACATTTATGTAATTATTTAACTATTTTTATTTTTTCAATTACGAACAGCTTGATTTCTGGAAGGCACCACACAAGGTTGGCCTTGCTGTGGACATTCACGTGTTTGAGCATGCGTACAAACTTCTCGCTGTGATGTTGAAGGAGCAAAACATTCAGTTTCAAATTTTGATATTTGACGTCGAGAAAATGATGGACGATGAGACCGCTGTACGGACTCGTGGCATGTCGTTGAGCTTTTATAGCCGATATCATCCTTTTGATGAGGTAATAAGGCCTTTGTTGACCTTATTTCACCATATTAAGATACTCGTGATAGTATGGCAATTGTTTAAAAGTCAGTATTTGACACTGACACTCTGATGAGGCACGATGCACAAGTTATCACTTTGTTTCATTGCCTTTTTCACTTGTATATAATTTCTTACATATATGCTTTCGTAATATTGCAATGTGTATTTAAGTTATTAATTATAGAACTATTTACATCCAGATTGGATTTGTTAAGTGCTTATTATCTCAATGACTTCTTTCATTGAAGTTGACTTAAATTTTCTTCTCCTTCTTCTTGTTCTTGTTCTTGTTCTTGTTCTTGTTCTTGTTCTTGTTCTTCTCCTTCTTCTTATTCTTGTTCTTATTCTTGCTCTTTTTCTTCTTCTTCTCCTTCTTCTTATTGTTGTTGTTCTTGTTGTTGTTCTTGTTGTTGTTGTTGTTGTTCTTCTTCTTCTTCTTCTTCTTCTTCTTCTTCTTGCTCTTGTTCTTCTTCTTGTTCTTCTTCTTGTTCTTCTTCTTCTTTTTCTTCTTCTTCTTTTTCTTCTTCTTGTTCTTGTTCTTGTTCTTCTTCTTGTTCTTCGTCTTCTTGTTCTTGTTCTTGTTCTTGTTCTTGTTGCTGTTGCTGCTGTTGTTGTTGTTGTTGTTGTTGTTCTTCTTCTTCTTCTTCTTCTGTTTCTTCTTCTCTACTTGACTTTTAGATCGTGCAAGAGCTGTATAATCTCGCAAACCAGCACTCCGAGATTGCCAGCGTGTTCCGTTTGGGAAGATCTTACGAAGGACGAGAGCAACTGGCCATCAAGGTGAATAACTGCTCATAAAATACGTTGTATTGGATAAAAACTAACAGAAATAGCAGACTAAATACCATTTTTTGTTTTCATGACTAAATAAAATGTGCAACATCCTATTCTATTCAGACCAGCCGTTTTTTTCTTCTGTCGTCCGGGCGCACCGGCAAGAACTTTCACAATTACTATTTTATGGGGCTGTCTTATGTTTAAATTCCAAATTAAAGATTCACTTGTTAACAACTATCTTTTTTCGTTACAGCTTAAAGGTAGATCGGCGTCTAACAAAAAGGTGTTTTTCATGAACTGTGGAATTCATGCTCGTGAATGGGTGTCACCTGCGACCTGCATGTACATCATCAAACAGGTTTGGGATTGTTCCTGTACTCAAAGAGCACCTGGTTTGCAACCGTACATTACCAGGTGAAGGTAAAGTCGCACAATAGCCAAGGAGGCCCGCACAGTCAGGGCTACCTCCAGCAGTATGTCGCTGGTACCCATTTATACACCTGGGTGGAGGGAGGCCCGCACAGTCAGGGCTACCTCCAGCAGTATGTCGCTGGTACCCATTTATACACCTGGGTGGAGAGAGGCCCGCACAGTCAGGGCTACCTCCAGCAGTATGTCGTTGGTACCCATTTATACACCTGGGTGGAGGGAGGCCCGCACAGTCAGGGCTACCTCCAGCAGTATGTTGCTGGTACCCATTTATACACCTGGGTGGAGGGAGGCCCGCACAGTCAGGGCTACCTCCAGCAGTATGTTGCTGGTACCCATTTATACACCTGGGTGGAGGGAGGCCCGCACAGTCAGGGCTACCTCCAGCAGTATGTCGCTGGTACCCATTTATACACCTGGGTGGAGGGAGGCCCGCACAGTCAGGGCTACCTCCAGCAGTATGTCGCTGGTACCCATTTATACACCTGGGTGGAGGGAGGCCCGCACAGTCAGGGCTACCTCCAGCAGTATGTTGCTGGTACCCATTTATACACCTGGGTGGAGGGAGGCCCGCACAGTCAGGGCTACCTCCAGCAGTATGTCGCTGGTACCCATTTATACACCTGGGTGGAGGGAGGCCCGCACAGTCAGGGCTACCTCCAGCAGTATGTCGCTGGTACCCATTTATACACCTGGGTGGAGGGAGGCCCGCACAGTCAGGGCTACCTCCAGCAGTATGTCGCTGGTACCCATTTATACACCTGGGTGGAGGGAGGCCCGCACAGTCAGGGCTACCTCCAGCAGTATGTTGCTGGTACCCATTTATACACCTGGGTGGAGGGAGGCCCGCACAGTCAGGGCTACCTCCAGCAGTATGTCGCTGGTACCCATTTATACACCAGGGTGGAGGGAGGCCCGCACAGTCAGGGCTACCTCCAGCAGTATGTTGCTGGTACCCATTTATACACCTGGGTGGAGGGAGGCCCGCACAGTCAGGGCTACCTCCAGCAGTATGTCGCTGGTACCCATAATACACCTGGGTGGAGGGAGACAGTGTGGGGTAACGTTTCCTGTCTAAGAAAACAACACAACGGCAGGGACTAAGCCTCGAACCACCGACCTTCAGGTCTTTAAATTCAACGTGCTAACGACTACACCACTGCGCCCCCTCGTTGTGACAGTGGGGACTTGCTCCAGCATGAATTGTTGTTGGGTAGTGACAAAAACCCACATATATTTATTCGTTTTAATATGCTGGCATATCACTTGCTTCAGCATGAGTTGTTGTTGTGTAGCGACATAGACCCACATATATTTATTCGTTTTAGATCGTGTCCAAGTACGGCAAAGACAAGAGCGTGACAGCAATGTTGGACAAAATGGATTTCGTCATCATGCCAGTTCTGAATGTTGACGGCTATGTATTCACTTGGAACAGGGTAATTAATTTTATATTGTATCAAGTCTTTATTAATAACTGCAATTATTACAATTTCAATGACAGTAACAATAATAGATTAATAACATAACAGATGAGCCGTAAATATCGTCCAAATATACCGTTGCAGAAAATGAGAAAAAAAACTTGCTGGCATAACTTGTTGGTTAACTTCAGTGGTGATCGTATATTCGTTCGCACAAACAATACCTTTGTTTTAATAGAGCAGCCGCAGAAACAGATTCTGGAGGAAGACTCGCAAACCCAACGAAGGAAGTAGGTGCGTTGGAACAGATCCAAACAGAAACTGGGATTACAAATGGGGATGTAAGTAAAAGACAACATCGCCTGTGTTTAACCAACTCCACTCAGCTCAGTTCAGCGCAAAAGACAAGAAAGCGATTACGAATTATTTATTATATAAACAAACACTACATTTACCCTACGAGTAGTTAACCTGGATTCGCCTTGGTTACTACTTGCTCAAGGTAGACTCGGTCTCACACAAGCCAAATTTATAAGGTTAATGAGTACAGGAGTTCTGTATTTGGTGTTGTGGAAAATACTTTACAATATATATCGTAAGGCGTCTTTTTGCGCTGCCAGATTTTACTTTTTGAATTGAGCCAAGTACACGTTACAGTACTTACAATCAATTACTTACAATACACTACTTACAGTATACAGATTACAATGACCTTTTTTTTTTAATTAAAAGTAGTGTTTTACAAGACACTTGTTTTACAAGGCACATGTATCGTATGTAAGTTATTGTAAGTAATGTATTCTAAGTACTGTAACGTGTTGTTGCAAAAAATTAACAAATTACAAAAACAAAAAATAAATGATCCAAGTATTTGCCAAAACCTCAGACATTAGATACATTAGGCAGGTAAAAGGACAGAAACGAATTAACTCAGGAGTTCCTCTGAAAACTGAAAACTGGGCTAGTTTGATGATGCTATGGAGTCACACTTAACTTCGTAACTACTGATATCTTTGACTTTTAGTGCCAGGTGCCAGTTCAAACCCTTGCGATGACGCCTATCGTGGATCCCAAGCCTTTTCTGAAGTGGAAATCCGTAATGTGGCGAACTACCTGAAATCTCTGAGCACCCGAGGTCAAATAGCCGGCTACATGGACATACATGCCTACAGTCAACTATGGATGACCCCATGGGGATACACTAAGCAACCATCGCGAGACCACGAAGAGTTGGTAAGAAAAAACAAACGTGGTAGTGTACAGGAACGTTTATGTGGGCGGTGTTGTGGCAATTTGAAGCCTGCGGGTACTCAATAAAGTTTTATACGGGCAGACCCGGAGGTTCAAACCCTTACCCTTTAAATACTAATGTTTACGAAAATGGTGCCCCTTTCGTATATCTAGAACAAAATTGTACCCCTTTCTTATACTTCAAGGATAAGCCAAAAGAATAGAATTTCCTCTTATCGCCCCATTTTTTCGTAGGATTTCAGTCGCTCTGGTTCAGTTTCTCCAAGGATGCAAACTTTTATATGTTTGGCGTTGTCATTTCTGCCATAATTTGGCACCCTTTCATATACTTCGCTTTAGCTGCCATCTCTTCCACTTTGCAGCCAATTTGTGACCCATGCATATACCAAAATGACAATTTTCTCTACCCTTTAGTATACTGCGAACTTAAAAAAGACATCCCTTTCGGGCGGAGCCTCCCCGGATAGCCCACTATAGGGAATATCCCTCCCCCAGGATTGTAAGTGCGGCAGCAGTTTTGAAATGTTAAGAAGTCAGAGTACAGGTCGACAAGCATTTGCGTGACTTAGCGTGACTTTAATGGGATTCAAACCTGTTAAGACACCACAGCTAACGTTGTAATCCTGAGCATAACGATGAAGAGTATCCATGTCCTTCGACTTTCGCTTAAGTTAGGTTTAAGTTTCTCCTGTCTAGCGGAAGAACCAGTGAATCCGTTCTTGAGGTCCTCAGACATGATAATTATGCTTCTATTTAATTGGTAGAAGAACATGTTCTAAATACCTTTTTTGACCATGAAAAGGACCATGCTTTTCCATACGTTGACGGTGATATATCGCAGCCATGGAATTTTCCTGGGGTGTCTTTAGGTGTATTTTCCCGCGCATTTTTACTGTGACTTTTGATGTTTCACGTAACTATCACAAAGTGTCTCAAGGTGCGGTTACGAAGCAAGAACGTCAAACCGCCATATTGAGTTTTGTTTTCTTACTTTTCCTAAAGAAGGCTGGTTGAACTACAATAGCCGAAACAGCGCTTTAAAATCATTTTTAACCTCAGAGGAATCCAGAAAAAGAGAAATTATCTTTTATATTTATTTTTAGATGAGGGTAAGCAGATATGCTGTCGGAGCAATAAGACGCGCTGGCTATGGAACTTACTACAGATATGGACCGTCTTCTGTTATCATTTGTAAGTAACGTGATAATCTAACACCCTGAAAATAGCTCAGAGAAAGATTAGTGCAATTAAATCAAGCCGGAATAATATAAGGTTAATTTCGTTCTCAGTAGGCTCTTGCTTAACTGTACTTACCAATATGGTTTCCATGGGGAACAAACTCTAACATTATGTATAGGGGTGATGCCTAAAGGAAGTGAAGGCCAAGGTCAAGTATTTCAGCACTTCGGATTGCAGTCCTTTATTCCATTTCTGGTCAAATTGTTTCTTAACATAAGCACGTTTCTTATCATGGTCTCTTTCTGTCAAAGTGTACAAACTGATAGCAATGAAAGATAGGGGAACCTTTCAAAACGACTCGAATCATTACCACCATTTTCACTACTACGCGACTTTTCTTTTCAAAACACTTCTGAGCACTTTGCAATACGCTTCCGTCAATCATACCTTATATGGGAAGTGTGTGATGTTGCCGCAATTGAATTGAGCTCGAAGGAATAAAGATGGCGCCAAATTATCCCGTAAATTTGCGCTGGCGAGTCATATATTGACTAGTAAGAGGCTTTAGAGTCGTTGATGTTGCAAGAATACTTCACGTTTGGCAGATATTTGTAAAGAAATTTCGACATTTCTTCAGAATTAAATACCCGCTCAGTGGATTATCCTACGCGGCGGATGGTAAGCTTGCTTTTAATCTCGTGAATAAAAATTCTAGCTTTTCTGACCTGAAAATAGCACACGACATGTTATTCACCACGAGTATAATCTGGCAATATCCCGAAGTGTACGAGGACGAAATTCAGGAGTGGATAGAGTATGCAATGGGAAAACGAATCATGATCGGCGTGCGATCAACCGATGCGTGAAAAAAATGGGTTTGACAAGAAGAAAGCTGAAGAAACGTACGTATGACTTGTTGGATTGTTTTTGCAAGAAACACTGCTAATTCTAGTCACCTATCACCCGAGGAATGGAATGAAAAACAAAGCATAAGCGCTTTATAACGTTTATTGTTCTACGTGAATGTTAACGCTGTGACATGATAGCAAGAAAAATCTAAAAAATCGTTATTTATAAAAGCGGGAACGGGGAAATATCAAGGAAAATATTTAAGCACAGTTTCATGTTTACGTCTTTGTTATAGCTCACTGTGATTACCAAAGAACGTGATAAGCGAAACAGGGCGATGTATCGTCGTATGTCATCGCTAAATTTCACCGAGAACAGTTGCTATTTATAGATGAATCAGAACTCCCAGGCTCATCTATAAAGCAACTGTTCTCGGTGAAATTCAGCGATCCTACGTCCTGTTTCCCTCATCACGTTCTTTGGCAATCGTCTTGAGTTATAACGAAGAAGTAAACTTGAAAGTAAGCTTAAATATTTTCCTCGATTCCCCGTTCCCGCTTGTAGAAATAACAATTTCCCTATCATGTCACAGCGTTATATGTTTACATTCTCGAAACGTAGAACAACAAACGTTACAAGCTCATTATAAGCTTATGCTTTATTTTGTTTTTTCAATTCATTCCGGAGGTGATAGGTGATTAGAATTAGCAGTGTTCATTCCAAAAAAATGCAACAAGTCATACGTACCTTTCTTCTTGAAAACCCATTTTCTTGGCGAATCGGTTGATCGCACGCCGATCATGATTCGTTTTCCCGTTGCATACTCTATCCACTCCTGAATTTCGCCCTCGTACACTTTGGGATACTGCCAGATTTATACTCGTGGTGAATAACATGTCGTGTGCTATTTTGAGGTCAGAAAAGCTAGAATTATTACTTCACACTTCGGTTTAGCTTATTCACGAGATTAAACACGCTTACCATCCGCCGCATAGGATAATCCACCGAGCGGGTATTTAATTCTGAAGAAATGTCGAAATTTCTTTACAAATATCTGCCAAACGTGAAGTACATGTGTATTCTTGCAACATCAACGACTCTAAAGCCTCTTACTAGGCAATATATGACTCATCAGCGCAAATTTACGGGATAAATTAGCGCCATCCTTATTCCTTCGAGCTCAATTCAATTGCGGTATATGGTAATATCAGACACTTCCCATATAAGGTATGATTGACGGAAGCGTATTGCAAAGTGCTCAGAGGTGTTTTGAAAAGAAAAGTCGCGTAGTAGTGAAAATGGTGGTAAAAGTTCAAAACACAGTGAAAATAAAAATCCATTTGAGTGGCTTTGGGCATTCTCGCCCACTCTGATATGGCAGCCACATACCTTGTAACAGAAAAACAACGTATACTCTGACGTATATTCATCTACTGTAGTAGTAATTCTATATGCTCAAGACCACACATGTGAATGGAAACCTTTTATAGAAAGCAAACTATATCCATAAGGTGGCAAAGTATGAAGTATAACCTAAAACAGTTTACAAATTTTAATCTTACCAACCCGTTCTAAACTTTAGTCCTAGTTAATGAGACTCCACTCCCAAGCAAAAAACGTCAGGCAGCTTCGTTTTAGTTTCTTAAGACCAGAGACAGGGGAGGAAATTGGGAGGGGGAGGGAGCTTGTACATGCAAAGTCCGCTCTAGAGTAATACTAGATTTAATACTAGTAATACCTTACGTTCATAGAGTAATGAACCTGTGGCAATGAAACTTAGAGGGAATATAGTAAGACCAAAAATGTTTCCCTTGAGGTCTTGAACAACTAAAGGATCTGCCTTCGTCACATGGCGTGGGTATTAGATTAGGATTTCCAAACGGCAGCATATGATTCATGTTAGGGTTAGCAAAAATACAATTTCCTGTCTAATCTGCTACCATGAAGGGTAGTTTTAAAAGGATTTGGTGAGCCTGAGCTGAATTAAAGGGAGGCTTTCTTGGATCCGCAATTTTTGGGTTTCTTCACTTTTCGAAAGCTAACAAAATTGATTAAAACGAACAAAAGAACATTACAAATGAAAAAAATAACTGTCAGTAAAAGTTATAGTTTTATTGAAGAAAGGAAGAGGAATCCTTAATTACAAAATATGTCATACCACATTAAACCCAGGTAAATTTCACAAACATTTGCAAAGTATAGTGGCTTTTGATTGCGTATTATAAACGGTCAATATACTCACGAGATTAGATTCCTCCTCTTTGCCCCGTTCTGGATAGGGTAAAGATTCCACGAAAGAATTATTCGAACAGAGTCCAGTCTTGACCAATTGCTTAACCCAAGCACACTAAAAACTAGGTCGTTACTGATCCCGATGCAATGAAGTGGCTGCTTATAATTAAGCAAAACTTAAATTACGTTACCTTTAAGTGGGCGTAAAAACAAATGCTTATTTCAGAGAATTAATTCAGTTGTAACATCTGCTACTATACTGTGTCATGATCAATTTTCTTGTTTGTTTTTGCAGACCAAAATTCCGGGGGAAGCAAAGACTATACTTACGGTGCCCTGAAGATCAAGTACTCGTTCGCCCTTGAGTTGAGAGATAGGGGGCGTTATGGCTTTCTTCTGCCAGCTAACCAAATTGTTCCAACAGGAATCGAAACGTTTGAAGGAATCAAAGCAATGGCCAGAGAAATGAGACTGTAGTTTAATTGAAGAGATTTAAACAAACCTTCCATATTTTGGGTAGTCAATGTCTATTTTAAGTCAAATGCTGAAGATTGTGAAATAACAAAGAGATAATAATACATGAATAGACAAGTTTTGTTGTTGTCATTGTTGTTATTATTATTATTATTATTATTATTATTATTATTATTATCATCATTATTATTATTATTATTATTATTATTATAATAAAAATTATTATTATTATAAAAAAAAAAAAAAAAAAAAAAAAAAATTATTATTATTATTATTATTATTACAAGTGGGACCAGAAAACAATATTGTAATTATTAGTTAATTATTGGTAATTTACACCTCTCATTAATTAGAACCTGTTTTGTAAATTTTAAATAAGCCCCTGTTGTAGGTCGTAAACTTACAGGCCCACCTTCACCCAAACGGCCTTGCGACCGTTTGTTATTGTCTTCAAATGCTTCTATTGTTTTTCTCGCGATCTGATTGGTTGCCAGAATATTCCTGCGAGCGAGAAAATTGTCACGTAAATTCAAAACAAATCGGAGGAGCCATGTCACATCGATTTACTTTGCGAAGTTGCCCCAATCTACGGCCTCAATTTACACATTTGTAGGCTTTTATGAAAGACATTTACACCCCCAAAATGTTGGAATTATCTGATGTTTGCCATGTGAAAGTTTCAATGACATAGAAAGCGAGAAGTCAGTTTATGTTCGCATTTCTAAGCGCAAGCAAGCGATCTCGGCAGAAGACTCAAACAGTCACTTGAACATTCGATTGTTTTAGTCTGCAAATTGCATTCTCATTGTCTTGTAAGGTAACAGTGATTTTAAAGGCCCCTCCTAGTCATTACAGAGGTTGGTCTGAAGGGAAATAAACAGCGTATACGACTAAATAGCAACTCACTGATAATCGCTCGCAAAATAGCACTTGTCCGGTGACTCCCACATTACAATTTTAACCTTTGAAAGCCAGCCGTAAGTTTGTACTTATCGATCAAATCTCCCTGAACCTATGGTTAACTAAGAAACTAATTATTTTAATTCAATTGTACGACGATAGATACAGAGAAAGAAAGAGAAAACAGTCCTGCAAAACCATTCATTTATTACACACTCGCGAGGCGCTCTGTTTACATCGCGCGAATAAAATCAAATCAAACGAATCAAACTTACTTGCCAAGGTCCCGCATCCAATACAATCAGGAATTTAAACGACATCACTACAAGAGATTCATAAAATATCTGTTTCTTTGCTTCATAACACAAGCTCCTCTGGGAAGAATACTGACAATATTTTCCTTCGGCATAACCGTGCAGTATCTTCAACTGCGAGGTATCATTTGGCAGGAAACATATTGGACGAAGTAAGAGCGAAAAAAATACGTTTGGCCGGCTCAGTCACAAAATAATTCCAGGAAACAACAGCCGGATAATTGACGAATAAATTCCTGCATGCTTTTGGACGATTTTCGACAAGATGGCTCCGGAAGAAACGGATTTTGAAAGAAACCCCGCCCAGAAACAATTTCGTGTTACACGAAATTCATAAAACAGCAACCGCGGCGCGCAAGGCCTTTTGGGTGAAGGTGGGCCTTTAAATATTGGGCGCAATTTCTGTTCACCTTGCCTCAGGTAAATCAATTCATTCACCTATTTAACTACCAATCAGTCAAGCAATCAACCACAAAACCACTCGGTTGATGAATCAGTCAATCAGCCAATTAAAAATTAAAAATCAATCAATCAATCAATCAATTAACCAATCCGTGACTTAGAAGTGTTGCCAATGAGAATAACAATGATCCGGTAATCATTTAATTGTGACTTTATTCGATGCACAGATTATGACTCACTCTGTCACTATCCCAGACCGTGATGGAAGGAAATGTTGAGATTTCAATTTTGTTTTTGGTTTGATTATTAACCTTTGCACTGTATCTAATGCCACCAATAAGCATTGTTACTGATTGCCACAATCTGGCACTAAAGAAAAACAAAAACAAAACCCTCTTCCTAAATCATTTTAAAATAGTTTGAAACCTATCAGGCAGTGAAATGACAAGAAGGGATCAACCTGTGGTGAATCAGTCAATTGAAATAGGATTCCCCATAAAGTGAATTCAATCAAATAGATCTGAATCTTCATTCCTGGGATGGTGGCGGGGTGTGTTCATCAGATATTTTGAAGTAGTGTAAGGCCCTAAAAGGGTCCAAGGTATTGTTTTGTGGGCATGGCTCCAAGTTACTTTTACTTCTAAGAGGTACTCCAGGATTCATTCCATTCTCACACATCAACCACTGAGTAGTATTGAGGGAACATAAAATGTATGCAGAACCTTTTCAATTCGTTATGAATCTCTGGTGAAGGTGCTTACAGTCAAACTGATCAATGACATCAAAATATTTAGCAGAAAAAGACAAAGAATATATAACCTTATTTCAAAACTGCTCTTCAAATTTTTGTTTCAATTTATGTTTGTCTGGGAATATAGCTTTGAGTACACGTTTCTTAACCAAAGCCTTGTAACTGTAAACTGCCATATTTTCCTGACATCAGGTTGATGGAATAAAAAACCTGAAAAGGAAACCAAAGCAGATTTCAATTACCTCAATTGCCAATAGTAAGCCCATGGCTTTTTGGAGGTTTTTAACCTCTTGGTGACACCAAAGTAATATCTACAGATAGGCTAGCCTAACTGAGGAGCTCGCAAGGGCTAATTCAGTGCCAAAGAACAAGCACATCTTGTCACCTGGATGGAATCGCCATGTCAAAGATCTTGTTCAATATTTCCTATTTGTTTTCACTTTTTAAACGGCTTGAAAATTGTTGCGTATCTCAATCAGTGGGACCACCGTTTTTCAAAACATGTAACCTTGATCACTCATTAGCGTCTCCTAAAACCTCCAAATATAGCCCTGGGAAGCAAGGGAGACTTTTGTCTGCGCAGGCGCGAAAAAGTTTTCAAATTTTTTTTGTTTCGGGGATTTTCGATGAGCACGCGGTTTTCGCCGAGGTTGAATTTGACAACCTAAACTTTAAACGGAAAGCATTTATAAATACGTTGTCGACATGCCAAGTGGAGCATTTTGCCATAAAAAGGAACTCAATATGGAGACAGATGAGCTTGTTTGACATCGCTTGTGGTAATTTTGCTGCCGATAAAGACCTTTTCATGTAGACGTGTTGACCGTAAGATGGCGGATTGTCAGCAATTCTTTACATGGCGGGGCCGGTTTCAATGAACTTACCTGTCTTCCTAGGCTGTACTTCACGTCATATTCAATGCCTACTGAAAGGACTATGTCTATTGTGGTAAGTAAATCGCATATCTGGCTCCTTGAGTTTGTATTTAGGTTTTTTGTTTGCTTCAGCTTGCGGTTTTGAAGAAACCATGTTGTTGTCATCCTCAATTTCACGGTGTCGTTCAACAAGGGCATCTTACCTTTTCAGTTTTCATCATTTCGTCATAAAAATCGAATACAACATTTAAATGAACTTGTTTTACCGTTTTCTGGGTTCACTTAGCGCACTACTTAAACACTTTTTATTGTCAGGCGAAGTGAATATTTTGATCGATAAATTTAGATTTTCTGTGACCTGAAATTAAAATTTGTCATCAAACCTCCGAGACTTTTGTTCCCCTTCGTGATATGGGAATTCCCATCATTGAGGGATGGGTCAACTCATTTACTAGCTGATGGCAGATTTTGGTTTATATTGACGGCGTACCCCCAATACCCTCTTGCCGAACAAAGCTCCGCGGGTCGAGCTTCATTTTCAAAATATTGGTTATATGATCTCACACATTTTAGTCCTTCTACACCTCACAAATTACAAAAAACCACTAATGTATAGTGTTCACCAAGTAGTGCTAAGTTCAAATTTACTTTGTGCCAAATGTCAATTTTGTGGACCTTTCAATTATTATTTTTTGGCATTTGTTGTCACGACGGTGGTTCGCAAGTGAAATTAAATTGTGCGTAAAAATCGGGGTGCCACTGTATTTTTGATCATAGCCAAAAAACTAATTCGTGATATGGGGATCGGCTTGGTGAGATGAGTTTCAAGGACTACCCTAATAGTTTGGTGACGTCAAACTAAATTTAAATGATGTACTGGTTGGTCAAAATAAAGGCCAAAGTCGGTTGACATATTTGTGTCTTTTGAATGGCGTGACAGTGCTTCACTCGATTTTGTCACACAAACGTATGCATGTTTCTTTGCAACATTCAGTTTTTTTTTATTATCCTGCTAAATGAGGTACTTAACAGTTTTTTGTACATTAATGAGAGTGAATATACGAAATACTCATATAATTATGTGAACTGCAGAAGAAAATATGAAACAGTGATATTTTTGTTGATATCACTGTTGCTGCTTAAGGACGTTCGCGCCAATTGTTTCTGCGCATCCTTATCTACATTTTGTGAAAAATGAAAGAAAATCTGTATTGTAGAAGTTTGGTTTTTTTTCAACTTTTCTGCCCTCGCATCATCGAATTCCACTATTATTGAAGCTGCACGGTGTTCGCTAAAGTCCATCTTAGAGGTTGAGTTTAACTAAAAGGATGACACCGGTTCAAATTATTTACTTAACAGACCCACTTAAGTAAGATTTGACTAAGAAAGTGGGTCTACAGCGAATCACTTTTAATATTTTTCAACTAACAAGCACTGAGGCCATGTCGAGTTACGAGGGCCAATTTGTCAAAATTGGGGTAGTTTTTGACGCGCTTTATTTCGAAAACGAAGTCAGTGACCCCCCAATTTTTTCCATTTCTGACATAGGTAACTCATTATCTGACTGTAGCCAAAGTATGAAAAAAATCTGTATTGTATAAGTTTTTCGCGCGAATGTCCTTAAGTTGATATCTCAGTGATTATTATTACTGATGTTAACTTTTGACATAAATTTTATTTTTCCCACACAGATCTTGACAGCTTGCTTGAAAAACAGTATGGCACAGGCCCTCACGTCAATAGGAAAGTTTTTGTCCTTCTTACAAATTCATAGACACAGAACTTTCATCAGCACATTTTGCATCCTTATTAAACTTTTAAGTTTTCCTTTGCCTACCAAAACCTTTGAATAGTTGCCCAGACATTAACATCACCTGGCATTGTGTGTACAACCAGTGTGCTGGAAACAGAAATGTACATAATTTGTAGCTAATGGTTCTCTGGGCTTTATTTAATTCCCACTTGCTTTTATTACTTAAATGTACACATTACTAAAATTTACTAGTCCCTTATTAAAGATAACGTGTCACAAGGACTTTGTGGATGTTGTTTTTGGTCAAACCTCTGCTAAAATTATTGATAGGTAACTTAACCTATGCACATCAACATTATCTTAAGCCTGTGTGCAGACAAATAGGAACCATCTGTGTGCAGGTTACATAATTATCTTAAAACATCTAGAGGAAGGTATAAAATTCAGTTTTTGAGAGAAAACACTATGGCCATTCAGTAATTCATTGTGAAGAAAATCACAGCAAGGGATTGTAAATCTGAGAAATGGGCGACGGTCAAGTTATGATAAGCAGGCAAAAGTTTTGCCTTCCTGCTGTTGTTCTTCATTATCTTAACAGACTTCAATGCAAGAGCAAGTGCTGTTTATCAATAAAGTAAGTTGAACTTCAATGGAAATGTGTAATGTTTGTTGCATTGGAAGATAATTTATTTGTGTTTGAAATGGGAAGAAAGACAAATTCATTTACAAGAGGGAGCTAAAAAATGGCATCTTCCTCAAAAACCACTTTTTGGATTAAAAATATTTCTGACATTAAAAAATGAAACACATAGCCAAGGCAAAAATAAGAAGTTGATAGGACAAAGGAATTAAAATGATTTTTGCGAAGATATTGTACCCAGACTTTTTTGCAGCTGCCATGGTCTTCCATTTAGTTAAATTCTCAATCTGCTGAAATGAAAACCTAGAGCAAGTGAGACCAGTTGGGAGTTGGGGGGGGGGGGGATGAAGTTTTATGGACCAAAAATTGATTTGGAGGTCTAGAGGTCTATTTGTTTTGGATGATCATGAAATAAGGAAAGTTCATTTCTCCTTTTAACATATAAACTCATGAGGATAACAACCATGTTATTTGCAGACTCTTTTTTCAGGTGTCCCTTTTCTTTTACATCCCCCTCTCCCCTGAAAAAAATCCACTTGCCCCTACCCTATAAAAAGTGAACAGTCCCTTTGACTGAAATTAAAGAATGAATGGATAACTTTATTTAACCACAGTCAACTCATCAGGACTTAAAAACACTATTTCTATACAAAAACTGCTATTAATACATTAACATTATGACAAAACCTAATTAGACTACGAGCCTACTTTACATAAGTTCCATGCAGAGAGATCTTCAGAAGAATTACTTGCAGCCAGTCCTGAAGGCCCCAAGAGAGTTGAACTTCACCTGTCACAGCTCAACATGAAGGCTATTCCTAAGAAATGCTCTAGAGTAACTGAAACTATTTTTTGTAAGGTTTGTACGGGGTAGAGGAAGAGCGAGTTTGCCATTGGTGTCTCTTAAAAATCAACTGTCACCAACTGTCACCAAGGGACATATCTTTTCAAAAAAAAGCAACACCTGCATTTGCAAGCCATATCCTGAGGCCATTTTTTGAACAAGGTTAAAAGACAATGTCATCAAACACTGGGTAAAACATGAATGCAGCTTTCCATAGAAAGGTTTATCATAATAGGAAATTATAAGTTAAAGTCAAGAGCTGCAATTATTTTACTCATTGTACTTTGTGAAGTCAGCTTTTTGAAAACTTAATGACAAGACAACAACTATGTGAAAATCCTCTGGTCCACAAATGTTTTCTAAAAATAATAACCAGCCTCAACGTAAGCTTGTGAACTTATATTCAAGGTTTCTGGGTGCTGGTCTTCTTTAAAATCTCCTGAAAGAAAAGGTTTCAAAACAAAAGAACTGTCAGGGGCTGGTATGACTGATGGAAAACTATAAAAGGTGGTAACTGTGTACAGTACATCCCCTAAGGCTTTCTGTTGTAATTAAGATTAGACTCCTTTATTGCAGCCCTTTCAGAAGTCAAAGCATCTGCCATCAATGGGAGCCCTGACTTAAATTACACAACATAACCGCCCTTCGGTCACAAAACTAAGATACTAAGATAAATACTAAGATAAATAATGGAAGATATTTAAAAAAAGGCAAAAAGTGATGGGTAACACTTTACTAGTAACAAGCACAACTGAAGTCATACAAAACTGAGTTACTTTCAACATGGAATCCTTTGGTGTAAATATGGCAACAAAATGGCCACTAAAGAATGAGATAAAACTTGCTTTACACATTGAATAACCAAAAAGTCAATGTTTGTAAACAGTTAACATTGACTTCATGTCATAAACATTCTTCAAGCAAAACGTTTTTGCATCTGCATTCTCACAACTTATGGCCTTTTGTGTCTTAACAAAAACTTTAACAGTCCATCGGATGGCTACAAGTTGGCAAAACTGTAGCCTGCGTAGCTGGCGGTATTGTTGGGTTTAGCGCGCAAAACTGCTAAACTAAGATCAAACGGAAAAACTGAGCGAGATTTGCTGCAATTGAAATTTTATCAGCTACTGAAAGTATGATCTTAAATAATATTGTACTTTAAGTTATTTTAGCTGAGATAATTCCCGTTTGCCTTCATGGTTAATCAACCAGTGATTAATATAGTAGGTCTTCTAAAGTGTTTTATGGTTTTTACACCTCTTTCACTCTGAGATTATTTGACCGCTGAGTGACCGCCACGGCCCTTTTAAACATCGAAGGGAAGCCCACTGATCGACTGTTATGTAGCAAAAGCTGACAAAAAGTTGCAAGCAGGCTGTTTTAAAATTGTGAGTAGGATAGCTTACCTGCTTTGGTGAAAACGGCAACAGGCTAAACTCTTACTGTCCTCCAAAAGTTTGAATCCTTCCTAATTTCCTCACTTCATGGAAGATATTTTCTTGCGGTGCGAAGAAAAATTCTCCCGCTCACAAATGCAAAAGCCCGAGCAAAACACTCGTTTTTCCGCGTTAAAATACTTTTTCCAAATTTCCTTCCGCTGCTGAGGAGTTAGGAAAACGCCTGGATTTGTTATATGTGCAAAAAAAGGTGAGAATAAGTGATCAAGCGATGAAACCTAGATCTTTTCCGCAGACCGCCATCTTTGTTTATTTCATTGGCGGGCACGTTTCAGGAATCTGGGTACTAGGAAAATGATTAACCAATCAGCCAAAAGTCTCCCTTGCTGCCCTGGGATGCATTGCAATAATCTAGCCATGTCCCCAAGAAAACCACGATCAAAACATAAGCCCTCTTTAACCAAACAATATAAAATCGTTTATCACGACAAGTCTTACTCTTTTGAGACATATTTTGGTTGATTAATCAGGTTTAATGGAAAAAAAGAAACATTTGAAAAAAAATATCCTTTTCTATTAATCTGTCCTCACCCCCATAGGATATCATTAAGCATCCAGTCAATCATCGTGACCCTGAACAATTTACGACGACCAGAATTTTGGAGAACTATAAGACGGTGCCCTATAGGTCAGTCTTAATGAAAAGCAACTGTATCCTACACAGTCTTCAGAGATCTTCGGGTGCTTTTTGGAATTCTACAGAAGTAATTGAGTGACCTTCGACAGTTTTCTCATCTTTGGGTAATTTAATTTCCTTCCGGGTTGTCTATTGTCGAGTGGAGATTATTTATAAATTCCACCTTTTCTCAGCCAATCATAATGGGATTATTTTTAGTCAATTACAGAGTAGTCAATCATAGGAGTGGCAGCTTCGCAAGATTCGGTTGCGACGAACGAAGTCAGTCAGTCAGTTAGTCAGTCGAAAGAAGGCACCCAAAAATGCGCTTGTTATTTATTTTTCTTGGACTGATCGGGAAAATACTTACTGTGCATCGCGTCGACTCTTTGCCAATTAACGCGGGAAAGAATGGGGGACCCGGTAATGGAAAATCTTGTGACAAGGCAGTGGTTTGCAATTGTAATTATAACGTGAATGTGCATTCGCACGTTAGCGGAGACATAAGGGAGTTAAAGACGAAGATGGAACAGCTTATTGCACTGATGAACAAAACTTCACCTTCGACTCCGCCGCCAACTACACTACCAGGTTAACATAGCATGTCTGATTTCAGTCTTTAAAACCAGTGGTTGGTAAATTTACATCCTGGTTCTGTCTTGTTTGCAGCCTTTCCCGTGTCTTCTTGCAAGGAACAATACGAGAAAGACAGGTAAGTCCGTACAGTCTCATAGTTTAAAAAATTTATGCGATTGGTGCTCGAAACAGCAACAGGCTTTTATTTCATCACACGTTTTTGCAATAATAATTATAATTATTGAGGGTTGAAAATCGGCCTATGTTTGGACCCTCTCAGAATGCTTAATTGACCCCTGACACGACTTCGCTTATCTTTGCCTTTCATTCGCTTAGCGGTATCAAGTAACCATCAATCTAGCATTTCTTATCCGATAAGTCGTTCTGATTCATTTAGTTGCTTTTGTATCTACGATTAAATGATCCTAGTCACCCACAGTGCTTTGCGCGCATCTAGTGAGAAATCCGCCATTTTCTATGCCATCTAAAATCAGGATTTTTTCACAGTGAATTGAAATCCGGCTACATCTGCGCCAATACGGCCAGCTTGGGCCTTCATGTACTTTCTTGGCCTTAAAAAATTAATAGCAGTTACATCTGGCCGGTTATTTTGGTGTTGTTTGCTATTTATCTCGTGAAATGTGCGAGACAACTCCAGGACTCTAAGCGGTTTATGCTCTCCTTCGCGTGGCAGTACCAAAACAGTCAAGCTTATGAAAGAAATCATTATTCAAGGACCTTCTTGGTTATCGCACTAGTCAAGCAAAAGATATCAATAGATTGAAATGCTGGTCAAGCTTATTCGCCGACATTTTACTTCATTACAGTGCGCTCTTCAGGTTCTTCACGCGCTGAAATGTTTTGGTCTTTAAATTCGACGACGGGACTCACTCTGCAGTGCCGGTAGCAACGCTAAAGCGAAAGCTTCCAAGCCTTCGATGCCTAAGAACAACACTTCGACTTCTTCCATAAGCTGTAAATCCCTGGAATTGCAGAAAAGGAGGAGAAAGAATGTAAACATGCAAGTAAACATGCATTTTTGTCCCAACATTTCGTTTAAAAGCAAATTTCAAGTTAACTTCAATATCAGAGCCACGATATTGGTCTTCGAATTTTGTATCATTTTAATGGTTCTTGCTTACCTTGCAAGGTTGGTGAACATCAACAAAGTGGATTCTAATTTTCTCCCTTTGTACATGTTTTTGTTGCTTTCGCAAACGTGGCCGCCACAACTTGTCCTTTGAATCTTTAGTGTTCGATTGCAAAACGTCGATGCTCAGCTGCATAACTTATAAAGTACAAAAGACAGTCTAATCAAGCCAACATTACTCGCATTTGGTAAGATGTGCTATTGTGTCTCTGTGGACGTCTTTGTGGATGGGCTTATTTTGGGAAATTTTCCCTCAGAAAGAAGTATATTTGTTAACTCAACAAGCCACGCCGGTTTTCATCTTCAAACAGGGCATCAAAGAGTCAAGTGAATCCGCTGATGTTTGGTTCCCAAAAGATTCCTGTTTATTGTCACATGGGAAACTTTGGATGCGGTGATGGAGGATGGACGCTGGCTATGAAGATTGACGGCACAAAGGTTAGCATCTTAACCCTTATATTTAAAAGAAGCAGTCCTTATTGACATTATTATTAACTTACTTGGGTCAAAAAAGAAGTGCCACATCAAGGAGGAAAGTATGAAGCCAGGGTGCCAAGTTTGAAAGGAGAAGAAACCTGATTCAAATGAATACAATCAAAACCGAGAGCAAGGGAATTTGTGAGTTCAAGTTCTAGTTGAGTTCATCTGAGTTGGAGTTCGAATAAAGTCCTTTTAGGCATTTAAAAAGGGCATTTTAAAAGGGCTTTTTAAATAAGTGCTATTTACATAATTGCTTAAATGAAATTATCATATGAAAAGCCCCATACAAAGGAACCTTTCATGTGACAATTGAATTTCACTTTTTTTAACTTTGCAATTGCAACAAACCTAGGCCTGCAAAATTGCGGGAACATTAAGGCTAAAAGGAAAATGACATATTCTAATAAGCACTTTGTAAAAGTGCATTTTTGGAGTGGAGTTGTTTTTATTTGAATTTCAAATAAGAAGGCTCTATTTTAAAAAAGTAGCTTCGACGAAAGAACTAATAATAATAAAATTAAACTAAATTTAAAAAACCTAGTCGCAAAAATTTAAGGAGTATTGTTTAAAATAATTATTCCTTTTTGAATTTCAGAGAACGTTCCACTACGACTCTCATTTCTGGAAAGACAGAAATGCATACAACCTTGTTGGAGGGAAGACTGGGTTTGATCAACAAGAGACAAAGTTGCCGACCTATTGGAACACGCCCTTCTCCAAGATCTGTCTCGGTATGAAGATCGGCCATCAGATCAAGTTCATTGTCATTAACAGGTCCGCCAACTCTCTTTTCGCGGTGATTGCTGACGGAAGGTACCGCGCCACGTCACTGGGTCGCAACACGTGGAAGACGCTGATTGGTTCTCAAGCTTCCTTGCAGCCCAACTGTAACAGGGAAGGGTTTAACGCGGCAAGTGACGATGGTACAGATTCCAAAGCAAGAATTGGTATCCTTGCTGACAAGAAAAACGATTGTAAGAACTGTTATTCAAGAATCGGGTTTGGAACAGCAAAATATCCGGATGACTCCAACACGTGTGGAAACGAAGCCGGAACCAAACACATTAAAGCCATAGGCTATATCTTGGTTCAGTAACTGATTATATAACGGGACATTTCATGAGCATCAAATATGTCAATTTGCTTTTCAAAGAGGCTATGTCACCAGTTTTTACTTATTGTTAAAGACATATTGGAATCGAAAGGAGACGAGAAAGTAATGGTTCGTTTTTGCTGGAAAATTCTCTACCAGGTTTCTGAAACTACATATTCTTTTTTTTTTGTTGGCTGCGGATGGTTATAGAATGGAAACGGGTCGCGACAACTTTAAGTGATTGGGAAATTTTTTTCGTTTTCCCTTTACGTCTTGGAAAAAATCCCTAAGACCTGACTATGGTTTATCCTGCTTTTCAGATGAAAGTCACTTGATATCTTTCTATTGGTGAAAAAAAAAATCTTTCTATTGGTGTTCTCAGAGCATTTCGTGTATGAGAGTTATAACCTGCTTACTTTTAGCACAATTGCCATGACCTAGTCCTTTTAACTTTAGTTATCCAACAATAGTATCTTCACAGGCTGCCTGCTTGGCTTACGAAGTGTTCCAATATGTTTTTAGCTGGAGCTTTTGCCATGAACTGGCTAGTGTTCCGATAGCTATGAAAAACTAAGTCATTTTATCCTATGAAAACTGACATTTGGAAAAAAAAACTTGTTTGCCAAACTAAATAATACTGTTAATACTAGGGGTAATACCAGAGCAAACAAAACAAAAAACAAACATACAATCAAAAACATAAAAACGCGTTTGAAGCGTTGATTAGCACATCCGTATAAGTGGTATAACATTCCCTTGGAACCTGATAATTCTTAGTCGGTAAACAATTTACATTTGCCATTAGCTATATAGTTTTATTCCTTACATATCTACTTTTATTTTCGTATTCTTTTGAAAATTTAATTAAACCTCGGGCGTACAGGGGTGGGGGGGAGGGGTGGACGCCACCCCCATAAGGTTTTCGCCACCCTACATAAGGTTTTCCTTGAATTTTCCCAAGACAAATTATTATCTAGACCTGCCGTTTACAATAGCTGTGTGCATATCCTTTAGACACATTTTTAAGAAGTTTGGTGTGAATCGGTTGCTATGGTTACGAGATATGACGTCATAAGTGGCAGGTGGTTAAGCCATTTTTGAAAAAATGTTTTTTTTTACCCTTTTTCGGTGACAAATGCAAAAAATGCCAACAAAAAGTGGAACAATGTTTGATTATGTCATATTCTACATGTCCAGCATCACAAATTTCCAATTGTTAACGGTTTTTTTTTTCAAAAAAAATTTTTTTAAATTGTTTATTACAAGACACGTACACGTTACATTACTTACATAGCGGTATGAAACAAACCACTACTTACATTACATTACATTACATTACATTACATTACATTACAATGCCTACACAAGAGCGCTAGTTATAGTATAACACTTGCATTACTCTACTTACAATACTCTATTCTAATTGCACTTAATACATACAATAATAATACTTTTTTTGTTTGCACTACACAGTGACACATACAAACCATGCAGATGCCCAATTAATTCCCTTACAAGATTAAATAGCAACTTTCTAGCGCAGAAAACTATTAAAAAACTTAATTTACCCGGCGGACTTCCATTTCTTTCCTTGTAATAGACTAATATGAGACTACAACAGAAGCTCCCATCTTGTATAAAAATCGCGAAGCTTTCGGTTCTTAATAGCAATTAACTTTTCAACTTCTTGTTTAGCTTCGACCATGTGCAGAAACGATCTCAATTTTGGAAAGTACTTATTTTTTCTACTCTCCCAGATAGTTATCTTACCAAGAATTACCAAATAATTTAATAAATCTTTCCTCTGAAGAAAGCCAATTATGATGTCTTTTAAAAACAAAGATAAATTTTCACCACTTATACCAGACCACCAGACTGTGAAACTATTCCAGAACACTTGCACAAAGGAGCAGTTAAAGAAGAGGTGGTACAAATCTTCCGTATGGTTTCCACAAAATGAACACTTATCTGAATCGCTTAAACCTATTTTGAATAATTTATCATTTGTAAACAAAATGAAATGCAACAATTTATATTGAAATGGCCAAACATACGTTTCGCTTGCAGTTAGATACGGAATAGAAAAAGCATCGTGTGGATTTGAGAGTTGAAAATCAGCTATCAGCCTTTTAAAGCTATTCGGAGTTTTCGCTTTAGTTGATCTCATCATTGAATAGAATTGTTTGCACTTTGCCGTATATGCATTAAAATCTTTAGCATTATACTCAAAATTCATAGGATCGAATTTTCCCACTGTTAGGAGATTGGAAGAATTTTTTGATTTCATATTTATGATAGCAGACCTCAATGCTGTCCATGTAAGGAAATTAGTATTAAGACCTTTTTGTTTAAAGGACTCAAAAGAACGTACATTGTCAATATTAACCTGTAAATCATTCAAATAAATTATGTCCTTATCAAAGAACATTTTATAAAACACTGGTTTGTTATTTATCCTTATGTCCTTATTATTCCAGATAAAATTTTGGCAATAATTAACATCAGAAAAGGAACTTCTAAATTCCGCCCACAACTTAAGGACCTCTAAGTAAAAGTTACTAACGCTTAAATCAAGGTCATTGACATCATAATTGCATCCAACAAGAAAAAACCCTCCATAATTTTTTAAGTTGTATTTGAGATAAGATATCCAAGGGCCTTCCCTCTCATCTAAGAGTCGCGGAATCCAGGACAATCTTAGAGCTTTAATATGTGACTCAAAGTCTGTAAGATTCAGTCCACCTTTGTCTAAGGTATTTATTACAGAAAGCCTCGTAACTTTATCAGGGCCTTTCCATAGAAATTTAAAAACCATCTTCTCCATCTGTTTAATAACTTCAGGTGGGGTTTCTATATTATTGAAGAAACATATAATAATTTTGGGATGAGAAAAGATTTGATGATTGTTACTAGTAGTACATTGGGCTCGTTTGGGGCATATGGAGGCTTCTGATTGGTCGAGAGCAAATCAATGACGTCACAGGAACCGGAAGTGCCTGGAACCGGAAGTTATGTGATTTGTAATGGGAAACCGCTGACCAGTGGAAAAAAGGGGATCGCGGGCGCATGGGAACCGGAAGTCACGTGATTTGGAATGGGAAACCGCTGACCAGTGTGAAAAAGGGATCGTGGGCTCAAGGGGAAGTAAAACCGCTGAGAAAACGCGGGCGCAAAGTCCAAAGTCCAATGTGGGGAACGGGGGTGGTCCTTGAAAAGTACACAAAATGAATAAATCATGTTTTATTGATTTGTTTTTACAATAACTCTTTTGTGTTCCTATTTGATATGAGGGTTCCACATCACAATCGACGATTTTGTTGGGGGTTTTCACTGGTAGCCATAGGGGTAGGTCTTGAAGGTGCGTCCCAAAACCCCGCGAAATCCAAGTCATTAAAAGTCAGCACATTGTCCGACGGAGACGACTTTGCTTCCACCGAAGACTATTTGGCAGTTCCTTTTGGAGGAGTTCCTATGTTCCTTTTGATGAGGGTTCCTTTTGATAATACGAGTGTTCCTTTTTGATGAGTTCCTTTTGATAATACGAGTTCCTATTTAATAATGTTCCTTTTGATAATACGAGTTCCTATTTAATAATGTTCCTTTTGATAATATGAGGGTTCCTTTTTGATGAGTTCCTTTTTTGATAATATGAGGGTTCCTTTTGATAATACGAGTGTTCCTTTTGATAATATGAGGGTTCCTTTTGATAATACGAGTGTTCCTTTTGATAATATGAGTGTTCCTTATGAGTGTTCCTTTTTGATGAGTTCCTTTTTGATAATATGAGTGTTCCTTTTTGATGTATGGGAAGGAGGAGGAGATAGTCAGCAAAAAGTCACCACATTGTCCGTAAGCCAAAAAACTACACCTTGTTCACTTAACCCCAACACCCGTCGAATTGGAGGAGGAGGAGATCCAAGCCAGGAAGCAGCCAAGAAAGCAAGAATGTCAAGTAAACATCAATGGTGTGGGGATTAAGCCAACAGACCAAAGGATCAAGCAGAGGCATCTCAACCACTTGTTGGGTTTCTGGACTGGATCATCGATGAGTGTGAAAACATGAAAGGGGACGGTGGTTTTTTATAGAGAAAGAAGGGGGTCACGTGGGAGGGAAGGGACCAATGAGAGAAAGGCCCATCATGCTTTGGGAGGGGAAGAGGTGGGGGTACCCCCCTCCCCCCTCCTTAGATAGACCATGGTGCATTGCGCGAATCAGGGTATATAAGTCAAGGGAGGCCACAGGACGCCATTCCTAGCTTTGAGTTCATGCTGTGTTAACTTATGTCAATTGGGGCTGTCAAAAAATGTCCGAAACGAGAAGGCCGTTGGGGTCCATGTGTAGTGAGATGAATGTGAGTGGGCAAGACTATTTGAGAAGGAGAGTTGGTCCGGAGAGGACGCCCATCCAACGCCAGACCATGCGTATGTATGAAAGGAGAGAGGAGACATGGCGCCCGTTAAATAGAGATCGTGTGGCCGCGTTTATTCGTTTATTTTTGTTGTACCTGGTGGAGTGGGAGAATGGTGTTGGGCGCCCTCATCCCGAGACGGTCCGTTCTCTAAAGAAAGCATTGGTCCGTCGGGTGATTCCATGGATTCAAAACCACTTGGTTTGGACTACGAGGGAGAGGTATTGGCCTATCACCTTACCACAATTTCGAGACCTGGACTCCTTCTTGGCCGAGCACATGCCGCGCGTGCATAAAGATGACGAATGGTCCGCCATTGCGTATTTTTTTAAAGTGGTGGTACAGGAACGCAGGGAGGAATATAAACGACTCGAGGACATGGAGAGGGAGGCGATGGAGGCTGTGCGCCGGTGTTTGAACAGTTGAACATTTTTTAATTCCTGTTGAGTTTCTTTATTGTGAGTCAAGGCTACTGTGAGTCAAGAGACATTTATTTATGATCCACGTGCAAAGTCAGTGTTGTGATCTTTTTATTTTTTAATTAAAAAAAGTTGATGTTTTTTACAAAGGGTGGTTGGTCTTCTTTTGCCACGCGGGTGGGGTGTTCCTATTTACAATTGGAAAAGCTATCTACAATTTTGAAAAAATAAAAAGTAAAAAAGCTATGTACAATGGGAAAAAGTAAAAAATTAAAAAAGAAAGCTATGTACAATTCCAAAAGTAAAAACTAAGAAATTACAAATGAAAGTCTTCCAGTTCCATACGTAATTGATCAATGTTCTCGGGTAGACAGAAGGTGCGGTTGAACAAGGCTTGAATTTTGGCTCGGGTTTTCTCGTCCACATCCCGGGATCCCACAATAGCACTGCTTTGATGAAGGGTGGGCTTTTTGGGTCCCCAAGGAACAAATTGACTGCCAGTGACCAGGGTGGCGGCATTCTCATTGACTTGGTAGTAATGGTCCGAGCGGTACCATGATTGACTGGGTATGTCAAACAGGTAGACGGGTTTGCCTTGATCCATAGCCAATTGCACCGTCCAACCAGTGCCTCCTTTCACACGTTTATGATCCGGTTCCAAGATGCCAAAGGCATAGATGGTATGGGCTTTTTTGGCCAATTGATAATTGCGTTGCAGCAATTGCAAGGTGTAAAAATGACTGGGCATTTTTTTGCCTAGTTTCTCCGCCGCCTGGTGAAGATGGGGGTTGGCCAGCATCAGGACTTCCACCGTAGAAGGGGTGACGAAAGTGGCTCGAGGATGGTTCGGGGGGACCAGGACTTCTAGTTGCATCCCAAAGTGTTTGGCCTGTTCTTCCACCAGGGCATCCGTACCTTTGGCTCCCCCGGTGTAGACCACATGGCCATGACCCACTTGCAGTTCCAAGGCACCGAGATCTTGTTCTCCGATCATGATGTCTGGGGGCATGGCTTTTGAGAATGAAGATCTAGTGACCAAGGGACCGTCTTAAATAGGGACAACGGACCAATGGGAAGACAAGAGGTCCTTATTTGGATTGAACAAGCTGACCAATGGGAAGATAACAAGTCCTTATATGGGTAGGATAAGCTGACCAATGACAGTCAAGGGTCTAAGGTATAAAAAGGCAGGGTCGGTAGGGGTTGACATCAACCTTTGAGTACGATGTCCACCGATCGGAAGAGAAAATCAACCCATCCCCCAGAGGGGAAGAAGAAGAAGAAGAGCATTCAACATATGACGCCCGTGGACTGTGATCCTGTGGTGTGCGACGTGGTGGAAGACACCCGAGCTGCTGTGGAAGATATGATGAAAGAATTGAATGACATGGTGGAGCAATCACCCCCATCACCTCAATTCACCTTGACGACCGTGTATGATCCTCCCAGTTCAGTGGACACTATGGTATGTCCTTACCACGAGGTGCGTTTGGAGGCCCGAGAATCTCAAAAGGGATGGAAGTATGTGAAATGTCCCATGCAACCGTGTTTGCTGTTTTGTGGTCAAGATCAAGTTCTGGAGTATATGAAAGCCGTGTATAGTCAACCTCATGTAGAAGTGTTGGACATGTGGGGTGGTTTACAATGCTTTTGCCGTGAACCCGCTACGCTTCAACAGAGTCATTCGACTCAGAACCCCGATCGCTTGTTTCTGACTTGTTCCAAGAAAACGTGTGGCTTCTTCCGATGGGCCGATCAACCCTTGGGTTCCAAGTACTGGACGTGGTTTCATGACAACCCTCCCAAAAAAGCCGACCAACAAGCTGAAGCACCCACCCGTGATGCTCAAGGATATCCCAAGAGGGGCTATGACATCCCTGGCCCTCCAGTCCGAAGGAAAGAGGACGTGGATCGGCCCCTGACAGACTATGAGAAACAATTGTTACGAGAAATTCAGGAGCTCAAGAACCGTCAAGAAATGATGGTAGCCCCAGCTCCACCACCTCCCAAGTACAGTGACAGTGTGGAGAACTGGCAGAAAGGTCTAGAGACCATCAGTTGCGGCCGTCTAGGTCTCTTTTAAATGAGAGAACGAATAAAATTTTTTATCAATGTCACCATGGAGTCTGTATGTGATGCGTGGGAGTCTGTCTTGTCCCTGGGGCAATGGCAATGTCATCAAACCCTTTGTCAAGTCTTATATGATCATCAACCCGGGTCCCAAATCCCCATACCCCGTTGTCCCGAGGACACGCATCCTCTCCACCTCTTTGAAGAAACTCATGTGGACCGCAACCTATATCGATGGGTGGTGTTTGTCTTATGGTTAAAAGGTCACCCAGAGGCATGGCGATGGTATCGAATCATTCAAAAGGCACATCCCCACACGGTCCCCACCATATCGACCTTATGGGGTGAATGCCAGAACGTATGGCCCCTCGAAAGAGAACCCAACGCTGGAGTTCGTCGTCCTCATGGTTGAAGAAGAAAACCAAACGCCCTGTGTCGTCGTCAACGAAGAAGAAGGCCAATGTCTCGCAACAATGGTTGAAGCGTTACCATGATCCTGGTGCCCCGGGGAGTTTAGGTGGGGTGCAACGATTTGCTAAAGCCCAGGGTCTCCCTTTGAAAAAAGCCCAACAGGTGTTGGAACAGGATGTGGGTTACACCTTGCATAAACCCCGACGTCGTCGTTTTGCTACCTTACCCGTGATCGTAGGGGGGTTGGATGATCAATGGGCCGCGGATTTAGTGGAAGTGCAACGTTTGGCCAAACATAATCGGGGTATACGCTACTTGTTGACCGTCGTGGATGTGTTGTCCAAGTACGCGTGGGTCGAACCGTTGAAAACCAAAACCGGGGTGGCCCTCGTGAAAGCCTTTGAGAAGATTGTGAGACAAGGAGGACGTCACCCGAATCGATTGCAAACGGATCGAGGGAAAGAATTTTATAATCGGACCTTTCAACGATGGGTCGACGAGCAAGACATCCATCATTTTTCGACCGAAGGGGATGCCAAAGCCAGTGTGGTGGAACGATTTAACCGCACCTTGAAAGAACGGTTATACCGTTATTTGACCGCGGCCAACACGTTGAAATTTGACAATGTCTTACCCGAGTTGGTGCAGGGGTATAATGCCACCCGTCATCGAAGTATTGGTATGCCCCCCGAAAACGTGACGTGGGACAACGAAGAAGCCGTGTGGAAACGATTGTATGCCAAACGATTGAAAGGCTACAAAAAACCCCAATTGAAGGTGGGGGATCATGTCCGTCTCAATACGATTCATCGTACCTTTGAAAAAGGGTATTTACCCGGTTGGACCGAAGAAGTGTTTGTGGTGCATCGTGTGATCCCTGGCCCTGTCCCCACGTATAAGATTCGCGAATGGGATGAGACCCCCGTCCAAGGTACGTTTTATGAAGAGGATTTACAAAAAGTCCATGTATCCGAAGTGTTTCGGATCGAGAAGGTACTTAAGCGACAAAAAGGTCGTTGGTTGGTCAAGTGGAAAGGGTGGCCCGACAAGTACAATAGTTGGATTGCTCGTGGAGACGTGACATCCCTTCAACCCCGCAAACGACGACGACGCCGCTAAAAAACAATGACATTGGTGCCCAACTCTTCGTTTTACGTGACGCTGATGAGTCATGCGAGTACCAAAGAGTTTCCTGGGAACAAGAGTCATCATTTCAGAAACCGATTGCCTAAACCCATCCGATTTGTGGGACGAGGATGGATGGTGGGTATGGTGAGTTTATCCTTACCCACCATTCCCGTCATAACGGAAGAAGGAGGCGTGGGTGATTCCCATCCTCTGTTGTACGTACGATGGCACGAACGGGTGTATGCCGAAGACGATCAAGGCAACGATCGATGGTGGCATCAACGTCGCGAACTCACTGTCTACGGGCGAGATATGAGAAAGGAATTGGCCTCGTCGACGGGATCGCACTTTTTTCATCAACTGGTGTACCGTTACGTGCAAGCCCGTGCCAAAGAAACCGAACCCAAAAACAAATGGGCCGAGGACAATGGCGTCAAATTATACCCGACCTTTGAATGGACCTCCGAAGGGGATTTGTTGTTGAATACCACCAAGGTGGATTACACACGACAAGTAGCACACGTGTCATGGGGCCGAACCTTGGCGCTGAGAATGGGATGGATTGAACAAGTGTCGACGGGCGTGTATCGATTGGGTCCGAATCTCTTGCAAGAATTTCATTCGGACTCCATTCCCACCCCGACGGATATCCGCAATGCCGCCAACAACCCCATCTTTTGGAAAGTGGAGGGGGATTATCTGAAATTGAGTATGACGTGTAATTGGCGGTTTGTGAATGTGAACCAGACCTTTCGTCCCTCGTTGGAATTTCCCTCCACGCGTCCTTTGCACGTGTATTGTGATGTAGGCACCAGCAGCATGGTAGGGGGTCGTATCACCGATCTCTTACGAGAAATCAAGTACCAGCCTCAAAACACCACCCACTTTGAACCTCGACATATTCAATATATCCCAGTACGCAACGAAGTGGTGGAAATCGTCGAAACCCAGATGGCCGAAACCAATGGGGATCTGGTGAAATTTGGTGAAGGCCATGCCCTCCTGACCCTCCACTTTAAAAGGGAAGTGGTGGTGTGAAGAAGAAAGACAACATGTCGTTCTACGTGACGTTACCCAGTCATGCCAACCGACGTGAATTTCCCAACAACCAACCTAATTCCTTCAAGATTCGTTTACCTCAACCGTTACAGCTCACGGGAGGTGGTTGGCAAGTGGGGTTGAGTGCCATTTCCTTACCGGACACGGGGGTCAACATTTTTAATCTGCTGCCATCGGATCAGTTCGTGTTTGGTACCTCTTGTTATCGAATGACGTCCTCCGCGGGACGTAAGGTCTTTAGCTTCAATATGAAAATGGACGATTTGAAACATGATGATTCCATTGTGGATGGCGTGACCTTCATGAAAGCCTTTTTTCATTGGGTGAGGCAACGTATGAACTATTCTTACATGGGCTACTATGGTGCGCCGTATGCGGAGCGGGGAAAGAAGACGTGTACCACCTTTGAGTGGGACGGCGAGGATTTGGTCATGAACAATCGCAATATCATACGGTACAAGTACGTGCTTCCATACAAAGACAACGCGACGATGTTCGTCCCTCACTTTGCCATTCATCATGTGATGGCCGAAAAAATGGGATGGTTTAAAAAAAACGATGGAGGAAACTATGAGTTGGGACCCAACTTGAACATGGAATTCCGTGATGACAAGGTTCCCAACAATAGTGACATTGAATTAAGAAATAGCAAGAACGACCCGGAGTATTATCAAGTGAGCGTGGATGGTGCTGGGACCACGTGGATTTGGTTGAGTTTCAGCGTGAATTGGCGTTTCACCAATTTGAATGTAGCGTTTCGTGCGGTAGTGGGTGACCCCACACGATCGTTGCACGTGTACTCCGACGTGGCAGGCAGCAGTGTGGTGGGCAATCGCGTGACCGATTTGTTGCGTGAAATCCAGTACAAGCGAGAAGGACGAGGCACCATGTACTTTGAACCGTTGCACATTCAATACCTACCTCTTCGTAACGAGGTGGTGGAAATGATTCACGTTCAAGTCGCTGAAACGATTGGTAGAGGAGGAGACTTGGTCAAGTTTGGTGAAGGTCATACCATTGTCACGTTACACTTCAAAAAGACATAAAAAAGAGAGACGAGAAGGGAACCCAAATCAATCATGCCTCCGAAACGACGACGACGACGACGACGACGCCGACCACAGCGTCCACAAGCGGGGGAAGGGGTCAACGCGGTGATTGCCGGGATTCCTAAGGCCGCTTGGTCCATCACCAAAGGGGTAGAAAAGTTAGCCAAAAAGAATTACCTAAGATCAACGAAGAAACGTATGGAAGAAATGCGAAGTGGGAAACGCAAACGGTGGGCGGGGGAATCGTTTACGTGCAACGTCATGTGAGTATAAAAAGAAAACAAGAGTTGTGAAAAACAAACAAAGATGCCCAAGACAAGAGTGCGTCGAAGGAGACGAAGAAGAAGGCAACGAGGGGGTCTCTTGCCCCTGGCGGCCCTCATTCCAGCCTTGATCGCTGGAGGAAAAGCTGTGGCGTTGGGTGCCGCAAGTGGTGCCGCGAGTTACGGGGCTAAAAAAGGGTTGGAAGCCGCTTTTCGGAAAAAACGACGATGACGGTATAAAAAGGGGAGTCCCATGAAGCCCAAACAAAACGTTTATCCCTGGTGAAGAAGGCACCATGCGTGGGGGAAGTTTGACACGATTTCGAACCGACGAGTGGTATGATCAACATGGTCAAAGTGGCAAAGGGTTGGTGACGGATCTGATGCGTGGTGGGTTCCAAGGCCTTAAAAGCACGCGAAATCCTTTAAATCTACCTAGTAATATCAAGAGAGGATTGAATGCAGGGTTAACACGAGGTATCAAACGCAAAGCCGAAGACGTCCTTAAAAAGGAAATCACCAAACAAGCCAAGAAAGCCTTGAGTCATAAGAACGTGAAAGACGCCGTGCGTGTAGCCACTGCCTTATTTCCCAAACAAACCAAACGTGCACGTGATATTTTGGGAGTCTAATGGAACCCGTGCATTCACGACCTCGACGGATTCGTAGTAATCGAGGGTTGTCTCAATGGGGTGGACTGTATCCGTTTTGGAAACTCATGCCACGACGACGACAACGTGGTGGCTGGTTGAGTCCCGAGGTGATGAGAGTCCCCGGGTTTGATTTGAGACAACGTTTAGCACGACGACGCTATAAAAACCCCTCACGACGACGACGGGGTACCACTCGAAGACGTTAAACATGCCTGACGTGAGTACACAAACCGCCCCGGCTCACGAGCGTTCCGAAGGGACCGTCAACCCTGCCTTACGGATTTTCAAGGTGCCACCGACCGACATTAGCATCAATGCCTATCGCATGGTCACCATTCAACCCACCACCACGGGTATCAATCCTATGGAATTCATCATACCGGGATTGGACGATTTTGTGGATTTGGGACGCAGTTACTTTACCATGGAATTGAGTTTGAAAAAGGCGAATGGTGCGAACTTGGTGGCCGCGGAGAAATTGTGGCCCGTCAATAATTTGGCCCATTCCATCATCAAACAAATTGACTTGCAGTTGAATGGCACGTTGATCAGTCCACAATCCGACACGTATCATTACAAAGCTTACCTAGAAACCTTGCTGAATTATGACCGAGAAGATGGCAAGACCGTGTTAGGACCCCAAGGATGGTTCAATCAAGTGGATTTCCCACCCCAATGGACTGCCACCAACACAGACAAAGCAGGAAACCATCAACATTGGCAAGATCTGCCTGCTAATCATCAAGAGGCCTTCAATGCCTCTGCGGCCGAAGTGGAGAAGTATGCTGCAGGTGTCACCCACAGTCTAGTGTTTACCCCCCACTTGGAAGTCTTTCACACTGGCAAACTGTTGGTGCCTGGTATTGAAATCAAGATGAAATTTCATTTCAATGGCCCCAACTTGTTTTTGAATGGAGTGGCTCTAGCTGGCCGATTGATGGAAGGGGATGTGAAACTACGGTTTCATCTCTGTCAACTGCGTTTGAATGACGCCATCTAC
This sequence comes from Siderastrea siderea, assembly GCA_964030785.1. Taxonomy (NCBI): domain Eukaryota; kingdom Metazoa; phylum Cnidaria; class Anthozoa; order Scleractinia; family Rhizangiidae; genus Siderastrea; species Siderastrea siderea. The sequence goes on along the minus strand of OZ034977.1, from coordinate 26,104,680 downwards.
CAGAGTATATCTGAAAAAAGACACAATGAAGGCCAAGTGGCGGCTTACCCGACCGTCCGCAGTGAAATCCGGACTTTCAGCATGCAAAACAACCTGGTCCGCTTTGATATCCCTAACCTGTTTCAAAACAGAATACCTGACCGATTGATTGTGGGGTTACTGGACAGCCGTGCCTTCAATGGAGATGTGACCCGAGATCCGTTCTGTTTCCAGAAATTTGGTCTGAGTTCCATTAAACAGATTGTCAGGGGAGAAGAGTACCCTTATGAAACCCTCCAGTTAGTGCACAACAATGGCACCCGAGATAATCTAGGCTACTTCCGTTTTCTGCAAGCCAGTGGTGCTTGGTGTAAAAAGAAAGGCAATATGGTAGAACTACTGGATTGGGGCCAAGCTAAAAATTGTACCTTGTTCATGTTTGACAATGTGGCCAATGGATGTGCTGACAGTCAAAACCTCAACCCCAAGCAAACAGGTGATTTACAATTGGTGTTGGAATTTGGAGCTGCCCCCGGTGTCAATATAACCGTACTCGTGTATGGAGAATTTGAGAATTTGCTGGAGATTGACAGGAACGGAGCCGTGTTGTATAACATTTACCAACACTGAAGAAATGGAACATGTGGCCTTGAATAATGTCCAGTTGGATTATTTAGCCCGAGACGACCCCCAATTGAACCCGGTCTTTTACGGGACGGTGGCCTGTGATCGTTTACCCAAGACTCCTGTCAAGACTACCCCGCAAGGGTACATTGTGAATACCGACCCACACGATCAACCGGGACAACATTGGTTAGCGTTGTGGACGGATGGAAAGGTGTGTGAAGTCCTGGACAGTTATGCTTTGCCATTGGATACGTACGTGCAAGCGACCCCGTTACGAGATTGGATCGTCCAACATTGGAAGTATGTAGTGACCAATGGCAAGTCCCTCCAAGCCATTACAAGCAAGAGTTGTGGTGATTACGCCTTGTTGTACTTGAAAGCCAAAGCCCGTGGACGGACCTTGCAAGCGTTTTTAAATGAGTTTTCGGATCATGATTATGTTAGTAATGACCATCAAGCCGGTCAACGCCTTCAACAATTGATTGTAGGCCAAGAAGCCAGATGGTATCAACTTTGTTGTCATCCGTATCATCAATGTAATCATTAAATAAAATTTGTTGGAAAAAAAGTGGTGTCGGAGTCGTAGCTCAGTGGGTAGAGCCTTTGGATCCCCCCTCGAATACATGAGGAGGGTCGTACGTGGGTTCGAGTCCCACCGATTCCAATAAAAAGGTGCCTTTTTTTTCTAAGGGGTAGTTCGTCATCATCATGCAAACGGGGAAACCGTTTCGTTTTCATACGCCTTCCTCTATCTTGGTGGTGGGTCCTTCGGGATGTGGGAAAACCGCGTTTACGGAAAAACTCTTGGTAGACAACCCGGAGTTGTTTGAAACCCCACCGACCCAAATGCATTATTGTTATGGGGCCTGGCAAGATCGATTTCAAGGCATGCAAGATCAAGGGGTGGTGTTTCACGAAGGGATTCCCGATCATGAGGCCTTAGTGCAATGGTTTCCTCAAGGACAGGGGGTCCTGGTCTTGGATGATTTAATGGACGAAGGGAGTCACGATAAACGCGTGTTGGATTTATTCACCAAACATTCGCATCATCAAGGGGTGACGGTGCTCTACTTGTGCCAAGACATGTTTCCCGTGGGTCGCTATGCGAAAAGTATATCCCGCAATGCCCATTACATCGTGGCGTTCAAGAACCCTCGAGATCAATTAGGGGTACGCAATGTCATGCTGCAATCGTTTCCGACCACTTGGAAAGACACGTTGGAGACGTTTCATCAAGCCACGACACGACCGTATGGCTATTTGGTCTTGGATTTACATCCCGCCTCCTCCGATCAACAACGTGTATTGAGTCACCTGTTAAAAGACGAAGGATGGACTCGCACCTATCAAAAACGACTATAAAGGCACGACACTCCATTTGAACAGGAAAAAGAGCAACCATGGCCGATGATGACCGTCAACCTCCGCAATCGTACGATACCGTGTCCCCGGCGGGGGTGGGGGCGGCCAGCGGCAATCAAATGTCCCCAAGGGCCTGGCAAGATTTATTTTGGTCGGGAGACCAAGGCCTTCTCGACGCCGCCGAGGAGGAAATGGAAGCCGAGCCCCTCTATCGGTTTATGCAATCCATCCCCCCTGTCGGTGTAGATGGTGTGCCCCCTGTGCAGGCTTCTTCCCCAGCAGGGGTAGGAAGTCCAGGAAATCAACCATCTTCTGGTGTTCGAACCCCTGCGACTCCTCCTAGCGTACCCTTGGCAGCGGGTGCTCGAACACCAACGGGTGCTCGAACAGCAGCGGGTGCTGGGGGTAATGGGCGTGGTGGTGGACGTAGTGGACGTGGTGGTGGTGGTGGTGCTGGACGTGGACGTGGTGGTGGTGGTGGTGGTGGTGGTGGTGGACGTGGTGGTGGTGGTGGTGGTGGACGTGGTGCTGGTGCTGGTGGTGGTGGTGCTGGCGCTGGTGGTGGTGGTGGTGGTGGTGGTGGTGGTGGTGGTGGTGGTGGTGGGGGTCGTCGTGGACGACGACCGTTTCGAATACGAGGACGACGACGAAATACCCCCACTTCCCCTTTGACACCTGCCTCCAATCCAGCTACCCCTCGAGGATCTTGGACATCTGGGAGTTCTGGTAGACAGCCTCGTACCTTGCGTCAAGCGGATTTACAACGACGTTTACGTATGCTGTTACAAGATCAAGAACAGTTGGCCCAAGGACGTGAAATTGCTAATGTCACCATGACCAATAGCATTGTGACCAGTTATAAACAAGGAGGAGCACCGAGCGTACAAACCTCGTCGTCCCGTGTTTCACCGTAAAGATGAAAACCGTCGTGTCGTTATTGAATGGATCGAAACAACATGGTCTTCCCTTCCCCCCGGAATTATTACAACGGATGGATTCCTTGTATGCCTTTTATCATCAACAATGGTGGTGTTATCGAAAAATGTTAAATCATTACAGGTGTATCAATGCTTTGTTTAATGGGTTGGCCTTACTCCTGATGGCTGCCGGTATGATTGCGGGTCCCCTTTTGGAAAACAGTACGTTGGTAGCCTGTTTGGCGGCCGTGGGCACCGTGGTCAAAGGATGGAATGATTTTAAACAATACCGATTTAAAGTGACCATGAGTCGATTTGCGTTTACCACCTATGCCAAAGCCTTGACCGAATTGAAAACCCATGTGCGGGGTATTCCCTTGGAGGATCTGGAACGATTTTTAATCAAGATGCAAACCTTGGATGATACCATTGTGGATTTCACCCCTCCGTTACCCAAACGATGTGTCCAAGATTACCATGGTCATTTTGTGTACCAACCCTTGGAAGGCCTGTGCTATGTAGATGGATGTCCTCGTCCCTTGAGACCCAAAGAGTATTGGATCCATAAAAAGCCGCTCCCTCCTAGTCCCACACTCTTAGAACCATGGCCCCCCGAAGAAGAAGACGGACAAAAAGAAGAACCCAGCAAGGAGAAGGCATACCTTGGTTCGTCGACGTGAAAAAGGGGTATGAAGTCACAAGTGATTTGGTCAAAGCCTTGAAAAAACCACAAATGAGTGCTGCCCAAGGGAGAAAGATGGTCTCGGGGTACAAACAACAATATCAAGCGTATAAAAGACGAGGGGGTACCAAAGGGTACAACAGTTGGTTGATCGACAAAGGCTATGCCAAAAAACCTAACAAGTGTTGTATCCAATGAAACGTCTTCGACGTCAATTCCCGTTTTTACGGTCCATGTTACAAGAAGCCAATGGTTCCAAACGTCAAGAATTGTTACAACATGCCAATGCCGATCAAATCAATGCTGTGAGTGAACTGGTGTTGAACTTTTTAAAAAACAAGATTCCCGTCACCCCACCCATGCTGGCTAAACTTCAACCCTATAAAAAGGTACTACGTGATTTGGGACGTCGTCGACATTCCGTCAGAAAACGTCGTCAGTGGTTAGTCCGACAAAAAGGAAGCGGATTGTTTCAAGGACTTCACGAGGTGTTATGTCAATGTGTTCGTTAACCCTCCCTACGTGGATGACTCTATTACAAGAGGCCAATCGGGCCATCGACAAGTGGAAAGACGAGTGTCATTATTGGAAGCATAAATATCACCTGTTGTATCGAGAGTACCAACACATCTTGAGGGCCCGTCTTTGTAAGAGTTGCCGTGACCAGGAAGACGGGGAACTTTGCTCCGACTGTAGTCAACGAACATGGACGAGGTGTACATGATTCCCCAAAAGGACTTGGAACAACTCATTCAATATTACAAAGGAGAACTCACCGAAAATGCCTTGTTGAACAAAGCCGCCACGCTCGCCGCCCAAAAACATGTGTTATTAGCCAACCCTCAATTACCCCCAGCCTTGGTCAATGCTCAAACCAAACCGTTGAGTCAAGAATTAATCAAGTTAACCAAACGCATTCGTCAATTTCCTGGTGGGGTGGGGGTTGGTGCCGCGGGTGCCCCGGGTGGTCCACCAGGCGAAGAAGAAGAAGAAGCCGGGGATTTGGTGACGGGACCCGTCGAACAATGGTTGAAGCGCATGATAAAAGGCAGCCCGTCGACCCCCAAACCACCCATTACGCCTGCAACCAAGAAAGGCAAAGGAGCAGCCACTACCAGTAAGATTCCCATTGTTAAGAAAGGGAGCCCATCCACCAGTCGAGGGGATAGCCGGTCACGTTTAGAAGTCATTCGAGAACAACGCAAGGCCTTGGAAAAAAAGTTAGCCGAGAGTCGCAAAGGCAAAGGACCCGCTCGTGAAGTGGAACGATTGAAACCTTTACCCGGTTGGGAAGATTGGGCCCAAGGTAAAAAGTTACGACGTCGATTGGATTACGACGACAGTGACTAAAACATGCCCACCAAGAGGAGGAGAAGGGGACGCCCCCAACGAGGAGGGGCCTTGGATGTCCAAAAATGGATTGCGAAAACGGGGAAGGAATTTCATTGGCCCGGTTATCAGTACATGGGCCCTGGCACCCATTTGGCTAAACGTCTGAAACGTGGGGATCCCGGGATCAATCGTTTGGACCAAATTCCTAAGCAACACGACATTGATTACAGCCATGCTAAGAATTTGCAAGATAAATGGAAAGCCGATACCAAGATGATCCAAGCCATTGATCGATTACCCGGCAAGAAAAACAAGACGGAACGGGTGGTCAAGAAAATCATGCAAGCCAAGAAACGTTTAAAATTGTAAACATTTAATTAACATGTTGAGTCAAAAAATGAAAATGTCACATTGTTATTCTGTAGTTCGTGTTGAGTCTCAAGCAGGATTGGCGAGACAAAACCCATTGTGGTGTAGACAATCCAGATAAAATAAAAAACAATGTCACTTGTGTCATTTTGATTGATGAGTTGTCAAGTTCATTGTTCTGTCCAAAATACTGAGACGGATGTTCTTCCAAATACTGAGACGAATGTTCTGCCAAATACTGAGACGAAAATGTTTTTTACGTTACTAAATCATACATTAAATCCACCCCCTCGTCGGGTGACATGTCGTGAACGAGGTCTTCGGGGGGCACCAATACCTCCAAATCAAAGGAACAAGAGTCCTCCACATCCTTCAGTAACTCGGTCCACTCGTCAGGCGTTATGTTCTGCAACAAAGACGAAAAGTCCTCCAAGTCAGAGGGGTCCAAGTCAGGGGGGCCCAAGTCAGGGGGGCCCAAGTCAGGGGGGTCCACGACTTGCACACCCCCCGAATCCATATCCGTGAGAGTATAAGAATCTAGAAATGATTCACAAAAAGAAAAGTTCTCAGGCATTTTAGGCGTCGATTTCTTAAAGTCCTCCAAGGGAATGGTCACTTTCAAGGGTCCTAAGGCTTTGATTTTCTCTTCCGTTTTCTGTCTCTCTACAGAAGGTAAGGAGGCACAAAAGTCATTCAAATACGTTTCCAGAGAAGGTTGCGTCCTACAATTAGTCAATACCACCCGCAGTGTTTTGGGGCGAGGCACCTGCTTCCTTTTGTTTTGGTAGTACCTTCTAGCGACCTCCAAGAACCTCTCGCGGTTCGCCCAGTAGTACTCTCTTCTTTGCGCATGCAGTTTCTCCTGGTTCGCAGCACGATAGGCCCGACGAGCCGCCCGGGCTTTGGCCCTTTTATTGTACATCCTTTTGTACGCCAATATTCGTACACGATTCTTTTGACGATATTCACGCGCTTGGACTCTCAAACGTTCCCGATGTTTCTCTCTATACTTTCGGTCGTATTCGGCACAACGTGCTCGGTTCTTTTGGGCCCATTTTTTTTTGACGGCACGCCGGTGCTCCTTATGCGTCTCCTCATAACACCTGTGGGACTCCTGCACTCGATCCGGATATTGTTCTCGGTATCGTTTTTTGGCAGCACGCACTTTCTCTGGGTACTTGCGTCGGTAGTTGGCTTTTTTCACAATATTCCTCGCTCGGGCTTTCTCTGGGTAGCGGGCATTGTACCGGGCTTTTTTGATGGCGTTCCGTCTCCGTCGTCGTTCGTCTTTCGTCAGTAACTCTGTCGTTTCGTCGTCGTTCGGGTCATAGTCGTCAACGTCGTCGTCGTCGTCCTCATCTGGGTCAGAGTCGTCAACGTCGTCGTCGTCGTTCGGGTCGGGAACATAGTCCTCGTCGTTCAAGTCGTCGTCGTCTGGGTCAGAGTCATCGTCGTTGTTTGGTCGGTACGTCGTGCGTCGTCGTCGTCGTCGGTTGCTGCGGCGGAGGCCCTCGTTTCCGGCAGGCATTGGGCGATGGCGGGGGTGCTGGTGGCGGGGTGAGGGGGCGCTTGAATTGGTACCTCCAATAGGGACAGCAATAGTCGAGCCCCTCCACAAACCACTCACACGTTAATTGAGGGTAGCACAGTGGGTGAAAAGGAGCCGCCTGTTCTGCCCGATGTCTCTGGGCTTCCACTTTTTCCGGCTCCAACTGCTTCAAAGTTTCTGCAAACTCACTAAAGCCTTCGTCCTTCAGCAACAACTCCTGCTTCACTTTCTCTAAGACCTCCTCCACTTCCAAATCTACTTCAAATTCTTCAAATGCTTCGAGCAGCTTCTCATGGTGAGAGTCCATGTTGAGATGTTCCAACCCGAGGATCGATCTGTTTTATAGTCTCTCATTCGTTCCCGTGATGCACCAGGGACCCTAACTAGAGAGGGGGGAGGGGGGTCCCCCCACCCCGTCCCACCCCTCCCTAGGGCACCCCCTCTCTACGGGGCACCCTGTTTAGTGATTGGCTCCTTCCCATCCCACGTGACATTTTGGTTCTCTATAAAAACAGAGCCCCGATCTCCAGTGACTTCATCTGATCATGTCCTCACAAGACAAGGACAATGTGGCGGGGCCAAGTGGCCTCGCCCACCATGAGGTTTTAGCCATGCTCGGTTTGGACATCTCTGATTCGGACGACGACACCAATTCCTGTGTGGGGCCTTTGATTTGCACCGAAAACATGGCGGACAGTGACGACGACATTTGTGAAGAGGCCTTGAACCAATGGGAACAAAGTGGGGGTGGATTGGATCCCTCTGAACACGTTACCTTCGACTTTGAACTCGAACCTTTTGTGAATCGGAAGAGTGATCGCATGGGGGTACAAGAACGTCATTTCAAGACCCAGTTACGACAAAGGGGGAACTTGCTTCCAGGTCAAAATATAACCCAAGCTCTGCAAGATGGATTACGTCGAGCCGTCGATCAAGTGTTAACCACCACCCCCGACCTCCACGATCAAGATCGACTCTACTTTACCATAGCATCCGATCGCTTGCACAATAATTTTCAGGGGTGGGGATTACGTGCAGGTGAATGGCGTCGAGACACAGAACGGGTGGAGGCGCTGTTCCAACGTTTAGCCCAAGCCCTCAACAGCAACGAACAATTTGAAATGGATGATTCCTTTCAAGTCTCCATCACTCAAGTTCATCATGCTCCTCAAGGCACCGGCAGACCCCGTCGTGGGAAACCCGGCCATCCTACCATGACCATGTTAACGGCCAACAAAAAATCGGTCATCCACATCCAAAATGATGATGAGCTCTGTTGTGCCAGAGCCCTCGTGGTCGCCAAAGCTCGCATGGACCAGCACCCGAAATACGACAGCATCCGCAAAGGAAGGCCCCTGCAGAGAACCCTAGCTCTGGACCTCCAGAATGAAGCCCGGGTACCCCTCGGTCCTTGCAGCTATGATGCCTTGACCCAATTCAGTCAAGCCCCCTCCCTCACCGGTTACCAGATCATCCTGGTGGATGCGCAGCGATCGTTCCACATCACGACGTTTGGACCCCTTTCTGACAAACAACTGATCCTGTTGCACAACAAAGACCATTATGATGTCATCACCAAATTGCCGGGATTTTTCGGGTCCAGTTATGTGTGTGCGGATTGTTGGAAACCCTACAACACCGAGGGGATGCATCGATGCACCAAAACCAAGTTGTGTGGAGCCTGTCGGCAGAAAGATTGTCCAGACTTTCAATATGCTTACCCCCGACACCTGAAAGCCACTCAACGTTGCGACTCGTGTCATCGGGACTTTTTTGGACCCACGTGTTACGAAGCCCATTCCAGCAAGACCCATGCGGGCAAACCCGTCACGGGCCTCCAGACCTCCGTGTGCTCTCAACGATACCGATGCCCAGACTGCTATCAACAAAATGTGGGCTTGTCCCGCATTCAACGTCACCTTTGTTGGCACGTGGATTGCCCGTCTTGTCATCAGTACGTGCACGCCGACAAACACCGTTGTTTTATACAAAGAGCCCCCAAACCTCAAGACCAAAAGAAGAGAAAGAGGACCCGTCAAAAAGGTCCTGGCGCCAAACGAGGTGCCGCCGCGGAACCCCCTGCCTCCTCCGAGGACGAGGACGAGCAAGACCTGCCTCCCTTACACGTCTTCTTTGATATCGAAGCCATGCAACCCCACGGAAAACACATTGCCAATCTCGTCGTGGCCGAAACCGAAGACAAGGATGAACCCAAACCTTTCCCAGGTCCCACCTGTATCCGTGACTTTCTGGAATGGCTGGATACCTTGACCCTCCACGATACCCGTCAAGTCAACGTCATCGCTCATAATTTTCAAGGGTACGATGGGTACTTTATCATCCAAGAATACTATGGGGAGAACCGCATCGTCCAACAACTCCGCAACGGATGTAAACTGTTAGAGATCAAACATGACCGCATCCGGTTCATTGATTCCATGAGTTTCTTCCAGATGCCCCTCTCCGCGTTTCCCAAAACCTTTGGTTTGACAGAACTCTGCAAAGGCTATTTCCCCCACAAGTTCAACCAGCCCCAGGATTATTATCAAAACTACGTGGGCATCCTCCCCTCACGCGATTACTACATGCCTGAGAGCATGACACTCGAAGGAAGACAAGCCTTTGAAACCTGGCATCAACAACAACGCGACCAGGGTGTGGTGTTTCATTTTCAACAAGAGTTATTGGCCTATTGCAGTTCCGATGTACGACTCCTCAAACAAGGATGTCTGACTTCCAAACGCATGTTTGAAGACTTAACAGGCTTCAATCCCTTCGATCACGTCACCATTGCCTCCGCTTGTAATCGAGATTTACGTATGAACCGGATGATCCCCAACAGTATTGCCAGCGAACCCGCCGGTCATAACGGGTGGAGAACTAACAACATCAACCAGTCCCTCCCAGCCCTTCACTGGTTAACCTGGTGCGATCACCAACTACGTCAACGCGCCCTCCAAGATCTCAACCCCAACGATCTACTGGCCAGTGCCAATCCAAAGCCTCAGTACATCCAACATGTCCGAAATGAAGGCGAGTATAAGATCCCCGGGACCAACATCCATGTGGATGGTTATTGCCCCGACACCCACACCGTCTACGAATTTCAAGGCTGTTTCACCCACGGATGCCCTACCTGTTATCCCCATCGCCACGAAAAACATCCCCGCAACTATGATCGGACGATGCATGACCTCTATGACGTCACCCAAAACAAAGTCCAAAAGCTTACCGACCAAGGGTACAACGTCATTCAAATGTGGGGATGTCAATGGGACCACCTCCGAGACACCCACCCAGAGATCGACTCCTTCGTCCGGGAACTCAACTTTATCCAACCTCTTGAACCTCGGGATGCTTTCTGTGGAGGTCGTACCAATGCCATTAAACTGTACCATCATATTACCCCTGGCCAAAAAATTCACTACATCGATGTCACCTCCTTGTACCCGTGGGTCAACAAGAAGTCTGTGTACCCCAAAGGGCATCCGAAAATCATCTTCACCCCGGGTCACACGGACATACACCAGTACTTTGGTCTCATTCAATGCAAAGTCCTGCCTCCCCGTGAATTGTACCATCCCGTGCTGCCTTACCGTCATGACAACAAACTGCTCTTTCCCCTCTGTGCCCGTTGTGTGGAAGAAGAAATGGACAAACCTCTTTTGGACAGATCTTATCATTGCCCTCACACCGACGAACAACGTGCCCTCACCAGTACCTGGTGCACCCCAGAGTTGTATAAAGCGGTTGAATTGGGGTACCAAGTCCAATACATCTACGAAGCTTGGCATTTTGAAGAGACCTGTGAGGGCCTCTTCGCCGATTATGTTAACACCTGGTTGAAAATCAAACAAGAAGCTAGTGGGTGGCCTAAGGATGTCACGACAGAAGAAGAAAAGCAACGTTACATCGAACAATACTTCCTGCATGAAGGCATCCAGTTAGAATACAACAACATCAAGAAGAACCCGGGCCTGCGTACCCTAGCTAAGCTCATGCTCAACTCCATGTGGGGTAAGTTTGGACAACGCCTCAACAAGCCCCAAATTCAAGCCTTCGATGACCCTCATGCCTTCCACTGTTTCTTGGATAGCGATGCGTTAGACGTACGTCACGTGTCCGTCGTCACCGACCAAATGGTGGAGGTACACTACCAGAACCAAAAAGAGGACATCCGCGGCTCACCCAACCTCAACATTTTTGTGGCCTGCTTCACTACCTGCCACGCCCGCCTTAAATTGTATGACGCCCTGCAAGCCTTAGGGGAAAGAGTCCTCTACTTTGACACCGACTCCGTCATCTACCTGGAGGAAACACCCACTCAATTCCAACCTGTCTTGGGTTCCTATCTAGGGGACTTCGCCTCCGAATTAGCTAAGGATGAATACATTCAAGAATTTGTCAGTGGAGGACCCAAGAACTATGGGTATACTACGAATGAAGGAAAAGTGGAATGCAAGGTCAGAGGCTTCCGACTCAACAGCGAAGGACACACCCAGTTGAATTTTGACATCATGCGTCAGAATGTCAAGGACGAAATCCAGAAACCCCTTCCCAACCCTCGCCAAAACCAGGTCATCAACTCCCACCAAATTGTACGCAATCCAAACAACTACCAACTGTACACCCAACCAAGCAGCAAGTTCTATCAGTTAGTCTGCAACAAAAGAGTCATTGATCCCAACACCTTCAAGACCTACCCCTATGGCTACCAGTGAAAACCCCCAACAAAATCGTCGATTGTGATGTGGAACCCTCATATCAAATAGGAACTCATCAAAAAGGAACACTCATATTATCAAAAGTAACATTATTAAATAGGAACTCATATTATCAAAAGGAACTCATCAAAAAGGAACACTCGTATTATCAAAAGGAACCCTCATCAAAAGGAACACTCGTATTATCAAAAGGAACCCTCATCAAAAGGAACATAGGAACTCCTCCAAAAGGAACTGCCAAATAGTCTTCGGTGGAAGCAAAGTCGTCTCCGTCGGACAATGTGCTGACTTTTAATGACTTGGATTTCGCGGGGTTTTGGGACGCACCTTCAAGACCTACCCCTATGGCTACCAGTGAAAACCCCCAACAAAATCGTCGATTGTGATGTGGAACCCTCATATCAAATAGGAACACAAAAGAGTTATTGTAAAAACAAATCAATAAAACATGATTTATTCATTTTGTGTACTTTTCAAGGACCACCCCCGTTCCCCACATTGGACTTTGGACTTTGCGCCCGCGTTTTCTCAGCGGTTTTACTTCCCCTTGAGCCCACGATCCCTTTTTCACACTGGTCAGCGGTTTCCCATTCCAAATCACGTGACTTCCGGTTCCCATGCGCCCGCGATCCCCTTTTTTCCACTGGTCAGCGGTTTCCCATTACAAATCACATAACTTCCGGTTCCAGGCACTTCCGGTTCCTGTGACGTCATTGATTTGCTCTCGACCAATCAGAAGCCTCCATATGCCCCAAACGAGCCCAATGTACTACTGTTACTTTCTCAAATACGGAGAGACCTCTCATTTTCTATAAATTAATCAATTTTTGACATTCATTAAGTCTGTCATGGAAATTTTGTTTTATAACTTGTTCTTGGTCACAGGAGAAGTCAATACCTAGAGTCCTAACGCCAGTACACCACTCGAGGCCCAGAGGTGTCTCTAAGGAGTGTTTATTCTTCCCAATCCATATAGCCTTTGTTTCTGAGAGATTCATTTTTAGACCAGAACATTTCTCAAAGTTATCGAGGGTTTGTATAACTTTTTCTACTGATGAAATATTGGCAAGTGTAGCTGTCATGTCGTCTGCATACAACAAATACTTAGTTTCATCTTCCCCGATTTTTATCCCTTCAACCTGTTCATTTGTTCTTAAAGATATTGCCATTATTTCAATGGCAAATGGCAATTAGAAATAAATATGGTGACAATGGGTCCCCCTGTCTTACACCCCTTTCTAGTTGAAAAGGAGATGAGAAAAGACCATTGTTGAGAGCACAACTTGAGAGGTTATTGTAAAACGTTTGAATCCACTTTATGAAGGAGGGACCAAAATTAAATCGCTCTAGTGCTTTATAAAGAAAATTATGTTCAATTGAATCAAAAGCTTTTTCAAAGTCTATAAAGAGCAAAACACTTGGAAGCTTTGACGATTCTGTACGGGCGATAACGTCTAAGATTGAACGAGCTGTTTCTCCGATAAACCTACCCTTCATAAAACCAGATTGATTTGAATGAATTATACCAGGGAGAACATTTTTAATTCTATTTGCAATGACCTTAGTTGCAATTTTCGAATCGACGTTAATTAATGAAATTGGTCTCCAATTTTCCAAAAACATTCTATCTTTTCCTTTTTTGTCGATTAAGGTGACGACTGCCTGCTTTTGGGAATTTGACATTTGCCCTAGTTCAAAAGAATGATTAAAAACTTCTGTCATAAACACACCAACTGAATTCCAAAACGTTTTGTAAAATTCAACAGGAATTCCATCATTTCCAGGAGTTTTACCATTGTCAAATGTGTCAAGAGCTTTAACACACTCCTCTGTAGTAATTTCACCTTCACAACTTAATCTATCTTCTACCGATAACGCAGGAATATTTGGGTTTCCCAAAAATTGATCTAAAACATCAGATTGACTTACACTGAATTTGCTACGGTATAACTTCTTATAGTATTCCGAGGAGGAGTCTAATATTTTTTGATAGTTTTTGGTAATAATTCCACTTAGGCAAAGCTTCCTTATGTGTTTTCTTGTATAATTTCTCTTTTCCAAACTCAAAAAATATTTTGTACTTTTTTCGCCATATTCGTGTCATCTTGACCTTGCACGTACTATCCATCCATTAGCTTTTTCCTCATAAATATTCTCCAATTCCGCTTTACATTCATCAAGAATTTTTTCGAGTTCTTCGCAGGAGTTCTGCTCAAACTGTGCTTGTGCAATTTGTAGCTTTCTTTGTAGCTGTTCTTCTCTTTCTCTTTTTGTTTTAGCTAGTTCTTTTGAGTAGCTTATCGAAAACAGGCGCACATTATACTTCATCCAGTCCCAAACAACTCTTTTATCTGAGAACTCCTCACCCTCTTTTTTCCATTCCTCTAACTTTTCTTTCATCTTTTGGACAAAAATTTTATCGGTCAATATCGAAGTATTCATTTTCCAAAACCCTGGGCCTCGCTTACATTCCTCAAGTTCCTGCAGATGTAAAAGAATTGCCGAGTGATCAGTTCTGATTGCAGCAATAATATCAACGTCTTTAATTAAGTCCTGAAGTGAGTTTGAGATAAGCCAATAGTCTAATCTACAGAAAACAAAAGGAGACTTTTGTGACCAAGTAAAGCTTTTCGTTTGAGGGTTTTTTTTACACGCCAAACATCATGTAAATTAAATATTGTTTGTAATTCTTCAATGCGATCAATAATTTTTGTCCTTGCTACCAGTATACCGCCTTGTTTGTCAAGAAGTGGATTAGTAGGACAATTGAAATCGCCGCCGATTATTATCTTATCTTCATAAGCAAGGCCTTCTTTTCTTAAAAAGTCAATTAAATGATCATAAAATTGCACAGCTTGATTATCATTGTTTGGACCGTAGACGTTCACTAAGACATAATTTTCGTCATTAATTTGAGCTTGAATGCTAATGTATCTCCCACTGGGGTCAATGATTTTTTTTATTATCTTGCAATCAAATCCTTTCCGAAAGAGTATTGCGACACCTCTCGAATTACTACTCCCATGTGCAAGTTCCAAAGGGGCACCCCATTCAGCTTTCCATTGTTTCTCGCTATTGACGGTTGAATGCGTTTCTTGCAGAAAAATAATATTTGCATTTTGTTTTCTGCACCATGCAAAAATTGCCCGTCGTTTGTTTAAAATTGCTCAAACCTCTTACATTTAACGAAAGCATTCTAAAATCACCCATAGCTGCCATTATTTTTTCTGATTTAGGTAACGGAAAAGACATGGAAGACCGTTGGCGTTATAACATACCATTGAATAGCTAATTGCATCGCACTGCACAAAGATACGAGAACACAAACACAAAGACACATACAGAAAGTAAATATTTTTCGCTGGAAAACACTTTTAAATTTCAAATTTTTCTCCTCTTTCCTGAAGGAGTGCAGCATTCTTCCTCTCTCCCTCAGCCGTGCCCGCTTCTATCCGATACATATTAACTTAAAGACGTTGAAATTGAAACATATATGGGTTCTTGTAAGTCTATCTTTGCCAATCTACCTACCACCAAGGTATTTAAGAGCAGCACTCGACTTAAAAAATGAAAGCTAGGTATTTAACAATAAATAAATAACTTGTACAAACCACTATATGGAGTAAAGGTTAAGTTTGCGGCAATAATAAACACGTTCGTGTTCAGTAGTCCATTTAGTCGGTGTTGGCCTCCTCGGCTTGTAGATAGAAAGTTTATAAATTATCCGAGCTGGTACGCTCCAAGGAATGTATGCAAAATGGACATCTTCTCGCTTGCGAAATTCGCCTAGATGCCTTTCTTTCAGCTTTTTACGTTCTTCTCTTACAGACTTGGACACATCGTCATGAGATGTACAGATTTGCTTCTTGAAACGGATTGTCTCTTAACTTTGAAGCAGCGTTGCGTAAAACATATTCCTTGCCGGTGTATCGCAACAAATACACATGAATTGGTCTTGGTAGAGATGCACCACGTGTTGCGTTTTCCCGTCGTTTAATATTTGTGCAGTGAGCTCGCATTACTTCTATCCCCTCCTGTAAGGACATATGTTCGCAGAAGATCTTATTTACAAGCTCCAGGCAGGACGAATCTTTCTCGGCACCTTCTGGAATATTCCAGATAACAATATTATTTCTTTTCGAGCGATTTTCCATCTCACCCAATTTCTTTTCGAGTTGCTCCATTTTTGCTTGATCAGCCTTTTTCTCCACCGTTTGTTTGACCCTCTCCAATTCCTGATTCAAGCCTTCCAACCCGGCGGATAGCCCATTCGTTGTAGTCTCAAGCGTCGTCAATTTCGCATATATTTCATCATGGCGGCTTTGACTGAAAGCTTCCAGTCGATCTATTTTTTCAGCAAGAACTTTCACCAGCCGACTCAACTCTGCAAATTTTCCACCGACATAGTAGGCTGTTGATCAAGCTTCTTTCCTGAGCGCAAAGCTTTACTCATAATTAAGAAATAAAGCCATTTTCAAAATTTCAAGGCAGAGCACGGAATGACACGTCTTCACTCGTTCGAAGGCATGCCCCGGTCCTCGTTAACGTTTACGTTAACGTTTTTTGAAAATTTCTAATTTTCGGTAAAATCCAAGATGGCACAAAAAAAGACGGCCATCTTGAATGGCGTCACAGGCCCCCAGCAGCAGGGCAACCCATAATATGTACCTCACCTTGTAGAGCATCACGGGCTTTCTACTAAAGGTGAAATCTTTTCGAAATATTGTAACATAACGAAAACCTAGGGGGAACTCCATCAACCCCCTCCCTCCTTGTACCACGGTGGGCTGTGACTTTACCCAAGGGTTAATACTATATTTTACTTGCATAGTATGTTCAAACAGGGCTCTGTAGTTCAAAAATCCGACTAGCGCTAAGTCGCGATCGAATTTTAGTCATAGACTAGTTTAGTTACTCATAGGCTGAGTACCGTTTACCTACGATTTGAGTGAGGTTTGAATAAGAACAAATAAGGTGAAACAAAACGGTAGACTTGTTGTATTTTGGTTGTTTTGTTATGCATGCGAGAAAAGACCTAAAACAGAGACCATTTTGACATGGAGAGTTCACAAACAGCTTCTAGAAAACTTTATTTGGGAATTAAGGGAGTTGACTGGGTTTATTTACATGAAAGAGTCGCTGGCAAACTCATGGCTATCTATTTTTAAACGAGCTCGACTCTAAAATTGAGCCTTTTTCTCAAAGAACACAGCCTTGGTACTGCACACTCTTCTTCCATTAGTATACGAAATCTCACGACCTCGAGTACGATAAGTGATTAATGGGTACGAGTAATGTCTTGAAACTTTTTGAAAGTTGTCAGCCCTCCAGGCTAAACAGGGTTAAATATGTCAAAACGCCATTATACAGGTAAGGAATAAGGCAGACTCAAAAACGAAATATCTCAAGTTGATTCCAAAACTATTAGAGTTTAGTAAAGTAAAGTATAGTAAAGTAAAGTAAAGTAAAGTAAAGTAAAGTAATGTAAAATAAGTAAAGTAAAGTAAAGTAAAGTAGAGTAGAGTAGAGTGGAGTGGAGTGGAGTGGAGTGGAGTGGAGTGCAGTGGAGTGGAGTGGAGTGGAGTGGAGTGGAGTGGAGTGGAGTGGAGTAGAGTAGAGTACAGTAAAGTAAAGTAAAGTAAAGGAAAGGAAAGGAAAGGAAAGGAAAGGAAAGTAAAGGAAAGGAAAGCAAAGCAAAGCAAAGCAAAGGAAAGTAAAGGCTTTTTTTCACGAGGGTGACATTTGACAGTAAACAGTTTGTCACTGATGAACTTGCGGCTCTCAACTCGTAACATATTCGTTGGTATGAAATGTCACAATACTGCCCCGCTACATATAATTTCACTCGTATCAGTCTTGCAAACAAGAAAAGCTCGTTACACTCAACATTGGACAGATTAATTACAAAAAAAGTTTACGAGTGAAAAGCCTGTGCTTATAATTAACTAGGAACACGTGAATCTAGTTCCTCGCCAAAGGTATTTGGTTTTCTTATTGTTTTGTCTCTTCAAAATGTGTGCCACTCAGCTAATCATGAAGATAGGCCAACCCTTAATTTTAAAAAATTGGGGCGCCTCAGCATGTTACGTTTGATCTCTAGCAGCGACAAATTTATAAACCTCGTTCTGCGAGGAACTTCCTAAAATGACAAAAATAAAAAAAAAATTCATGCAGAAAGAATCAAATATTAGAACTACATAAGAGTGCAACTTTTTGGAAAAGATTCACTGTCATAGGCATAGTCTTAAAAAATTAGAACTGTTTGGCATGACTATGCAGCTAGGGATGAAAGTCCGTTATAGGAACTACTAAAAAGTTCCACTTGTGTGTCGTATGTAACGAGGAATATTGTGCACATTAACCTTTGAGTAGGTATCTCAAGTGTCTACATTTAGTTCTGCACAACTCGGTTCCAACAATTCAAGTAAAGCTTGGCACCCAGTAGTTACTCCTCATAGGGCTCAAAAACGAAAAAGAAGTAGGAAAAACATGAATGGCCTCTTGAGCATATTAGAAAGCTTAGGGTGATTTTCGGATCTGTTCGAAAAACCTCGGGTGGCCTTTGGCAGCCGTCGATGGATTGAAATAGTCTTCGGTAATTTCCATTTCTGTGATATGCACTCGATTTCAGAATTTCGTTTTATTGGCCCTTGCTCTGAGCCAGTGAAAATGAGAACGTTTTCATTCGCATCACAAGCCTGCGAACACGAAAGAGCAGTCATTTACAGGAGTCGCAGCTCCATGGTTCAATTGACTAAGACGCACATATGTTAGATTTCAAAATGCGTTCTTCATTTGATTTCCTCCGACTGACCGTTGTCCTATTTGCTATAAGTGTTGCGAAATATTCGTCGGTAAATGCAAGCAAAAACCAAACACCAATTCCAGCAAAAAGGAGCGACAAGAATCCTGTTAATAATTGCAATTGTCATTGTAATCTACATCAGGATTCGAGCGTCACTGAAGACATAAAAGAAGTAAAAGCGACGCTTGAGCAGCTTATTGCACTGGTCAACAAAACCTCCCCTGCAAATCTGCAGCCAACTACAACACCAGGTAAACTGATTTTCTCCGGTTTCGATAGTCAGGAGAATTTGCAACAAGCTCTTTTAATATTTGCAACAACTTTTTCTTGTTTGCAGCTGCTCCCGTCTCCTCGTGCAAGGAACAGTACGAAAGAGACAAGTAAGTCCGCATAGCTACAAAACTGAAAAAAGCTTGCTTCTCGTTAAGTGTCGAAAATTTTAGTTCATCAAACGTTTTCGAGAAACGTTGATTTTGTGAGTGTATGCACGTCGAAATCAAATTAGCATCCTTGGCATCCTTGTCACTCAAGTTCAATCCCTGGCATTGTGATATTACTAGACTGTTTTTTTGTTGCAAACCACATTTTTCATGACATTGCATGGACTCAATATAGTAATCTTAGCTTCTTGGATCACAGCCATGGTACGATATTGACATCACACTGACAAGGGCCCTTTGTCAGATGCAACATTTAAACAGAAAACAAACCTTTTTTGCACGTAGTCATTTAACTGTGTGCATGTGCACGTCTCACATAGTTTTGAGACCACGTATATGAGTAGAAAGTTTTTTTGTTTCTCTACGACTTGCAAACGGAAACTTTTCTCTCAACAAAATGCTCAGGAAAACGTTGATACTGTATTTATCTATATGAAATAATCACATGTGAAAGAGGGACGAAATAAGGCACTGGGCACCACCTAGGGTAAATTAAACCACCATGCGGAAGGCAAAGAGGCAGATGCTGAGGCGCCCACTATTTTCTAACGCGTAATTGTGTTGATGTAAACAGAGTTGTCACTGGTTCCCAGTACTGGCCACGTTCTGATAAACATGACGTTATTAATATGCAAATACTATGGTTAGATGTGCCATCAATTCTTTTTAGTTTTATTTAATCATGGAAGCTCTTGTGATTGCTTTGTATGCCTAGTGGATTAGTGCGATATAGATTATGAATTCCATTGAAGTTCATTTGGATCTTGGCACGAGTTGCCTTTAGTTCTTTTTAATGGAATAATAATTATTCATACTATTTTACTGAAGTGTTGTTTTTTCTAATAAGTGTTCTAATTACCTGCCATCTATTCATCTATCGTCTTGTCGTCTTCCATCAGGTCGTCAAAGGGTCGAGTGTATACACTGATGTTCGGTTTACAAAAGATTCCTGTTTACTGTCAAATGGGAAACTTTGGATGCGGAGATGGGGGATGGACGCTGGCTATGAAGATTGACGGCACAAAGGTTAGTCTTTACGATCTATCCATGAGAAGCAGACATATAAATCTTAGAAGGAGAAGGTAAAGAAACCAGTTCCAAATCATAGTTTAAAAGTTTTGACTTTAACAGACGACGGCTAATATTGCAGCAATTCCAAACGATAATACATTTTCTGCAATTTGATGTTTCATGATGAAAAATCCTTAAACTCTTTTTAATTACTAAGCCTCACAAACCTTCAGTTTTTCATGTCCTTACCATTATCAATGGCTAATGATCTAGATTACTAGCACATCTTAATCTAGGATCAATTCAAACAAAAATCACCCTACATGTGTGTAGTCCTCTCTGGAATAACTTCACTAATAGAAACTTGATTTGTCTGTTTTGAATTTCAGAGAACTTTCCACTACAATTCCCAACTTTGGAGCAACAGAATTGCATACAACGTGGCAGGAGGAAAGACTGGTTTTGACCAACAAGAAACCAAATTGCCGACCTACTGGAACACACCCTTTTCTCAAATCTGCCTTGGTATGAAGATCGGCCATCAGATCAAGTTTCTTGTTATTTACAAGCACGCCAACTCCCTTTTCTCTCTGACAGCTGACGGTAAATACCGCGCCACCTCATTGGGTCGCAATACGTGGAAGACGCTGATTGGTTCCCGTGCTTCCTTGCAACCACACTGTAACAGGGAAGGGTTCAACGTTATAAGTAATGCTAAGAAAGATTCGAAAGCGAGAATTGGCATCATCAGTAACCAGCAAAACGACTGCAGCTCAAGCGAATCTAGAATCGGTTTTGGCACGGGAGGAACTGCTGATGATTCCAACACCTGTGGAAACGAAGCTGTATCTCATGCTGATAATGGGGATAAGCACATCAAAGCAATGGGTTATATCTTAGTTCAGTGACTGACAGTTTAAAAAAACTTTACATTCCATGAGCATCAAAGCTGACTTCAAAAGATCATTTTCCTTTTTAGCTTTACTTACCTCACATCATTACTTTTAAAGTTTGCTTGGCGAAATGTTCCAGTCTTATCTTGGCTGGGAAAACGAGCCATATTATCCCCGGGACATTTCAGTTTGGATAACACTTGATTGCCAAATTAGATCATATAGTCAATATAAGGAAATGGTCATGAAGCTCGAAAGGATTTTAGTTACAGATAGGTGTGTTTGACAGTGTTTTTTCCTTGACAAAAAAGTTCATCACGGAAAAGTTAGGGTCAAGTTAAGCAAAACGTAACGTAAAAGTAATATTTTCTACAGCACCAGCGGCGTTCCCACGCGTTGTTTTGCATTGAAAGCCTGCACATTTTCGGCGGTTTTGGGTGGGTGGATGGCTAGATGTGTTAAGGCTCCCTAGAGATAATATCAATTGTTTGCAACTCTAGTTAAGCGAATTGCTTGATCGGTGGTTATGAAAATTGGCAAGTGACTTTTTCTCGGAGGCCTTAACAATATGTGACATATTTGACGTTCAGATTTCAGTCACGTGACCTGCAAATGATATTAACGATCAAAATATCAGATTAAAACGGGCAAAGAAAATGAAGGAGCAGCGCATATTCTTGGGTACAATTCTTTTACTCTTAAGGTGGATATTATGAATTAGCTCTTTCTGTGCGTCTTTGTGGAATGGGGATTACGTAATTAGGGGAAACAGGTCACGTCACCTATAAAACAACTTTTAAAAAACCTTTTGATGAAAATACCCTGCAAGCAGAGGTTTCTTGGTCGCCCTATGTTCCCAGCGGGCGAATAAGTAACTTATAAGTTACTTATTCGCCCGCCGGAACATAGGGCGACCAAGAAACCTCTGCTTGCAGGGTACAGTCCAGACGGTTTGGCTGATGATTTGATGACGAACATTTCTAAGCTTATGTTTAACAACCTTGCCCCTTTTGAGAAAACACCTTTTTGTGACGTCAGCGACAAAGGAATGTCACGTGATACTTATGATCATTTTTACAAAAATCATCTAGTCAGATACAACTGATGATACCTCAATGAAACTTTCAATTTGGATCCTTTTCTGTCTTTATAAGGATATATATTCTCTGCAGGGGGTCTATCAACGCCTCTGAACCTTGCCTTAAATTTTCTGAGAAGCCTCAGCAAATCGTTCTTAGCCTACATTTTCTTACTTCCTTATTATATTTTTTAAGAAAAAATATTAATAAAATTGTAAACTAGTACTTGTAGTTTCCTGAAGACGTTTTGCTGGTTTATCCCCTAGTTCAGCGTGCCCAAATTGCCTGCCATTTCCAATTTTTATGCTGTAGGTCATCTTATTTGAGTGGAAGAGCTGTTTAATCTGTAAGGTGCAAACAGCTCGTCTAACATTTAGTCGGCCTTTCTTTTCTGTTTCACTAGGCTATAGATTTTACTACAATAAAGAGTGAAGCAAAATGCAGTTAAGTGTTTTCGTAAGTGCGGGCTTAATGGCTGAAAGGCAAGAACAAACGTGCATATTTGAGGTACCTCCAGTATCAATGGCGGCATATCTGTCAATTGAACGAGCAACAATACAGTATTTTCAGTATTCTAAATTGATACCATCAGTACGTCTACTAGAATAGACGGCCGAGAAGAAAACAACACATTCCTAAGCTTTCACACACTTAATGTCGAAACAAAGATGTTGTACTTGACAAATCGTAAACGAAATAACGACGTGGTTCTGTTTTCAAGAATAGAATCTGTATACCAGCTCGGGTGAAATTCTGCTAGGTTATGACCAAATGACAATGAACACTCCTTCTAGCTACGCTCGGGACTCTGTATCCTGAAGACCATTTGCACTACAACTTTAAAAATTGGCTAAATGAAGTCTCCTTTTTGCTAAAAACGAAATTTCGAAGATTTTTATGGCCACTCTACTTGACGCTCAAGCCCGTGGCTCTGTGGGGGAAACAGGCATCGAAAGCGGGTGTAAGAATTCACCGAGAAAGACATAAACCACGTCAAAAGTTGTCCAAGTGTGCAATCAAAAGCATCATAATGACAGCAAAGCCAAATTCTTTACGCCACACTGCACGAAAAAACGGATTTACAAGGATAGCAAAATCGCAGCAAATATGAAGTAAATACCATAAATGATTAAATTTGATCATATTTGGTCAAATTCAAATGTCATGTTTGCACCACATTTGCATGAAAAGCAAATATGGTAAATACCGCGTTTACTCGATATTTATGCAACGTAGCAAATGTGAACAGGAAGTACACATTTGAGACGGATTTACTCCTACAGTAATTATGAAGTGAAGTTAAATATTTGCTGCCCCAAAAGATGGATTTGCATGGGTGGCAAATATGAACCAAATACCATGTTTACTGTACTTTGATAATATTTGCACATCAGTCAAATTTTGTGTTTGGAGCACATTTGCAAGCAAAGCAAAGTTGGTAAATACCGCGTTTACTCGATAGTTACCTGCACAGCAAATATGAAGCAAATGCCATGTTTGCTTTACTTTGGTCATATCTGCACGTAAATCAAATGACGTCTTTGCACCACATTTACAAACAAAGCAAAGATGGTAAATACCGCGTTTATTCGATGTTTACGTGGACAGCAAATATGAAGCAAATACCATGTTTGCTTTACTTTGGCCATATCTGCGCGTACATCAAATGACGTGTTTGCACCACTTTTACAAACAAAGCAAAGATGGTAAATACCGCGTTTACTCGATGTTTATATGGATAGCAAATATGAAGCAAATGCCATGTTTGCTTTACTTTGGCCATATCTGCACATAAATCAAATGACGTGTTTGCACCACATTTATAAACAAAGCAAAGATGGTAAATACCGCTTTTACTCGATGTTTACATGGATAGCAAATATGAAGGAAATGCCATGTTAATTTTTTCTTTGGTCATATTTGCACATGAATCAAATCTCGTGTTTGGGCCACATTTACCAGTGAAGCAAAGAAGGTGAATACAGGTCTTTGCTCCATATTTACATACCGTAGCAAACGTGATAAATTTGTACACATTTAAGACAAATTTTCACCCAAAAGTAATTATGAAGCACGGTCAAATACAGTGTATATACTGCACGAAAAGATGGTTTTACCTGAATAGGAAATATGACAAAAATGCTAGGTTTGCTTTCCGTTGGTCACATTTGCTTGCTCTTTTAGGCAAAACTTAACAAAAACCTCGACAACAACTGTACTCTAAAGCATGTTCAGCAAAATGCCAATATTTATTCTTATTTCAGGGAGTTAGTCTTTTTAGAAGCAACAGTAAATTTAGCTGACCGTAAAGATAATTTTAAGGACTAAATACATGTATTATCACCAAAGTTTTTGTATATCAACTAATGCACCCAAGTTCCCTATTTCAAGTACAGTTCTACTTGCAATTATTAATTCAAATGTACAATATCAAATCAATTTTTGTGGGCACAAAACTAACAGCACACTATAACACAAAACGATCAGTTTCTTGAATTGTAATCAGTGGTGACCAACAAATTCTTATTTTTTAATTACTAGGTAAAAGTGTCATAACTAATCAATTTCTCTTTTGTAAAAACTGCCACCTTAAGTGTAAGAATACTAAAATTGCACAACTAATGACACTTTCGTCAACAAAGTAAGGGTGGGAAAAGCAGAGTCATATGCTTCACTGGAAAGCTTTGCAAGAGCTAAACTGCATAGTTGTTTGAAAGCTGGTTAAAGCTAACACAGGAGTAAAAGGTTTAACAAATGATTCTTTATCTCTTTTTTTGAAACCGTTTCCACTGCTTATTTTTAGTTGTAGTTTGAACAAAAAGAATTAACAGGTATCCACATCATAAGCCACAAACTTGAATTCAAAACTGATACTAACCCTGGGTTAGCTTAATCCTGTTTTAAGCAACTGTGCCCTGATCTATTTTCTGAATGTCTTACAGGTAAGAGATTCTTCAACAGAATGCACTTTTCACTGCTTACAACTAAGTGCACCAGCAGCAATTAATTATGAATCAGTCATTTCCAGCAGTGCCCATTCCCCCCTTCACCAGGTCAGCCCCTGGGCGTTACGATTTTTAAAGAACAACCTGGCAAATGCCCCCAGGTAAGGTAAAAAAATACATGTATGTTAATTGCTTAGTTTTTGGGCTTACCTTCATTCTACATGTAGTAATCAAAGCTAAATTGAACTTGCCCAATGAAGTTATCACTAAAAGGAAGTTACAGTATTGTGACATGAAAATCATGGGATGGCAAATGCCCTGGGGTACACTAATGCCTGGCCCCTTGAGGGACAATAGGAAAAATGCCCCACTCATGCCTGCGAGTGGGGGTGGGGGGGATGGGCACTGCTGGAACTGACTGATGCATTACATGTATATATAATGACATTAAATTTCAGTGGAAGAGCTTATTATCAGGCTAGTGTAGTAATGTAGTGAAAAAACAGTGTCTCCAATAAGCACTCTGTGCTAAATTCCACTTACATGCTTGAATGATGTTATGACAAGAACTGTAAAGTAGGCAGCTGAGCAGTTAACTTTTTCATATGAACACTGATCCCAATGACCTGTTAACTGAATGAGAAGGCTGGGTGGGAAACATTTGATGGAAGGCCTTGGGGTTGACAACTGGGAAGCAAAGGTTTGTGCACCAAGATCAAGAGCCGTATATTTTCCCATCCAGCCTGATTTTATGCTTGATTTGATTGAAAAATTATGAAAACATCTTAGTGAATACTCAAGTGAAAATGAATAATTTTTGAATGTTCAGTTCCCTCTATAAACATGCCATTGGTGCATCATGGTAGTTGTATGCAGCAAAACAAGTCCAAAATGAGCTTACCCAGAAGTCTTATTCAGTACATGAAATGAAATCCAGTAGTTTGTTTTATGATTAAAAACCATTCAAATCTTTGGGTCTTGCAACCTACACACCCTTAGAACCACAGGAAATGACCAAACATGCCACTTTAAATACAACAACCACGATACCTTCAAATTGTGATCAAAGAGGGAACTGGGCACAGCACATGTACACATGCTAAATGAACCAAAAGAAATGTGTGGGCCCAAATCTAGCCCACACATGCTAGCTTATTAGGTTGCTTTCTATGGAATTGCATTAACAAGGCCAAATATTGACTACTTTAGAACCAATTTTTGTTGTTCAGCAGTTTTTCTTTGAAAAAGGTTGTAAAAGGTAAAAGGTTGTAAAGGGTATAAGGATTGCGTTCCTTTTTTGGATTGGCATAGTCTGTTTCATTAACAATTGTAGGACATTTGCATGATGGCATCATTTTACTACAACTCCCACAATCAAATTAATTTTTCCTTTTTTTTTAAATTGTGTAATCCCAGTGAAGTTTAATGACAATGGACCTAATTTGGGTGTATGAACAATGAGTGAGTCAGTGAGGCATGTTTATTAGCGAGCCAAAAGTGCAAGATGCAAGGCACATAGTCACATGCAAGGCACAGTATAATATTAATACTAATCCTACTGTAGTTTTCTTTCCCTATCTTCGATTACTCAGACCAGTGAGGCAACAATTTCCTTTGATTATGAAGGTCATTTCTCTTCTCGATTGCTCTTTAATTTATCTGTCTTTATCCTGGAATTGTTTTGTTTTGTTTTTGTCATGGCAACAGTCATGATAAAATGTAGCTTTGATTCACATAAAACAACGAGCGCAGTAGGCTTTTTGTCAGCATGTTGCATACAACAAACTTGTACTGTCTAAATAGGTGGATTTGCAGTGGTGCAACAGATGTAAGAGTAAGTCAAAACATCTAAATCGAGCACGACATACAATGTTCTTACATGTACATGTACACTGCTGAACTCAGCAACTGTTATATGACAGTTTGCTTAGGCTTCCATAAAGTGTGTGACCGCTGTGGACTTGCTGACTCAATTGAATTTCTCAATTTTCTTCAGCATTGCATGCAAGAAACACTCCATTTCTACAGCTGTACCCTCAGCCTTTTTCTTCAGAATTGTGGACTTACATGTTTGTGTTGCTCGTGCGACTGGCTGTCATGTTGGTAACCCTTAATCAGAAAAGAAAAACTGAAGGATTCTGGTAGTTGTAGTCAAATGTGTCCCATTCTGAGCTGTGCTAGTGCATAGTACTTACACTTGTAAGATAACAATTTGGATCTTAAAATCATCATTGGTGTCTGCCTTTGAGACCTAAAGTTCAGCAGATAATCCCTGCTTTGCATGCACTTGTTCTTTTTGTCCGTCTTGACTAATTTGTTGCCCAATGCTGTTGTCTTTTTTTTCTTCTGTGAAGACACAACACAGTCAAACTAAACCATGATAACTAAAACATACATGTCATACTATTGCATTTTAAGGCTGCGATTTGTCGGCCACGATAAATCGGGAAGCGAATTGGTTTATGTACAGTGCAAACACTGCACATGCATTTTTTTATAGTAAAAGCTTTTTTATAAAACGTTTTGGAAAACAAAATGGTAGGTGCTAGATAGTTAGTTTGTTTTCAGCTAAAATACTGCAGATATAATTTTGTTTTGCCCCAATTCTTTTGTAGGTTGCGTTTTCGTTCTTAAAATCGGGCCCGACACGTGACAATCTGTGAAGCGGTCACGGATTTTTCTGAATCGGCCGGCTTGTCGGATTGGAGTCGTGCCTCCATCGGATTGCCATTCACCGGCGCTGATTCGCTCCCCAATTTGTCCTGGCCGACAAATCGGCCTGACAAGTCGCAGCATGTAAATTAGCCTTTAGTTGCACACAAATATTTTCTTTGCTCTGCAGTGGAGGCCGGTACTGTGGGAAAAACTAAAGTAGACACATTTTTAAAAGCGCAATTTTGAAAGCCACAAAACAACAATCAAGAGTAAATAATATCAATGAATGATTTCAAATGATTAAAGCAATCAGTGAGAATCAATGAAGAAAAAGGTTTGTGACTTTTATTAATTCAGATTGCTGATAGCAATGAAGAATGCTTGTTATTAATTGCCATAGATCCCAGAAGTTCAGACTTTTAACAAAGACACACAAATCAAAAACAAGGTCACTTCTTACGGCTATCTTCCTTCCAAAATAAACATCAAAACATAGAGACAAAATAATTTCAATAGACAAAATTAAACAGTAGATTGAGGCAAAGACTATTATGCACATGTCATTTAAAACCCCCAAACCCACCCCCCCCCCCCCCACCCCTCGGGCATGACCAGGGCATTCACTTTTTATGCAAATAAAAGCCAGTGAATTCCCCGGTCCCCAGGGGAAAAGTGAATGGTGAACTCCCCACCGCATACATGTATGTCCAACAAACAGCGTACTCCTTTTTAAATGTCAACTCGTAACAAGGGATGACAAATAATGATGATAGCCCTGAAATGAAAACATTGTGTGGCAACACTTGAAACCCCTCCATGGACAAGAAAAGACAACTATTTCAACATAATCTTTCTATTTTTACGTCTTGATGTCAGAAAATGCAAGATCACAACAAATTACAACTCATGTTTTAGCAGTAGTCTTTTGAAGTTAGAATAACTCAAGCTTAACAAAATGAAAGTAGGTCATAAAGAAGCAATCCCCAGTTAGACACTAATCGAAACAACACAAAACAACGCGTAACTTAATCATTAATATTAACATTGATAATAGCTTAACTTGTTCATTGGATAATATTTTAATATCTATACAGTATCATTGCAAATATGCCCACCTTTCCTTACTAGACTTAAGAAATCTTCGGCTACAAGGGCCTTTTTTAAACCGGAAAGGCAGAAAGACGTTTCACAGAGCATTTTAATTTGCAGCTTTGTATCGCTTCGCTTTGCAATTCGCTTCGATCGTTCAATCAAAGGAGTGATGATAATGTATGCAAAATTACTATGCGGCATGAAAATGAAAACTGCTGACCATGGAGTAACTGCCCCGCTTATTCCCCGGCCAGGGAGGCTAAGGCTGTGATTTCTTGTGTGTTCCCTGTCTACCGGGGGACGAAAATGGAGTGTATATGAAGTGAAAGTCCCCTCATTACCCTGGCCATGCCTGAGGGGGGGGGGGGGGGGGGCGGGGACCGAGGGTTTCAAATGACTTCTGCATTAGTCCCAAGACCTCTGGCCCCACTTAAAGAAGGCAAGCTGTGCAACTGAAATCACTAAAGATGGCTTTTTAAGTGATTGTTCTATAAGTTTGACTGCCAAAACCAATTACTAGCAAGTAGAAAATGATAATTAATTGATAATCTATCAATAATTATTATTTCTGATATCAATGTCTATTGAGTGACTATAGTTACCGGTATATTGAGCATGTGCCTGGCAACAGCAACTGAGGGATATTATTTTTGTAATATTCTTCAGTCTGAATGAAAAGCTTAACAACACTAAAACGCGACTTTTCTTTTAAAGAAATAATCTCTGTTAGCCTGCCAGTCGAAGGGGTTTCATGCAAATGCTGTATAAAAACATTACATGCACGTACGCCATACGCTCATTCACACGTCCTGTAGTTGCAGCAAAACAACACTTGTTTAAAACGTAAATAGGGAGCTGCACAATTTGTTGAGTATTCATCACTTGCTCTGGTTTTCAGAGAAACCGGTTGAGGTTAGGGGAAATCATTGAACAGAATTCACACTAACCTTGAAAGTCCAGGTCGGTTGTTCGGTTCCATCGTTCCAGTGTCAACCGTGGAATCGCCAGAACATTGTGAAACAGTTTCTTAGAGACCCGTCGGCTTCTGGTCCTTCATTCTGACCTCTGTGAACTGCTTTTACGACGTGAACCTCGCTATTTTCTACCATTTTGTTACGAAATGAAACGAAGTCCTTCTGTTTCAGGCTTGAAATAAACGCCTACCACAGCTAGGGCTGTGCGCGCATAACATGATTTTTATAACGGCTTTCACAATCTCGTTCCCAGAGTCCGCGTTACCCTAGACCAGCGGTCGGGAACGAGGGACTCTGGGA
This sequence comes from Siderastrea siderea, assembly GCA_964030785.1. NCBI lineage: Eukaryota > Metazoa > Cnidaria > Anthozoa > Scleractinia > Rhizangiidae > Siderastrea > Siderastrea siderea. The sequence goes on along the minus strand of OZ034977.1, from coordinate 26,074,945 downwards.
CAAGGCGTTTCGGATCGCATTTTCATTGGCTGAAGACTGAGCATGAGCAGTTAGACCGGAAGTGAAAGTAGCTGCAATTCGTCCCCAGATTCCCAGATTTGGCCTCCGTTCCTAGAGCCCGTGTTACCTTTTCCAGCGGAGTCTTGAGACCAAAATGGCGGACAAAACACCAATGAAAGAGTGAAAGCTTTGCCTGGAGGTGTAGAACCACAGGACGTTTGAAGATGCTGTAATTCCGGCCCTATAAGACATGCGATAGATTTGTTTGGGGAAAACTCTAAGAACGAGAACCTTTTAAATGTTCTGGAAAAGTTGACCGGATTAGTTGTTGTGTATGGTGACGGACTTCCGAGAAATGAAAGTTGCAGCAGCTGTTGTAGTCGTGCAAAACACTTTTCTGAATCTGGGAACGAGGTTGTTTAAGGACTTGTTTGTGGCTTCAAACGAAAAACAAGAAAGTCCCTTGAGGCTGTAGAGAGGGAAAAAGCCAGTGAGAGTCCGAAGACAGAAGAACAATGACAATCGAAGAGAGGTAAACATCATGCTATCGAACTAATATTATTAACACCTCCCCAGCCATCACAGATTTATCCTTTGAGGCTGGAAGTCCTCAGTGATATAAATAATGCTTTCACAATTTAAAAAATTAGCTTGTTCTGTTTGCATAATTTTCAAATTCATTTTTTTATACATTCCAAACTGTCCCTTTTCTTATACTTCAAACATCTAAAATACACTTACAACTTCAAAGTAACATTAATATAAAATTTATAACACTGTTTATTGCTGATTTTACTTTCGAAGTAAAACAGAACATTATTTTTTGCCAACAACTGAACGTTAATTTGCATTATCTTTTTCCACAGGACAGCTGGTTGTGTTCCTGGTCCAAAGACAATCTGAAGGACAAAGAGGTTATGATGTACTTGGTGTTGGAAAGGTGTCAGATTCTATCACATCTCATTCACCAGATCTTATTTCTGTTTTTGTTGCTTTAATGTTGAACCTAATAAAGCAGCTGAATTATTCTCTGTTGGTCAAGTTAGTCTTGTGGCCAAGAACACTAGTAGCAGTCTAAGGGAAGAGAATCACTGAAGCACCACCACCTGTAGAGCCCCCATCCCCTGTCTCTGCTATTCCTACTAGTTCAAAAGAAAACCGGCAAATGAACTATGTACTTCAGGTCATGTAGCTGAGACTGCTTCGGATGCAGTTGAATGACACAGAGACAGAAGGTGATGGGGAAAAAAGTCTAAGGAACTGGAAACTTCTCAAGTTTTATTTTAGGGCACAGCCAAGGGGCATGAAATATGCCTTTGAGGCTATGCATTTTATAACATTTGTCATAGGTCCTTTACAGTGAACACATGGCACATCATATTCTTCATGGTCAGTTTGTGACCCCAAAGGTGGGGAGGGCAATGATTTGTGTGGTGCCAATGACCTTTAAATGGAACATGGTCAAGAATGATAAGGGTGTTCTGAAAGCAATATGTGGGAACAAAACTGTCAAAGCAGTTCAAAGATCCACTTCTTCTAGTTAACTGCTAAACGAAACATCAAAGCAGTACGACAGGGAAAGCAACATTTCCCCAAGTCAGCAAACCATACTTATGCATGTACATCTGATGATATCAAAGAAATGATCTAACGTATCAGCAGTCAAAAGCCCTTCGAACATCAGCCAGGAAAGAGTCTTCAAAGCGTTCCTTCCATTTCTAAGAGCCCTTTGGATCAGCTGGACATATTTTCTTTGCACTCCTAGTTAACTAAAAACAAGAAATGACTAGAGAGCTAATCCACACAGCTGCGATGACTCTGCATGTGATGATGCTCATGAAAGTGATGGGGAGGAAGACGAAGAGATCATTTCTCTAGATGAAGGATTTGTTTAATCTCAGAAAACATAAATATTAATATACATTCCCTAGGGCATCAGCTTTCTTCACTATGTTACATCAATATTGGTATTACTTTAAATTTGTCAACTGAATAATATTTATATTTTCAGTCCCACATAGTGGATCACATATTGCTGATACAGTGTACATGAGTACTTTCCACTCTAACTTACAGTGTAATAGGCACTTCACACCAATGAGGCAATTTTTGTGGTGGAGGGGGTGGGGGTGCAATTAAGCCCTACTAAACATTCAAAAGGTCCCAGTAACAACATGGAATCCCAAATAACTCAAACTACAGTTATTTGCTTATTAGTTACCCCTGCTCCATAAAATTCTCACTGAAATATTACTGTTATTTTTGTTTCCCCTGATGGTTCACATTATGGAGATTCTACTGCACATGTCTTCTTGGGAAGGTGTTTCTGAATAATACTGAAAAAATCTGCAGCCATATCTTTACTGTACACTTGTAAGATGGATTCCTTCTTTTGTACAGAGATGACGTCTGGCAAGTGTTCAAGGACCAAAGAAATCATTTCAATCGCAAACCCACTGGACAGGGCCACATTGCGCACAGTGCTTTTCCCAATATCTTTTTGGAGTTGAAATCTATATTTCTCCATGTCTTGTTTGATTTTAAGTTTGGCCTCAGAAGTAAATAATTGGGAGTTACCCTCATTCTGTTCAGTGAGGGTCATCTCAGACTCATCTTGAACACTGAGTGCCTCAACCTGTTCAGCTGCATGCACAAGCATACAGTTTTCACACTGACAGTGTAGCCTGTGAAAGTCACAGCATGTTTGATCTTGAGGTTGATTGTTTGGAACCTTGTGGTCAAAATGATTTAAAATAATTTTTCTTTTACATTCCTTGGACTGGACATAGGACCGCATGGCTTCTGGTATGTTTTTTACAGGCTTTTGGAATGTCATAAGAATAATAATAAGTGTCAGCCCTAGCTGTAAGGCCATTTCGGCCAGCCCTCCCAACCTCGTGTATCTTACCCCAGTGTGAACAATTCTGTGAATGTCATTGCAGGCAATCCCAATTGCAAACGCCACAGTCACGAACAACACACGGTGGCTTGATTTCCCATTTACTAATTCATCTACTATTCTCCTTCTCTCATGCTTGGAGTATTGGGCATGATACATGGTAAAAAGTCTGTTCTTTGCTGAAGGCTCTGCTGAAGGGTGGTATTGGTCTTTGCCCATTTCATTGGAAAATAAGGAAACAGCCTTAAATTGTTTCTAGATTTCCATAAATAAGAGTGAGGGCGTTTCCAGCCTCTTTGATTTGAGTTCTGCAACAATTGGCTGCAAAATTCTATCCAATTTGTCATCGCCCCTATCAGGACGCACATGGGAGGCATAAGTCCTGTTTGGACTACACTCAACTGTTACTGGGATGGACAGTCCTAAGGCAGTTACAATGCCACTTTTTGTAGCTGCTGTTGCTGTGCCTGTAAGTGCCAGTAGTGACACTCAGATGGGAACAAATTTGTTAACAGGCTTATTCTTCCATATGCTGGACGAAATGTGGCCCTTAACAAAAAACAGAAAAGAAGGTATAAATATAAATTTGTGTCCCACGTGATGTTTAATTTGTAATTATGTAATGACTGAAGTACACCATCCCATAAAATGGTTCATTTCCCATCCATCTTTCTCTTTTCATGGGTTGCTCTTTATTTAATCTCTGAAAACATGAGTTGCATGGATGAGAACCTCTAGATCTCTCTGGGTATTTACGCTTTCTGATTGCTTTCATTTCACAAGCCAGTTATTAACCGGTTTGAATGATAAAAAATGTAGACAGACAGACAGACAGACAGACAGACAGACTTTATAATTTTTGCACAATAAAAGTAAAAGCTGTACAGTCTGTGGGGTCATATGAAAGATTTTAAAAATACAATAAATGCCTGACTAAAAAAACTATTGCAAGTTATTAGCCAGTGAGGTACACTGCAACAAGTTTGTGGTAACAGTCCTTGGATATAAATTACAATGGTTTGATATTTTCTAGCTAGCAGGGAACCAATTAGATATATTCAAGGATGTCTATTTATCAAAGAACATGACTTTTTAACGGTTTTGATTGAAAATAATAACGCATTCAGTAGGAAATTGGTCTATTCTGATCAGATGGTTTTAATATAAGTAATAAAAACTGTTAGCATTTGTAGTGAACATAATCTTTTAAATATGTACATTGTACACATACACACTCAGTTACTTCAAGTTTGAAAACAAAGCAACACGACTAGAAGAAATTATTATATAAATACCATTCAAGAACCATAGGAGCCTCGTCCACAACAATGGCTTGCACCCTTTCGCTTTAAGCATTTTGGCAACATTCTTGTTGTCCACGAATCGAATACTTCAGGGTGCCCAAACATCAAACAACATTTCTTGATTTCTTCCGGGATGGTGACTTTTCCTTCCCCTTCTTCTTCTCCCACACTTTGTAAGACACACACATTCAACACTCCTTCCAGTTTTTGCACCTGGTCTCTCAGAAACGCGCTCAAAGGCGAAACTACGATAACAACAGAATCTTGCCCCACAGCAGCTTCGAATGTAATCGAACATCGAGGGTAAAATCGGATAAGCGATTTTCCGAAACCTGTCGGCAATGCCACCAGCACACCTTTTTTCTGCACATATAGCTCTTTAATAAGGCCTCGTACTGCTTTTTCATTAACACTTTTATCCCTAATTTTTCCATGGAAAACTCAATTGCCTCGTGGAATAGTGACTCCATTTGGTCAAACCGGATGTGGGAATACCTGACGCCTGCGCAGTTTGACCGATCACAGGATTCCTGTTTTCCGGTAAACGCTTTATCCCAGAGTCCCTCGTTCCCGACCGCTGGTCTAGGGTAACGCGGACTCTGGGAACGAGATTGCTGCTTTCACAGAATAAATTAACTTGAAAAGAGAGAGGAGGGGAGGGGAGGGACGATAAGCACAAACTCAATTTGCTTAGAAATTCTAAATGTCATCCCTATCAGAAAGTAGCAATTTGAACAAAGTTACCCATCCTTTTCTCGAAAAGAGAGAATCAAGGGTGAACCTAACAAATTCATACCACCTATTCCTTCGATCTTCCCAGGGGGACTCCGGAAACTTCACACTCCTTTGACACTGCAACTGTCCAAAAGTATCGCGGGCGAATATCGCGCGGGACTTGACAAATTTTGGCGCGGATGTTGTGAAAGCAAGGGCTATGGCTACATGTTATATTTTATAGTTTTGTACGTTTCTTATTCCTGTAAAATGAAAACGGTGCTGTTTCTAACTTTCGGATGTATCAGGTTCACCCAGCGCACGAAAATAGCCTTTCCACTGTGCAGTTTTAGCAAAATGGAAGCTACATACGGGTAGCCCACGTTTCGACTTGGATCATCAGCCCCGGTCGTCAGCAAAAATGTCCACGTCTCATCCGAACAAAAAAGGAATTCATCAGTCCATGATGAAATGCATCGCTGTTGAAACTGGTAAGTTGACAAACTACTTTATTTTGTATTTGACTATTGGTCCTACTAATATCATCTTGGGCTTTCCAAAGGGCCTAGTATAAGGGAACGCTATTGGGAGCAATTTCAGAATACCCGGCCACTTCATTTAGGCTTACATGTTGTGTAAGAAGCCGCAACATTTGAATGCAAATTTGAGCACTACAAATTTTCCTAGGGATATTGCCAGTCTTATCTCATGATCAAATTGCACAAGAAGTCATGTGATCAAATTGCACAAGAAGTCATGTGACTGCCTTTTATAGATATATTCTACTGTGAATATTACAGGTTTCAGTACAGTCAAAGCTCTCATCAGCGACCACCTCTGGAATTCCGAAAAGTGGTCGCAGCTAGGGCTGGCCGCTCATGAGAAGGAGCTCTTATTTAAGGGACCACGAGGTACAACAGAAGAGGGTGGTCGCTTATGAGAGCTTTTAGCATAAAGCCTGGCATATGTTGATGGTCACCGATAGTACTGTAGCAAAAATATTAAAAATTTTTATACAAGATTATCGCGCATGTACAAGTCAATGAACCATTAGTGCTTATGCTATGTATTACTCTGAATTTGCCCTAAAAGTGAGTAGTTTTATTACAGTGTTGCTTGCTGTACCCTTGCCACCAGACAAAGTTTTTCATTAGTTTGTGACAACTTTTTGACATCTTTCTGACAACTTCCCGATGGGCTTTGTTTCAACTGGCCAATTAGAATGCAAGAAATGTGGGAGGCGGAGTTGATAAGTTCCACACTCTCTCTCTCTTGTACCGTTGTCTGGTGGCAACCGTACAACATGCAGCACTGTAAAGTGTTGACTGAGCGGTCACTTACGAGAACTTAGAATCCAGGCAGTAATTCACAAAAGTGGTCACACTGTTGCTTACGGGAACGATTGCTTACAAGAGTGGTCACAGGGAGGGCTTCGACTGTATTCTGATTGGTTCCCTAGCAACTTGAGGTATAATGTTATTGTTGCTGTTATTATTACAGTTTATTATTATTATTATTATTATTATTGTTATTATTATTATTATTATTATTTTAGTACATAAACCCATTTCAACAGCTGATACATGCATATAATGCCCAAGGCTGAAAACAAAACTTTAAGGGCAACTTTTTTCTGGCATGAGTGTTATTTAGCAAATCAACCCCTTTCGGCAGTTGGTATATTAGAGGATAATGCCCAAGGTTGAAAGATTGTCCAAACAGTGAACAGTTGAGAATAACAGAGTGTCTTATTAAGTGTGTGTCGGTAAAGCAGATATTTAACAATTATCCTGCGAAATCGCGCGGAATATCACCTGATACTTAGCCGACGAGGCCGTAGGCCGAGTTGGCTAAATGAGGGGATATTCCGCAAGATTGAGCAGGATAATTGTTTTATTATTCAACAAATTCTCATCGAATACAATTTTCAGAATGAGAAAAACTATGGTTCTCTGATGAAAACGCCAAAAGCTAGCAACACATAAGCTTAATAAAAATCAAAACAGAACTTCAAGAAATCGAAGTTTACTACCGTTCAGTTCAAAAGACTTATTTACAAACTCATGTTTGGAAATGATGTGACAAAGTAAAAAAAATATTGCTACCTTACCGAGAATAAGTCCTCTTCCTGTGGATTAACATCTTTTCAACTTGACAACTTTCCGTGAGCCAGTGTTCTGCTTCGTTCGCAATAGCATTTTCTTGGTTGAGTTCTCACTATGAAAATTCCAAGTCAACCTCGGGATATCTTTGTGAGCTGAAGCAAATACTTGTTGACTTTTTGAGAGCATTTAATCGTGGAAAGTTTCTTCCAGGGAGTTATAATTTCCGGAGAAGACTGCTAAAACTGCCTCGCTTTTCAAAATGGCCGCCAAACAAGCAATGAAAGAAAATCTGCAGTGCACTTCCAAATATGGTCATTAACGTATATCGCAGGATATCTGTCAAGTACGGATGACAGATATTGAGGGCTTCCTTACCATATTTGGGCATAGTGACAATTTGTTGAATAATAATCATTGTTACAGTCAATGTCATTAGTCAACATTATTTTTACCACCTTAATGACTGCCTCAATTAAAGATTACTCTTGTTGTAAATTCAAACTACATGTATCTAAGTATACCGTTGAACCCCACTTAAGGATCTCAACCACTTTATCAAGATGCAACTACCTTATTATTATGGCTACTATCAATGGGATACAAAAGGATATGTAAGCATTGCTCATATCCATGTTAAAATTAATATTCTCATTAAGTGAATTTGATTTACAGTGTACAAGTGTCACAAATGACCTCAACCTTGTTTTTTTCAGATTTCTTGCCTTTGTCAACTACCACTCATGGGGCACTGGTAAATATTTTAAAGAACTGGACATTTTCTTACAGGGACAACACATTTCTCACTATTTTGGATCGGCTTCGATCAGTATTTCATGAAAGCAAAATTTTGGTAAGAAAAACAGCATTGCATGGCAAGCTAGATACAAAATTTATTTAGAAAATCTCAGCTAATCCACATCAATTTGTTTATGAGGTCTGATTGAACGAGGATGCTAAGAAAACAATAAGAAGAAATCGATGTTTTCGACTTTGCTTTTTTGCTCTATTACAAGTGAGACGATGGAGGGGCTTCCTTTGTTAGAAGGACTGTCCACTGAGATGGCAGTTTTTTTTGGTCACTCATTAAGTGTGATTTGGAAAGATATTTGAAGCATTATATCAAACACGAGAAAGAGTGTTTCATCAGGATTATATCCAGACACCGAGAAGTGGGTTGAAAAAAAGAGGAGCAGCCGAGTTTTTTTGACTGACTTCGAGGTGTTTGGATACCTGATGAAACACTCTTTCGAGTTTTTGATATGGCTTCTCAAACCATTCATAATTCTTGGAGAAATTCAAAGCAAAAGTTCACAAAATCTTATGCTAATTAAGATCCGGTATCCAAACCACCGTCACAAGCGCGTCGGACTTTGCTGGGTATTTTTACTCGTTTTTTCTTTTTTTTTTTTTCGAGAAGAAACTTCTTTACACCTGCGGTCTCTTGCTTCTCTTTTGGTGTATAAATGGGCACCGGCGAACCTTCAAGAAATCCTAACAACATGAATGAAGATAGCCTTGCGATTGCGACGAACTAGCATCCCATCCAAGAGGAAGTGAATATGCTCCTGGTCAAATTACTTTAGGGATAAAAGTCGTTTTTAAGCTAAAGCACTGATGAGCCACCGCGCCCCTCCAATCCCAGGGTTTTTAACCTTGACTATTCCATAAGTGATTTATACATTTGAATTGACAACATCAGCCATTATTGGTGTAATAATGGAAAAGTAAACTTTCCAAGAGAAATAAATGGATCTCAAAGCCCCAAATACTTGTTTTAATAGGCAATGATTGTCACATATAGCACCATTTTCAAGTGTAGTTGCTTTCTTCAGATAAAGGCTCTAAACGCTCTTGAGTTAGCGTTGTCAATTAATTTTGCTTAGCACGGTACTTTAAAAGGAAAGTAACACATTAGCCATCTTTGAAAGTCTTTTTGTAAGACTACCGTTCTTCTTTTCTTAACACTAGAGACACTGTAAGTAAGTAAGTAAGCAGGTAGGTGAGTGAGTGAGTGAGCGAGTGAGTGCGTACGTGCGTGCGTACGTACGTGCGTGCGTACGTACGTGCGTGCGTGCGTGCGTGCGTGCGTGCGTGAGTGAGTGAGTGAGTAAGTAAATGGTTTAATAAAAGAGGTGTCCACGTGGTGACTCCTCATCTGTTAATAACTAAAAGAATATTTACATTTAAAATATAAAGTGATCTACTCAAGATTAGTATCTGAAAGTGGTAACTCTTTATTACTTACATTACTTTATTACTTTACTTTACTTCATTACTTTATTACTTAGATGCAGTGAACAACATTCGGACGAACAACACGAAGTGCCTCTCCACCCTCGCCCCTTCCTCTTCCATCTATACGATGTTATATTTAAGATTATTTTAACATATCCTTAAAGTTTGTTGAGAATCATCTGATAGATGTTGAATGTAGCAAATGATAAGTGAAGACAATTGCAGTAACCGGGTGTAAAAATTCACTGCAAACGACACAAACCAGATCAAAAGTTGTTCAAGGATACAATCAAAAGCATCAAAATGACAACAAAGCCAAGTTTCATACGCCATTGCGTGCAATTGTAATTATACACGAAGTGAAAAAATGCAGAACATCTGCCATCATGGATGAATCACAAATCCTCTGAAACGGCGCCAACCGTACGCTCAGGCTGAGGCCGTAATATTAATCGTGTCTTTTAGAGGACACAACAGACTTAAGTAGAGTGCAAAATAAATAAACAAACAAACAAATAAATAATACAAAACAAAAGCGGAAAGTGGGGCAAGCCGTCTGATTCTTGTCAAGGGGCAAAAGGCAGTACAAAGCCCATGCCTGATTTGTAACGTGGTAAGGTTGCACGTCTGATATTACATTTAATTAGTGAAAAATAAATTGAATATGTTATATTCGGAAATCTGTAAGCCCTATAGTAATCTTTGGGTAACTGACACTCGGCCCTTAGCCAAACAGGATGAGATCTTGTTTTTCATTCATCGGATAAATAAGCGTGCACAAGAAGGGGATATTTTAGAAGAGGATTTATCCACAACAACTTGTGTGAAACGGACGAAGTCAGTATCGACTTTACAGAATGCGTTCTTCGTCTCTTATCATTGCATTACTTATAGTGATTTCTGTGATGAATGGCGACAAACTGTCGTCGGTGAGCGGGAACAGGAACCAAACACCCCTCTCTGCTAAAACGTGCGACAAGATGGTGGTTTGTAACTGTAACGTGAAACAAGATTTCCCCTTGCGTGAAACAGTGAGGGCGTTAGAAAAAAAGATGGGACAGCTTGTTGCACTGGTCAACAAAACCTCGACTCCGACACCGCGGTCCACAGCATTACCAAGTTCCGATAACTCAGACATATAGTTCTCTCTTCTTCTCTGTCTAGTTTTAGTAGGGTCTTCGCTACAACTATAGCTATCAGCGCCTATCGAAAAATTTAGCAAATTTTGATTTTCTTTTCAGCTGTTCCCGCCTCTTCCAGCAAGGAACATTACGAAAAACATCGGTGAGTTGAAAGATATGTTGTGAGGATGTATGCCTAAAACACGTAATTACATTTGCATGTAGTCACTTAATATGTGTGCGCCATTGTTTAGCATCTGTAAAAGAGATAAATGTAAACAAAAATCATAAAAGAACCTATATTATATATGTTTCAATATCTATAATGTCGTGCAAACTAACTGTTAGTATTTATAGTTTCCTTTAATTTGAGGAAAACTTTGCTATATACCGTGACATTCGTCACAATCGAACGAATAGATAGTTAAACTAAGAGGCGGTTGTCTTTATATCGAATGCCGGGTCCCCAAGTTCGTAACTCATAACGTTAAAAAATATCCTCACGCACTAGAATTTTGTCCACTAGTCACAACCGATAACTAAATCGACGTTTGAATAAACTTAAAACGTAGCTGACATCCACAGCACAGCATTACATCACTTATTAGCGACCATCAGATCAGACTACGAGTGACGAGATTGAGTACGACGGCGACTTTCCAATTTCAAACTAGTAATATCCTTAGACCCAGTACTTCTCCCTGTTGCTGACCGGTAGAGAAAGAAGCTCTAATTACGATTTTGGTGAGACAGATGCCAATCTTAACCATGCGAACTATAATTGAAGAGTCGTACTCGTACTCAGTCTCGTACTCGTAGTCCGATCTGAAGGTTGCTATTATCCCTCCAAAATGTTCGTTTACCCATTGGTAGGTTGGTCAGTCCCGATACAACATTCAGATATAACGTAACGTTAGGATACGCATATTTAGGTGACTGAATAACCTTCAGGTCGACAAAAAGTCAAGTGTACCCGCTGACGTTCGGTTTACAAAAGATTCCTGTTTAATTTCACATGGGAAACTTTGGATGCGGAGATGGAGGATGGACGCTGGCTATGAAGATTGACGGCACAAAGGTGCAAACATTTTTTTCTTTGCTTGTTTGGTTGCTTAAAATTTTTATGTTCAAAGTTGACAGCTCCTATATTAGCCAACGTCAGTAGCAGCCATATGCATAGTCGCTATTAATTTGTCCTTAATTCTGTAAACAAATCAAATCATATGAAATTTGGATGATATAATATCTTTCCGTTTTGAATTTCAGCGGACGTTTCGCTTCAACTCTCATTTCTGGAGCGATAGAAATGCATACAACCTTGTAGTAGGAAAGACTGGGTTTGATCAACAAGAGACCAAGTTGCCTACCTACTGGAACACACCCTTCTCCCAGATCTGTCTCGGTATGAGGATCGGTCACCAGCTTAAGTTTGTTGTCGTGTGCAAGCAAGCCAACTCTCTTTTCTCTCTGATCGCTGACGGAAAGTACCGCGCCACCTCACTGGGTCGTAACACATGGAAGAAGCTGATTGGTTCTTAAGCTTCCTTACAACCATACTGCAACAGGGAAGGGTTCAACGCTATAAGTAGTACGAAGCCTGATTCCAAAGCGAGAATTGGTATCGTCAGTTAAAAAACGACTGCAGTTCCGGTGAATCCAGAATCGGTTTTGGCACGGGAGGGTATTTCGATGAGTCGAACACTTGTGGAAATTATGCACACCCAACAAGCTATAATGGAGAGAAGTATATCAAAACGATGGGATACATACTGATTCATTAAAAGAGACATAAATAAATTTTTAAAATATCAAATGCCTTTCAAGCACAGCATTCCATTTACTTTATGGACGTGTTTGTAGTTAATTCTAAACTAACTTGATGTAATCGAATTAAAAATAGCCGCTTTCAGTTCCTGTACGTTAAGGATTTAAGAGTCAGTGTCAGTAAAAATCAAAGATGGTCCTTAACATCGCGGACACAGCTCAAAATTAGATTTCGCTGATACTTTTTATATTGATAGTCTATTGTTCCAAAGTAAACGAAACGGGTTTAGTTTGTTTAAATATTTCCTTATTTAAGAGTAATTAAATAAAAACCGTTGAGTCCGCATAAGGCCAAATTTGCTTATTCGAAGAACCGAAACTTCGCAGTGTTTATGGCAGCCTCGCGTGAGCAGAAAATAGCTTATAAACCATTTCTTGCGATAACTTTAAAGTTCGGTCCTTAGTCAATTTAATCATGGCAAAAAAGTAAGTTATTTTCTTTCAACGGGCATGTTGTGGACCTTTGTTCGAAGCCACTTTGAAGCCTTTCTTAATATATGTCTGAGGTTGCCTAAAATACCGGCCAAAAAACCCTGTCGGTACGCAGAAATTAAACCCCAGACTATACTGAGGATACAGCTAAGGGATAGCTCTTTTAAGTTCTGCTTGCATTTTCTTGGGATCTCTACTAGTTTTCCGAAGCGTCCTCCTGAAAGTTTGCTAATTTGACATGTTTATACTGATCGCCGCCATATTGAAACTGTAACCAAAATAACCACGCAAAATTTTAACATTTAAAAAAGGTTCGAAATCGTAAATTGCAGCAAAGTACAGCTTGTTAATGCAAATAGAAACCTGTTGTACCTTATCTTTAAAATATTAAACAGAACTGACTGAGTAAAGTTTGCGCTGTTTACACTACCGTGAATGGAATTACTAAACACCGACCTTTGGAATTTCGCTGGAAGGTGAAACATCAACTTTTGTTGAGACCGTCAGCTACAGAGGATGCCCCCTCTGTCATATCAGATCTTTTGGTTTAACTTCTTGGAAGAAAATCTTCCTCAAATCCTGTCTCGGAACTGCACTCACAGACCACACAATAAGAATGAATAATCGGACTGTAGTCCCGAGTTGTGTAAACACAATAAAACACCTGTGTAAATATTGCCAAGGTGATGTACGCCTTGTTCCAAAATGTCAAAGTTCCGTGCCAATAATGTACTTCCTCGCTGATTAAACCTCGTTTTTCTCAAATACAGCAATGTAAGTGAAATTTGTATTTAATTGATTCGCGTCTGTAATGACTACCTTCAAAAATAGATCATGTTTCCACCAACACGGTGTTTTTTCCCTATCGTCTTCCGTGACACTGCAGTTTAAAACTTGTGCATTCTGTACTTGATTAAGAGCGAGACAGTTTCTTACACAGTAAGACAAGACATAAAAAAGAAAGCAAACAATTTCATGAAAAAAGAAAACGACAACAGATGGCGAATACAAACAGTTGGATTGGCTTCAACGAGGAGATTTTATCTTCCTTGGTTTTATAATTAAATTACTGACTGAAATGAACATCGGAAAAATTGCTTTCATATTTCCGAAAGGTAAATCTCGCTGCGTCAATGTTACAAACAGTTCCTGGATTTTCGAAAACGTATTTTCAAATGAAAAGATGGCTTGCACCTTTGCACTTTTGGTCGGTGGTGAATGTGGACCTGACGCAAGATCAAGGAATCGGTCGTGTGAGATTGTGCCTCTGGTTTCATGTAACAAGAGTATACTGAGCCACAAAAAATTGCTGAAGTTTAGTGGTTGCGAAACCGAAGTGGAGCTTATTTTAGCGCGAAGTGCCTGTTTTTAAACGCCAGCAAATATCCAGGAAATGACCATCTGTCCTTTGCACCGCGCACGTTTGGGCATTGGCTGGCGGAGGTCTGTAAGGCTGTGTAGTATTCCAAAGAACCTCTCGGGGCACAGTGAAGACTCAAAGAGAAATGATGACCGGGACCTCAGCTTGTCTTAGTCTCAACTAATAATGGAAGCAACTGGAGAATTCGTTCCAGTTGGATCAGGTAAATCTATTAACCTTTACCTTTAAATAATTAGAAAATTTGTGTCGGAGTCGAAATAGTTCCTAGCGATCTCCGGTCCGACGTCGGCAAGTAAAGAAATTGGTGACGTCATGTATTGGCGCCAAAATATTGGGCTGGTAACGTCTATATACTAGCTAAGTAGCGCTGACCCCCCCTCCCCCCCCCCCCCAACACACACACAAAATAAAACAATTACTCCTTTATGGAAATTCAGTAATATGTTAGAGCGTTTTAAAATGAGTGTCGTAAAACCAAAACCAAAATAATTACTCTAACCAATCACAAAAGGGACAAAACACTAAATAAACAATCAGAAATCAAAGCATTGTTAAGCGCGGGAAAACGCGTGGGAGCAAGTGACGATTGGTTTTACATGTGATTGGTTAAGAAAGTGGCGCGAGCTATTTTTAACCAATCAAAGAGGGTAGGAACTAGGAGAGCAAAACCAAAGCAAGAGAAAAACCATTACTTTGGATAATTGATAGAAAAACTGCTCTAAGATCAGACCTGAGTAATTTAATTTCCGAATCTTTAAGACTGACAAATGGATTGGGATAGATAGATGTCTGTGGAAACAACTATCAAAAAGGAGTTTCTAAGTCTAAGTAAATTTATCTCCATCGGTGACATAAATTTGCAGTGTATCTGACGTCTTCCTGGTATATTTCTTTAAGCAGTATGTACCAAGTGCCGAAAGACACTACCGCAACGAAGAAGTGTCCCAGAAAGCAGTTTGCCTGAATCAGTTATTGACGACATTGCGGAAAACTTAAGTGCACTTAATTTGGTAAGTGTGCTTCACTTGATCACAATACGCAGTTGGATTAAATAACGTAGTGGGAGTAAGGTGCAGATTTCAGAGAAATATTTGGCTTTTTTTAGTTTTTGTATAATGTGGTTCGAGAGGGCCACGTGTGAACAAAGAAAAGATCGACGACAACATTTCCATGTCTGAACCTGAGCCTATATCAGCTAAGGTAGAGTAATAGTAATAAGGTAGTCTTGATACAAGTGCCATCTCTGACTTTTCAGGAAGAAACGCCAATGATTCGCGGTAAAAGGAGGGAAAGTATTTTTATCCCGGAGGTTGAGGAATTGAATGTTGAAGAATCTGATCTTGATGAGTCACCAGACAATAGCCAAATAAACACAGTGAACGAATCTTTGAAAATGTTGAGCGAATTCTTAGCATGTCGTGACGTCAGCCCTGTGCGCCACAAATTGTCCGTTCCGTGGGACAGTGCTCACGAACGCACAAAGCGAAGATACAGCCGTAAAGCAAAACAAAGTGTCCGTGAAGTCCTTGAAGTTATTGCTCCAGGTCAAAGCAATAAGTTATTGTCTACATTGGGTAGTAACGTACCCTCTGAGCGAACCCAGGCAGAGGTGGAACTCTTACAGGCTTTAGACGAGAGCTACCTGAATGCAACACACTGGAGCACAAGAAAGCAAATCCTGTCAATTACGGCAGATAAAGTGCCACTTAAGGAACTTACGCAGTACGTTCCTGGGATCACTAGCTACAAGTTTAACATAAGCTAACATAGCACGACATCACAAGCTTTTACATGGAAGAGGGGCGGTTGTGTCTGTTGATATCGCAAGACGTATGAAAGTTGACTATGCTAAGGTGGATCATTTCCTCAACTTTATTACCAGCCCTCATATCGTTCAAGACATGCCATTCGGAGAAAGGATGCTGAAATTATCGACGGGGGAAGTAATCAAAACACCAAATGTCGTGCGCATGTTGATACCAGAGCGTATCACGCAGCAGTATTTTCAGTTCTGTGCCGAGACCGAGTTCACTCTAATGAGCAAGCGCACTCTACTCCGAGTACTAGACATGTGCTCTGGATCGGTGCGAAGTCGCTACAGGGTTTAGACAACTTCTCCGCTCAAGGTACCAAAACATTTGAAGACCTTTGCGAAACAGTAGACAGAATAGCAGACCAAGCAAAGTCACAAGCCTGGGCAAAGGAAACGAAACAAACACTTCGGTCTGCTAAGCAATGTTTAAGAGCAGATTACAAGGTAAGGCTACGTAACTCATTAACACGGACAAATAAGCGGGCTGACATAAGGGGGTGTCCACTTTATACAGGTATTCTCTACAGTAAACGCGGGAACAAAATTTAGGGACTTCACCCTAGTCAGCTGCCCGATTTACTATACCATGACGAGAGAACTTCGACTGGCAACAGACACCCTATGACTCACAAACTTAAGGAAGCAAGTCTTGTCGCGAAGAAACTGTGGGTACCCTGACCATCTGTGCCGTTGTCGGGAAAAATGAGAGATACTGAACCTTCCTATTCGCTTTTTAGCTGAAGAGAGTTAGATTGGATTCCTACACCCGGCTGTTGTTGAAAGTGAAGGCACAAGTTCATTTCTGTCTAAAGGGTGGGGGATATACGCTTTCAGTAATATACGGTTATTAACGTTAAGGGATGTTCTCAAGATAAAATTTACAGAGGAGTCATCATGGAACGTAATTATGATTCTTCAGCAATACAATCTGATCTAGATAAATAACATTAAAAATATTAAGTTTCGAATTAGGTTTTAAAAACCCACTCATACTCTTAGGTGCACGTTTCAATGGAGTCAGAAGTGGCTGACCACTGCTTGGCGTTTGCTTTGAGTGACCCAAACAATAGTGTTGCAGTAGCAGGTGTCTTGCGGGATGTTCTCGTTACGCTAAAGGAACGCCGTCCAGAACTGGAGAAAGTGTATTGCAAACAAGACAACGCTAGTTGCTACCATTGTGGTTCGACAACTGTTGGAAGTAAGTCAAGCAATCATGCGGGTGTCAAGGTGGAGAGATTTGACTTTTCAGATCCTCAAGGTGGCAAAGGAGAGGCCGACCGCCAGGCAGCTACAATAAAAGGACACATCAATCTATTTAAACGAAGGCGCTCAGATGAAGGAAGCGGTGGAATCAAATGGCGGAATTCCTGGTGTAATTGTCGAGTACGTGAAGCTTCCCGAAGCATCATCTGATAAGATTATGGTCATGAGATGGAATTAGCGCGCTGAATAATTTCCAGTTTGAAGAAAGAGGAATAAGAGTTTGGAAGGCTTATAAAATCGGACCCGGAAAACTAGTTCCATGGAAAGACATTCAGAGTGATGGCGGTTCCCCTATTGTGCTAGAAGTGTTGGAGTCTCCTGTACAAAGCCCCAAGTCAAGTTGTAAGATCACTAAACCAAGTCAAGAGGCCATACAAACAAATACAGTTACTACATCTGAGAAAGACATAGCCATAGAAGGCGTGGAAGACGAAGAAGCGAAAGTCGATGCTAACGGTTTGTTTACTTGTCCAGAAGATGGCTGCATTCGGACGTTTCAGCAGTCCTCGAGTTTACAGGGTCATTTAGACGCAGGAAGGCATAAGCGTGCACTAGAAAAAGAAACATTGTTCGACGAGGCGAGGCGAGGATACGCGGCTAAGATAATCGGAGAACGAACACAAGTTCCAACTGTCGGTCTCTGTGCAGGAACCCCTGAAAGTACAGGTGCAGACTTGCATTCGCCGCTTGAGAAGGAATGGGCGCTAAAAACTACGAAGAGGAGAACTTAATTAACTGAGGAACAAAAGAAATTTCTAACAGAACAATTTTTCATTTGCGAAGAACGCGGGAAAAAAGCCGATCCGAAGGAAGTGTCAAATGAAATGCGTAAAGTCAGGAATGAATCGGGGGCTCGCCTTTCTCTTGGCAGTGATGTTCTTTCGCCTCAACAGGTGGCGGGCTTTTCCTCGTCTGGCTGCTAAGATCAGGAAGAGTTCATCGAAGCAACATGAAGAACCTGACAGCGACGATGAAGATCACCAGAATGCAGCTGAGAAGGAGTCTTTACATTCAAAGCTCCATGCAGTTGTCGAAGAGGAAACTGCTTTGCGGCACCCTATTGTTGCACTTTCTCGCAACATTTGCAATTTGGTGCACGATAATAACTTATCGACCTTGTCCGTAGCTATGCTGAGGGAGATTTGCGAGAGCCTGGGTTTAAACGTGGATGACATTACTGAGAGAAAGAAAAAGCCATTGATTAATGGAATTACCCGGGTCGTTGGGGAGTGCTTGTGTGGACGGAATTGACAAGTGTAACTTCACACATGGTCATGAACAATATCAGTTAAGTTGGCTCTTAAGAGTATTAACAAAAGCACTTACACTATATCTTACGGTAGTTACAAAATGAATACTTGTTTTCTTGTCTTGCAATTTAGTTTCACAAGATTTGGTTGCGACTATCTGGCCGAAGCTATTACCGTGGTAACAGAACATCTAGTCAGTGGAAAATGCTTTGCAGAAATTCACCATTCTCAATATTATGCAATTCTGCATATTTAGTTACTAAACTAAATTACTCCGACAGATTTTTCCATACTGAACGTAAAAAGAATATGTAAAATTTATTATTTGTACCACAAATTTTGCGACATTTTAGAAAAATTCATTTAAGGAAACGCTAGAAAATCCGATGTTAGATTTCCATTATTTTTAACTTTGAAGAAGGCTGGTGTTGGCCAGCCGAAATATTGTATTTACGCCTCGTGCACGTTGTCTGACCAGTCTTTGCATTATTTCCATATTTTATCTTCTTTTGACTGGTCACGATCTACTGATCCAACGTAGAGCAAGCTTTGATCGTACACGGTTTTGCAGTGGTCTAAACCTTGAAAATTTGCTAAAGTACTAAAATATCGGAAAATCCGACATTTTCATGCGAGTGTGCGCAAATTGCTCGAGTCACCAACGCGCGCAACTACACAACTATTTAAACAATAGAGTTTTTCTGTCGAAGGCAGTATCGTGTAATAGTTGCCGAGGTAATTTGTTATGCAGGGTTCAATTCTACCTGTTACCATCCCCCCCACGGGCGCACCCCCGGGGATTTGCAATTTTTTTCTTTCTTGGCGGTCTATTCCCCACCCCCGGGCAGGCAGAAAGAGACAATTCCCCACCCCCGGGACTCCTCATCGACCACAAATACGTTGTTTTGTGTTCAAAATATAGGTAACCGTATCGACTTCCGTACAATAGCAAAAGCAGACGTTTTGACAAGAACTTAAACGCTTTTCTAGAGTATACTGAACGAAGGATACTACATGAATAGTATAAAGAAACATGAACACTACACTGAAAAAGAAAACTGAAGAAAAAAGTCTATTCCCCGCACTGAATACGGTCAGAGGTCCGGTGAACAAATTGATGGCAGCATTTTAAAGGAGTTTTTCTTAGCTTGTTTCACAAGAACACTGGACTGAGATCTCCGTTTAATATAAAGCCGTGCATCTGTTTTTATATAAAGTCTATTTAAGTCATCTTATTATATGTATAAATACGCTGATTGAAGAAATATTTCTAGGTTTGTGACGAACGCCATCCATTCGAGTACGCATCAAACGCACCTTCGTTTAACAATTTATCATAAACGTGCCTTCGAATACAGATTTTAATTTTGAGAGATTATTCTTTTCCAACCAGTCTGCTACCAATTCTAGAGATTTTCCCTGAAAACAGGCAGTGATCTCTACGCGGTCCGGCACCATTGTGTCAACTGAGAAGTGAGGTGCTTCACAAGAAAATTTCGATTTGCCCCACCCCCTACCCCCGGGACAAGACCGCTTCAAACAATTCCCCACCCCCGGGCCCGAAGGGCTGGACTTGTCCTGGGGCTTGCCCGGGGGGGGGGGGGATGGTAACAGGTAAAATTGAACCATGCATTATTCACAACATATATTGGCCCGAGAACGTAGTTCGAAGGCTTAAATGAAGTTTGAACATCAAATTTCCAAGGAAACCATGCATTATTCACAACATATATTGGCCCGAGAACGTAGTTCGAAGGCTTAAATGAAGTTTGAACATCAAATTTCCAAGGAAACCTATCACACATGGGAGCCTATCACACATGGGGCCTATCACGCATGAGGCCTGAGAGCCAACTTAGCGGCTACAGAACTGATAAGGATTAAAAGTTTCAAAGTGTAAATTTAAAAAAATTGCTTGTGGGGAGGAGGCAAGCCCCCATCCCGCCCAAAACCCCTCCACTCACCCCCCCCCCCCCCCACAAAAAAAAAGCTAAGAGAAAACCTCAAGCGAACCCAGGTATGGGAATGATACTTAGTCTTCAACTTTCCACCTTTTAGCTTGAAATAACTGTGAATTGATTTCATCCTGGACTCGACTATGCAGGACCCCAGTCATTCGGACTGTATAATACCGGTACGTTTTACTAATGTATACTTTAATTTACCGGGGAAATATGCGTAACTACCTGAGTACTGCTCATTTAATAGCCCAACAGCCACAAACGTGTATGTTGTACCTGATTTAAAATTGTTTAGTTTATATAATAGGATGTTGATTTGAGTGAGACATGCGAGCACAAGTGACTAGATCACCGTCGACAAGAGGAAGAGCCTACGTGCTTGCTTTAGAAACGTTTTCAAGAAAAGAAAAGACTAGCCAGAAGGCTAAGGAATAAACTGGTTATTTCTCAATTTTACGAAACGATGTTACCTTTAAAATGATTGTCTCATTCGCGGGACACTGAAGAAACTAAAGTTCATTTTACGGAAAATAAATTTCAGCCGTTCATGTGTAATCTGCATTGCGTGACAAATGGAAACTTTTTTAACATAAAAGATATCGTATTACGTTTCTGTGTGTCGGTGAAACGCTGAAATGTATAAACAATATTTATATTCACTTGGCAAATCAAACTTTTGTTCGAATAGCGTGGGCAAGCAGCAACTTTCGATGGATAACGTAATGGGAAAAAGTATAAATTCGAACTGTAAGGTCACAAACGAAAGACAGCCGCCGAGGAAATCAAAGCGAACCATAGAATGAGGTGAGTAGAGGGCTATGTTTGCAATGACCTTTGATTTGCTCAACGGGTTTGTTCTTGGTTCAGTTTCACACAAGGCTTTACATTGTTAATGACTGCATTCTAAGAAAGAAATACAAAGGCGATTTACATTTTCTACTTAGTGGAAAATTATGTTTTTGACGACAGCATTGTGGTGAGTACAATCTTTCAACTGTCCGAGTTGTTGCACATTTCAAAATGGCGGATAGCAAAATTTCGCTTACTTTACGAATGTTTAGTTGGAAAAGTAAAGGAGATCCCAGGAAAATGGAAGGGCAGAAAATGAAAACTGTCCTTTAGCGTTGCTTTGGTGGTTTACTGGTGAGTTTGGTTACGTACCGCGGGCATTTTTGGCATGTTTGTTGGAGGTACCGTCGAACCTTTTTCTGGGACACCGTGAGTGCACTTGTTCAAAAAATTACAAAATATTTAGAAATGTAGCTAGTCGACTCTTTCTATACTCAGCGGACTTAGGAGGTGTTAATCAAATAAAATTCGTGTAGAAATGTATCGAAACGCGCAATTAGCCGACTCGGCAAAGACGTAAATATTGACAATTTTGTACGTGTTGTTGACGAAAAGTACCGCAACTAATTTAAAATTAATTTCTTTCAAAAGAAATAATATTTGATTAAATAAACCCCAATTTCATATGTACAATACTTGGGCCTACCGATGTACAAAGTATGAGCGAAATCGAATTTTGAGCTGTGACCGTGATATCGATGGTCCTTACAGACATTCACTCTTAAGAGCGTCGCACAAATAGCTTACAATAGACGGTTGTCGGAGTGATGTGACTATGTCTTTTTCAGAACTGGACAACGACAAATAACCAAACTATTATCAGAGATCGATTTCTTTTCTTCTTTATTTTGAGTAATCAAATACGTTTAAATTATTATTATTAGTCCATTATATATAATTAAAAAGTGTCAATGGTGCACTGCAATTCAGCTATTAACTGAAGATGGAGAATTCCCTTGGTCTGCTTCTCTGGAGGAGCAGACTTTGGGAGAACAAAACTCCTTTTAAATTTATTTTGATAATGAACCCCCCAGTGGTAATACAAATTTGCTGGGGCCAACTTGTGCAACATACAAGGATTAACCCGATTATAATTCGATTCACTTTAAAAAGACATGGAGGGAATTTCGCCCCCATCCCTTGCCCTTTCCAGCAATCCTTTTGCAAAACACAAAAGCATCTAAACACTCATGCCTTAAAAAAAATGATAAAAAATTCTTTTAAAACATAACAGAACAAACTATTTTTGCCTTGGCTAATAGATGACCACATGAATAGTTAACGGCCCTCCAACATTTGTTTTGCCTTCTAATCGTTGCGGACCTGGACGCCGGCTTTCGCCGGGTCTTCAAAGTCATGACGTTCTTTGTGGAATGGGACGGAAGGGGCTTGGGGACAAGGTCAGGTTATATCCATCCACTACGACTGTATTTTGGGGGTTTTAACTAAAACGAAAGGGGAAAGCCTGAAGACTCGATAGTTGAAATTGGGGGCTCAAGCTCAAGGTGAAGAACTAATTCTCTAAGCACAGAATATAGCATTTATCTCAAAGAGGAGAGGGCATGTCCGAATGTCAACAACTAAAAAAGGTAAAGGTGAGTTTTGTCTCACCGAAATATTGGGCAATAAAATTACCCCTCTTAGCTGTCCGATCAGCCTTGCAATTGGTTTTTTGTTTTACTCAACATTCTGATCCTAATCTACACCAAGATCCGGCTTAACCTCGCTACTGTTTGTCCAAGTGGTCCTTGCATCGAGTTACCTAAAAAAGGAGTTATCGGACCATGGAGTTCCTAGGGCTTTTAAAGTCCTTTAAAAAAAGCACCACTTTCTTCAGTAGCGGTGAAAGCCCAGTTAGAGGCAGCCTTATCAGATTTTTAAGTTAAACCCTTTTGACGATATATCACTTAAGTTTTTTTTTTACTCAATGTCGTTTACAACCTTTATCAGTGGTTTTCTGAAAAGATGGAGAAGAAAGTATCGGAGAATAAGCGTAAGATTTGGACCCAGTTTAAATTAGGGTCAAAATGTGTCACTATAATGCTTATTCAAATCACCACAACCCTTTCCCTTTATGTAGAGTGTGCGAAATAAAGCTGTAAAGAGCGTGACGTGTGCGTGACATTGTAACCTGCATCGCGGTGTACACTGGGGTGCTGTTCGAGCGAACTCGCCATGTACTTGAGAATTGTAGTTTTTGAGTACAGAGTTGCTGGGTTTTTTTCTGTTCAATTGCATAGCAAATTTTGGATCGATTTCTCTGACTAGGTAAATCAAGACCAAGTTGACAAAGCTTGCATCAGTGCAGAAAAATGGTTTTCGCGAAAAAAGAGTCATTGATCTTGATCGATATATTTGAGATTTCAATTAATACTAGGAGGCTCGACTTTTCGACAAAGCCGTCTGGGAGTCTTAATGTTCTCGCCCAAGCCGTCTCTGAGTTTTGTTCTTTTTGCGAAGCCGTCTCGGGCTCTTGGCTTCATAGGAGGTTATAAAACTTATATGGCACTTTTCTGTTTTTCTTCGAGCGATTCTTGACACGTCTACTTGATCTCTTTCACCTTTCTCTGAGATTAGAGTACAACCCTACACCACACCTGCCCAGTCAACCTTGTCAGGTACGGCACGGCCACAATCCCATGATTCTCTTGTCTTACTTGCTTCTGGTTTCCCCTCTGCTGTGTTTTGTCTTCCATGGATCTCCATTCTGTCGGATTTCTGAAGTCACAAAAAGATAGTTATCCCCCCCACCGCCAAGTTTTCTTCGTCACAGGGTCCGAGTTTGCTTTACATGCAAACCCTTTTATTATAGCGCTCATTAAGGTTCTCTGTTTCACATTTATAAATGTTTGTATGGGTATTCTCGTACTGAAAACAACACTGTATCATATTGGTCTTTCTATCAACTGTTTCAAATTAATCTGATCCTCCTATTACTTCCAGTTCACTTTCCTCTTCTTTGCACTTTGCTTCACTGTTATCAGTGTGCCAGTATATTACTCACGACTAGGAAGGGGAGATGTTTCTGATTTTTCCATGGTTCTCAACTGAGAATCTTCCACATAAGTAACAACCTGACTCGTAACACAAAGCCTCCTTCAGTTTCTGATCATCACTTTCAGCTTTCCGGAATTCACAAAATAAAGGTATTATTTTCTCTAATCGATTGGAAAATAAAAAAAAATTTCAAAAAACTTTCCAAAAAATAAATAAAATATCATTGGCAACTCTTGAAATTTTGTTTTTGTCTTTGATAATTTCGGTTAGCATTCCTCGATCGCTTTTGTTGACTATTCAGAATATAGTCTTAGGTCAAGTGTAATTACTCCCAAAAATGTGAAGCAGGATGTCACGCACAAGGACGTGATTTTCAGCCCTGCTGACCATCAGCATACCTTACTTAATCTTTGTTAATTCCAGGGTGCTCAGCCCTCGGCCAATCAGAGGTAAAATCTCCCACTGTCTTGTAATATATATGCAACACAAACAGTATCACCCATAAGCGTAGCTATTCAGCAGAATCCAGTAGTTAGAGAAGCTTAAAGTCAGTATCAGATCTCAAGATGCGCCCGTCGTTTTTATTGCTTAGAGTTGTCGTTGTGGTATTTACAATCAGTTGCGACAAATATTCTTGGGTGAAGGCGAGCAAAAGCCAAACTCCAGTTCCCGCCAAAACCTGCGACAAAGCTCCGGTATATAACTATAATTGCAACTGTAATCAAGATCCTCATGTGAGTGAAGACATAAAGGGGATAAAAACAAAGCTGGAAGAACTTGTTGCACTGGTCAACAAAACGCTAACTCCGCAGCCTACAACAACACCGGGTAAACTTAAATACTGTTCAGTTTTTTCCACGTGACTGATTTGAAATGAATTTTGGCAATCGTTGCTTTTCAGGTTGAAATCTAATCGTAGCTATTTTTTCTTTCATATCTGTCCATATTTGTAGCTTCATCGTGCAAGGAACTGTACGAAAAACACCAGTAAGTTCAATTATGTCAAAACACATTTACTATTATTACTATTATTATTTGCGAAGCGTTAGCCTTTTTCTCCAGTTCTCTGAAGATCGTCTCAATTCATAGCGTGATTTTTTTCACGATTGGTGAAATCCCAGTGGTCGCCGTGATCGGATTTGAAGATTGACGCTACGACGAACTCACTAGGACTTCCTTTGTAGTCATTGTGGTAACCTCGCGTAGAGATAAAGTGATTCAGTGATATTTGTCACGTCCGCGATGAAAATAAGATATCATTTTTGGCAGTAAGAAAGTTTTTTTTTTCAGTATTTTTGTAACGCTATATCTCAGTATTCGGCATTCTAGGATATTGAAACTCGCAACGGGGAGTAATCTCACCCTATGGGTCCTGTGTCAACCAAAAACGTTGATTAGGGATTTTTTTTCTCTAGGAGTTTTAGTGATCTTACAGTTGTACATGACATACCTGCGTTCGCTAAATAAAGTTGTCTCCGAACTAGTAAGGTTAAGGAATTTTCGGTGCCAGTAGTCTGAAAAAGATAACTGAAAAAAGAATCCTGGTAAAACGAACATTGACTTTTTGCAAAAAATATCTCATTTTCACCCTGGACATCACAAAGATCACTCCGGGTATTTATCCAAGAATGACCTGTTCCACAAATATTGATTGTTATTTCAAACGTTTACTTCTCCCATGGGTATTTCAGTTGAAATCTATGCTTTGTCTATGTACGAAGAGAAGGGAAAAGTGAAATTCATTCATTTACTTTCTAATGTTAGCGTTGAATGGTTTGTTAACACATTAAATCCTACTAGTAAGGTAATTTTGTTTTAACTTAGCATTGGAAAATCTGCCATAACTCGTCCATTGATTTTGCCCTGTTTCTCTTCTCTCGCTGACAGTTCGTTTAAGAGTCAGGTGTATCCGCTGATGTTTGGTTTACAGAAGATTCCTGTTTACTGTCACATGGGGAACTTTGGATGCGGTGATGGCGGATGGACGCCGGCCATGAAGATTGACGGTATAAAGGTGGGTGACCCAATATGACTACTGCAGCAAAGTTAGTGACCACATGATCCCCAAAAGAGTGAAATCATTTAAGAAAACCTTTATACGAGGTAGGTTTCTTTGCTCATCGTCGGTTCAGTTATAAAATTCAAGCAACTTAACCCTCGCATGTATCGGCAAACTCAACCCCCCCCCCCCCCCCCCCACCATGGTGTGAGGGGGAGAGGGAGGACTTCCCTTCGGTTTTTGTCATGTTACAACATTTACAACGATTTTACCTCAACTGTAAATAGTTTGACCCACGAGTCATATGATATATGTCATAAGTCGGTGAAGTATGATCACTCGGGTGAGTGTAGTCATGAGAAGGACTGTTTGAGTTATTATGATATTGACTGACGTTTCGACAACCTGAGCGGGAGTCATCATCAGAGTCAAGTAAATAGTAAATCATCAGATGTTATGTGTCTGGTTGTTGTCCTGATTGGTCGACAAAGTCACGATGTTATTGGTCGTCTGTCAGTTAAGCGGAGATGCAACATCACAAATGTTACCACAAATCATACAATGACTTTTGAAAATTGCATAAGCTACAGTGGAACCTCGATTAACGAACCTTTATGTAACGAAGTTCTCGGTGTAGCGAACAATATTCTTCAGCCCGGCTAAAGTAAAATACATGGAACAGAAGCTCGATATAACGAAGCAACTTCCCCAGTCCCTTGGCACTTCGTTAAATCGAGGTTCTACTGTCTAGTTTTCACAGTTTCCACGCTTCTTCTTCTTCTTCTTCTTCTTCTTCTTCTTCTTCTTCTTCTTCTTCTTCTTCTTCTTAATGCAGCTAACAAACATACTTCAGGCTTAATGAAGTTATAAACTGCCATTCTGACTTACCTACTGGAGTAAAAATTTAATTTTCTGTTTTAATTTTAGAGAACATTTCATTATCATTCCAAACTTTGGAGCGATAGAAATGCCTACAACATTGCCGGAGGAAGGACTGGATTTGACCAACAAGAGACCAAATTGCCGACCTATTGGAACACACCCTTCTCCAAGATCTGCCTTGGTATGAGGATCGGCCATCAGATCAAGTTCGTTGTCATCTACAAGCACGCAAACTCTCTTTTCTCTCTAATCGCTGACGGAAGGTACCGCGCCACGTCACTGGGTCGCAGCACATGGAAGTCACTGATTGGTTTACAGGCATCTTTGCAGCACAACTGTAACAAAGAAGGTTTCAACTCTGTGTGTAGTGATAGTGGCTCGTCTAAAGCAAGAATCGGTATCCTTGGTAACGACCAGAACGACTGCATGACGTGCGATTCCAGACTTGGGTTTGGTGCTGGAGGATATCAGGATGACTCAAACACGTGTGGAAATGAAGGACATCCAACTGCAGGTGATAATGGAGAGAAACATATCAAAACAATGGGCTATATCCTAGTTCAATAACTGGTTAAAGAGGGACACTTTTCATGAGCAATTGATGTACCTTGAAATGTTTCACTAGCTTTTGAAATTCGGTTTCCAAACATCAATACCTGTCATTGCTGCTGATTAAAGAATCTATATTCTTGAGCTAAAAGCAAGGTTTTCTTTTTCGGCTGGAGAGGGAGGGGGGTAGGGTGTTCGATCTTTCAAGGGCTTCCGAAATAAGGGCGACTCACTCTTTTCACGGAATATGCGCTCGTACAGTCTCTGCACACGGGTTTCGTATTGTGTCAGAAATCGAACGTAATTTAAGTGCAATCAATCTGAACAAGTGACATTTCTTATAAAAGTAAAGTAGAACGAAAATAGTACACGAACGCTTTCCATGCTTTAATTTGTTTACTTCATATATACATACTGAGATTTTCTGCACATAAGGGCTTTCGTGTGTTAAACAAGCGCGCACTTTCTTTCTTGCATTTTACCGTAGTATAAAATTTTCTAATGACAAATGTGCGTCTTTTATCAAACTGAAATATTTTACAAACACCTTTCTGCGAACAAAGATTTAGATAAATAAAAGGGATGCGAAGTACATGGGTGCACTGTAAATCAAAGTTTCAGTTCTCACGCCATGGATGGAACGGCGTTCGTCACCCGAAGAATGTGTTTCAAGCTGTTCTGTGTTTTTAAAATTGAATTTAAACAGATTCGTTCGGTGTTTAAAAATAAAATGCTTTTCTTTTAAGTGAGCCGGTTTTTGAGGGCAAATCGGTGTGACAGGGAAAGAAACAATTTAATGAAATGAACTTACACGTGTTGGTTTGATTGCATAGTAGGTAATTGCTTCCGTTTAATATGTGCTTTTTTAATATGTGCTGCATTGATTTTTTTAAAAAGTTTTTGTTTTTTGATAAGTATAGCAGTGGTTCTCGCTCGGTTCTTGTATAAACATGTATAAATTTAACTTGTAACTGCGTCATATAATAGGTATTTTAAATCTCACTGATTTGACGTTTTTGTAATTGTGTCTGTCGCTCCTAGTTATAACAGTATTAATTAATGTTAATGTTGTTGTGTTCGTTAACTTTAAATAAAACTGTTTACTATCGTGTGATTGACGTCCAGTTGCAGTCAATTAAATCCTGGGTAAATATGGAGATATGATGTGAAAATGTGGAAATATAATATATGGAAATTACATCTATTTGTATATGTAATCGCATGAGGCCGAGTAGAATTAAGGATAAATTTTCACGCGTATTTTCAAAGTTTTTTGAAAACTTTGAAAATACAAGTGAAATTTATCCTTAATTCTATGAGGACTCAATGCGATTACTTGTTTAGAGCACAGAGGGCAAAATTTTCGGAAAACTTTCCATGCACGTTGAAACACAATCAGCCGGCCCTCAGAATAAAAGTACCCGCTCGTAAACAATTCACCAAACAAGCATTTTAACTGTTGCTCAGCTCACAGAACAAGAACGACTGACCATTATATACATCTTAAAGGATAAATACAATTCTAGTCCATTAACAAAACACACTTAAAACTCAATTAACTAAGTAACTTTTATTCACCTGAGTTGCGAAGCTTCCTCTCGTTGGAAAAATTATCGACCACGTCGCTCCAAGGTTTTCAGTAGTTTTAAAGCAAATAACAATTTTCTGTTTCCCGTAACACATATGGGTTCACTTTTTGGAATTTCTCTTCAAGCAAACACCCGATTTCCATACCATTTTTACCAACCATCTCGGTTAAAAGCCAAACTTTGAAGCGATCCTTGTGTTGAATAACTCAAATCCGTTTTTCGTTTCAACACTCCTACAAAATGCAAATGACGCGCTCTCGCGCTTAGCCACTCAAATGCGAGTATTTTTGGCGCTTGGCCAATCAGGAATTAGTAATTTTGCCCTCGTCCGAAAGAAAATTAAGAGAAAATGCCTTCTGTCTCAACCAATCAGCATTCAGTAATTTTGCCCTCTATGTTATAAGAGGTTGAATAATATCCTCAGACCTCCTTGCAAAGGTCATATAAGGCCTTTTGTTGGACTTTTGTTCCTTTTGAAGTCCAACTGTTCGCTAAATTCAAACTTGTTGTTGTCCAAACTCCCTTTTCAGCAATCGCCAAGTAACTGCTTTTCAGGCCTCAGGCGACACGAAAAAGGCCAGCATGGTGATGGAAATGGTTTGAGGGCACGTTTTTAATACAGTTCAAGTCAGCTCAACCGAGCGTTAATCTATGTTTTTCGCGTTCACTGAAGAAGACGGAGAAACCAAGAAAGCGTCCTTAGCTCCCGGGGGGGGGGGGGGGGGGGTACTACCCTATATAACCTGTATAGTTATGTGCCGTTGCCGCTGTGAAAGGTATGGTTTTCAAGCGGTTTGGTCTGGGATAGGGTATAGAAATCACGGAGCTTTGTTGTAGAATAGGGTATCAATTATCGGGAATTAGGAAGGGGTGTGACAAATTTTAACCAAAATACAGTTTGAAAAACTTGGAAATAAATGTAAATTCAAACACGCAACTTTTTTGATCGACAGATCGTTTCCATTGAAAACACTCTGTGGTAATATTGGCTGAAAGACTACTAAAACTGATAGCTAGTAGGGGATATGGTAGGAATTTTTGGCATCTTGTCTAGAATGGGGTGGCAAAATGGAGCTGAAAGTGCTCTTGTACAGCGGCACACCCCCACCAAAAAATTTCCGAGTACCCTCCCCCCCCCCCGGGCTTTAGCTGCCTTGATTTATTGGCAGTGTTAAGTTCCTAGGCATTCTCCCTCGGACGAGCGAAAAGTGCGTGTGAGAGCCTGGGAGCAGCGTTTAGTGTCCTCATGATACTTTGCGCTAAGTGGAGTGAATAATCTTAAAATGAATACGTATGTCAGTAACATTTTGTTTCCTCAAAGCGTTCTGTGACTTCAAATCTTCTAGTGCAGAAAAATTCTAGCAAAAAAGTATAAATTTACTTTGAGGAGAACAAAGCAGTATTTTAAAAAGGAAACGTTTGAAAAATTGACAGTGAGGAAATAAGCAGTCATTCCTCAGCCAATCAGAAAGAGACTATCTTTCAGTTATTTGATAAATAAGCGTACACATGGGGGGTGGGTCATAACACATAAGAGGAATTATTCATAAAACTTCTTACGAGACGCACAGAGTCAAACTCAGCGCCGACATTACAAAATGCGACCTTCATCTGTTTTACTCGCACTGACCGTTATATTTCTGATGTATGGAGGCAAACTTTCGTCGGTGACCGCGAACAAGAACCAAACACCTGTCTCTCCAAAGACGTGCGACAAGATGATGGTTTGTAATTGTAACGTGAATCAAGATTCACGTGTCAGTGAAGCCATAAAGGGTTTAGAAACGAACATGCAACAGCTTATTGCACTGGTCAACAAAACGCTGGCTCTGCAGCCTACAACAACACCAGGTAAATTGCGATTTTTTAAAAATTCTTTTGGTTAAGTTTAAATGACGTTTTCGCTATCATTAAGACAAATTTAAAAAATTTTATTTTTTAGCCGTCCCTGCCTCTTCCTGCAAGGAACAGTACGAAAAACATCCGTAAGTTCAATGATACACATGTAGTTAGGAATTTATGCCTGATACACTCTCCAAAGGAGATGCCTGAAAAAAAATAATATAAAAATCTTGAGTTCGTTACAACCCTGTGCCATTTCTTCACAGTCTAAACCATCCATTATTGTTTTAGCTATTTTTTATCACATCATGTATGTTTTACTCCCTGCCTAGTTGATTAGTGTTTACTTTTAAACCGTTTCTAGTTGAGGAAACCCGTTTTTTACAGCACGACTTTTGACGTGATTGACAGAACTGATGTCACACTAAAACGCAACTTTAACCGCACCTGCCAATAAGCGCTACCTCGTATGTGCCCAAGTTCACAATTAATGACGTTAGAAGTCTATTTCAAGTACATTTGAAAACAAACACGACCACATAAGGCACTTCTTGAGAGCATTCATTTACATCATCATGCACAAGGTTTTTATCCAAAAAATCGCCACCATTAGTATCTTAAAGGTTTGAACAGTCAGGCGTTAATATGGCTAACAGCTAGACACCATACAACGTGAGGACATGATGAAACCTTAAAATTTCATCTTCGTTAACTGACAGCTTCTGATTAACGTGACATCACACATTACCCCTGAAACATCATTTGCCACTCTTGTTCAATCCCGATCATTAACCCTGGGGGGTAACGCTGGGAATTTTTGGGCGGGGTGCTTTGGGACTGTAAAACCCTCACCCTATAACAGGCTATGCGAAGCTGCATTTTGTAAACCTGTTCTAGACTAGACACCAAAAATCCTTAATCACCCTATCGCAGACTCGCAAAAGGTCAATTCCTATTCTAGACTAAGTTCTTCATACCACTGATCATTTTCCCTGTTGTTTATACCCATCGCCGGAATCAGTTATACAGGCTTCGTGCCGAAATGTGCTTCGTTATTGGAGTAATAAGATCAGTCAACGTCTTTAACAGAGTGGAGGAAATAACGTGTGTGACAGTTGGGAGATGCCTGTCACTAAGTTTGGGTAGCTTTTTAATAGTCTCCAACGTACAGTGTAACGCAAACAGTAGCTACTGCCCTGTCTCAATAGATTTCCCAGATAAACTCATTCCAGTTACTAAAGTTAACAATATTTTGCCTTCAGAGAACAGAAGTGAAATGTTAAGTATCTTATCTTTAAGTATCCATACATGTTTGGCTCTTTAGAATTTCTTTTGAAGTCGTGGAGGGTTTCACTTAATTTATGACAGTTTGCATTCATGTGACAGAAATAGCAACAGCGTGGTTTAGCATAAAATCCACTGAAGTAGTGTGCCGGACGTCAGAATTAAAATACACTTTGATTGTCCTTTACAAACAGGTCGTCGAGGCGTCAGGTGTATCTTCTGGTGTTTGGTTCCCAAAAGATTCCTGTTTACTGTCACATGGGAAACTTTGGATGCGGAGATGGGGGATGGACGCTGGCTATGAAGATTGACGGCACAAAGGTGCAAACATTTATTTTCTTGCTGTTTTTATATTTTGTAAATGGTAATATTTACTGACAAGGTTGTTGACCTTTTCAGGGTTTCCGACGCCATGTTTGTTGTGGGGCAAGCACGACCAAAATCACAGTCTTATAAAATGTATAGGACTTTGTTCAGATTGCACCTTTTTACTTCTGCTCAAAATTGACAGAATTGTACAGCACCCTGTTTCTTCGTTAACCTGATCGAACATTTGACTATTTAGGAGAAGTTAGAAGTTATAAGGTTAGCAAGCTTTCGATAAGAATTGCCTCGTACAGACTGTAATTACAAATAATTTGCTTATTTTAATTACAATGTCTTGTAGTAAGGTTTAGAATTAGTTTTGTTCACAGCCGTTTAAATCCAAATCTGTTCTCTGTGTTTCCAGAATTTAATCATGGGATAGCTTTACCTATAGCTTTACCTGTCAAACTGAAGCAAGCAACATTAAGTCAATCACAGCCAACATTCTAATTTATTTTCTCCCTACCTGATCGAAAACTACACTCACAGACTAACAAACAAAGAAACAAGCGGACAAACAAACAAACAAACAAAAAAACAATGAAAGGTATCAATTAAAGTCAAGTTATCAAAAAAAAAAAAAACAGAATCCCCAGCTATTATTTGCCCGGACGCCCAAAACAGAAGTTCGCCCATTGTGAAATGCGGGTGGCACTGGGGATAAAACTAGCTTGAGTTTTAATAGAAACAGGTTCCTGCACGACCAAGTAATCGTTTTTTTTTCCTTTTTGAAGAAAATGTCAGCTTTTATATCTGTCAACGTTACTGAAATGTCTAATCCGCTTTTAATTTATCACTGTGGGAAATTCATTATGTAAAAGAATCCAGATAACATAATGATCGCTCTATAAAAAGGTTATTTGGAATATCTTTTCCTTTACGTCTTAAATTTCAGAGAACGTTCCACTATAACTCTCATTTCTGGAGCGATAGAAATGCATACAACCTTGCAGGAGGGAAGACTGGGTTTGACCAACAAGAGACAAAGTTACCAACGTACTGGAGCACACCCTTCTCCAAGATCTGCCTCGGTATGAAGATCGGTCATCAGATAAATTTCCTTGCCATCAACTGGCATGCGAACTCTCTCTATTCTCTGATAGCTGATGGAACCTTCCGCCCAACATCTGTGGGAACTAAGAGGTGGAAGACACTGATTGGTCCTCAAGGCTCCTTGCAACAAACTGGATGTGACGAGGAAGGGTTTAACGTTTTTTGTGGACACAACTATTCCAAAGCACGAATCGGCACTGTTGGTAACGATAAAAAACACTGTTCTTCCGGCTGTCGCTCCAGAATTGGTTTTGGCATGGGAGGAATGCCCCTTGACTCCAACACGTGCGGAAACGAAACTGCATCTAATGCCGATAATGGAATCCAGCACATCAAAGCAATGGGCTATATTTTGGTTCAATGACCCTTTTTTTTTATGGTCGCCAAGTAGATCACCAAACCGCTAATTTTTTTCTTACAAGTTACAAAACACCGTTGTCTTTAGTTAGTTGTTTAATTTGATTAAAAAACAATCCAAATACTATTGCTAAGCTTAATTAAAGGGTCACCGTCTTGCAAAAAAAATCCAAATTTCACTAAGTTATATGGCAAAATGCCACCAAATGCCAACGGAACAGGATAAAAAGATTTTGCAGACAAGAAAAGGACAAGTTGTTTAGTGATAACTTGCAGAAGGGTGGAAACATTCATTTTTCATCGATTGTTAATTTTAAATTTTCTAATATCAATTATTAACATGATATCAATATTATTCGATCATGGATCGAAAAGATTTATCATCTAGGGCTCAGTTAAGTTACTTTTATGTTTTTAAGATTGGCTTTTGGTAAATTTACTTCGCGGCACACTAACAACGTCTTTCTAAATTTCACTACACTACTACAATAGACGTATTGATTTGGGAAACTTAGCAGCACGTTCGTTTTTTGATCTCTCAAGGTATTTCTAGCAAAACATGTCACAAACAGAGTATCAGTTTAAAGAGTCTTATATACTAGTCCTAGAAGCAACACCATTTTGGGGTGAAAGGGGAAGGGGGCGTTCAATCTTCCTGTCCTAGGGCTAACGAAATATCACTGGAGTTCATCAATTCCATAATGAACTCTGTTATTGGTAACTGCTAAAAATCCGCGGGGTTCTATTATCCAGTATCCTAAAAAGCCCTCTCTAATTGATGAATAAAGAAAATCTAATCTGATCTTTAATATTATCGCAATCACAAAGAGTGCAAAGACTTTCACACCTAGAAATGTCATCGTAATCAATGCCAGTGAAGGAGTGACATATTTCAAATGAAAGTAAAGTAGTGCGAAAATAATGCACAGACATTTGCCACGGTGTAACTTGTTTTCCTTATACATACTGAGATTTTCTGCACAGAAGGGGTTTGTCAATTCTTGTGCATGAACAAAATAAGTTCGGTTGCTGTTGGTTGTTGTTGATGTTGTTGTTGTTTTGCATTTTGCTGTGGTGTCAAAAAATGATTGAACTTCTTTTATGACGCTTGTACGTCTTGGATCAAATTGAAATCTATTTCAACACCTTTTTGCCAGCAAAGCAAAAAACAGTATTTGTTTTTCGAGAACTGTTCAGTTATAATTATAACAAACCTGCATGCATACACTTTTGATAGCAGTGGTTCTCATTTTTCCTAAATATAAAAGCTGTTTAGACTTTCTGGTCTTTTTTGATATTGTCCTTTTGATTAGGTTTAACTGAGAAACCGTAAGTTACGTTAGAACTCCTGTATTTATACTCGCATAAAAGAACGAAGGTTTCTGAACTATTATTGCGTTCGACGATAGGAGAACGCAACCCTAATCCCGGCCGGAGTGAAATCGAGATTTTCTCTGTAGTGGATGGACGCCAATTTAGCCCCCCCCCCCCCCCCCGAAGATTTTTGCAGGGGCATAACCTCGGCCGGGAACTGGTGTATACTTGACTCGTTTTCATGAAACCAAATGACCTCGTTTTGACGTCCAAAGGCGTCTGTGTTGTTGTGAAGAAGCTTGTTTCGAATGAGAGAAGTTCAGCCAGGCTCGAAAAAGCAACCTTTCTACCAAGGAGTTATTGTAAATCCTTGATCGAAGTCTTAGAGAAGTATATACCTAATTCAATAAAGGTTGCTTTGGGCATTGGGCAATTGGGCATTGGGAAGCTATTGTTTGCGGTCACTCAAGCAAAGCATTGCTTTAATAATAATAATAATAATTTATTAATTTATATTGCGCTATTTAACATAAATATGATCAAGAGCGCATTAGATCAGAGTATCTAACTAATAAAAATATGAATACCTATCTAAGTTACATAATATGTACAATTTATAAATATATACAATCAAATATAGGAATAATAATAGATATGCCCAAATGCCCAAATGCCCAATGTCCAATTGCCAATGACTAATTGCCAAAGCAACCTTGATTGAATTAGGTATATACGACTCCTCGGTACATATGTCAACCTGCAGTTCGCAGCAGTTTAGTTGGCAAACCTCGCCTTCGATGAAGAACCACTCGGCATACAACATTCAAATTGATATGTCCGTGAAAGAAACACGCTATTTAAATTTACTTGATACTTAAATCATTTCTTTCTCGAACAATGCCTTGGCGAGTCACTTTAATTCGAAGTTTTCTGTATATGTCCACGCGGGCGACCTTTAAATTTAGAAACCGCCTTGTCTGCTTATTTCGAAAATCGACGGCCAAAAAATGCCAAAAAGACTTCATCAACGAAGCCACGAACTAAAAGAGGTTGAGAGGACCATTGCACGAATATTTTTTCGAGGTTATCAAGGGTAAAGGGTTAAACGGTAGTTGTAACTTTTCAGTTTAATTCTGTATTTACATGTAAAACTTTCCATGAGTACATAGAAGCGGTCATGTAATTAAATACGTCCCCTGTAAAATAAAATGCGTCACGCAACTTTGTTATTTTAAGATTTATTTCATTTCTGACAATGTTCAATTCCTTTAAATTATTTTCTATTAAACTATGAAAAATGTATCAACTGATAAAAACCCAGGGGAAGGGTCGAGAAAGATCAGAAAGCTGTGCAGACTCTTTCTTTCCCTAATTGCAGTGTCGACAAGGGTTGCAGTCGAACGCACTCCACTAATCTGTGATTACTACTAGTATTTAATGTATTCTTAGGTGTAGCCGCTGTTTTATACTTTCGAATAGCACCCCGCTTCATAATAGAGCAGATTCGATCTGAAGTTTTCGCTGTGTTATTAGAAATCATTTCTATTCCTTCGTTCTAGCGTAGGATCTAGTTGTTTACGGTCATCTCGCCACAAGGAAGACTCGCCACCACAAGTCACCTCGCTACCAACCACCTCGCCACCAGGTGAGGTCATCTCGCCACCACCAACTTCCCAGCAATTGAGGTCCGCTCGCCACCCAACATGAAATACATTCAATTAAAAATTTTGCGTAAAGTTCACTCACTTACCATGTGACGTGGAACATCCGATTTTAGGCTAAATCGCCTTTAGACGGTTTACCGTCCCTCATTTTGCCGTTTGCAAAGGTGATGTCTAAACTTAACTGAAAGGTTAAAGGGCATGTCTAAACTTAACTGAAATGAAGGGTTATTTACCAAGCAAAACAATTTCATTTCAATTGCGTTGTGGTATCTTTAAAGTTAAAGTGGTCAGCTGGGGTTATAATTTCTTTGATTTCCGACATTTCGTCAGGCACGACCTGACTTTTTCAGGGGGTTCATTTGTAAAAAGGGACCTGAAAGCGTAGTTGTAACTCATTTTCACCCTCAAGAAATACCTATACCGAGCGGATCTGAAAAGTGATGATCGTTTCAGATTCAACTGCATCAAGCCGCAAATTTTGACTTAACGCCTCCCCCCATGTCCTTTTTCCAGCCCTCCAGTCCGTTCCTTAATTATAATCGCCGCTGCCTTTCTTAGCGAACTTCAGCAGTTGACAGGGATCTTGTTAGAGGTTTGGCCCTCGGCCAAATGTAATAAGAATAATCAGTTCTGTTAATCTGATAAATAAGAGAACACACGGAGCTGGAGGCAGTCCGTCACTCGAGTAGCTATTCACACGAATTCAGTTAGGAGGCACAGAAACATTGCTAGTTCACAAAATGCGCTCCATCTCTGTTTTCCTCGAGTTGCTCGTTGTAATATTGGCTATGAATGGCGCTGTGTCTTTGCCGTTGACCAAAAACAAGAACCAGACGCCCCCCGGGGGGGGGGGGGTACTCCCATATATAACCTATATAGGTATGTGCCGCTGTGAAGGGTATGGTTTTCAAGCAGTTTGGTCTGGGATAGGGTATAGAAATCAGGGAGTCTTGGTCTAGGATAGGGTATCAATTACCGGGAAACTAATGGGTGGTGTGAAAATTTAATCGAATTAATTAATGGGTTTGAAAAACTCGGAAATATAAAATATAAATGAAATCGTGACAATATTGTTGATTGAGAGATGGTTCTCCATTAAAAGCACTGTGTGGTTATATTTCTGATGGATAGCTCAAAAATAGCTAGTCTGGGATAGGGTAGGGATTTTTGGCATCTAGTCTAGAATAGGGTTGCAAAAACGACATGAACGTGGTCTGGTATAGGTTAAGGGTTTCAGAGTCCCAGCGGCACACTCCCATCAAAATTTTTCCGAGTACCCCCCCCGGGCCAGACGCCAACTTCCGCGAAAACCTTAGGAGACAGGACAGTGGTTTTTAATTGTAACGTAAACCAGGATTCGCATATCAGTCAAGCAATAAGAGCGTTAGAAACGAAGATGGAACAACTTATTGCACTGGTCAACAAAACGTCTACTCCACAGCCTAGGAAACCACCAGGTAAGAGGTATATACTCGGTTGATTCATGAGTATCTTTCTTCTTTTGACTGAGTTTAAATACGTGTAGAGTGTTCGTTATCAGCGCTTTCAATTTTACAAACAACCAGAGTTGTATTTCCTTTGCAGCCGTTCTCCCTTCTTCATGCAAGGAACAGTACGAGAAATATCAGTAAGTTTAATGATGCAAAAGAATAGTATAGCCGCACACAACAGTGATCAGCATCAAATTTCTCCTCATCATATCAGTGCATTATGACCCGTTAAAGTTAATGAAAATTGGGGAAATCATCTCCAAAGATGACCAAAAACAAGAACCAGTGTATGTATGTAATTGTCTTGATGTCTATGTTCTCCCAATTAGTACCCGATAAAATGCATGGAGACCAGTAAGGAGAATTTGAATAGTAATGCCGGGGCTTAAAGGGTAAAAACAATAAAAAACATTCACTTCACGAAGCTGCGTCACTGTTTGCGCATCCCAAAAAGGGTAAGTTTCAATTTGTTAACTTTTTCGTTTGTAATCCATCTCATGATCCGCCACGGTCTGTTATTACTGGGTTTTTTTTTGGCACTTTTCACTTCATAAACAATTTTTTATTTATTTATTTAAAATTCTGTTGTATGTGATCTGTCATGACTTTTGCCACGTGCGCTGTAATGAGATCCACCAACAAACGCCATTCCAGTGTGCAAACGTTCACGGTTATAATGTTCCGAAATTAAGCCATTTCAGAGTTGTCCTGAGCCTCGCCTTTCAAGGCGAGGCCTAGTGCACAGCCGTTTATTCACATGAGTTTTCATTCACAGTTTTCATTCATTCATCAGTTTTCATTCACATGAGATCAAACTCGTTTTCAAGCGAATGGCTTCGTTCCTGGCCTCACCTTGAAAGGGAGGCTCACGACAATTCGGAAATGGCTTATCCCGAAATTATAGTGGAACGCCGATAGTACGTCCACTAAGGCGCGGGAAAATTTTGGTTGTATTTATAGGGTGGTCGTATATATGTAAAGAAGGGTCAAGGGTCAAAATTATGACAGCTTACAAAAAGGAACACGAGGCAAAGAGAGCAGCTTGGCATCAGAGGAAAGAAGAGTAATTTAAAAGGGGAAATGACTTTGTAAGTCGCTGCCAAATGTGGCCGTACTAAAGAGAGAAATGTAGCCCGCAGAGGGGAGAGGATAGTGTTATGGACGTGAAGCTTCCAGCGGGGACGCTCTTAGCTCTCAGCCTTGTCACGCGATCCAGTCCTCCAAAGAAAGTCTGCGATGGATTGTAGGGGACTTGCAAACGAGGCCAAATTTTTATTACCAAAAAAGTCCCACTAGGCTAAAACTGGGCCCAAAAAAGTTCAATGGGCCGCTAGTGAAACATGACTTGGACCGGAATTCTCTTTGTCGTTTTAATGTAGTTTAGTTAAGGGGCCGTTTACATGATACCGGAATGAGACTGCATCCGAACGAGTTCATCCCAACCCCCATATATTTCATGGCACATTTGTTTCCATGGTACCGACCCCAAATTTCGTAACAGAACAAACCATACCGGAATGAGTTACTCCCGGTTGTTGTGCTAGTATGACATTCTTATTCCGGTACCACATTCCATACTGCTTTCATGTAAATCGAATACGTAGAATACAACCTTCATTTCGATATGGAACCAAAGAAGGCTTTTGCCCCTCCCTGTCCCTCCCTCCTTGGTTCGATATGGAACCAAAGAAGGCTTTTTTTAAATTTGCACCTTCCTGTCAATAAAATACCTGGGTACCGCACAGGGGGTATGAAGAAGATGACAGTTTTTTTAGACTCCAAAGGTGGTCGCCGGGTAGCATTAAGGAGATGAGGTAATGGGTTTAACGACGTTTTCAGATGCGAAAATGGCTGAGCTTTCATTTGAAACTATTTTTGGACTCGTGAAGAAAAGTTAAATTGCCTCCGATAACTTATGTATGAGAAAAGTCTGCATGCAAAAGCAGGAAAGTCGCTTCTCCGCGCCACACACAGTAACGCAACCTTTACGACTTCATTTCTCTTATTTTAAGTCCATTTTAATAGCTTGAAAGGTTTTTTTCAGTTTCCTAAGTGATTCAAATTAGCAGCCAAAAGCCAAAGAATATGTCTATTTTATAGCTTGAAATAACCTTGAGCTGGAAGTTCTTTAAAATAACGCACACCTGATTCCCCTGAAATCTTTGGAGGAGGGGTAGGGAAGGAGCAACTTCATCGACCGCGAACCAGTTTGTTCTACCTGATAAAGTGAGCAAGACGAAGACCCAGTGTAACCTGGGATGGAAGAAAAACTAAAATAGTGTTGCATAACCTCTGAATGTTACAAGCTGACTCATTGTCTTCTCCCATCAGGTCGTCAAAGAGTCAAGTGTATCCGCTGATGTTTGGTTCTCAAAAGATTCCTGTTTACTGTCACATGGGGAACTTTGGATGTGGATGTGGGGGATGGACGCTGGCTATGAAGATTGACGGCACAAAGGTAGCATATTTCTGCTTATAGTATTAGCACTAAAATTATTGCACCCTCACTCAACAAACATTGAGAATGAGAATATAAGATAAAGTTCTCTTGTACATAAGAAGAACAGTCCGGGCCATAGACAGTTTTGTC
Source organism: Siderastrea siderea (assembly GCA_964030785.1). Taxonomy (NCBI): domain Eukaryota; kingdom Metazoa; phylum Cnidaria; class Anthozoa; order Scleractinia; family Rhizangiidae; genus Siderastrea; species Siderastrea siderea. Next base: position 26,033,818 of record OZ034977.1, on the reverse strand, counting down.
TATATGATTCCTAGCAATGTGATTGGTCTAGACAAAACCAAAACAAGCTCATTTGGCCGAGAGGGACTGGGACTGTTTATTTTTCTTGCTGCCTCATGACTGGCGGCCACATTGTAGTATTATTTTGGCGAAGTGGAACAGTGTAAAATTGTCAATAAATTACAGGAAACATATCACTTATTTATTTTCACAGCACAAATAACTTTCGACATCTGCTCTAAGTTTCGAAATCTCCTGACATATGCATTTCATTTTCGCACTCCGCTAGGGTTACGCGAACTCGATGAAGCATTTCGGTTGCAAACTCTGTCTCTTGGGCCGTCGATTTAAGTCGCAGGACGTATGCTCCTCCGCCGGCCTGCTCATTTCTTCGGAAGTTTTGCTCCGTTTTAGAGCGAACAGTTACGGTGGGTTCTCCACATACAATCCTAGGAAAGAGAGGACAATAAAACTTCATTAACACAACACATTTACGAGAAGCATCCTTGATTCTAACGAACCAGCATTTCAACTGCTGCAGATTTAACAAATGGAGGTTTAGAAAATCGTTTATGAACTACAAACAGACCGTCACAGGAAGGTCAAACAACAACCTCTGTCAGAATTGCTTAGCAGCGCAATTAACTGCTGGAGAGCTATCTGTTGGATGCTAACAACGCCATAAGACAATGGAGGTGCAATGTTTTCAGTAATTAAACTTTCTATTTCAACGACAACCATGTATACGTAAGAAGCCGTAGCTTCTATGTGATGAAAGAAAACTGCAACAGTCTCAGAATAACTTGAATCCTTTAGACGCTTACGACATCCGTGATAAAGAAAGTTACATGTCTTGCAGATAACCGCAAGCAAACATCCTATCACCTATTTATTAATTAGAAACTCGCGTATCCTTTGAGAACTGAATCATCACTCCTTTTAGCGGCTTTTAGGAATCTTGCAATCAAACTGAGTCCAAAAACCTAATTTATTGCCCCAAAGCTAGCACACCCAAAGATTTTTAAGGGCTCTAAGAACGTCCAAACGTCCAAACAGTATCACAGCTTGAGATTTCTCTCTCTCTCTCTCGATAAATGTTTACCGGCCAAATTTAGCTGTGTCGCAAATTAATTAGTTGTATCCTATGTATCTTGATCAAAGGGACAAAGCTGTTACGATTGTACTTGGGAAAGCTCTTTCTCCATGAGCTGAAAAGCAATAACAATGACTTAGGAATAGAAAGTCGATAAGCAGCAGAAGTCATAACACTAAATTAATAGGCCATATGGTGCCCGATCGCGATTTATGAAGGCCGTGCACATGCACTAAGCCATGGTGCATATGACTTCTGTTTTGATGGATCTGAAGCAAATTTACCAAAGATTACCGCTATATTTTTCTTTTAAACGTAAAAAAATCTGACCTAACTTTTTCCATTTTTATGGCAGTAGGTCACTTCTTGCACGCTTCAAACTAGACGCGGTAACTCGACTTGAACTGACGATAACTTTCCAGGATTTCAACCGACGCCATTCATACTCATGAATAGTGAAGCTCTGTTTGTCTTTTTGTGGGTGAACTGGGCCCCATGGGACTAGCCAATGGCAGGAAAACACGAGGGGCTGAAGAATGAGATAAACCGAGGTTCCACGGAAAAGCGCCAAGACGCCATTTTAATGACGTCATCACATAGACAGAAATGTCTATGGCCCGGACTGAAGAATATAAAGCTCTTATGTCAACTTCGAAAAGATGCATCTTTACCACAATATTTTCGGAACGTCAAACAAACGTTTCTGTCTTTTAACAGAAAAGGGGGTAGTTTCTAAAGAAACTGTGGTGCTGTGTCGGTTGGGAAGTTGTGGGTTGCACTAGGTTTATTTGGGTAACGGTTGAGCTATGCTATTGTTAGGAACATGGCAACGTGTTCCCTGCTAGCAGAGGCCCCTTTTCCTTTGTATTCGCTGAGCTGACGGACGGGACGAAAAGGGACCTCTGCCATGGGTCGAAACTCCCTTTGATCCAACGGCCGTCCATGGTCGTGGACGGCAGTTTCCGAAACGCATGCTCCCTGTATTGTTTGCTGTCCGTGACTTGAGCCCACCATATCTCGCGCATTCCTTTACAGTTATTCTGCTGTCATTTAGTGAGCCTGCATAGTAACTTGCCGTCCTGGAAAGAGAACTAAACTAGTGAAGAGTTACAACGTTTACTTTCTCTCGTTTTTGTTAACATGGACGACGGAAAGATAAACAATCGAAAGAAGAAGCTCTAAGAAACACTCGACAAGTCAAGGAATGGAATTTAGAGCGAAAAAAACTTCTGTCAAGGCGAAGGACAACCTTCCACCTCCAACGATTTTCGAGCTGCGGACTTTCTGTGAAATGCGCCAGCACTTCTATGAGTCTACGGTAGAGTAAATTACACATTTGATTGTAAATTTGTATCGAAATCGCTTTTTAATTGAGGGATTCTTCATATTCCTTACAGTTTTCGTAAAAGTTTTGAAAAGTGTGCACAGTTCGCGTCACCAAATGCTCTTCAAAATAACTTGCACATCGAGCGAAATCGCTTGCGCGTAGCTTCCCTCGAAGAAAGAATTGAACGCGTTTGGTCTTCAGAAACAAGTAAAGGCGTATTTTAATAAATGTATTATTTAGAAAAGCTTACTGTCTCTTCTTCTGTGTACCTTCATTCAAAAAAATTCGAAAAGTAGTAATCTGACCTAAACAGACACAAATGCTCTGTTGTGGTTTGATTTCACGCGCGAGACAACATGAGAAATCTCTTGCGGAAATTTTCAAAATTTTGACTTTGAGAATGTATTTTTGGCTAATTCTTAATTGACAACTGGTGTAATTTATTTTAAAGTAAGAAATTTTATCTATTCTAGATTAAGTGAGTTTTGTTTTTTCGAACCTATAAATTGTCCTTTCGTAATGCAACTGCTAATTTAGTGAAACGATCATAAAACACGCAGCCTTCAATGGGTTAAATTCTCTTTGATTCCTGGAGTTGTGGTCATGTTAAAAAAGCTTCCTTGTCCAGATAACTTGAAATTAATACCGTAGATTAGACAGCAACTATCTCTAGACGAACTGTCTACTTTTTTTAGGGTTTTGGTGAGCTCGCCATTCACGACAACAAAACTGTGCAGCTGTTTTTTGGCGCGCTAGTTGAGAAAGGTGGGAGTCGTCAGCTGATCACGTGCTAAAAGCATCACGTGACGTTTCGGTCGCTAAGTAACCGTGGCGCATGCTCAACACAGTTCATTTCGACCCATGGCAGAGGTCCCTTTTCGTCCCGCCCGTCAGCTCAACGAATACAAAGGAAAAGGGGCCTCTGCTAGCAGGGAAGGCAACGTGAAAAACAAGAATAAATTAGTTGAATTAATGAAAAGCGTTCGTTTAAATGACATGAACGCAACCAACGTTTACCAGTCGTCCGACACTTCAATCTCCTTGATCATTCTAGGCAAGACATGACAATCTGTGGCATTACCCTACACCGCGGTAACACAGAAAGCCGTAAAAATCTAGAACAAAACTTCCATTTTTCGAATCGCCACACTTAATCCCCAAGGTAATAATGAACGCATTTCATTCAACTAATTTGTTCTTGTTTTTCACGTTGCCATGTTCCTACCAGTCCGATTTTGATTCTTTTTGCCGAATCCATGTCTTACAACTAGTGCTAAAGAGAAATCATGCAACTCAAAGGCTGCCATTTAATGTGAAATGCTTCTTTTTTACCCTTTTATTATAAACTCTCAGAGAACTTTTCACTACGACTCCCATTTCTGGAGCGATAGAAATGCATACAACCTTGCAGGAGGGAAGACTGGGTTTGATCAACGAGAGACCAAGTTGCCGACCTACTGGAGCACTCCCTTCTCCAAGATCTGCCTCGGTATGAAGATCGGCCATCAGATCAAGTTCCTTGTTATTAACAAGCATGCCAACTCTCTTTATTCTGTTATTGCTAACGGGTACTACCAGCCTACGTCATTAGGACGTCACACGTGGAAAACGCTTATTGGCTCTCAGCAGGCGTCTTTGCAGCCTAGTTGTAACAAAGAAGGGTTCAACGCTGCCTGTACATACACTCGACAGCCTCCTGCAAAGGTACGAATCCGCATCCTTGGTAACAATGAAAATGACTGTGTGAGCTGTGATTCCAGGATCGGTTTTGGCATGGCGGGGATTCCTGGTGACCTCAATATTTGTGGGAACGAAGCAGCTGGGGGGGATAATGGTGAAAAACACCTCATGGCCTTTGGCTATGTCTTAGTTCAGTAGTAAATTACTGAAATTTCTATGGGCGTGGACTAAATCTTCAAAATGCAGTTACATTTAAGCCAAATAGCAAATATTTAGGAATTAAGCCAATCTAATGGTGGAGCTCCCGTGAAACAGCTCATTTTGATAGTAAAAATTGTGACCACTTAAGGAAGCTGCATACGCATTTGCCCGTTTTGAGAGTATGGTGCTCCGCAGTCAGTACCTTAAACGATTTGTTAAAATAATGCTGATCTATAAGTAACTTTCCTGTTCAGTGTTTGTAATTGTAACAACCAATAAAGTTAGGAAAAAATGGGCAATTCAGTATGTTAAAAGACAGCGAGATTGCAGCCATTACCAAGATTTTGATATTCTTCGCCTAAACGTCACGTGATTTATGAATGAATGCCCCTAGGACGAGATCTCATGGTTGTTGATGTTTGTATGTACGTCCGTTTCTTTTTTTATGAAAACATGTTTTCAAATTGTCTTCTGCAAGGAATGTTACTGTTTTGTGTTTTACTTTACCAATTTATTTTTCTTGGGGTGGTTAACACTGTTACTCTTTGTATCATCATAACAATGGAAACTTAAAAACGTGACGAAACAAGTCCAGGGGTCAATTTGATAAAGAAACTACGCTAACCTTGTAATTTTTACACGTGTAATTTACACGTGTAAAGTTCAACTTGTTAATACAAGAGTTTAATAAACGAATTTTCTACTCTGGAACTTACACGTGTAGCACGAGTCAGATACAAGAGTAAATTACAATTGTAGCCCTCAAATTGTAAACTCCGCTGGAATGCACTTGCAGGTTACAAGTGTACAATCCAATCTCTCTGCTTTAATCTATGCTAAGTCTACTCTAATCGCAGGTTTATTAATTCCAAAAGGTGAGCGAAAGCGTCCTCAGAGAAACGAAAATTCTCCCGAAATTTCCTTGGATTTTCCGTGTCTAACAGCTGCCTTTCCTCGAAATTCCTAGGTTGCCAGATATTAGATGCCTCAGCAGCTCGTCGAGTTCTTTGCTAGAGGAAAACATATTTTGTCACAAAAATACGCTTTTTACAAGATGTTTACAAGTGACATGCTTACAATGTTTACAAGCGGACATGCGACTTGTAATTTGCACTTGGGATTTACAAGTTGGACTCTTGTAAAAATACAAGTCGGACTCTTGTAAAGTTTTATTAAATTTGATACTTACCATATCTCACACGTGTAGCGCTATACCTGTAATTACAAGTCGGACACTTGTAACTTGGACTCGTAACGATGTTTATTAAACTCTTTTTCCTCTGCACTTGTAAATACAATGGTCCAACTTGTAAATTACAAGTGTAAAAGTTTTATTAAATTGACCCCAGGAATACAAACTGACTAGTCAACCTGTTCTTTTCTTGAAAACACTTGTTCAATTCCTAAGTTAACTGATTCATTTCGCAACATGTGACAGGCCCAGTTAACATATCGTTGCGCAATACAAAAGCAGATTATGTAATCAAACCTAGAAATTCCGGCATAGCTCAACTTTGACGCTTTTCCACTGTGTATGCGTGTCATCGAACACAAGCATAAGGAACTATTTCCCCTACGCCACACCAGTTTTCATACATCAAACGCCTCATTCTTATTATTATCATTTTTTTTTTATCTCTCTGGCTTACGCACACACACAGAAACATGTATGATGACAGGTTGCTCATCAGTCAAGCAAAGGCCTTAAAAACTGAACTTTAAATTGGACAAGTCCAAAATTTTGGTTTCATCATATACACCAACTGATTAACGTACCTACCTCCACTAACACACACTTTCCTTCACTTGTACTCACTTTCCTTCATTTGTACTCACTTCCCTTCACTTGTGCTCACTTACCTGTGGGCTAGCATGACGTTCTTGCCCTATACGTGGGCTACCATGACGTTCTGGCCACATTTCAAATACTACTGGGCGTGAAATCATTGAAAAACGACAAAGATGACAGAGGTTTTACTTCAACGAGCAGGAACTCACGGAGACACTAGTTATCCGACAACCGCCCGATCCAAGTTAAAAATAACAATTTTTAATAACCATCTCTTGGGAATACCGACGATCTTTCAAAAATCAACAAGTCTACACGAGAGTTCACGGAAATAAACACAAGATTGTGCTCAACTCCACCACAACATCTCGTAGTTGCTGATAAAAACGAATTGAAATGTTTCATAAGCGGCTCCAAGAAAATAATGAAAGCACGACTCCGTTGCCCTGAGTGTTCTTCATTGTACATGGTAAGAGTAATCAGCATGAATTTTCAATTCTCCTCATCATATCAGTGCATCAGAACACATTTAGCTCATGAGAACTAAGGAAATAATCACCAAAAATGAATTGCCTCGATTTTTGAACACGTTCCATCAACTAAAGACTTACTTACTCGGTAACATTTGTAAAAAGCTTCGTAGTTATCTAAAATATCTTGGCGAGTTACAAACGTAGTGTAAACCTGAAAGGACATGAATGGTGCGTGGCATATTATGTACGTTAGTGTAACAGTAAGAGAAGTTATTGCCAGTTTTCGTTTGGTTTTCATGTCACTACGTCTTGAGCTCGCAATCTCCGAGGAGCACACCGTTTTGCTAACGAATATTCCTTTAAGAAGCTGAAAATAACAATAAAACAAACAGGAAGAAAATATCGTTGTTAAAACCATGGCTGTTACGATGTACCATTTTTCAGATGAAACTTTCTCGATTGTCCACGGATCCAAGCACCTTCCCAACTGTTCGCTGTATTCACTGTAAATAAAACCAGGCAAAGAAAAAACTGCACTGAAAAACCACAGCAAAACTATCACGTAAGTAATATGTTCATTTCCCAACCGTGTTAAGCTACCAGTCAATGGTTACACAATCGCTTGGTATCGCTCTGCGGCCAACACAACCAAACTCGACATCTTTACAGAAACTGTGATGCAAGCCACAGGGTACCAGGTGAAAAATTTGCAAATGTAGTTCCCCGTTAAGCCTGTTGCATGATTTCCAGGAAGGCGTGTAACCAAGGGAATCATGCTGCGACGTAAGGAAATGATATCAGCTATGGTAACGTTTGCCAGCAAAGGTCCTCTGGACAACTAATACAGCTCGACTGTTGCCTGTTAAACCGATAAGCACGATTACTGAGTATAGCGCCAATAAATTGATGTTAAACGCAGACATATCAGTGTTAAGGGTGGTGGTAAATGTGGGAAAGTTTTCGGCCACTTTTTTACTCTTCATGGACTGATTAATATGGAAAATCAAGCAATGTAACCGTTCAAGAATACATCTGCTTTCCTGGAAATCTTATGACAAAATAACAAGTAGCAAGGTTGGAGTTTTTTTGTTTTTGTTTTTTTTTTTGAGAAAAAAAAGCAGTGATAAAAGATGTTGAAGGGCACTATTAAAAAAAAGTTTCAATTAATAGCTTGAGGAGGTTACATCATTGTTAAAGGCTGATGAATTCACTTTGAATTACTCAGGAAATAAACCACATGCACATAAGTCCCCTAACGCATTTTGATTTGCCAATAGCCATCCTTCTACCATCCTGGAGGCACACGCTTTCAGTATTTACCTAGAGAAAATTGAACACATTTCATCTTTGCAGTGTCCTTATACAATAAATAAAAATAACTAGAAATTTTTACCACATATTATCAGTTTCTCATTCTCTGATTGGTCGAGAGCCGTGGGAGATGACAGTCCATACCACGGCTCGCGTCATGAATGCTTGTCGTTCGATGTGATCGACTTACTGTAGACTCGCACCGCATAAAAAGCTCTCTTTCCGTGGTAAAATTGTTAATTTGAATAAAACCCAACCATGTAATTGTTATAAAATGAGAAAAGAGATAACAGGGAAACAAGAATCAGTCACACGACTGAACGAAAAAGTCGCCAAAACCTTGCGAAGTGTTGCAGCGTTTAAATTTCCAAAGCTGAATGAATCAATGGAACTGCTCCGAAGTGAACGAAGTGGCACAAGTTTGGGAAAAACATCTAATTATTGGCTCTGAAATGTAGTACGCGTTTGATTTTTCTTGAAACATTGCTGTTATCATCGTTCAAAGCGGATTGAGGTTGTACAATTTCATCATATTAGCTGCGGGAGTTGAACCGAACAAGTTTTTAATCCGTTCGCACAACGGCGCCATCATGTGCCTGTTTGATCGAACTGAAGACAGAATTTGAAATTGAGCAGGTAATTTCTATACAGCTAAGAAACAGGATTACTGTAGTGAGGAACGTCAGAATTCACCATCTTATTTTGTTAAACGCAAAGCCCAAAACGCAGTTGTTCTCAGTTTAGAGGTTGTGGACGAAACAACACTCAAACAACTGGGAAAGCAATTCGGCAACTCCTTTTACATGATCCGATTTGCATCTGAACATTTGGAGCTTTTGGAACACAGAGCTACAGCCCGAAAAAAAGGTCGCCCTTCCTTCCTTCTTGGTAGTTTGTTCAGTACTTCGTTTCCTTACTGCAAAGTCGATAAGGAAATCTTTCCAGTTTGGTAAGTCCTCCTAAGTCCTCTAAAATGGTACATTTTTTACTTTCCCCAAGAAAGAGTTAATAAAAAGATAAGTTTGGTGGGGAATAAATGTTTCGGGAGTATTGAAAATCGCAATCTAGATGTCCATATAACTTAGAGAAAACTAGAGCCTGAACTATATATTTACGGATATTAAATGGTAGAAAAGTCTTCAATTTCCAAAGTCGCAAAAGTGTGAAAGGAAGAGGCTGATACCTGCTGATACTATAGACAATAATTTCAAAGGTTTCGAAAGCTCTGTGGAAGCTGAACTTTTGGTGTCTATGTAACTTGATTATACCAAGTCTGTCATAGAAATGACAGCTCTGATTGGTAAATTGAGGTGATAAGCGGAGCAAAGCGGACCAATCACAGAGCCGCTTTGAAACGGTGCTAGGCAACTGGTTTCGTTTCTTTCCGTACGAATCATGCAATAGGCTGTCCTTACCAGGGTAGAGTTATTTGCAATTAAAATGAGTCCTGGGCTCAGTTGCATAAAGCAATGCAACTTAAGATCAAGTGGGAATTTCTGCAACCACTCCCTGTGTTCTGGAGGATTTTCTTGCACGCTGTTATGAATAAATGGGCCGAAGATGAATTAAAGAGTATACGAAACACAATGACGGTGCGAAAACATCCTCAGGAAAATAATGAACAGTTGCAGAATTCCCGCTTAATCTTAAGTTTCTTTATGCAACCGTGCCCTGGACTGCTTTTTAGTTCTACAACATTCTACCTGTTGATAAAGGTTGCGCATTGTAAATTCAAAAGATCTGTTTCAGCCCCAAAATGGCAAAGTAGCCCAGAGGCCCCTGGAGCTGATGCGGCCCACTGTGGAGCTATTTCAGTCACTGCTGGGTCAAAACAATCCCCATTGGAAACCGACCCAGCCCATAGTGGACCCAATTTGGCCCTTTGGTGCCGGCCCAGTCCCTTAACCTAGGGCTATTATGGCCTTAACATCATGGGTGACAAATTACTCCTTAATTTTGGCGCGAAATTTCAGCGTTAATTTATAATTTCACATGTGAAATTACAAAATTGCTATGGCAACGGGTCTACAGCTCAGCGCCAAGATGGCGTCGAGGTTGATGAAGATGTTTTGTGCAGAACTAAAGCTATTCTGGAAATATTCATTGAGGACTCAATCGGTAATCTGTACATTTTGACTTTTAATCGACTGAACGTCTCAGAAATCAACTGCGAGTCAAAAAGAAGAGATTATTTGTGATAGTGTGACAGCGAAAATTTTTGAACGGCGAGCCAGTTGCTGATCGAGTGATTGACCGCGAACTCAGAGAAGTAATTCCGTGGATTTGGGCACTTCTTCGAATGAAATAAAGGTCAGTTTTAAATACAAATTTGCTTCCGAAGTTTACTTTCGTTAAAACAAGTTTTCTGTGCGTATTTTGAATGCATTTGTGAAGCCTTCTGAGCCTTGCTCGATGGAGCAACATGGTGCTCGATTCAGTGAATTTGCCGGATAAAACGCGGATAACCTTTGCCAAGCGATTTGCTTTGGTACTTTTCAAGTAAAAATTCAGAGTCTGGTGTATTTTGCTGTTGGTTACGAATACGCGAAATCGTCAAAGCGTGATAAAAACTTCCCACAAGATTTTTTCATTATTTCACTCAGAAAAATGTGAACTTTAGCCAATCTGTGTGCTTTAAACTTTTCAATGCTTGGAGTTCTCGACACGATAAACAAGTCAAAACCCTGACGATTGTGAGCGTAATTTGTCACCCATGATATTAATAGGTAATCAAATGGTATACTCGTGAAATTAGGAAATAATTTCACTTGCGTTTTGTCGAAATTCTAATAATTTCCCTCGCCTAAAGGCTCGGGAAATTATTTTCATTTGATTACACATACTAATTAGAGAGCCAAGTTAGCCCCCAAAATGGTACTGCATTTTACCGGAACGCCCCCATTTTGGGGACTAAAACAGAACTTCTGAATTTACAGTGTGCAAAACACAATAAATCTGCCTCTGAACATATTCCCGAGGGGGAGTGTATGATTACTAGGTTACCATTTTAGTACTAAGGGGGATGGGGTGGTGTAACTCAGATGCCTAATATTTTTCCCTAGTTTGTTGCTATCATTAACATCTCCTGAAAAGATAACGATTTTTTTCCACCTTTGTTCGTAAAGTAAAATAGTCGGTCCCGAGAGTGATTGGATTGTTCCATAAAATATGCAAGTTCCTTACCAAACACCTGCTCACCCTTTCCATTAACTCCCGTTACAGCCAGGAAGGGTAGTAGTATCAAGGGTGGGGGGGGGGGGGGGCTCTCAAGCGTAAGTACCGGAAGGCTCCGCCCTGAGGTTCAAACCCTCGTCTTTTCACTCGCTCATTTTATCGAAATGGTGCTCGTTCCATATACTTAGAACAAAAGTTGCACTTTCTATACCTCACAGAAAACATCTCAGAATAGAACATCACAGCGCGCATTTAGTCGCTCAAGGACTCTAACCTCCTTACATTGTGGAGTCTTTAAAGTTATTTTGCCCCATTCACACCAACAAAACATGTTTAGTTAAACCAGGTTTAACAAAAAGAAATTCAGCAAGAGAAAGCTGAATGACTAGTTTAAACAAAGAATGGGAGTGAGCTTTCACTTGTTTTTTTTATCTGCACTAAATTCGCAGTAGAAAAAATCAACAAACAACTTCTATAAAGAAAACAATTTGAAACCTTGTTTAATTAAACAGCTTTTAAACGTGTTTAAGCTTTGGTGCGAAAGGGGCAAAATAGACGAAGGAAGGCTGACTGTACAGCTGGGTTATAATTTCTTTGATTTACGACATTTCGTCAGGCACGGCCTGACTTCTTCAGGGGTTCATTTGTCACAAGGTGCCTGAAAGCGTAGTTCTAACTTATTTTTCACCCTTAAGAAATACCTAAACCGAGATCTGAAAAGTGATGAATGCTCCCAGTGTAATATGCTAAAACGTACCAGGATCATTTTCGATTCAACCGCATCAAGCCGTGAATTTTGACTCAACCCCTCCCCCATGTCCCTTTCCCAGCCCTCCAGTGCGTTCCCCCATTATGATCTCCGCGGTCTCTCTTAGCGAACTTCAGCGGTTGACGTCTTGTTAGAAGTTTGGCCCCCCGCCAAATATAATTAACATAATCATTTCTGTTGATCTGATAAATAAGAGAACAGAAAGAGGCAGTCAGTTACTCGAGTAGTTATTTACACGAATTCGGTCAAGAGACACAGAAACATTGCTAGTTCACAACATGCGCTCATTCTCTGTTTTCCTTGAGTTGGTCGCTGTAATATTGACTATGAATGGCGCTGTGTCTTTGCCGATGACCAAAAACAAAAACCAGACGCCAGCTTCCGCGAAAAACTTAGGAGACAAGGCAGTGGTTTTTAATTGTAACGTGAACCAGGATTTGCATATCAGTCAAGCTATAAAAGCGTTAGAAACGAAGATGGAACGCCTTATTGCACTGGTCAACAAAACGTCTGCTCGGCCACAACTTACGAAACCACCACGTAAGTATATACTCGGTTAATTTATATGCCGGTACCTTTCTTCTTTTGACTGAGTTTAAATACATGTCGAGTGTTCGTTATCAGCGCTTTCAATTTTACAAACAACCAGAGTTGTATTTCCTTTGCAGCCGTTCTCCCTTCTTCATGCAAGGAGTAGTACGAGAAATATCAGTAAGTTTAATGATTCAAAAGAATAGTATAGCCGCACACATCAGTTTTAACCCTTTAAGCCCCAACAGTGATTAGAATCAAATTTCTCCTCATCATATCAGTGCATTATAACCCGTAAAGGTAATGGGAATTGGGGAAATGATCACCAAAGATGAATTGTCTTGATGTCTTAACAAGTTCTCCCAATCGGTACTCGATGAAATGTATGGAGACTAGTAAGGAGAATTTGAATAGTAATGCCTGGGGTTAAAGGGTAAAACCAATAAAAAAAGCATTCACTTCACAAAACTGCGTCACTGTTTGCGCATCCCCAAAAGAGTAAGTTTCAATTTGTTAACTTTGTCGTTCGTAATCCATCTCATGATCCGCCACGGTCTGTTATTACTGGGGTTTTTTGGCACTTTTCACTTCATAAACAATTTTTTTTAAATTCAAAATTCTGTTGTATAGTTATCATGACTTTTGCCACGGGCGCTGTAATGAGATCCACCAACAAACGTCATTCGAGTGTGCACAAGTTCACGGTTATAATGTTCCGAAATTAAGCCAATTCGGAGTTGTCCTGAGCCTCTTTTTCAAGGCGAGGTCTAGTGCTTCTTTCCTGGCCTCACCTTGAAAGGGAGGCTCACGACAATTCGGAAATGGCTAATCCCGAAATTATAGTGGAACGCCGATAGTACGTCCACCAAGGCGCGGGAAAATTTTGGTTGTATTTATAGGGTGGTCGTATATATGTAAAGAACAGGTCAAGGGTCAAAATTATGACAGGGAAAAGGAACACGAGGCAAAGAGAGCAGCTTGACATCAGAGGAAAGAAGAGTAATTTAAAAGGGGAAATGACTTTGTAAGACGCTGCTAAATTCAGTTTGATAATTACGTGAATGAATTTAGTTTTGATTGTTGTTTAATTTTACTTCTAAAGCCAACAGGTATTTCGTGTGGCCGTATTAAAGCCCGTAGAGGGGCTTTAATGTTTCTTTGTAGCCCGCAGAGGGGAGGGGATAGTGTTATGGACGTGGAGCTTCCAGCGGGGACGTTCTAAGCTCAGCCTTGTCACGCGATCCAATCCTCCAAAGAAAGTCTGCGATGGAGGGTAGGGGACTTGCGAACGAGGCCAAATTTTTATTACCAAAACGTCCCACTAGGCTAAAACTGGGCCCAAAAAAGTTCAATGGGCCGCTAGTGAAACATGACTTGGACCGGAATTCTCTTTGTCGTTTTAATGCAGTTTAGGTAAGGTGCCGTTTACGTGATACCGGAATGAGACTGCCCCCGAACGAGTTCATCCCAACCCCCATACATTTCATGGTACATTTGTTTCCATGGTACCGACCCCAAATTTCGTACCAGAACAAACCATACCGGAATGAGTTACTCCCGGTTGTTGTGCTAGCCGACATTCTTATTCCGGTACAACATTGCATTCTGCTTTCATGTAAATCAAATACGTAGAATACGACCTTCATTTCGACATGGAACCAAAGAAGGCTTTTGCCCCTCCCTGTCCCTCCCTCCTTGGTTCGATATGGAACCAAAGAAGGCTTTTTAAAATTTGCACCTTCCTGTCAATAAAATTCCTGAGTACCGCACAGGGGGTATGAAGAAGATGACAGTTTTTTTAGACTCCGAAGGTGGTCGCCGGGTAGCATTAAGGAGGTGAGGTAATCAGTTTAACGACGTTTTCGGATGCGAAAACGGCTGAGCTTTCATTTGAAACTATTTTTGGACTCGTGAAGAAAAGTTAAACTGCCGTCGATAACTTATGTATGAGAAAAGTCTGCATGCAAAAGCAGGAAAGTCGCTTCTCCTCGCCACACAGAGTAACGCAACCTTTACGACTTCATTTCTCTTATTTTAAGTCCATTTTAATAGCTTGAAAGGTTTTTTTCAGTTTCCTAAGTGATTCAAATTAGCAGCCAAAAGCCAAAGAATATATCTGTTTTAATAGCTTGAAACAATTTTGCCCTGGACGGTTCTTTAAAATAACGCACACCTGACTCACCTGAAATCTGTGGGGGAGGGGTAGGGAAGGAGCAACTTCATCAACCGCGAACCAGTTTGTTCTACCTGATAGAGTGAGCAAGACGAAGACCCAGTGTAACCTGGGATGAAAGAAAAACTAAAATAGTGTTGCATAACCTCTGAATGTTACAAGCTGACTGATTGTCTTCTTCCATCAGGTCGTCAAAGAGCCAAGTGTATCCGCTGATGTTTGGTTCTCAAAAGATTCCCGTTTACTGTCACATGGGAAACTTTGGATGCGGAGATGGGGGATGGACGCTGGCTATGAAGATTGACGGCACAAAGGTAGCATATTTCTGCTTATAAAACTAGCACTAAAATTATTGCACCCTCACTCAACAAAAATTGAGAATGAAAATATAAGATAAAGTTCTCTTGTACATAAGAAGAATATAAAGTTCTTATGTCAACTTCGAAAAGATGCATCTTTACCACAATATTGTCGGGACGTCAAACAAACGTTTCAGTCTTTTAACAAACATGGGGGTTAGTTTCTAAAGAAACTGTGGTGCTGCGTCGATGGGGAAGTGAAACATAAAACTTTGGTTTTGTCATCTGAGTTGATAAGGTAAATTGGCCAACGTAAAGAAATTGAAAGCCGTGACATTTCGAGCGTTAGCCCTTCGTCAGAGCGAATCAAGGAATTGTGGGTTGCACTAGGTTTACATGGGGAACGGTTGAGCTATGCTATTGTTAGAAACATGGCAACGTGAAAAACAAGAATAAATTAGTTGAATTAACCCTATTCTACCTGGGGAGGGGGGGGGGGGCACATTGTGCCCGCACTGACTTTAACGAGTTATAACTTTTAAACAGCTAGACGAATAATCACCAAATCTCGTGACTTTCTCTAAAATCTATTAGAGAAAATTTTCCTGTGTCAATAACGTGTCTATGATGATTGACGTTTCCATAGCAACCGTCTACTCAGAAGTGTATTTTGACTATTTTCAGTCTTTTTTCAGGTTTCCCCCCCTCGTTTGTAAGAAGAAGATAATTTTTTTACTTTTCTGTGCTTGTTTTGACTAAGTATGTTTCTTAGAACAAAATCATAGTTTTTTGGTGACTTCATTGTCAGCTGTATGACTGCAGATTTGGGATTCAAGATGGCGGCCTCAAATTCAAAATGGCGGGTTTGTGACGTTATTGTGACGTCACGACACGTCATAATTGACACGTCATAAGCCCACTCTGTTAAGCTAATGACGTGCTACAAACATGCCAAGTTTCATCGCAAGAGCTTTAATACTTTTCGAGATCTATAAAGGGGGGGGCACAAAGTGCCCCCCTCCCCCCCCAGGCTCAGAAACTAAAAAAAGCCCACTCTGTTAAGCTAATGACGTGCTACAAACATGCCAAGTTTCATCGCAAGAGCTTTAATACTTTTCGAGATCTATAAGGGGGGGCACAAAGTGCCCCCCTCCCCCCCCCCCAGGCTCAGAAACTAAAAAAGAGGCCCAGGCAGAATAGGGGTAATGTAAAGCGTTCGTTGAAATGACAAGAACGCAACCAAACCAGTCGTCCATTCTAGCCAACACATGCCGATTTGTGGCATTACCCTACACCAGGGTAACACGGAAAGCCGTAAAAATCTAGAACAAAACTTCATTATTCAAATCGACACACTTAATCCCCACAGCATCAATGAACGCGTTTCATTCAACTAAATTGTTCTTGTTTTTCACGTTGCCATGTTACTACTGATTCTTCTAATGCTTTTGCGTAAAATACTATTTTCGTTTTGCCAAATCAATGTCTTACAACTTGTGCAAAAGAGAAATCATGCAACTCAAAGGCTGCCATTTATAACTAAACGGCCCGCGCATTGCGGGCATGTGCGGACGTCTGAAACTGATAAATAAAAGATTTGAATCGGTGTTTAGCCGACTGTTACTGCAATGTACACATGAGTGTTTTTAAAACGCGATTTGTTTATCATAATTCGACTCAATCATCGAGTAATGGAAAGTGAAACTCGCTTTTAAAATGAGCTTAAAAGGGTGCCTCTTAGTCAATTCAAGTTAAAAAACGCATTTCCTAATAAAAGATAAAGTTCGAAATGAGTTACCCATGTAAAAAATTAATGAAGCAAATTTGAAATGAAAATAAATTCTGACCACGCTAAACGGAAAGAAAACCACTGCATTGAGTCGATGCTTTGTGTGACTCTTGGCTGGGGTCATGTAAGTACTGAAAGGTGACAGCCTGTTAGATCTGTCAAAGTGATTGCGTAATTTTATTCACGCGAACGTGCTGTAGGTAATTCATTTTTGCTTTGTCGTCGCTAGTTAAAATGTTGAGCTTCCGAACAGCATAGTGTTGTTTCTTCATAAATAGTTAGAGTACGTTCTTAACTAACTTTAGGATTACTGAACGTAAGCGGAAAACTGAAGTCCCTCGCGAAGTGCACGAATCATCACCACATAATGGCATTATGCCATTCTTGACATTCATGTTCGCGTTAAGTTCAATTTCCTCATTTTCCGATATGAAACAGTAATGAGTTTATTGCTCTTTCCAAAAATCAAAGCTTCTTTTGTTTCATCTTGGTTGTTTATTTATTTGGTGCTTTCGGAAATTAAGCCGGCCCCTTTCCAATAAATGATGAACATGAAACGTACCATACAAAGTTTTTGAAACAATAATACGCACCGATCAGTCGCATCAACAACGAGCGAAACGTGTCATAATCAGAACTTAAGACGATATACTCGTATGATTAAACAAAGAGCACGCAATCTTACGCTCACACAGCCAAGTTGACCAGCAGTTTTATAATCAAACAACCAAAAATACGTCGGAAATCAAAGCAGAAAATTGAGCAAACAAAAATTAAATAAGAAAACCATTATTTCATTTATTTATTATTAACATTGATAGTAAACATGAAGCAGAAACAGGCGAACGCAATATACTCACATTGCGTAAGCTCCTTATCTTGTACCAGCATTTTCAGGAATCGAGAGAAACAGAACCCTCCAGCTTTTCAAGAATTCTTTGACCAGCGGTTTCGTTACCATGGCACTAAGCCGCTGACCAAAAAGTCCGAGGTTTCTGAAAACCACACCCTTCCCTACACCTCCTCCCTGAATAAGCCTCCCCACCGCACTGCGTCCGCACAATAAATGTGAAATGCTTCTTTTTTGCCCTTTTATTTTTTACTCTCAGGGAACTTTTCACTACGAATCCCATTTCTGGAGCGACAGAAACGCATACAACCTTGTTGGAGGGAAGACTGGGTTTGATCAACAAGAGACCAAGTTGCCGACCTACTGGAGCACACCCTTCTCAAAAATCTGTCTCGGCATAAAGATCGGCCATCAGATCAATTTCCTTGTTATTAACAAGCACGCCAACTCTCTTTAAATGTCAGCTTTTATATCTGTCAACGTTACTGAAATGTCTAATCCGCTTTTAATTTATCACTGTGGGAAATTCATTATGTAAAAGAATTCAGATAACATAATGATCGCTCTATAAAAAGGTTATTTGGAATATCTTTTCCTTTACGTCTTAAATTTCAGAGAACGTTCCACTATAACTCTCATTTCTGGAGCGATAGAAATGCATACAACCTTGTTGGAGGGAAGACTGGGTTTGATCAACAAGAGACCAAGTTGCCGACCTACTGGAACACACCCTTCTCAAAAATCTGTCTCGGCATAAAGATCGGCCATCAGATCAATTTCCTTGTTATTAACAAGCACGCCAACTCTCTTTACTCTGTTATTGCTGACGGGTACTACCAGCCTACGTCATTAGGACGTCACACGTGGAAAACGCTTATTGGCTCTCAGCAGGCGTCTTTGCAGCCCAGTTGTAACAAAGAAGGGTTCAACGCTGCCTGTACATACGCTAAACGGCCTCCTGCAAAAGTACGAATCGGCATCCTTGGTAACAATGAAAACGACTGCCTGAGCTGTGATTCCAGGATCGGTTTTGGCATGGCGGGGAGTCCTGGTGACCGCAATATTTGTGGGAACGAAGCATTAGCTGGGGGAGATAATGGCGACAAACACATCATGGCCTTTGGCTATGTCTTAGTTCAATAGCAAATTACTGAAATTTTTATGAGCGTGGAATAAAACTTCAAAAAGCAGTTCCATTTCAGTCAAATAGCAAATATTTAGGAATAAAGCCAATCTGACGGTGGAGCTCCCGTGGAACACCTCATTGTTATAGTAAAAATTGTGACCATTTTTAAAAGCAGGCTGCATACGCATTTGCCCGTTCTGAGAGTATGGTGCTCCGCTATCAGTACCTTGAACGCTTTGTTAAAAAAGATGATCTATAAGTATATCTCCTGTTCAGTGTTTATAATTGTAACAACTAGTAATGTCAGGAAAAATGCCAATTCAGTATGTTAAAAGACAGCGAGATTGCAACCATT
Source organism: Siderastrea siderea (assembly GCA_964030785.1). Lineage (NCBI taxonomy): Eukaryota > Metazoa > Cnidaria > Anthozoa > Scleractinia > Rhizangiidae > Siderastrea > Siderastrea siderea. The sequence goes on along the minus strand of OZ034977.1, from coordinate 26,014,899 downwards.
ACCAACCCCTAGGACGCGATCTCATAGTTGTTGATGTTTGTATGTACAGTACGTCGGTTTGAAAAAAAATGTTTTCAAATTGTCTTCTGAAAGGAATGTTACTGTTTTGTGCTTTATTTCACCAACATATTTTCCTTGGGGTGGTTAACACTTGTTACTCTTTGTATGATCGTAACAATGGAAACTTAAAAATCCAGGAATACAAACTGACTAGTCAAACTGTTCTTTCCTCGAAAACGCTTGTTCAATTCCTAAGTTAACTGATTCATTTCCGTCGCAACATGTGTTAGAACCAGTTAACATATTGTTGCGCAATACAAAAGTAGATTATGTAATCAAACCTAGAAATTCAAAGCTCAACTTTGACGCTTTTCCACTGTGTATTATCGAACACAAGCATAAGGAACTATTTCCCCTACGCCATACCGGTTTTCATACATCAAACGCCTCATTTTTATTATTATCTTTTTTTTTATCCCTCTGTCTTACGCACACACAGAAACATGTATGATGACAGGTTGCTCATCAGTCAAACAAAGGCCTTAAAAACTAAACTTTGAATTGGACAAGTCCAGAATTTTGATTTCATCAAACCAAAAATATCACATAGAACAAACTCTCAACACATCAACTCAATTACGAAACAGTTCACCTTACAACAGAAAACAATCTACTCTAACAACAAATCGCATTGTAGGAATATCTAACACTACTATTTCTCTCAAATTTTCCCGCAATATATCAAATACTACTGGACGTGAAATCATTGGAAAACGACAAAGATGACAGAGGTTTTACTCCAACCAGCGGGAACTCACGGAGACGCTAGTTATCCGATAACCGCCCGATCCAAGTTAAAAATAACAATTAAGTCGAAATATCTGCCCCATAACCCGATGATACAGGGAAGTCCATCTCTTGGGAATACCGACGATCTCTAGAAAATCCGGCAACAAGTCTACATGAGAGCTCACGGAAATAAACACAGAATTGTGCTCAACTCCACCACAATATCTCGTAGTTGCTGATAAAAACGAATTGAAATGTTTCATAAGTGTCTCCAAGAAACTAATGAAAGAACAACTCCGTTACCCTGGTGTTTTTTATTGTACGCGGTAAGAGCAATCAGCATCAAATTTCTCATCTTATCAGTGCATCACAACACATCCAAACTCCTCCATTAGAAATACTCAAATTCGAAGTTTTCGGTTTCGTTGTCTTGATCACTCATTGCTGAGTGACAGCCAGTTCTCATCTTCTTCATTATTTTAGTCGATGATTGCTCTGGCTTTACAATAATCTTCAGCTACGGATTCCAAAACACTTCGCCTGAAAGAAAAATTCTTAGGTTCCTTATGTTGACATAGTTTCCTTGGCTTGCAGACTTTTTGCTACCATAACTATGGAAACCAAAAACACGTAATCGCACGCAAAGCACTGAGTCGAGGGCTCTAATGAAAATCATATGTTCATTCGAAGCATATGTAACAATTAAGTAACAATTTTCCTAAACAATCAGAGCTTTAGTCAGGAGCTGATCGGTGGACACTAAACAAGTCAACATGTATCTCAATACCGGGCATTGCCTAAAATTGTAGGTTATTTCTTGTTACCTTATCAACAAAGCCCTCCTTTCAGGGATCATCATTTGACTCAGATAGGCAAACAAAATAACTAGCAAAAAGCAAAAAGAATAAAACATGTGTCAATTAAAATCAAGTTATCTAACAAATAACAGCTAGAGCTATATCTTGGTGCCATAAAAGAAACTGAACTTTCGATGAGGCCCCAATAAGGATGAAGGAAATTTAGCCGACGATTGCATACAAGTCATCCAAAGAAATTGCTATTATAGCGGAGCCTGCGGGCAAAGCCCGCCAGCGGAGCTCCATTGCTAAGGAAATTTGTTAACCTATCAATCCAAGAAATTTTGGTTGTGACGTAATAGTCACGTGACCGTCCGTCCATACGTCCGTACGTCCGTACATCCGCACGTCCGTCCGTCCGTCCGTCCGTCCGTCCGCACAGACTCTGTGGGAGGGGGAGGGGAGTCCCAAGTCAACCCGACGGGGGTAGAGAATGCCATATTTTCTTGGCGGGAAATTGGGCGGTGCTTTTGGGCAACCGGCGTTTTTCTTGGCGGGAAATCGCATGTCCATCGTCGGTTTTGAAAAAGAGGTTTCTTTAAAAGCTTAAGCTTCTTTAGCATTTAACGATTGTTCGAGAGTACTGAAGTTTTATACTTGCCAAAAAAAAAATCTAATATCTATGAATGGAAAGAAAAAGTTCAAAAGAATACTGGTAGAAGGAGAAAAGTTCAAATTACGAAAGCTGCCTTCAAAGGACTTCATCGCTTTGTTTTCTTCACGGCGGAGAGTTTGCCCTGTTCTGAAACACAACCGAGTAAGTGAAGCTTTTAAAGGGTCTAAGGTACATGATTTCGAGTATTACGGTGAAAAAAATTACGTTTTGAAATGGAAATTTGATTTATGCCATTAGAAATGTGTCATTTACTTTTGACTTTAAAAAATTATTAGAAAACGCGCTCAGATTTGTGACAGATTCTTGAATATTTTGCCATGCTCAGCCGATTTCACTCACGTGGACCGACCTACGATTTTGGAAGTGTAACGCGAATGGCATTTAAGTATAAACTTACGGGTTTTCGAATAAACTTTTTTCAAAAATGATTTCTCTGTCCATTATTTTGTGTTTGTTTATTCATAACAGTAGGTCTAAGCACAGTCGCAAGACAACTGCACAAGCTTTGCTTTCAATTTTGACTGTCCGGTCCATCTCTTTGTGCAACTGTCGATTTTCTTGTCCTAGAAGTTTTCAATAGTAATAATCTTTTAAGCGAAGCAGTTGTAGGTTTAAAGCTATTATATCCCAAGAGCTTCCGAAAACAGTTTTGTGCGTTCCTCAAAGCGCCTAACTTTATATAGGCTTACTTCGCATCCGCAAAACTTATGCCGGCATAATTTAATTAAAGCGTGTTTGGTGTTTCTTTGTTGTGAATCTTCATGGTCGCTAGTTAGAGAACGAAATATAACAGTTATTTGAAAAACTATAAGCGAAGCAGTTGTCGGTTTAAACCTATTATATCCGGAAAGCTTCCAAAAACAGTTCTGTGCATTTTTAAAAGCGCTCGAATTTCAGACAATTTGCAGCCGCAAAACTTATGCCACTTAAGAATGTTTGGACGGTGTTTGTTTATTTGTTTTCAATCTCGATGGTCTCAAGTTAGAGAACGAAATATAAGGGTTACTTAAGTAACTATAAGCGAAGCAGTTTTGAGTTTAAAGCTATTTTATCCGGTAAGTAATGTGTGTTCCTCAAAGTGCTTGAATTTTTTCTCGGCTGCTAAAACCTACGCGACATTTCCTCGATAAGTTTATTACAAGTGCTTCGAAGCTCCCCAGATCCTTTCTTTCAGGTAATCCCAGCAAAATGCCGGTGAAATGTCAGTATAAATGTTTGACCAGACTAATATTTTTATTTAGTGGCAGTTCATGTTATTTGTTAACATCCGAACGCGATGAAGATAACCCATTTAAACAGTCGAATAATTTTTATTTTGTTTTTGTAAATGAGCGCCGTTTCAAGTTCATTCAAGCGAGCAGCCAATAATCCAAGGAGATTTGACAAGCCTTGACAGTTAATGACAGGATATCAGAACATTGCAAACACCAAGCAAGACAGTTCGTGAGTAAAATGTGTTCAGTTTGATGCCCGAAAAAAAAATTAATAATCAAGCTGTGCTCAGCCTCTAGAATGACCTTTCGAGCTTGGTTTTACAGAATAGATCCCCAAAATATTGGAGGACAATTCGGAACACTTTCAGGCTTTTGAGAAACACTTTTCGAAAGCGAACGAGCCAAAAAAAGCCCCGAAATATATTTAAGACCGAAAAGTTTCAGGACTATTTTTGAGAAACGAACAACAGTTTATTCCTTCGCGGCTCCGCTTTTAGGCTTGGCTCAATCTATATATTAAACTGAGGACAGTCAGCGTTGGCCAGGGCAAAATTGTTAACCCTGCAGATGTGTCTATTTTGTGATGGATTCTGAATGCATAAAGGTTAAAATCTTCCTTGATGCTGAACAGGCACTAACTCTAAATTCCTCCCTGCCCTATCGCTCATAGTTCGTCCAACAAAAATCCTTTTCAAATTATGTCGATAATTAGAGCTCTGAAAGGCGTAGAGAAACGGGTTTAAACACGCGTTTACATACATTATAGCTCCTGTTACTCGGTAACATTTGTACAAAGCTTCGTAGTTATCTAAAATATCTTGGCGAGATATAAACGTAGTGTAAACCTGAAAGGACATGAATGGTGCGTGGCATATTATGTACGTTAGTGTAACAGTAAGAGAAGTTATTGCCAGTTTTCGTTTGGTTTTCATGTCACTACGTCTTGAGCTCGCAATCTCCGAGGAGCACACCGTTTTGCTAATGAATATTCCTTTAAGAATCTGAAAATAACAATAAAATAAACAGGAAGAAAATATCGTTGTTAAAACCATGGCTGTTATGATGTACCATTTTTCAGCTGAAACTTTCTCGATGGTCCACGGATCCAAGCACCTTCCCAACTTTTCGTTGTATTCACTATAAACAAAACCAGGCAAAGAAAAAACTGCACTAAGAAACCACAGCAAAACTATCACGTAAGTGACATGTTCATTTCCCAGCCGTGTTAAGTTACTGGTCAACGGTTTCACAATCGCTTGGTATCGCTCTGTGGCCAACACAACCAAACTCGACATCTTTACAGCAACTGTGATACAAGTCACAGAGTACCCAGTGAAAAACTTGCAAATGTAATTCCCTGTTAGGCCTGTTGCATGCTTTCCAGTAAGGCTTGTAACCAAAGGCGTCACGCTCCAACTTAACGAAATGATATCAGCTATGGCAACGTTTTCCAGCAAAAGGTTTGTTGTTGTTTGCATGGAGATGGTCTTCCGGACCACTATTACACCTAGACTGTTGCCTGTTAAACCGATTAGCACGATTACTGAGTAGACCACCAATAAAATGATGTTAAACTCAGACATTTCACTGTAAAGGGTAGTGGTAAATGTCGAAAAGTTTGCGGCCATTTTTTTTTTTACTTTTCATCAACTGATTAATAGGAATAATCAAGCTATGTAGACGTTCAAGAATACATCTGCTTTCCTTTGAATTTTATACCGTAACAACATGTAACAAGGGTTTGGATTTAGTTTAATTTGTTTTTATAAGGAAAAAGCAAAGATGAAAGATGTTCAAAGGCATTATTCAAAAAAAAACTTATAATTAATAGCTCAGGGAGGTCACATCATTGTTGAAAGCTGATGAATTCACCCAAACAATTACTCAAGAAGTAGACCACACTCAACGTATTTTAATTTGCCAAAGGCCACCTTTCTGCCATCCGGGGGGTACACGCGTTTAGTATTTCCTAGAGCAAATTGGGCACATTCATCTTTTCAGTGTCCTCATAAAATAATAACTTCTTACTAACTGAGCGCGAGGGCCGTACTGGAGAATATTCGCCCGAGGTCGTGGCAGTACGGACCGAGCGCAGCGAGGTCCATACAAAAACGACCGAGGGCCAATATTCCTCAGTACGGTCCCGAGCAAGTGAAGTTAGTAAGTAGTTTATTATATAGCATCATTTTTCGTACGAAACAACACTTCTCGTAGTTCATTCAAGTCAATTTTTGGCGCGATGTCAAGGAAAGAAGCCAGCGATTTTAACTGGCTTTCGAATCAGTTTGATGATCGTTTCTGTCGATCGGCAAAAACTTGCGTGGCTCATGAATGAAAACTGCTCTGCTTCTAATATATGTGTCAGTTTTTCGTCGTCCTCTACAACACAAGATAGATCATCCCGGCAAGCCTGATTTTTTCAGGCTTTCTTTTCGCAACTGCATTGTTATGGGCGGAGACAATTCGGGAAAAAGAAAACTAATGAAAAGGCCGCGATAAAATCTAAGAAACGTGCTCTCAAACTGGAAATTGTGGCAGCGTGTTAGTCCGTAATGTGAACGAAGGAACACTCGAACTTAAAAAAAGACACTGGAAATTATCTCTCCATCAAATACTGCAAGTTGTTTGCTTCAATGGCTTTATGGAGAACTTGGCGGATACTGAGAGCAAATTTTCGTCGCACCTAACAAAGTTGTTTTTAAGTGTAAAGAAGATCCTCGCAGTTATTAACACAACTTATGCAGTTGCGAAAAGAAAGCCTGAAAAAATTCAGGCTTGCCGGGATTCGAACCCTGACCTCTGCGATACCGGTGCAGCGCTCTAACCAATTGAGCTAACAAGCCAACTGGGAGCTGGTCATTAAATTGGTTCGTAATATATACCCGGGAAAGATGAAGATGAAACTATGAATATATGAAACTCATATATATGAACTGCGGAATGAAGAAATAAGTGTAAAGAAGATCCTCCAGTTATTAACACAACTTATGCAGTTGCGAAAAGAAAGCCTGAAAAAATTCAGGCTTTCTTAGTCAGGCTTTCTTAGTCAGGCTTTCTTAGTCCAAGTTCTCCATAAAGCCATTGAAGCAAACAACTTGCAGTATTTGATGGAGAGATAATTTCCAGTGTCTTTTTTTGGCTTGTTAGCTCAATTGGTTAGAGCGCTGCACCGGTATCGCAGAGGTCAGGGTTCGAATCCCGGCAAGCCTGAATTTTTTCAGGCTTTCTTTTCGCAACTGCATAAGTTGTGTTAATAACTGCGAGGATCTTCTTTACACTTAAAAACAACTTTGTTAGGTGCGACGAAAATTTGCTCTCAGTATCCGCCAAGTTCTCCATAAAGCCATTGAAGCAAACAACTTGCAGTATTTGATGGAGAGATAATTTCCAGTGTCTTTTTTTGGCTTGTTAGCTCAATTGGTTAGAGCGCTGCACCGGTATCGCAGAGGTCAGGGTTCGAAGCCCGGCAAGCCTGAATTTTTTCAGGCTTTCTTTTCGCAACTGCATAAGTTGTGTTGATAACTGCGAGGATCTTCTTTACACTTATTTCTTCATTCCGCAGTTCATATATATGAGTTTCATATATTCATAATTTCAAAGTTGTTTTTAGCGCGAGCTACAGCAAGAGCGGACTTGTGAACAAGCTAAAATTCAGTATTTTCAAGGATGTCCACTACAAGAGCAAAAATCTCGCTGAGGAATCAAGGTACACTATTAGTTTAATACATGTATGTGTAGCTTTTATTTGTTGTTGTGGAAAGCGCTGACTGAAGCGATGGCCAATATTAAACTAGACTAGAACATGATCGTTTCCTTTCGATTTACAGTTGCTGATGAAAGCCGTTTGCTAGTTGTTTTGCAGTTTTCAGTCTTTTTCGCCGAGAGGTTTTCTTGTGAGAAACGTACTCTTTCGTTAACGCTGAATTTTAATAATTATTGTTTAACTGTTGGCCGATTTACGCGGCTCTTTGCAGCTTACAGTCTAATAGCCGTACGAAAAAACAATAAACACACACAGTCACTGAAGAACGTTGGCCATGCTTTTTTGATTCACTGCTGGCGATTGTTTTGCTTATATCAAAAAGTCGGTAAAGTTAACTGAAGAGCGCTTTTTCTAAACAGGCGTGTTTACCTCGTTCATTCCAGTTTTGTACCAGCTCCAAAACTTTCCTTTTTTATCTTCTTGCGTTTTCGGAGTTTAAATTTTGCGGGAGCGCGAAAAAAAGTCCAAAAAGGACCGTTTCCATAGTAATGGTCCGTACTGTAAAATCCCGACCGAAAACTAACCAATCAGAACACTCGATTTAGACTGGGGAATTGCTTGCCATATAAAACAATAATTCACCTCAGTGTTGGTGAAGAGTGCACAAATATTTACCTCGCCGCCTTGCTGCTCGGCAATTATCCACCACTGTTCACCTCCACTTCGTTGAATAATTGTTATATTCCCCTCTACTAACTATGACAGAAACGATCATCAAACTGATTCGAAAGCCAGTTAAAATCGCTGGCTTCTTTCCTTGACATCGCGCCGGAAATTGACTTGAATGAACTACCGGAAGTGTTGTTTCGTACGAAAAATGATGCCATATAATAAACTACTTACTAACTTCACTTGCTCGGGACCGTACTGAGGAATATTGGCCCTAGGTCGTTTTTGTACTGACCTCGCTGCGCTCGGTCCGTACTGCCACGACCTCGGGCGAATATTCCCCAGTGCGGCCCTCGCGCTCAGTTAGTAAGAAGTTAGTATATGCCAAACCAGTGGATCACCCGCACCAAAAAGTTCCCTTTTTTCTGAGGAATGAGGAAAAACTTGCGCGCGAAATCCAGAAAAACTGAAAAATGTCGGGAGGGAAATAGCAGATACTATGCCGGGTTTGAGTAGCCAATCAGAGCTCGCGAAAGACACTATCCACTGGTTTGGTATATACTATATAGAAATATCCGAAGACGATTGGGCGGGAACTGGAAACAGCTGTGTAAAACCTGCCAGACGTGTGGTAATTTTTTGATCTCCAAGACTTTTAAGTGTTCCTTTTAAAAGCTTTTCCAAACGTAAAAAAAAAATGATTTCTTTTCAGACGACGACATAAAATATTGCTGAACAAGTTCTTTTACTCTGTGAATTATACTGCAAATAAACAAGACCACTATTAAATGAAAACAGGTTGAATAATAGAAAACCTGGCATCAAGTTGTTGTGTGTGTGTGTGTGTGTGTTTTTAAGCGCTATTCACAAACAGCAAAAAGTAACTGGATCGGGAGAACAATAAGTTCTCTCCTACCGTCTAGGCAGTAGGAGAGAATCAGCCTGTTCTAAGTTATTTAATGACATGTGCAGCCCATCTCACAAGTTACACCACCTAGTCCCTCATAGACACCAACCCAAGTATAACCTTAAGCGGCCACGTACTTTTAAGGCATCGAAATGTAAAACCAGTCGTTTCAAGAGCCCATCAGTTACCTGCTGTGACAAATTTTTAATAAAACAAAGATACAGTTATGTTATATGTTATATAGATCTTTGATATTTAGATTTTTCGATACATTTTAATGTGAATATTTTCCATGTATATTTATGTTTGTAGGATTTCCTATTCTTTTGTCTTGTATTAATTACGCAAGTCAGCTTTTTGGCTGTTATGTAATTATTATTATTATTATTATCTGATTATTTTTTCTATCTACCTAACTATCTAACCATATTAAGCTGCGAACGCAAGAATTTTATTGTACCGGCTCGGCTTAATCTAGCACCAGTCCTCCAGG